>LR738709.1:136692905-136761644 GCA_902687465.1 Secale cereale
TGTTGTTGTTGTTGTTGTTGTTGCTGTTGTTGTTGTTGTTGTTGTTGTTGTTGTTGTTGTTGTTGTTGTTGTTGTTGTTGTTGTTGTTGTTGTTTAGATCGCCGAGCTATGGAACATCACCACTTTATCGATGGGGAGAACACTACTATGATGTTCCTTATAACTTAGTCTTTAGTAAAGATATGCGTGATATTATTGCGTTCCCTGCACCTGCTTTGTTTGATCCTATTGCCAGGGGCGGATACATGATTATGCTAGCAGACATTGTTGCCTATCGAGATGCCCAAGCAGCAGCTGAGGTGGAGCCTGAGGAGTGGGACGGTCAGGTGCCCCCGCAGCATCACTTTGACATGGGACCAGATGGCCACTACGGTTGGTGATTACCAAGCTAGGCCAAAAGCCTAAGCTTGTGGGAGTATGAATTTCCACTGACATTACATTCATGTTCAAACTTTTTCATTGTATTATCCATGCTAGATTCATTTTCTCGGTTCTTCTTGTGTCTTTTGAGAAAATCCAAAAAAGTAATCGGTTGTTTTTGGTTTTTCTTTTTAGTTCAGTTAGTTGTAGTATTTAAAAGAAAACCCAAAACGATTTCCCGATTTTTCTTCTGTTTGTTGGGAGCACTCCCGTGTAAATAGTTTTCTCGTTTTTGTTTTCTTTCCTTGTTTTGCTTTCTTTGTGAGAAAACAAAAAAAACCCCAAAAATATTTCCGTGTATTTCTCGGAATTTCTTTTCTACTTTTTGAGTTGTACCAAGGAGGAGACCACGATGAAAATGTTGACTGGCTATCATCTACATTATTATCGATCTAACAAGAGGCCTAAATTATTTTGTCTTCTCCTTCTTGAGTTGTTTGTAGATTCCAGCTTAGTCCATGGCACTCTTGCACTATTATTATTATTATCATTCGGTCATGCAAGTGAAAGGCAATTATGATGATATTCGGTGAACTGGTCGTGGCAGAGAGAAATGGGTATGAACTCAACTTGTTTTTGTTTTTGTAAATATGTTTAACCTAGTATCCATGCTTCAGCCTATCATGATCAAACATGTTTGCAATGACAATTAGAGATTATAGTTTCTCGTGCCATGCTTAAATAGATATGAGTGAATAATGATTTATCTGGAAGATCAACATAGCGTTAAAATGATTGTGATGTAGTATGATGATATGGTATCCTCCTCCGAATGTTTCAAGTGGCTTGACTTGCCACATGTTCATGCATGTAGTTGAATCAAAACCAACATAGCCTCTATTGTATTTATGTTCATGGTGTCAATATCCTACTCATGTCTATTAGAACTACATCAGTATTTCCCCAAAGAGGAAGGGATGATGCAATATAGCAGCGGTAGGTATTTCCCTCAGTGATGAAACCAAGGTTATTGAACCAGTAGGAGAACCAAGCGACACAACGTAAACGACACCTGCACACAAATAACAAGTACTTGCAACCCGAAATGTAAAAGGGGTTGCCAATCCCTTGCGGGTAACAGACGTGATAGAGTTGTAAATATTGATAGATCGAACGCCAAATAAGATAAATTACAGCAAGGTATTTTTGGGTTTTTGGTTTAATAGATCTGAAAATAAAAGCAAAGTAAAATAGATCACAAAGGCAAATAATATGAGAAAGAGACCCGGGGCCATAGATTTCACTAGTGGTTTCTCTCGAGAAAAATAACAAACGGTGGTTGAACAATTATTGTTGGGCAATTCATAGAACTTCAAATAATCACGACGATAACCAGTCAATGATCATTATATAGGCATCACGTCCAAGATTATTAGATTGACTCCTGCCTGCATCTAGTACTATTACTCCACACATCGACCGCTATCCAGCATGCATCTAGTGTATTAAGTTCATGGGAAAACGGAGTAATGCAATAAGAACGATGACATGATGTAGACAAGATCTATTTATGTAGAAATAGACCCCATCGTTTTATCCTTAGTAGCAACAATACATACGTGTTGGTTCCCCTTCTGTCACAGGGATCAAGCACCGTAAGATCGAACCCACTACAAAGCACCTCTTCCAATTGCGAGATAAATAGGCCAAGTTGGCCAAACAAAACCCAATATCGAAGAATAAATACGAGGCTATAAGCAATCATGCATATAAGAGATCAAAGAAGACTCAAATAACTTTCATGGATATAAAAAGATAGGTTTGATCATAAACTCAAAGTTCATCGGATCCCAACAAACACACCGCAAAAGAGTTACATCATATGGATCTCCAAGAGACCATTATATTGATAATCAAACGAAAGAGAGGTATCCATCTAGATACTAACTACGGACCCATAGGTCTACAAGGAACTACTCACGCATCATCGGAGGGGCACCAATGGAAGTGGTAAACCCCTTCGTGATGTTTTCTAGATTGGATCTGGTGGTTCTGGACTCTGCGGCGGCTGGAATTGATTTTCGTCGACTCCCCTAGGGTTTCTGGAATATTGGGGGTATTTATAGAGCAAAGAGGCGGTCCGGGGGGCACCCGAAGTGGGCACAACCCGTCAGGGTGCGTCTAGGCCTCCTGGCGTGCCCTGGTGGGTTGTGCTCCCCTCGGAGCACCCCCCGGGTGCTTCTCTGGCCCACTGGATATCTTCTAGTCAAAAAAATCCATAAAAAGTTTCGTTGCGTTTGGGCTCCGTTTGGTATTGATTCATGTGATGTAAAAAACATGCAGAAAACAACAACTGGCACTTGGCACTATGTCAATAGGTTAGTACCAAAAAATGATATAAAATGATTGTAAAACATCCAAGAATGATAATATAACAACATGGAACAATAAAAAATCATAGATACGTTGGAGACATATCAGCATCCCCAAGCTTAATTCCTGCTCGTCCTTGAGTAGGTAAATGATAAAAACAGAATTTTTGATGTGGAATGCTGCCTAACATGTCATATCATATTCTTTTCTTTATAGCATGGAAATTTGGACTTTTATATGGTACAAAGCAATAGTCTAGTTTTGAAATGAGATTTAAATACTCAAGCATATCAACAAGCAATCATGTCTTTCAAAATATCAATGCTAAAATAAGTTATCCCTAGCCCATCATGCTCAACGATTGATCCATTCATGAAACACAATCGCATATTAACTACACCCAATGCTCAAGTACGATCATAGTGCTTCCTAGTTGGTGCTTTATAAGAGAAGATGGAGATTCAAATTCAAAATAAAAATTGTAGAAAGTAAAATAAAGGCCCTTCGTAGAGGGAAGTAGGGATTTGTAGAGGTGCCAGAGCTCAAAGCTTAAATTGAGAGATAAAATTAATTTGGGTGACATACTTTTCCCACCAAAGAAAACGGCTTAGAGTTCCCAACACTTTCCATGCTAGATATATCATAGGCGGTTCCCAAACATAAAATAAAGTTTATTCCTTTTTCCACCAAACTTTCAAGCCATGGCTAACTGTATCCACGGGTGCCTTCCATACCAACACTTTCCAAGGAATTTATTATTTGACAACATAAAGTAAATTCATTTTTCATTTTGGGACTGGGCATCCCTAATACCTATGCCTTATTCTCGTGCAATGACAAGTGAATAAACACTCATCGTGATAATAACACATCTACCATGGAAAATATTAGCCACCCCTCACCGCCTCACGAGCGGTATGAGCACACAAAAGGGAAATTTATTTTGAAAATTAGAGATGGCACATACAAATTTGGTTAGAACGGCAAAGGAATACATCATATAGGTATGTATGGTGGACACACGTGGCAAAACTAGGTTAAAGAATTTTGGATGCACAAGTAGTGATCATACTTAGTGCAAAATGAAGGCTAGCAAAAGATTGGGAAGTGACCAACCAAGAAATGAATAATCTCATAAGCGAGCATTAAGCATAATTAACACCGAATAATGCACCAGAAGTAGGATGTTATTTCATTGCATGATTATCGACTTTCGTGCTTGCATAGGGAATCACAAACCTTAACACCAGTATTCTTACTAAAGCATAATTAATCATTAACATGACTCACATATCACATCATCATATCTCAAAACTATTACAAAGAATCAAGTTTATTTTGTCCAATGATCTTCATGGTATTTTTTATTATATCCTTCTTGGATATCTTTAACTTTGGGACTAATTTTCATGTGTTGCTTTTGATAAGCTCAAACAAATATAAGTGAAGATCATGAGCATAATTTTTTTCTTTCTCTCAAAATAATTGAAGTGAAGCAAGAGAAAATTTCTTGAAACTTTTACTAACTCTCAAATAAATCTAAGTGAAACAAAATAGTATTTATTAAATAATATTAAAGCACACCGTGCTTATAAATATATAAGTGAAGCACTAGAGCAAATCCATAGCTCATAAAAATTTAAGTGAAGCATAGAGAGCTATTCTTACAAGGCATGTCATAATTTTGGCTCTCTCACATAGGTGTGTACAGCAAGGATTCAAGACTTAAAAAGCAAAACAAAACAAAACAAGCAAAGACTCATATCATACAAGACGCTCCAAGCAAAACACATAGTATGTGACGAATACAAATATAGCTTCGAGTAAAATACCGATGGTCGTTAGAAGAAAGAGGGGATGCCACTCGGGGGCATCCCCAAGCTTAGTTGCTTGCTTCTCTCTGGATAATAGCTTGGGATGCCATGGGCATCCCGAAGCTTAGGCTCTTCTTACTCCTTATTCCTTCATCCATCGTAAGATAACCCAAACTTGAAAACTACAATCACACAAAACTCAACAAAACTTTCGTGAGATCCGTTAGTATAATAAAACAAATCACTACTATAAGTATTGTAGTAAACCAATTAATGTTTTATTCTTGCATTATATCTACTGTATCCCAACTTTTATATGGCAAAAACTCATTAAAGAAAACCATAGAATCATCAAAACAAGCACACAACGCAAAGAAAACGGAATCTGCCAAAAACAGAACAGTCTCTAGCAATCTGGAAATTTCAAATATTTCTGTAACTCTTTTTTAAATTAGGACCATGTGCAAAAAAATTATATTAATCTTTTGCAAGCAGAATCAACTCAAAAACACTCTTCTGTTAAAAATGAGAATTTTCTCGTGAGCGCAAAAGTTTTTGTTTTGTAGCAAGATCAAATCTACTAACACCCAACATGATCTTAAAGGCTTTGCTTGGCACAAACATTTATTCAAACCACAAAAACACATCTAATGTAATGCCCAGGATGCGACTATGTCTCCTACGTGTCGAGGCACGACTTAGAGACATAAGCGCATTCTGGAATGATCTCAAGTATGGTATCTTTGCACATCACATGTAAAAGTTTAGGGAGGAAACTGTAAAAGATAGTTGGCTTACACACGCCACGTCACACAATGAATACAATAACATACAATCATCTGAATAACACAGGGTCTGACTACGGACGAAATCCAAATGAGAAAGATACAATAAACACAAGCCCGAATCCTCCTAGTAAGAACCTCTACCGATCGTCGGGATACGAAACATAGTAACGACCATGCTCTTCATCGAACTCCCAGTGAAGTTCTGATCCATCTCCTGCATTGTTCTCAGCGGTACCTGCATCTGGTGTGTGTTGAATCTGTGAGCCACAAGGACTCAGCAATCCCGTTCCCGGGTATCAAAACTACAAAAGCCTTAGGTGTGGAAAGGTTATTAAAGTGTCTGCAGCAAGCACTAAGCATCTAGCTTACAAGTTTAGAGCGCGAAGAGAACAAGTGCCAACGGTCGCCAAGTTGATCAAGGAGTGATCCTAGCTACTCTCGATCAAACATAACCCCACCGTGTTCACTTCCCGAAGCCCTTTGGAAAGTGACTATCACGGTTACTCACACAGGTAGTGTATTCCTTTCAATATGGTGTCAAGTTATCTACAACCGGATATTAAAAAAATTCCCATCTACCACATAACCGCGGGCACGGCTTTCGAAAGATCAAAACACTGCATGGGTGTCCCAACTTAGCCCATCACAAGCTCACGATCTGCGGAGTCGCAACTCCAAAGTGGGAAGACCCGAGTATTCTCAGAATCATGTGCTCAAGATATTTCGACAAAGGTAAAACTAATCCAGCAAGACCTCCCAGCGTGCCGACACCCTGGTAGTAGCCGCGCGTATCTCGTCTCAGGCCACGACCGGATGGGACATCTTACAGGTATATACCAGACCTCGGGTTTCCCCAAGGTGGCCCTGCAGTCCGCCCAGTTTGGACCAACACTCATGAGGAGCACTGGCCGGAGTTTTTAATTAAGAACTCGGGTTTGCAACGCCCTATGCAAGTTTTAGTTATTAGGCAAATGTAAAACCAATGTTGGGCCTTGCTGGAAAATCTTTAAGCAGTGCGAATTATCAAGGGGGGGGGGCATAAACCCCAACCGTGTTAGGAACACAAAATCAAGGAACATAACACCGGTTTATCAGGTCCTAAGGTGGCATGAGTGGAAGAAAACACCAAGTAGAAGACCAAGCCTTCCACCCATTGCCAATATATAGGTGCATTAGTTTATAACAGATTCATATTGTGTTATCCCAATAAACAAGTCCGATGTGGAGCAAATCTTCAAACTTTACCTGCAACTAACAATGCTATAAGAGGGGCTGAGCAAAAGCGTACTTAGCCAATCAACGGTTTGCTCGGAAGGCGGTTAGAGTGCTTCATGGCAACAATAGGAGGCTGACAAACAGGAATAGGCATCGAGGCATATCTAAAGAGCGAGAGAACTAGCATAGGCAAAGATAGATGTGATATCGGGGAATGTTCATCTTGCCTGTTAAGTCCACGGAGGGATCATAACCTTGCTCCGCAAACCCAGTCTCGATAGGAACCTCGAACTCTGAATCATCACCGGGCTCTAACCAACACAACAATGCAAACACCGGAACAACAATCAATCATCATGCAATGCTCAAACACATGATGCAAGATATGATGAATATGAATATGGGTAGGACATGATACAACTCCTAGGGGCAAGATGAGTGCACAAGTGACATGACAAAAACAAGGTCACAAACATGTAGGGACACATGCAAAAGGAAACAAGAACAAACATAGTCACAAGTGGTTATGTAGTTCAATTAAACAAGCACCCAACAAGTTTTATAAGTTGCTTAACATGTCAAGGGGTGAAACTAGGATGAACAACATCATGCTAGCATTTTAAATGGGCCGGAAAGAACAAACAACAATTTCCGGAAACTCCCATGTTCATAAAAATACATATAGGACAGATCTGAAGCAAACATATTTTAGAGTTGTTAAACACACAAAGTAATAGCACCATCTTGATCTACACATTTTTCCACCCCAAATGCATATAAAGTTTGGCAAATTTGGAGCTATGGTCAATTAGTTATGAATTTAACAAGTTTGAGCATATTTTAGACACAAAATAATTCAAACAACAATTTAAATGTTTTTTAACATGGCAACAAACTGCATATAAATATTCTACACTAAAAACTAGGCAATTTTCAAATATAAAGTATATTTAACAGATGCATATACTAAAAGATATGAATATGCAAAAGAAAGTGCAGAAAACTGAATTTAAACAAAAAAACAGAAAAGAAAGGGACTAAACTGACTCAGCCTGGACTAGCCCTAGTCACTGACTAGTGGGTCCAGGGGAACTGACGTGGCGTCTGCGGGTGTGGAAGTGGGTGTGAGGCGCTGGGAGGCTGACATGTGGGATCGGCATGTCAGTGGGACAAAGAAAGCAAAAAGGGGCCTAAATACCACTGGCCATGCGGGGTTTTGAACCCAGGTCTGCGCGTAGCGAGGGAAAGGCTCAGGCCACTGGGCTAGGTGTGTGTGTGTCTGATAGGAGAGGGGATTTCCTCCTCTTGAGCTAACCCGAGGCTCTGTCCCTGCTGCAGGAGTAGAGACGCTGCCGACGGCATCTACGACGACTCTGGTGAGGAGCAAGGCGAGCATCGGGCGCACGTGGGTTGCGGTGACGTGGGGCTTTGCAGGAGCTGGGGGGAAAAGCTGCAGCGCGCGAGGAACTCTGCTCGAGGACGCGCGCAAATAGGGGTCCGGCGTGCTTGCGGCCACGGCAGCGAAGCAGGACGAGGCGGTGACTGGCGCTGGCTAGACGGCGGCACGGTTGTGCGGGACTGCAGCACTACGACAACGCGTGCGCGCGAGCGAAGCGACGACAGAAGCGTTGACAACACCAAAATTCAGACAGGCGCGACACTTTTCTGAAGATTTCAGAATGAAACGCAGGAGCACCGAGAGCGTGACGGCGGCACGGTTCTATCTACGCCTTCAGTGACCGAAACGGGGCTGGAAGAGGAAGGAAGGGAGGTGGGTATACCTTCTTACTTTAAGACACGGATAGATCGCCGGAGTTGAGCCGGAGACGTTGGGGACGAGCTCTGAAACACGGCGCTTGATGTCGACCAAGGAAGAGGAAGCAGAGGCAGGGCGTTGCGAGGCCCCTGGCGTGATCCTTTGGCGACGCAGAGGCGCGGACGACGACGATCACGTGGGGGAAGTAGAAGACGGCGCCTGGAGGTGACCGGAGGGACGGCACGCGTCGGCGTGCTTCCGCTTGCGCTCAGGGAGACCGGTAGGAGAACGAGAGCAGGGGAGATCCCCTCTTGTGTGACGGCGGAGAAGAAGAAAGGAGGGAGGAGGAGTAACCCTAGGCACGGCTCGGGTTTAAAAAGGGGCGGACGACCTGGCCTCGACGTCCGTGAACTCACGGCGCGACGACGAGGCGCGCTCTGTCTCTGGACCTAGGGAGATGGAGGAAGACGGAGCATGAGGCCGTGAGGCCTGGGACGCTGGCAAGCGGGCCCGACAAGAGGGGTGAGAGGGGAGCTACGTTGGTGGGCTGGCGCGCGGGGAAGCTGCTGGGCCGAGGGGTTCGCGGCCCGGCTGGTGTTGGGTGTTGCTAGGCAGGGTGTTGTTGTGGCTGCGCTGCTGTTTTATTTTCTTTTTTCTATTTTCTTCAGACGAAAAACAAAAAGAAAAGCACAGACCAAAAGAAAAGGAATTAGGAGAGAAATAAAATATTCCCTAGCTCCTGGACTTATGCCCTATTTTATAAAAAGGACTTGGGCATTTTTAGAGGTAGAAAAATAAAACAAGTTTGAATATGGTTCAAACTTCTGTCATTCTTGAACTTGACCAAATCATTTTAAAATGAGGCAAGGCTTTGTAAGGTGACTTATGTCAAGGTACCAAAGAAGTGGGGAGGAGATGAACATTTAAAAACAAGAGGTTAAGTCACTTGCAAAATTTAAAGAATGGAAAAGAAAGGAAGGGAAGTGGTGCTAGATGAAAGGGGTTAATGATGGGCATGCTTGCATCCACTACCACAACAAGAACAAAATGAACTCACTTAACGTACTAGGAATGAGCCAACACACTTACAAGTGAAATGCCATGATGATCATGATGCAATGATGATGATGAAGTAATGCATGAATGCATAAAGAAAAGATAATATGACAATGCAATGACAAAGCATAATTGAAAAGAACCCCCAAGGAAAGGACAAGGATCAAGTGGTAAATGTTTTATTGCCATATAAGGAAGGTATCACATATGGGGTGTTACAAACTCTCCTCCACTACAAAAAGATCTTGCCCCGAGATCTAGGACTGAAAGAAGGTGGGGTACTCGGAACATAGAAGATCTTCTCGTTCCCATGTAGCTTCTCGGTCGGTATAGTGTGACCACTTCACTTTCAAGAATTTGATGGACTTGTTGCGGGTCTTGCGCTTTGTTTCTTCAAGGATAGCAACGGGGTGCTCACGATAAGACAAGTCTTGCTGAAGATCAATCTCTTCGAAAGGAATGCTGCATTCAAGCGTCTTGAAGCACTTGCGGAGTTGTGACACGTGAAACACATCGAGCACATTTGCAAAGTTGGAGGGAAGCTCGAGTTGGTAGGCTAGATCACCTCTCTTGCCAAGAATCTTGAAAGGGACCACGTATCTTGGAGCAAGCTTGCCCTTGATATCGAACCTGTGAGTGCCCTTCATGGGAGAAACACGGAGATAGACATGATCACCAATGTCGAAAGCCAAGTCACGATGCTTGCCGTCATAGTAGCTCTTTTGAAGCGATTGCGCGGCCTTGAGATTCTCATGTATGACTTTGCACATTTCTTCGGCATCTGAGATCAAATCATTTCCAAGGAGTTGACGTTCACCAGTCTCGGACCAGTTGAGAGGGATACGACACTTTCTGCCATAGAGAATTTCAAACAGAGCTTTGACGGCACTTGCTTGGAAGCTGTTGTTGTAGGAGAATTCTGCAAATGGAAGGCAATCTTCCCATTTCATACCAAAGGAGATGACACAAGCTCTGAGCATATCTTCAAGGATTTGGTTCACTCTTTCGACTTGACCACTAGTCTGAGGGTGAAACGCAGTGCTGAAGCGAATCTTGGTGCCCATGGCTGACTGAAAGGAATCCCAGAACTTGGAAGTGAAGAAGCTTCCACGGTCTGAGGAGATCACTTGAGGAATGCCATGCAAAGAGACAATTTTGGAGGTGTACAGCTCTGCCAGCTGAGCTGCGTTGATGGATTCTTTGACTGGAAGAAAATGAGCCACTTTAGTTAGCTTGTCAATCACCACAAAGATAGTATCATTTCCTCTCTTGGACTTGGGAAAACCGGTGACTAAATCCATCTCAATGTGATCGAATTTCCACTCGGGAATAGGTAGAGGTTGAAGGAGTCCGGCTGGACGTTGATGCTCTGCCTTCACTCTTCTGCAGACATCACACTCGTTCACCAATTGGGCAATCTCCCTTTTCATGCGAGTCCACCAATATGATTGCTTGAGGTCATGGTACATCTTGGAGCTTCCTGGATGTATCGAGAGGAGTGAGTCATGTGCTTCGTTCATTATGAGCTTTCCGAGATCACCTTTGGGAACCACAATTTTGTCCTCAAAGAACAAAGTGTCTCTGTCATCAATGGGATAGCACTTGTACTTAGGAGTACCCTTTGCAATACCATGTTTCACTTTCTACACCATAGCATCACTAAGTTGGGCCTCACGGATTTTATCTTCCAAGGTAGGAGCGACTTGAAGGTTGGCAAGAAATCCTTGCGGAACAACTTGGAGGTTGAGCTTCCTGAATTACTCACAAAGTTCAGGTTGGAACGGTTCGAGAAGGAGACTGTTGCAATACACCTTTCTGCTCAAGGCATCTGCAATGACGTTGGCCTTGCCAATAGTATACTCAATGCTTGGATTGTACTCTTGAATCATCTCAACCCAACGAGTCTGGCGAAGGTTAAGGTTTGGCTGAGTGAAGATGTACTTCAAGCTCTTGTGATCGGTGAAGATGTCCACTTTTCTGCCCAACAGAAGGTGTCTCCACGTGATCAAGGCGTGAACAACTGCTGCTCGCTCAAGATCATGTGTGGGGTAATTCTTCTAATTTGGTTTAAGCTGACGTGATGTGTATGCAATGATCTTCTTGTCTTGCATGAGAACACCACCAAGACCTTGCAATGAGGCATCGCAAAAGACTTCATAAGGCTTGGACTCATCCGGAGGAGTAAGAACCGGAGCAGAAATGAGCTTCTCTTTGAGTGTCTTGAATGCCACATCACAATCAGGAGTCCACGAGTACTTGACATTCTTCCGCAACAGGTTGGCAAGAGGCTTGGCAATCTTGGAGAAGTTCTCAACGAACCTTCTGCAATAGCTTGCGAGACCGAGGAATCTTCGGAGTTGTTTGACATTCTGCAGAGGTTCCTAGTTGACAATAGCTTCAACCTTCTCGGGATTAACAGAAATGCCCTCGGCGGAGATAATATGGCCAAGATAGAGGACTTTATCAAGCCAGAATTCACATTTGGAGAACTTTGCATAGAACCGGTGCTCACGGAGCCTGTCAAGGACCAAACGGAGGTTCTTGGCATGGTCTTCTTTATTCTTGGAGAATACAAAGATATCATTGAGGTAGACGAGAACAAATTCATTGGTGTAGGGGTTGAATATGAAGTGCATCATCCGAGAGAAAGTGGGTGGAGCATTTGCAAGGCCGAAAGACATGACCGTGTATTCATAGGAGCCATAACTCGTTCTGAATGCGGTCTTGGGAATATCCTCTTCACGGATACGATTCTGATGGTAACCCATCCGGAGATCGAGCTTCGAGAAAACCTTGGCTCCTTTGAGCTACTCGAACAATTCATTGATGTTGGGGAGCGGGTACTTATTATTTATTGTCTTCTTGTTCAATGGACGGTAATCAACGCAAAGGCGTTCCGTGCC
Organism: Secale cereale; assembly: GCA_902687465.1. NCBI lineage: Eukaryota > Viridiplantae > Streptophyta > Magnoliopsida > Poales > Poaceae > Secale > Secale cereale. Next base: position 136,705,171 of record LR738709.1, read on the forward strand.
ATCCTTCTTCTTGACAAATAGAACACCATAGCCCCAAGGAGAAGTACTTGGTCTGATTAGACCCATACGTTCCTGCTCATCAAGTTGTTTCTTCAGCTCCTTCAACTCTTTAGGAGAAAGCCTGTACAGACACCGACAGGCTGGCTCGGTACCGGGTTGAAGTTCAATGATGAATTCAACTGGATGGTTGGGAGGCATGCCTGGAAGCTCTTCAGGGAATACATCCTCATATTCACAAACCACCGGAATATGAGAAATGGCATTAATCTCGCCCTTATCATTAAGAGAGAATAGCCTGATTGTGTTATCTCGAGATGCAAAGATAATCACGTCTTCGGAAGGATGAGTTAGATTGACCTCCTTGTTTGAACAATCAATAAAAGCATCATGCTTAGAAAGTCAATCCATCCCAAGAATAAGATCAATGTCCGAGTTACCGAGAATAACTGGGGAAACTAGAAAACTGTAATCACCCATATGAATAGATATATCCGGAACCATCAAACTAGAAGTCATGTGTTTGCCCGGAGAAATAATTTGTAACTCCCTTGGCAAAGCCACTGTTTCCACATTGTGCTTGGATGCAAATGGATATGACATGAAGGAATGTGATGCACCAAAATCAAACAAGACTTTAGCAGGTTTAAGGTTAACGGGAAGATTACCAATTATCACATCGGAAGAATTCTCTGCTTGAGTTGCATTCATCAGGTTCACTCTTGCTGACTTGGGATTGTGCTTGACAATAGCAATGCTGACAGGTGGAGGAGGCGGAAGGCGCCTTGGGTTGGGACACTTGTTAGCCTAGTGACTCTTCTGAGAACACTTGTTGCAAGTAACTTCTGAAAGAGGCCGATGATAAGGACCACTTGGTCTTGGAGCTTGGAACTGAGGCTTGGACTGGTTGCTTGGGTTGGGTGGGTAGGAGAATCCATGACCACCTGAGTGCTTGTTGTTGCTTGGAGGACGGAGCACTGGAGGAGGCGGTAGCCAGAACTTCTGCTGCTTGGCAACCACTTGAGAGGAAGAGGAGGAGTGAACAGCATCTCTTATCCTCTTTTTGGAAGCTTCAGACTTGAGCTGAGTTGCCTCTTGCTTTAGAGGCATATTGTTGAATTGGTCAAATTCATCTGGCTCAAACAAGGTGAGAGCAAGTTGGAGTTCATCTTCCAGACCACCTCGGAACTGGTAGATCTTGCTCTTGGCATCGGGGATGTCTTGCTTCGCATAACGGGCAAGATTCTGGAACTTGACATTGTATTGATAGACGGACATGGTGCCTTGCTTCAGGTTGCGGAATTGCTCACGCATGCCCTCAATGACAACGGTTGGAATGTGATGAGAACGGAAATCTCTGCAGAAGTTAGTCGACGAGATCTCACGACCACCTCTGGAGTCTTTGTACTATTGCCACCAATCTGCAGCTTGATCTTTGAGTTGGAAGGCAGCAAACTTGACATAATCTTCAGTTCTGACGTTACTGCATTCAAAGTGCTTTTTGATGTCTGTGATCCAACCTTCAGCATCTAGCGGGTCCACACAGTAACTGAAAGACTTTGGTTGGTTTGCCCAGAATTGGTTCAGGGTCGCAAAGTGAGGTTGATTGAACAGATTTCCTTGGCCTTGGTTCCCTTGATTGCCTTGATTTGCTTGATTGGCTTGGAAATTCTGCATCATTTGCATGAGCATCTGAGTGTTCTGGTTAGTTGCCTGCATAATCGCTGTCCATGCCTCAGACGGAGGAGGAGGGGAAGGAGGACGCTCTTCTTCACCCTCTTGGTTTGGGTTGGGAACCTTCTTAGGTGCCATCCTGAAGATGATGACAACCGTTAGCCATTGATGCAAAATAGATAAGCTGAATCAACGGCTAGATATTTGCAATATATAGTCTTCGCAATGAACATTCGGACAAAATGAACGAATGAATTCCATAGCTTAATGGTACAACAACTTGTCGAGAAGCCACTTGGGAGAACAAAATGATAAAATAAAACAACAAGGTATAGATGGAACAAATACATGATAGAAGTTTCGTCCCACATGTTCGTGCTGAATGCCCCATGGTACGTGTTACAAAGGGTCTTGCAATCCCCGGATTAGCATAGCCAAGGATCCTTTAAGATGCAACTCCCAATTGGAACAACGCCCATGAAACCTCTTCACTAGATGTTGAACCCCAAACCTCAAACCATGCACTCGTTGGAAGATTACCTACGAGCTACTTGAAACCCACCTATTAATTCCTGAAGCTTTTCGGTTATGCAATCTGGTGTTGGGGATACAGGGGAAGCACCGTGCACTCAACTCTAAACCTACATCCAGCTGTATCCATCCATCAACACATAACCAGTCATCTTCGGAAACTGTTTACCTCGGACCTTCGAAACGCATCCGCTAGACTAGTTGTGGCAATACTCCCGAACTATCTCCCCAGTACTGGGTGATGCCGGGGTTATCTCACCACCAGACATGCATAGAAGAGTTTTTGATGTCGGACGCCTCTGGTATTCTAGAACCCCTACGATACATTTGTGACGACAACACCTCGGAGCTCAACTCCCCGGGACACTACCACAACCCCTAAATGATAGGAGGTATCGAGAACAATGTTCTCGTCACAAAGATATCGGAACAATCCAAACAATACCCACGTGATCCTAAAAATGTTTTTGTGAAATTTTGAGACTAGAGGAGATAGAACAACGTCAGGAGTTCTCACCAGAGTGATGAAGGAGATGAGGAGTAAAAGAAATCCTACTCTCTGATATATATATATATATATATATATGACTCAAAAAATTTTGTGTGTGTGCCTAGACTCAACCGTCAGCGGTTCGATCAATCAGGGGGCTCCTAGGTCTGAGAAGGCTTTGAATACCAACTTGTAATGCCCAGGATGCGACTATGTCTCCTACGTGTCGAGGCACGACTTAGATAAATAAGCGCATTCTGGAATGATCTCAAGTATGGTATCTTTGCACATCTCATGTAAAAGTGTAGGGAGGGAATTTTAAAAGATAGTTGGCTTACACTCGCCACGTCACACAATGAATACAATAACATACAATCATCCGAATAACACAGGGTCTGACTACGGACGAAATCCAAACGAGAAAGATACAATAAACACAAGCCCGGATCCTCCTAGTAAGAACCACTACTGAGCGTCGGGATACGAAACATTGTAACGACCATGCTCTTCATTGAACTCCTAGTGAAGTTCTAATCCATCTCCTGCATTGTTCTCAGCGGTACCTGCATCTGGTGTGTGTTGAATCTGTGAGCCACAAGGACTCAGCAATCCCGTTTCCGGGTATCAAAACTACCAAAGATTTAGGTGTGGAACGGTTATTAAAGTGTCTGCAGCAAGCACTAAGCATCTAGCTTACGAGTTTAGAGCGAGAAGAGAACAAGTGCCAACGGTCGCCAAGTTGATCAAGGAGTGATCCTAGCTACTGTCGATCAAACATAACCCCATGGTGTTCACTTCCCGAAGCCCTTCAGAAAGTGACTATCACGGTTACTCACACAGGTAGTGTATTCTTATGAATATGGTGTCAAGTTATCTACAACCGGATATTAAGAAATTCCCATCTGCCACATAACCGTGGGCACGGCTTTCGAAAGATCAAACCCCTGTAGCGGTGTCCCAACTTAGCCCATCACAAGCTCATGATCTGTGAAGTCGCAACTCCAAAGTGGGAAGACCCGAGTATTTTCGGAATCATGTGCTCAAGATGTAAAAAAAATCCAGCAAGACCTCCCGGCTTGCCGACAGCCTGATAGTAGCCGCGGGTATCTCGCCTCAGGCCACAACCGGATGGGAGATCCTACAGGTATATACCAGACCTCGGGTTTCCCCAAGGTGGCCCCGCAGTCCGCCCAGTTTGGACCAACACTCATGAGGAGCACTGGCCTGGGTTGTTAATTAAGAACTCAGGTTTGCAACGCCCTATGCAAGTTTTAGTTATTAGGCAAAAAATGAAACCAATGTTGGGCCTTGCTGGAAAAGCTTTAAGCAGTGCAAATTAATAAGGGGGGCCCATAAACCCCAACCGTGTTAGGAACGCAAAATCAAGGAACATAACACCGGTTTATCGGGTCCTAAGGTGGCATGAGTGGAATAAAACACCAAGTAGAAGGCTAAGCCTTCCACCCATTGCAAATATATAGGTGCATTAGTTTATAACAGATTCATATTGTGTTATCCCAATAAACAAGTCCGATGTGGAGCAAATCTTCAAACTTTACCTGCAACTAACAATGCTATAAGAGGGGCTGAGCAAAAGCGCCAATCAACGGTTTGCTAGGAAGGCGGTTAAAGTGCTTCATGGCAACAATAGGAGGCTGACAAACAGGAATAGGCATCGAGGCATATCTAAAGTGCGAGACAACTAGCATAGGCAAAGATAGAGGTGATATTAGGGAATGGTCATCTTGCATGTTAAGTCCACAGAGGGATCGTCACCTTGCTCCTCAAACTCAGTCTCGATAGGAACCTCGAACTCCGAATCGTCACCTGGCTCTAACCAACACAACAATGCAAACACCGAAACAACAATCAATCATCATGCAATGCTCAAACTCATGATGGAAGATATGATGCATATGAATATGGGTAGGATATGATGCAACTCCTAGGGGCAAGATGAGTGCACAAGTAACATGACAAAAACAAGGTCACAAACATGTAGGGACACATGCAAAAGGAAACAAGAACAAACATAGTCACAAGTGGTTATGTAGTTGAATTAAACAAGCACCCAACAAGTTTTATAAGTTGCTTAACATGGCAAGGGGTGCAACTAGGATCAACAAGATCATGCTAGCATTTCAAATGGGCCGGAAAGAACAAACAACAATTTCCGGAAACTCCCATGTTCATAAAAATACATATAGGACAGATCTGAAGCAAACATATTTTAGATTTAATAAACATGCAAATTAACAGCACCATCTTGATCTACAGATTTTTCCACCCCAAATGCATATAAAGTTTGTCAAATTTGGAGCTATGGTCAATTAGTTATGAATTTAACAAGTTTGAGCATATTTTAAACACAAAATAATTCAAACAACAATTTAAAAGTTTTTTAACATGGCAACAAACTGCACATAAATATTCTACACTAAAAAATAGGCAGTTTTCATATATAAAGTATATTTAACAGATGCATATACTAAAATATATGAATATGCAAAAGAAAGTGCAGAAAACTGAATTTAAACAAAAAAAACATAAAAGAAAGGGACTAAACTGACTCCGCCTGGACTAGCCCTAGTCACTGACTAGTGGGTCCAGGGGAACTGACGTGGCGCCTGCGGGTGTGGAAGTGGGTGTGAGGCGCTAGGAGGCTGACATGTGGGACCGGCATGTCAGTGGGACAAAGAAAGCAAAAAGGGGCCTAAATACCACTCGCCGTGTGGGGTTTCGAACCCAGGTTTGCGCGTTGCGAGGGAAAGGCTCAAGCCACTGGGCTAGGTGTGTGCGTTTGATAGGAGAGGGGCTTGGCTCCTCTTGAGCTAACCCGAGGCTCTATCCTTGCTGCAGGAGCAGAGACGCTGCCGACGACATCTACGACGATGCCGGCGAGGAGCAAGGCGAGCAGCGGGCGCGCGCGGGCGGCGGTGACGCAGGGCTTTGCATGAGCTGGGGGGAAAAGCTGGAGCGCGCGAGGAACTCTGCTCGAGGACGCGCGCGAACAGGGGCCCGGCGTGCTTACGGCCACGGCTGCGAGGCACGACGAGGCGGTGGCTGGCGCTGGCTAGACGGCGGCGCGGTTGTGCGGGACTACAGCACTACGGCAACGCGTGCGCGCGAGCCAAGCGACGACAGAAGCGGCGACAACACCAAAATTCATACACGCGCGACGCTTCTCTGAAGATTTCAGAACGAAACAGAGGAGCACTGACAGCGCGACGGTGGCACTGTTCTATCTACGCCTCCAGTGACCGAAATGGGGCTGGAAGAGGAAGGAAGGGAGGTGGGTATACCTTCTTACCCTAAGACACAGATAGATGGCCGGAGTTGAGCCGGGGACGTCGGGGTCGAGCTCTAAATCATGGCGCTAGATGTTGACCGAGGAAGAGGAAGCCGAGGTGGGGCGTTGCGAGGCTCTTGGCGCGATCCTTCGACGACGCAGAGGCGCGGACGATGACGATCACGTCGAGGAAGCAGAAGACGGCGGCTGGAGGTGACCGGAGGGACGGCACGCGCCGGCGTGCTTCCGCTTGCGCTCGTGGAGATCGGTAGGAGATCGAGAGCAGGGGAGATACCCTCTTGTGTGGCGGTGGAGAAGAAGAAAGGAGGGAGGAGGAGGAACCCTAGGCACGGCTCTGGTTTAAAAAGGGGCGGACGACCTGGCCTCGATGTCCGTGAACTCACGGCGCGACGGCGAGGCGCGCTCTGTCTCTGGACCGATGGAGACAGAGGAAGACGGAGCAGGTGGTCGTGAGGCCTGGGACGCTGGCAAGTGGGCCCGACGAGAGGGGGTGAGAGGGAAGCTACGTTGGTGGGCTGGCTCGCGGGGAAGCTGCTGGGCCGAGGGGTTCACGGCCCGGCTGGTGCTGGCTGCTGTTGGGCAGGGTGCTGCTGTGGCTGCGCTGCTGTTTTCTTTTCTTTTTTCTTTTTTCTTCAGACAGAAAACAAAAAGAAAAGCACAGACCAAAAGAAATGGAATTAGGAGAGAAATAAAATATTCCCTAGCTCCTGGACTTATGCCCTATTTTATAAAAATGACTTGGGCATTTTTAGAGGTAGAAAAAATAAAACAAATTTGAATGTGGTTCAAACTTCTGTCATTTTTGAACCTGACCAAATCATTTTAAATGAGGCAAGGCTTTGCAAGGTGACTGATGTCAAGGTACCAAAGAAGTGGGGAGGATATGAACATTTAAAAAGAAGAGGTTAAGTCACTTGCAAAATTTAAAGAATGGAATAGAAAGGAAGGGAAGTGGTGCTAGATGAAAGGGGTTAATGATGGGCATGCTTGCATCCACCACCACAACAAGAACAAAATGAACTCACTTAACATACTAGGAATGATCCAACACAATTACAAGTGAAATGCCATGATGATCATGATGCAATAATGATGATGAAGTAATGCATGAACGCATAAAGAAAAGATAATATGACAATGCAATGACAAAGCATAATTGAAAAGAACCCCCAAGGAAAGGACAATGATCAAATGGTAAATGTTTTATTGCCATATAAGGCAGGTATCACATATGGGGTGTTACATCTAAACAGAGGTATTAATGGGTATTTTATCGAAAAAATCAAGGAAATTGAAAAGCAAAAACATACAAGTTGGGTTGCCTCCCAAAGAGTGCTATCGTTTTACGCCCTTAGCAAGGCATAAAGCAAAGATCTAAGTGTTGTCATCCTTGTTGAACGATCCATATGTTGCCCTCATTATAGATTCATAAGGCAATTTGATCTTTGTTCTAGGGAATTGTTCCATGCCCTTTGTCAAGGGAAATTGGAATTTAATATTCCCTTCTTTCATATCAATAACCACGCCAATAGTGCGCAAAAACGGTCTACCAAGTATAATAGGACAAGACGGATTGCAATCGATGTCAAGAACAATAAAGTCTATGGGTACATAGTTCCTATTTGCAGGAATAATGTCAGGCCCAAGATGCGGTTCTATCCCGATCACGTGACACTTTTGTGATTGCGGCACAACCGCAACTCAGGCGCTTAGCAAGATGGATATCATTACATCGTACCATTACATACATACATACATGGGGGATACAACAATACATACAAGTCACATGGATACAACAACATCAATACAAAGCATACGACTACAGACGCAAACAAGAAAAGCACAATGACATCCATCTGCTATCCCAGGCTGCCGACCAGGAACCTAACCCAAGACTGAAGAAGAAGAAGAAGAAAGAACTCCAACACAAAGGACATCGCTCTCACGTCAAGTCATCGGAAACCTGCACCTACAACTGTTGTTGTAGTATCTATGAGCTACGAGGACTCAGCAATCCCATAACCATGGGTAACAAGACTATCAAAGCTTAATGGGCAGGAAGAGGTAAAGTGGTGAGGCTGCAGCAGCGACTAAGCAATATATGGTGGCTAACTTACGAGTACAAGAATAAGATGAGCATCTACGCAAGCGGTCCCAAACTAGTAATGATCGCTAAAGATAATGAACTACCTACGAGTCAAACATAACCCCACCGTGTTCTCTTCTCAAAATGAAAAGAGACAGTCACAGTTACTCACACAGTTGTGTGTTTTAATTCGGATCCTCTGTCAAGTTTTCTACAACCAGACATTAACAAATTCCAATCTGCCATAGAACCGCGGGCACGGCTTTCGAAAGATCATAACCCTGCAGGGGTGTCCCAACTTAGCCCATCACAAGCTCTCATGATCAGTAGAAGTAATAATAATATTATCACACCTTATCTTAGGGACAATCCGATCAGGCTCAGAATCCCGGTGCACAAGACATTTCGACAATGGTAAAACAAGTCCAGCAAGACCTCTCGGTGTGTCGACACCCTGATAGTAGCCGCGCGTATCTCATCTCAGGCCACGACCGGATGGGTGATGCTACAGGTTATACCAGATACCTCGGGTTTCCCCAAGGCGGCCCTGCAGGACCCCCGTTTGGGACCAACACCATCAACACTGGCCCCCCTTCTAGGTAGAAAAGAATCCCGAGGGCGCGACCCCCTATGCAAATTTATTTAATTAATTAAGTTGTTATTATGAGGCAAATTAAAACCAATGTTGGGCCTTGCTGGAGGAGTTTTATTCAAAGACGAAGTGTCAAGGGGTCCCCATATACACACCCGTGTAAGGAACGCAAAATCAAGGAACATAATGCCAGTTTATCGGCTCCTAAGGTGGCATGAGTGGAACAAAACACCGAGCAAAAGGCCAAGCCTTCCACCCATGCCCAGTATATAGGTGTGTTAATAATAATAATAAATACTGTGATATTCCAACAACAAGTTCCAACATGGAACGATCTTCATCTTCACCTGCAACTAACAATGCTATAAGAGGGGCTGAGCAAGCGCGTAATATGGCCAAACAATGGTTTGCTAGGAAGGTGTCAAAAGTTAGAGGTTTAATGCCAACAAGGAGAGGCTGGCAATAATGATGGGTAGCGCGACATATAACGATAGCATCGAGACAACTAAGCATGGCAATGATAGTATAGGTATCCAAGGTGATGGTCATCTTGCCTAAGATCCCGCAAGGAAGAAGAACGGATCCAAGAAGAAGACGAAGAAGAAGCCTCGAAGAGGAACCATGTGTAGACGAACGAATCCTCATGATCGCAACGGAACAAGCACTAACGAGAAGAAGCAAGCAATACGGTAAACAAACCACTCAAGAACATGACAAGATGCTCAACCAAGTATGATGCAAGACAAGTCAATGTATGATGCAATACATGGCAAGGTAGGAAGCACTCAAAAACAACATCACCCAACAAGTTTAAATGAGGCCGGAAACAACATATAACGAATCCGGTAAGTCCTCATATGCATAGTTTGGAATTAGTCCAGATCTGAACAAACCTTAAGTTAAAGTTGTTAAACAGCAAGTTAACATGCATCATGATGATCTACACGAAATTCTAGTCAAGTTTCATATAAAGTTAGTTTAATTCGGAGCTACGGCCTAGAAGATATGAGCAAAATAAGTCAAGCAAGGCAACGGTGCAAGATGCACCCAAACATCAATCAAACACACTCCAAACATGAAAACAATATGATATTATGATGCTACATGAAAAATCACACAAGTTTCATATAGGGCACACTCAAAACAGAGCAACGGATCAACACATACACACGAAACAAGATACAATGCAAAGTTGAAGTTAACAGCCACATACTAACTTTGGAGCAAGATATATATATGCTACAACACTCAAACATGATAACAAGAGGCATGCATGTGAAATAGACATTATACTTAACAAGCATGAACTTAGAACACACCTAAAAGCTTGCTAGAACACAATTAACCGAGCATGGCAAGTTGCAATGAAACTATCCAGACTTAGCCAAAATCTGGGAAGGCAAAAACATCATCACGATGCTGCCTTCGGAGGCACGAAACAACAAGCATATCAACTACACTAAGAATATAAAGAGCATGGACATGAAGTAGACATAGCATACATCAATCAACTCCATTGGAGCAACTCCATAGGAGGCATGGATCAATAGCAACAAGCTCCACCAAATTGATCATGCTGATAAAAGTCTGATAGGTAAAATTTATAGCAACTTGAGTGCAAGAAATAAATAAGCTACAGCAGGCCATATGTGCAAGTAAGGGCATGAATGGATAGACAATAACATGGACAACAAGACATGATCATTGGCCATTCCAAAACAAGCATGAATTTGAGTGGGGCATCAAGCAAACATAGCATCAGGTTAAACAGATTCCAGACTTGGCAGTTTTTTTCACTAAGTATAAATAGCAACAACAACATGACATGTTTACAAGCTTGTTTAAGTCACCTCAAGGCATATCATGGAAAGTTAAATGCACCACAGCAAAGACCATATGATTGTGCTTCTAAAACATCTAGACATGTGGCATAAAGACAAACACATCAATAGCAAAGAGCAAGTGAAATCAGCATCTCATAACAAGTTTCAGCACTTAACAGCCACATGCACTTTTGCAACAGAGATTAACATGGCAATATGACTCCTAACATGAATGCTACAGCAACCAACATGTAGAGCACTTCACAATGAACACTTTGACATATCATATGCTCCATTTGGATAAACATGCACCAAGGTATCATATCTCAAACATGGCAACAAAATTACAAGTAACAGCAGTTTTAAGCAAGTAGCACTCTTACAACAGATATTAGAACATCAAGTTGAACTCAAACAAGAATGGCACAATAAAATAAAGTGAAGAGCACTTCACCACGATCATTTTGACATATCATTCACCCAATTTGGACATACACACAAGGAGTTATAGCCACACAAAGATGCCAACAAAATATGACAGAAAAGGACTTAGTCATTTCTGGGAAAAAATAACGAGCGCAAAATAGTAAAATGTGCACGGTGCGAGGCTTAGGCGGCTCACCACTGGGCACGGCCCAGGTCGAAGAGGCCGAGGTGGCTGGCTCGGGCCGAGGAGATGGGCCGAAGGGGAGATGGGCTCTGGCCCCGGGGAGGAGCGGAGGAGGCGAGGGAGGCCGGTTGGTCCGGGCGCTGGGCCTCGCGCGGACCTCGGCCCAGGAGGCGGGGTAGGCCAATCGTTGGGTCGTCCTCCTCCCCGATCCCACTGGATCGAGGGAAGAAGAGGCGGCAGCGGGATTCGATCGGCGGCGACCGGTAGGTCGGGGCGCCGGCGAGGAGAGGTCGGGGACGGACGCGAGGAGGCCGGATCCGGCAGCGAACGGCGGGCGATGGGGCGGAGGCAGTGAGGTGGCACGGCCTAGCGGCGAGCGGCGACGGCGAGCACAGCCGGCGGCGGTGCGACCCGGCGCGGAGGCGGGCGACGGGCTGGCCGGCGGTGCTCCGGCGACGCCCTGTCGAGCGGCGGCGCGGAGCCTGCGGGAGCGGGGCAGAGCCGGAAAGGCTCGAGCGGCGGCGGCTGGATCCCGGGTCCGGCGGGCCGCCGATGGGCTTCGCTGGCCCGCGGGGCTGGGGAGGAGAGAGAGATGACAGGTGGCGGCGCAGGAGTCGCTAGGGGCGGCGGCGGCGTTGACGTGTCGCCCCAGGATTGGCCCGGGCGACGTGGCTGCGGGGTGGACATGTCCGGTGACAAGCGGACATGTCCGGCTGCGCGATGGGAGCGGGGCTAGGGTTGGATCTGCGAGAAAAACGGGGAGAGACACATATTTATAGGTAGAGCGAGCTAGGAGTGTCCAAATGAGGAGCGGTTCGCGGCCACGCGATCGTGATCGAACGGCCAAGAGCATGGAGGGGGTTAGAATGGGCTTGGGGGCTGTGTGAAAGGGGTGGTGTGCCAAAAGACAAAAGGCCTCTGGCGGTTAACACGGTTAACCGTTGGGCTATCAAACGAACTCCGAACGCGACGAAACTTGACAGGCGGTCTACCTATGCTATAATAAGACCACACGCCAAGTTTCAACCCATTCTGAGAACATTTTCCGGCCACTCATAAAATAAATATACGGAGGTGCCGCGGGCGCGTGTGAGTGTGTCTGGCTCAGAACGGACAACGGAGAGGGCGGGCGGACTCGAACGGATGCAAGTTTCGAAAACATGCTGATGCGATGCACATGATGACATGGCAAGATACACCACGCAAGCAGATGACATGGCAACAACGACGAATAACTGTCTGACACCTGGCGCACCGGTCTCGGGGTGTCACAACACTCCCCTACTAACAAGAGATCTCGTCCCGAGATCTTAGGAACGAGACGGAAGAGGAAAAGGAAGAATGAAGTTCTTCGAGGACAAAAGAGTGAAGCCAAAGAGCCTTAAGAGGTTGAGCCACTCGAAAGGAAGAATACAATGGATATGAACGAGAAAGAGAAGCTCCATTACAAAAGAGGAACAAGGAATAAACGAGAAACTTGATGGTAAAAAGACAAGAAACAAGAGCTGAAGGAAGAAAAAGAATGAATTCCAAAACAGTCCGGTTAATAAGAGAAAGAAATGGATTTTCATGAAGGAATTTGGGCAGCACTCCGGCTGACAATGTAAGAAATAGCACACCGGTTTAACTTGAAAAGATGAAATGATACTAGACGAGAGTAACAACATAATGCCTTCGGAAGAATTAAAATAGTGGAATGAAAAGAACGGATAAGAGAACAACAAGTTCCACCGCGAATGAATTTGAAAGAGCATCTTCACAAAAAGGCTTGAACGGAGTTGTTGAAAATCAACACAAAAAGAATTAACTTGTCGTGGACTTATGGAAATCATCTCAAAACTTGAGGTGAAAAACCGCCGCAACGAAAAGATGGATTAGCTGAGAATAAGAAATGCAAAACTCCACTTCAAAGGAATAAGGAGAATTATTTGCATTCTGAGACACAAAAGAATAATGCTTGAGCTTCTCCAAAGAATTTGATTAATATTTGAGGAATGAGTTAAATCATGAAGAACCGTGAAGAACTCCGGTAACAATAGAATTATAAAAGATGAAAAGAATAAGATTAAAGCATTGCAATGATTTCGAAGGGGGTACCGACGAGATAGCCGAGAACTTTGAACTCCGGAAAGAAAAGATGAAGACACTTGTAACTAGAATTTATTCATCAAGAATAAACTCTGAAGTAAGGGATAAATCAGCTTGTCGGGAATGAATAAGAATTATTGTATGCTCATCCTCCACCAATAAATTGATGAGAAGCAATGGATTTGCATATTACTTATTCGCGTTGAAATGATTAAAGAGGGATATATCGCGAACTTGCGGAAAATCTTCATGACCCACCGGTAGGATTGGAATAAAATGAATGAATTGATATGATAACACCGGAAAAGAACTGTTGAGCAAATCACCGCAAGGAATTGATGCCGAGTGAAGAAAAGAACGAACCACCGAGAAGAAATTGAAATCAAATGATGAAAAAGAACGAACCACCATAAGAAATTGAAATTGAGTGAATACGATGAATTGCCGGGATAATAAAGCACTTGAGGAAATTTGAATGATGAGAATGAAGAGATTGTGAACTGATTAAATAATACTTGAACGAAGCATCGGACGAATGTGGAGACGAACGAAGAGGCATCAATGAAGAATATTTGGAGGACGAAGTTGAAAACTGCGGACGAGGAAATCTTCTGAACTGATGGCCTTCGGAGGAACATAATGAAAAGAATTCATGAAACACTTCGGAAGAATGAAAAGAGAAAGGTTGAACCAATGATGAAAAGAATTTAAAAGCGATCTTGAAGAAGGCATATGACTCATGAAATCCATACTTACGTCACACTTGAAAAAAAAATCGGAACACTCCGGAAAATTAGAAGAGTCAGGTAAGATCCTGGTAAAAGACCTGTGGGTTATGAGCCCACCGAAGAGAAAACTCCGTTGGAAAGGATCATTCGAATGAGAAATGATGCACCGAAACGATTGCAAGACTCGAATGAGGTGACAACCTCGAATTAATTGGATACACAGACGAATCTCCTGAGATGTCTTCGAAACTCCGGAATAACTAAATGGCGAGAGGTGAACGAGCAAGGGGAATATCCGAGCCGAGGGAAAAGAATATGAACAACACCGAATGCTTGAATTGAATCCACCGGAAAAGAAGAAGAGGTGAAGAATATCAAACGAGAGGACAATTCACCCATTGAAATAACTGAGGATGAATGCAAGGATTCGCACGAGTAGGATGGATACTCGATTAAGGACTCCGGTCCGAAAAGAAAAAGGGTGGGCGGGTGGGAAAAATAAAGACAACTTCGGAAGGGGAAAACAACATCGGTTGGAAAGAACTGAGCATTGAACTTGCAAAGAAGAAGAGGGTCGAATCCACTTGACGAGAGATGCACCAGATGAAAGACTGACAACGCAACGAATGAAAACTAAGCACGATCCTAAAAAAAATTGAAGGGGAAGAGGGGTAATTCAAAACACCTACGACAAGAATCCTCACGAGAGCGACGAAGGGGCTGAGGAGTAAAAGGAATTCCTACTCTCCGATATAACTAGACTCCGAAAAAGTTTTCTGCTAGACTCAACAACGGCCAGACTACGATCAATCAAGGGGGCTCCAATGGTCGGTCGAGGCTCTGATACCAACTTGTCAGGCCCAAGATGCGATTATATCCCGATCACGTGACACTTACGTGATTGGGGCACAACCTCAACTCAGGCGCTTAGCAAGATGGATATCATTACATCGTACCATCACATACATACATACATGGGGGATACAACAATACATACACGTCACATGAATACAACAACATCAATACAAAGCATCCGACTACGGACGCAAACAAGAAAAGCACAATGACATCCATCTGCTATCCCAGGCTACCGACCAGGAACCTAACCCAAGACTGAAGAAGAAGAAGAAGAAGAAGAAAGAACTCCAACACAAAGGACATTGCTCTCACGTCAAGTCATCGGAAACCTGCACCTGCAACTGTTGGTGTAGTATCTGTGAGCCACGAGGACTCAGCAATCCCATAACCATGGGTAACAAGACTATCAAAGCTTAATGGGTAGGAAGAGGTAAAGTGGTGAGGCTGCAGCAGCGACTAAGCAATATATGCTGGCTAACTTACGAGTACAAGAATAAGATGAGCATCTATGCAAGCGGTCGCAAACTAGTAATGATCGCTAAAGATCCTGAACTACCTACGAGTCAAACATAACCCCAACGTGTTCTCTTCTCAAAATGAAAAGAGACAGTCACGGTTACTCACACAGTTGTGTGTTTTACTTCGGATCCTTTGTCAAGTTTTCTACAACCGGACATTAACAAATTCCAATCTGCCACATAACCACGGGCACGGCTTTCGAAAGATCATAACCCTGCACGGGTGTCCCAACTTAGCACATCACAAGATCTCACGATCAACAGAAGTAATAATAATATTATCACCCCTTATCTTAGGGACAATCCGATCAGGCTCGGAATCCCGGTGCACAAGACATTTCGACAATGGTAAAACAAGTCCAGCAAGACCTCCCGGTGTGTCGACACCCTGATAGTTGCCGCGCGTATCTCGTCTCAGGCCACGACCCGATTGGTGATGCTACAGGTTATACCAGATACCTCGGGTTTCCCCAAGGCGGCCCTGCAGGACCCCCGTTTGGGACCAACACCATCAGCACTGGCCCCCCTGCTATGTAGAAAAGAATCCTGAGGGCGCGACCCCCTATGAAAATTAATTAATTAATTAAGTTGTTATTATGAGGCAAATTAAAACCAATGTTGGGCCTTGCTGGAGGAGTTTTATTCAAAGACGAAGTGTCAAGGGGTCTCCATATACCCAACCGTGTAAGGAACGCAAAAACAAGGAACATAATGCCAGTTTATCGGCTCCTAAGGTGGCATGAGTGGAACAAAACACCGCGCAAAAGGCCAAGCATTCCACCCATGCCCAGTATATAGGTGTGTTAATAATAATAATAGATATTGTGAAATTCCAACAACAAGTTCCAACATGGAACGATCTTCATCTTCACCTGCAACTAACAACGCTATAAGAGGGGCTGAGCAAGCGGGTAACATGGCCAAACAATGGTTTGCTAGGAAGGTGTCAAAAGTTAGAGGTTTCATGCCAACAAGGAGAGGCTGACAATAATGATGGGTAGCGCGACATATAACGATAGCATCGAGACAACTAAGCATGGCAATGATAGTGTAGGTATCCAAGGTGATGGTCATCTTGCCTGAGATCCCGCAAGGAAAAAGAACGGATCCAAGAAGAAGACGAAGAAGAAGCCTCGAAGACGAACCACGTGTAGACGAACGAATCCTCACGATCGCAACGGAACAAGCACTAACAAGAAGAAGCAAGCAATACGGTAAACAAACCACTCAAGAACATGACAAGATGCTCAACCAAGTATGATGCAAGACAAGTCAATGTATGATGCAATACATGGCAAGGTAGGAAGCACTCAAAAACAACATCACCCAACAAGTTTAAATGAGGCCGGAATCAACATATAACAAATCCGGTAAGTCCTCATATGCATAGTTTGGAATTTGTCCAGATCTGAACAAACCTTAAGTTAAAGTTGTTAAACGGGAATTTAACATGCACCATGATGATCTACACGAAATTCTAGTCAAGTTTCATATAAAGTTAGTTTAATTCGGAGCTATGGCCTAGAAGATATGAGCAAAACAAGTCAAGCAAGGCAATGGTGCAAGATGCACCCAAACATCAAGAAAACACACTCCAAACATGAAAACAATATGATATTATGATGCTACATGCAAAATCACACAAGTTTCATATAGGGCACTCTCAAAACGGAGCAACGGATCAACACATACACACGAAACAGGATACAATGCAAAGCTAAAGTTAATAGCTACATAGCAACTTTGGAGCAAGATATATATATGCTACAGCACTCAAACATGATAACAAGAGGCATGAATGTGAAATAGACATTATACTTAACAAGCATGAACTTAGAACACACCTAAAAGCTTGCTGGAACACAATTAACCAAGCATGGCAAGTTGCAATAAAATTATCCAGACTTAGCCAAAATCTGGGAAGGCAAAAACATCATCACGATGCTGCCTTCGGAGGCACAAAACTACAAGCATATCAACTCCACTAAGTATATAAAGAGCATGGACATGAAGTAGACATAGCATACATCAATCAACTCCATTGGAGAAACTCCATAGGAGGCATGGATCAATAGCAACAAGCTCCACCAAATTGATCATGCTGATAAAAGTCTGACAGGTAAAATTTATAGCAACTTGATAGCAAGAAATAAATAAGCTACAGCAGGCCATATGTGCAAGTAAGGGCATGAATGGATAGACAATAACATGGACAACAAGTCATGATCTTTGGCCACTCCAAAACAAGTATGTATTTGAGTGGGGCATCAAGCAAACATAGCATCAGGTTAAACAGATTCCAGACTTAGCAGTTTTTTCACCAAGTATAAACAGCAACAACAACATGACATGTTTACAAGCTTGTTTAAGTCACCTCAAGGCATATCATGGAAAGTTAAATGCACCACAGCAAAGACCATATGATTGTGCTTCTAAAACATCTAGACATGTGGCATGAAGACAAACACATCAATAGCAAAGAGCAAGTGAAATCAGCATCTCATAACAAGTTTCAGTACTTAACAGCCACATGCACTTTTGCAACAGAGATTAACATGGCAATATGACTCCTAACATAAATGCTACAGCAACCAACATGTAGAGCACTTCACAATGAACACTTTGACATATCATATGCTCCATTTGGATAAACATGCACCAAGTTATCATATCTCAAACATGGCAACAAAATTACAAGTAACAGCAGTTTTAAACAAGTAGCACTCTTAAAACAGATATTAGAGCATCAAGATGAACTCAAACAAGCATGGCACAATGGAACAAAGTGAAGAGCACTTCACCATGATCATTTTGACAGATCATTCACCCAATTTGGACATACACACAAGGAGTTACAGTCACACAAAGATGCCAACAAAATATGACAGAAAAGGACTTAATCATTTCTGGGAAAAACATAATGAACGCAAAATAGTAAAATGTGCACGGTGCGAGGCTTAGGCGGCTCACCACTGGGCTCGGCCCAGGTCGAAGAGGCCGAGGTGGCTGGCTCGGGCCGAGGAGATGGGCCAAAGGGGAGATGGGCTCTGGCCCCGGGGAGGAGCAGAGGAGGCGAGGGAGGCCGGCTGGGCCGGGCGCTGGGCCTCACGCGGACCTCGGCCCAGGAGGCGGGGTAGGCCGGTCGCTGGGTCGTCCTCCTCCCCGATCCCACCGGATCGAGGGAAGCAGAGGCGACGACGGGATTCGATCGGCGACGACCGGTGGCTCGGGGCGCCGGCGAGGAGAGGCCGGGGACGGACGCGAGGAGGCCTGATCCGGCGGCAACCGGCGACGAATGGCGGGCGATGGGGCGGAGACAGTGCGGTGGCGCGGCCTAGCGGCAAGCGGCGGCGGCGAGCACAACCGGTGGCGGTGCGGCCCGGCGTGGAGGCGGGCGACGGGCTGGCCGGCGGTGCTCCGGCGACGCCCGAGCGAGCGGCGGCGCGGAGCCTGCGGGAGCGGGGCGGAGCCGGAAAGGCTCGAGCGGCGGCGGCTGGATCCCGGGGCCGGCAGGCGGCCGATGGGCTCCGCGGGCCCGCGTGGCTGGGGAGGAGAGAGAGAGGACAGGTGGCGGCGCAGGAGTGGCTAGGGGCGGCGGCGGCGCCGACGTGTTGCCCCAGGATTGGCCCGGGCGACGTGGCTGCGGGGTGGACATGTTCGGCGACGAGCGGACATGTCCGGCTGCGCGGTGGGAGCGGGGCTAGGGTTGGATATGCGAGAAAAACAGGGAGAGACACATATTTATAGGTAGAGGGAGCTAGGAGTGTCCAAATGAGGAGCGGTTCGCAGCCACGCGATCATGATCGAACGGCCAAGAGCATGGAGGGGGTTAGAATGGGCTTGGGGGCTGTGTGAAAGGGGTGCTGGGCCAAAAGACAAAAGGCCTCCGGCGGTTAACACGGTTAACCGTTGGGCTATCAAACGAACTCCGAACGTGACGAAACTTGACAGGCGGTCTACCTATGCTATAATAAGACCACCCACCAAGTTTCAACCCATTCCGAGAACATTTCCCGGCCACTCATAAAATAAATATACGAAGGTGCCGCGGGTGTGTCTGAGTGTGTCTGGCTCAGAGCGGACAATGGAGAGGACGTGCGGACTCGGACGGATGCAAGTTTTGAAAACATGCTGATGCGATGCACACGATGACATGGCAAGATGCAACACGCAAGCAGATGACATGGCAACAACGACGAATAATTGGCTGACACCTGGCGCACCGGTCTCGGGGTGTCACAAATAAGAACATCACTGAGCCTTCCCAAAGGCGTTTTAATAGTAGAATCCGCCAAATGCAAATTAAGAGAGCAATCTTCAATATAGGTAACACCAAGAACATCACAAAGAGATTTCGGAATCGTGGAAACACTAGCACCCAAATCACACAAATCAAAACACTCATAATTTTTAATCTTGATTTTGATAGTAGGTCCCCATTCATCATGCAACTTTCTAGGAATTGATAGTTCTAATTCCAACTTATCTTCTAAAGCTCTCATCATAGCGTCAACAATATGTTTAGTTAAAGCTTTATTTTATTCATAGGCATGGGGTGAATTAATCATGGATTGCAACAAAGAAATACAATCAATCAAAGAGCAACTATCATAATAAAAGTCTTTGTAATCCAAAAGAGTGGGAACATCACTAGTTAAAGTCTTGACCTCGCCAAACCCACTTTTATCAATTTTTTCAACAAGATTTTCATCCTCCGAACAGTTGGGACGCCTTCTAACTAAAGTTGACTCTTCTTCAGTCCCTTTTTCATCAAGTTGAACTTTACTAAACAAGGAATCAATAGAAGAAACACCAATCATTTTGAGATCTTCATCATTTTTATCTTCTAACGAGATTGGTTTAGCAGCCATTTGATTTACTAGAGTAGCTTGTGCATCGGATATTTTTCCTATTAGACTTTTAGCAAAAGCATACTTAGATTGGAGATTGCAAACTTCTCTACTAATATCATCAAGTTGTTTTGCTATAGCATCAAGCACAAGGAGTGCTCCTTGAGTTCTTCGGTAAAATACTTATTATGCTCAAATTGTGTAGTCCTATATTCCTTAGTACTTTTCTCAGTTTCAAGAAAAATATTGGAGTAAGGAACATCATAATATTTCCTTTGAGGCATCATGGTTACGCAAACAAGAACGAACACAAAAACAAATCCGGCAAGAAAACGGCGAATTTTTGTGAAGTGGGGGAGATGAAAACGCGAGGAAATGACAAATAATGTAAATTGTGAGGTGATGAGATTTGTGATTAGGAACCTGGTATATGTTGAAGATCCTCCCCGGCAACGGTGCCATAAATGCCTTTTGATGTCTGCTAGAACTATGTCGGTATTTCCCCAAAGAGGAAGGAATGATGCAGTATAGCAGCGGTAGGTATTTCCCTCAGTGATGAAACCAAGGTTATCGAACCAGTAGGAGAACGAAGCAACATATCGTAAACGACAACTGCACACAAATAACAAATACTCGCATGCAACCCGGCGTGTAAAAGGGGTTGTCAATCCCTTTCGGGTAACGGACGTGATAGAGTTGTAAATATTGCTAGATCGAACGCCAAATAAGATAAATTGCAGCAACGTATTTTTGGGGTTTTGGTTTAATAGATCTGAAAATAAAAGCAACGGAAAATAGTTCGCAAAGGCAAATAATATGAGAAAGAGACCTGGGGGCCGTAGATTTCACTAATGGCTTCTCTTGAGAAAAATAGCAAATGGTGGGTGAACAATTACTATTCGGCAATTGATAGAACTTCAAATAATCATGACGGTATCTAGGCAATGATCATTATATAGGCATCACGTCCAAGATTAGTAGACCGACTCCTGCTGCATCTACTACTATTACTCCACACATCGACCGCTATCCAGCATGCATCTAGTGTATTAAGTTCATGGAAAAACGGAGTTATGCAATAAGAACGATGACATGATGTAGAAAAGATCTATTTATGTAGAAATAGACCCCATCATTTTATCCTTAGTAGCAACGATACATACGTGTCGGTTCCCCTTCTGTCACTGGGATCAAGCACCGTAAGATCAAACACACTACAAAGCACCTCTTCCCATTGCAAGATAAATAGATCAAGTTGGCTAAACAAAACCCAATATCAGAGAATAAATACGAGCCTATAAGCAATTATGCACATAAGAGATCAAAGAAGACTCAAATAACTTTCATGGACATAAAAAGATAGATCTGATCCTAAACTCAAAGTTCATCGGATCCCAACAAACACACTACAAAAGATTTACATCATATGGATCTCCAAGAGACCATTGTATTGATAAATAAACGAGACAGAGGAAGCCATTTAGCTACTAACTACGGACCCATAGATCTACAAGGAACTACTCACGCATCATTGGAGAGGCACCAATGGAAGTGGTGAACCTCTCCGTGATGGTGTCTATATTGGATCTGGTGATTCTGGACTCTGCGGCGGCTGGAATTGATTTTCGTCAACTCCCCTAGGGTTTCTAGAATATTGGGGTATTTATAGAGCAAAGAGGCGGTCCGGGGGGCACCCAAGGTGGGCACAACCCACCAGGGCGCGCCTGGGCCTCCTGGCGCGCCCTGGTGGGTTGTGCTCCCCTCGGAGCACCCCCCCCCCAAGTGCTTCTTCGGCCCACTGGATGTCTTCTTGTCCAAAAAAATTCACAAAAAGTTTCGTTGCGTTTGGACTCCGTTTGGTATTGATTTCCCGCGATGTAAAAAACATGCAGAAAACAGCAACTGGCACTTGGCACTGTGTCAATAGGTTAGTACCAAAAATGATATAAAATAACTACAAAATGATTGTAAAACATCCAAGAATGATAATATAACAGCGTGGGACAATCAAAAATTATAGAGACGTTGGAGACGTATCAATGTTCCTCGGACCTGTTTTGACTGTCACTGTTGTTTGACATAGCTGAAACCGCAAGCTGACCCTGTGAATAGATATAGTTGAGATAGAGTGGATGAGCATCACAAAGTGTAGATATTTTGCAAAACAATTGAGTCAAAACTTAGTTTTAGTTTTCTACAGAAAGCATTTCGGAGCTACCGATTTGTTAAACTCGGTGAAACCGAAGCAATATTAGAGTCTAAACTAGTAGAATCGGTCAGACCGAGACACAATTCGGTGACTCCGAGGTTGCTAGGGTTTCGCTGAGAATGAAACTCGGTCACTCCGATTTGAAAGTTTCGATCAGACCGAAAATCACAAGTGCAATGGCCTAAGCCAAATCGATGAGACCGATTTCTACAATTCGGTCGGTCTGAGATGAATTCGGCGGAAACCCAACCCTAAGATTTTTGATCAAATCTAATCTAAAGGAAGTTTTTGATGGATAGAATAATCTCAAATGTGGCAAGAATCATGGCATTGTCTTCGTGCTAAGAATCGGAGTGAGAAAGCACAAAGGATCGAACTCATACCCTAACTTGGCGATGAGCTCGCTACTGCGACAACGGCGGCGAAGATTTCCATTGACAGCAGCGGAGACCAGCGGCAGGGGATCACTGGAGACGAGGAGATGATCCGGAGACCTCAAATCGACAGAGCTGGACAGGCACGGGCGAAGGATTTCAGAGAAATTTCCAAAATTCAACCCGTGGGTATATATATCCAGACCCTATTGGTGTGACCGAGTGGAACTGCTCGGTGACACCGAGATGCAGAATCGCAAGCGGTTACTGCAACTCGGTGTGACCGAACTATTCAAATCAGTTGCACCGAGATTTAAACCTAGATCAACTCAATGAACTCGATATGACCGAAAGAAATGAATCGGTCATACCGAAATATACTAAGAGGTCTTGGAAGTTTATGTCTATGACAAATCGGTGGCTCCGAGTGCTCCTCACCCAGAGGGTTCGAATTTGACTTGATCAAACTTTGTGATGTAGCATGAATAGAGTTTCAGACGAGAGAAGCATAGATAGCTAGAGGGAGTTCTTAGGCATTCTTGTCCATCCATTTGGCAAAAGAAGAAAACCAAACAATCAAAGCAACAAATGAATGTCCTCAAATGAGAAAAATATGCACTCAACATGCTCACACAATAAGATGGCAAATGAAATATGTGGCAAAGCATGCACAAACACTCTAGCATCTATCAAGTAATTGGTGATGACTAGGTATATACTCATCATCTAAGCATTTGATCGTAGGTCATACTCATCATCTAAGCACAAGTGGGGTTACCACTTTTACATAAAGCATTGTTGTGTTCACAGCATTAGAGTTGCTTTAGCTCAAATATTAGAGTAAAGCTCCCCCTAGATGTGATATCCCCCCTAAGAGGGATGAACTAACCTTGGGTTTTGTCGATGATGACTTCATGTAGGTGTTGAAGATGTAGATGCTCAATGTTGAAGTAGATCATTTGGAGCAATCCATTGGAGTGAGTTGCACTTTCAATACCTACATGTGTTAGTCCCACAAGGAACAAAAAAGGATATCCAAAGACATAGAGTGAAGTACACACAAGATGATGTCCATGAAAGCATTAGGTTACCTTGTCCGTTGACTTACCAACAAGAGGCTTTGTGACTCCTTGAACTAGTGCAAGATGTGGAAGTTGATTTCACTTGTCCTTGCCAATATGAATATGAGTGAAGTATATTGGCAGAGTCACCCTCAAGAACTCTCTAGTTCTTCTTCTTCGGGATCCACATCATCATGTTGGGAATCCTTGGAGTTGTAGTCATACTTGATGAAGTAGAACTTGGCATAGTCTTGGGAACCCACTTGACCAAGGCCTTTGGAGCTTCTTCAAATGCATCAATCTCCTCTTGAAGCTTGTCCTTGCCTTTTAGCTTGTGGTCTTGTGGTGGAAGATCACCTTGAGCTTGTTTCCCCTTGAAGGAAGTAGGATCATACTTCTCTTGTTGAGGAACCAACTTCGTCTTGGGGTATTGATCTTCTTCCCACTCAACTCCATTGGCATTAAACTTTTGTTCAAAACCAACACCTTGATTCTTCCGATTCCTTCCTTGCTTGCATATGATTTCCTCGAATTGCTTACTTCCAGCAAGGTTCTTATAAACACATTTCTCTATAATTCCCTTCAATAAACAATTTTCTTGCTCAAGTGTAACTTGGCTAAGAGAATCATTAGTGGAATCAAGAGAACTACTAGAAGCAACAATATTGGATTTAGCATGATTATTGTTACTGCTAGAAGAAGAATCTGTCTTACTCTTGTTGCTAGATTTTACTTGTGGCATGTAAGTAGACAAGAGTAAACGCTTGGCAATGTAAGAAGAACTTTTATTACGAAGATCATCATTGATTGCTTTTAAGAACCCATGCTCTTGCTCTAGATTGAGCTTTTCAAACCATAGCTTCTCATGAGTCCTTAAAAGCTCTTGATGATCTTCTGAGGTAGTTTCATGAGCTAACTTAAGAGTGTTTAGTTCTTTAGTTAGATGCTCAATCTCCTTCTTATCACCGTCATTCGTTTTATATTGATTAGCATGATTAATAGCAAGTTCATCATAGTTTTCATCACTAGAGTTGTCAACAAGTAAATCATCATCACCTAGCAAATCATCTTCATCACTATTGAAATCAACATACTCGGGGTTTGATACCTTTGGGCCTTTAGCCGTGAAGCATCTTCCAAATCCTTCATTTGGTGAGTCAAATATGTCATAGAAGTTGGTTGACACAAGTGCTAGATGGCAACACCTTCATCTTGAGTATATTCGGATCAGAGTGATAACTTCTCTCGGAGTGGTTGTCGGAGTCAGAACCGGATACCCATTCACCAACATGAGCTTGATGTCTTCGTCTTGTATAGCTCCTCGATGACTTGTCCTTTCTTTCTGAATCCTTGCTTCTGCGAGAGGTTCTTCGTTCATAACGATCATCTCTACTCCTTCTCTCTCTTGGAGGTGATTCTTCTCTTCTACTTCTCCTTTTAGGCGAGTCTTCTCTTCTTTTGTAGGGAGCCGTACACTCACTTGAGTAGTGTCCGAGTCTTCCACAATTGTAGCAATTACGACCACGACTAGAAGATTTGTTGTCATTGTAGGACCTTGACTTGGAACTTATTTCTTTGCTTCTACTCTTGTAGAACTTGTTGAAGTTCTTCACCATTAGCTCAAGTTTTCATTGAAGACTTGTTTCTCACTTGATGATGTAGGAGCATCACATGAAGCTTTTGTAAGTGCCACTAGACTTATTGTGAAGCTCTTCTTTATCCTTAAGTGACATCTCTGACCAACAATTCTACCAATGACTTCCGTTGGCTTGAGATCTTTGTAATTGGGCATCATTTGGATCAATGTGCACACGGTATCATATTTTCCATCCAAGGCTCTTAGGATCTTCTTTATGATGAATCTATTGGTCATCTCTTCACTTCCTAAGCCGGCAATCTCATTTGTGAGGAGAGCAAGCCTAGAGTACATTTTAGTGACACCTTCACCGTCCTTCATTTTGAACTTGTCAAGTTGACTTTGAAGCACATCCAATTTGGGTTCCTTAATGGAGTCGGTACCTTCATGCATATCATTCAAAGTATCCAAAATTTCCTTTGCATTCTCAAGACGGCTGATTTTGTTGAATTCTACGGGACACAATCCCATTGAAGATGATATCGCAAGCTTGAGCATTGTATTGCAACATCTTCAATTCTTCAGCAGTAGCTTCACGATTCGATTCCCTTCCATCAAAGAATTCACCTTGCGAACTAATATACACAATGGCCCAAACGGTGAGGTTATGTCCAAGAATATGCATTTTCATCTTATGGTTCCAACTAGCAAAATTAGTACCATCAAAGTAAGGACCTCTACGGTGGTAATTTCCCCCGCTAGACGCCATACTCTCCTAGGTTGTGAAACTAAGGCTATGATCACCAAAGCTATGGAAAGCAAGGCAAATGGAGACCAAAGCTCTGATACCACTTGTAGGATCAAAAGTATGTCTAGAGGGGGGTGATTAGACTACTTGACCAAATAAAAATTTGGCCTTTTCCAAATTTGAAGTTTCGGCAGATTTTAGCAACTTAACACAAGTCAAGCAATCAACCTACACATGCAATTCTAAGAGTGTAGCAGCGGAATGTAAATCATTGCATATGAAGGTAAAAGAGAGGAGTTTGGAGGGAGGAAACGCAATGTAGGCATGGAGATTTTTGGTGTGGTTCCGATAGCTGGTGCTATCATACATCCACATTGCTGGAGACTTCAACCAATGAAGGGTAACTGTTGCCGGAGTCCACGGAGGGCTCCACGCACAAAGGGTCCACGAAGAAGCAACCTTGTTTATCCCACCATGGCCATCGCCCACGAAGGACTTGCCTCACTTGGGTAGATCTTCACGAAGTAGGCGATCTACTTGCCCTTAGAAACTCCTTGGTTCAACTCCACAATCTTGACAGAGGCTCCCAAGTGACGGCTAACCAATCTAGGAGACACCACTCTCCAAAAGGTAATAGATGGTGTGTTGATGATGAACTCCTTGCTCTTGTGCTTCAAATGATAGTCTCCCCAACACTCAACTCTCTCTCACAGATTTAGATATGGTGAAAAGATGATTTGAGTGGAAAGCAACTTGGGAAAGGCTAGAGATCAAGATTCTTGTGGTAGGATTGGAATATCTTGGTCTTAACACATGAGTAGGTGGTTCTCTCTCAGAAAATGAGTAGTGGAAGTGTAGGCACGTTCTGATGGCTCTCTCGCTGATGGAGAATGGGGTGGAGGGGTATTTATAGCCTCCACACAAAATCTAACCGTTACACACAATTTACCAAACTCGGTGGGACTGAATAGTGAAACGCGGTGAGACCGACCTGGTTCAAAATGTGAACGTTATGCTTTTCGGTGGGACTGACATGATCAACTCGGTGAGACCGATGCGCTAGGGTTAGGGTGAAACCTCATCTCGGTGAGACCGATCACATGAACTCGGTGAGACCGATTTCAGTAATAAGCAAACAGAGACTTGGTTAGGCTAACTCGATGGGACCGATCGCTCATTTCGGTGAGACCGAAACATTATGAATAGGAAACGGAGAATTTGCATTGCCAACTCAGTGGGACCGATCGCTCATTTCAGTTAGACTGAAATGTTACGAAGGGAAATAGAGAGTTCGCAATCCCATCTCAATCAGACCAAGATCCCTATTGGTGAGACCGAACTGATTAGGGTTTCTGGCATTTGCCATGTCAAGTGAAATCGATGGCGCCGGATGGATCAAATCGGAGGGGGCGAGTTTGACTTTAGTTTTAGGACATATGTGGAAATGAGAAAGTGGTTGAGGGTTTTGGAGCATATCACTAAGCATTTTGAGCAAGTAGGCCATTGAGCAACACCTCATCCCCTTTTAATAGTATTGGCTTTTCCTATGGACTCAATGTGATCTTGGATCACTAAAATGAAAATGGAGAGTCTTGAGCTTTTGCCAATATGTGTCCTTAGCATTTTGAGGGGTCCACATCTATAGTCCATGCCATACCAATCATTGAACTTTCTGAAACATTAATCTTGAATGGATATTAGTTCAATGAGCTATATGTTGTTATGAATTACCAAAACCACTCAGGGATTAATTACACTTTCACCCCCTCCCGCTAATGTGGGCATTTTGAACATCTGGCAGACACGGTCTGATGAGTACTCTATAGTTCAGTGTACCATGCTTTACGGCTTAGAATCAGGACTTCAAAGACGCTTTGAACATCATGGAGCATATGAGATGTTCCAAGAGTTGAAGTTAATATTTCAAGAAAATGCCTGAGTTGAGAGATATGAAGTCTCCAACAAGTTCTATAGCCGCATTATGGAGGAGAATAGTTCTGTCAGTGAACACATACTGAGAATGTTTGGATATCATAATCACTTGACTCAGCTGGGAGTTAATATTCCACATGATAGAGTCATTTACAGAGTGCTCCAATCACTGCCACCAAGCTACAAAGGCTTCGTGATGAACTATAATATGCAAGGGATGGAAATAACAATTCCCGTGCTCTTCGCAATGCTCAAAGCTGCGAAGGTAGAAATCAAAAAGGAGCATAAAGTGTTGATGGTTAACAAGACCACTAGTTTCAAGAAAAAGGGCAAGGGAAAGAAAGGGAATGTCACATCCCTAGTCTGTGCTTGCATTAGGACTAGCCAGAGTGTGCATCATGTTTAGTTTTTTCCAGAAACTTGAAATGGGGATGGCAGAAACCCCAGCACCCCTCTTCTTTCAACTAGGGTTTAATAAAATCTTTTCCAAAGTACCCAAAATGCCCTTCAAAAATGTTCATCATCTTTGCCTTGGCCTTAAGCCTCTGACAAAAATGGTGCACAATTTTCTAGGACATCCTAAGGTCACTTGATTAATTCATATTGTATTTGCATTTGGGCATTTAAATGCTATAAAATATTTTAAATGCCCAAATAATCATATTCTAAAATGTCCCATGTTGTTCATATTATATACAGTGGACATGGTCAGTTTTATGATTTATAAAAATGTTCTAGCATTTTTAATAATTCAACACAGTTGAAAAAGAAAAGAAAACATAAACTAAAATAGAAAAAGAGAGGAGAGAGAGAGACCCACCTGGCGGCCCACCTGGCCGGCCCAGCCCAGCAGCCGCTCCACGTAGCTGCTTCCTCTCGCCAGGCACGCAGAGAGGAGCACGTCGGCGAGCCTGCGGTCGCCACGCAGCTGCCCGCCGCCCTGCTTCACTCCCCCGCCTCCACGACGCCCTGGTTCGCCTCCAGGTCGTCGCCCGAACGCTCTGGACGTCTCACTTCTCCCCCTGCCTCTCTCCCTCGCCCTCTCGTCGCCATGACCGACGCGTCCACGAGCTCCCCGCTGTCGTAGCCGCAGCCACTGTCGCCGCGCCGTGTCAAGGAGCCTCACCGTCGTCCGCTTCGTCGAGCAGGCCGAGCCCCGAGCGCTCGCTCGCCCCGCAGCCACCGCCACGAGCACGCCCCCGACCGCCACCGACGAAGATCCCCTTCGCCGTCGCCACCGCACCAGTTCGTACCCGAGCTCGCCGATCGACTTGTCGTCTCCGCCGTGAGCTCCTGCCCCTCCCCAGCCTCTCCGTTCTCGCTCCCGTGAACCGTAGCGAGTGCACCTTGCTCGCCCGCACGCGCCACCGCACACGCTCGCCGTCGACGTGTCTCCGGCCACCTAATGGCCCGGCCGTTGTGCCCACTAGCTTCACCGCCTCGCATAGATGTTGTAGGACCACTCCACGCGCCTCCACGAGCACTGCACCGACGAGTTCATCCTCGCCCGAACTCCGGCAGCCGCTGGACTCGTCGCCGGCGTCGTTTCCGGCGACCCCGAGCACCAAGTCGTGCACCACTCGACGCGGCTCTCTCCCAGCTGCCCGTAGATGTGCTCCGCCGTCCTTTTGGTCGCCAGAGGGCGAAACCCGCAACCTTCGCCGCGTCTGGACGTCGCCGGCGGCTAAATGCCGGCGAACCAACCCAGTTTGACCAGGGGTTTGACTCCCCTGGGTCACTGACACGTGGGCCCTGCCTGTTAGTCAAACCTAAGTTAGCGCTTAAACTAATCATAATTAGTTAGTTAACTAACTGAGACACTGACCAGTGGGTCCCACTGGTCAGGTTTGACATGGGCCACCCAGTTGACTTGCTGACGTCACTGTGACGTTGTGCTGACTTAATTAACTCTTTTCTGGATTTTAAATAAATCAAAAATGATTTATTTATTTCAAAAAATGGTTTAAACTTCTAAAATTCATATAAATTCAACAGTAGCTCAGATGAAAAAAACTTTATATATGAAAAATGATCGGAAAAATCCAATCTATCCATGGGTACAGGTTTCATGCATGTTTGAGCAAGTTAACCTTGCTGTTCACCTTAAAACATGATAATGCACTTTAAATAATAATAGCTTGGGCATGAATTTGAATCTTTGATTCAAATAAGCTCAAACCTTTCTGTTTATAGTGGCATTAGCTCAAAACACAGCCATCTTGCCATGCCATGATCATGCATCATATTGTTGCATTTGGTTGTGTATTGATTGTATTACTGGTGTTCTCCGTGGTAGGTTCTGCTTCCGAGGATACATCTGCGTATCCAACTAAAGAGCAGTACCCAAAAACCAATCTGTCAAGCAAGCAACCCATTGATCATTCCGATACAAACCTATCTTCTCGCTCCTGCTCTCTTTTACTGCATTAAGGCAACAGCGTGTGAACTACTATTTGCTGCGGTAGTTGAACCCCATTCCCTTGCATGACCTGTCATTGCCACGGTAAATAGTTGAAACCCACTAGCATCTGTAGGAGTTGATTGAGCCATGTGGTCTGTTTCCTACCATGTTATTTATTTATGTTGCCTCCTATGCTTAGAGTTGTGTCAGGTCTGGTTCATCTGGGTGATGGATCAGAGTGAAATGATCATGTCTGGTAAAGAGAGTGAAGTGTGGAATATGCTTGGTAAAGGTATCGATGAAAGGCCATGTAGGAGTACATGGTGGGTTGTTTCATTGAAACCGTCCATAGGACCTGAGATCTGTATGTGTGATTTAAGATCAGCTACTACCACACATTGGGCCCTAAAATATGACCCCGCTCAACTTATTGACTGCCCTTGTTCTCTGTCCAGGAGTTGCAACCAGTTTCTGGTGTTTGTAGTTTACTGGAGGTCGTGCGCAGCGCTGATCCTCGGGGTGGGTTGTGATGCGGTAGGTACGTGTCATAGTGTACTGGTCGCCCGTTTGGTGACTCGGGAACCCTGTACACATCGTTTGGGGGCATGAGCGACACCCCGGCCAGATCTCCCCACGGATGGAACCCAAATAGGCGATAAACCTGGACTAGAGACTTGAGTGGTTTGTTAGGTCGAGGTCTATACCCACGTTGGCTTTCGCTTGAAGTCTGCCGAGCACATGTCGTGTGCAGAAGCTAAGTGGTGGAAACATGTGTGAAGAAGTACACCCTTGCAGGGTTACCAATCTATTTGAATTTCCCTTGTTTGCGGTTAAGGACCACTTGGTTGCTTATACAGTTCATAGACAAGTTAATGGTTACTCCTAAAATTCTCAAGACAAGAGTGAGTGCCGTGGATGGCCCTTTCGTAGGATGACGGGAGAGGATCCACGATACTGTATTGTGGTGGTGAGTAGTGGACTTGTGTGCGTAGTCTCATCTTGCAATCTGCTGAGAGTTGTAGTATAGGTTAGCCAAGAGTCAAAGCTGGCTTGCTGCAATAAACTCCACTGCCCTTGTTGATAATGATGCATGTATGATAGGTTCTGATGTAAGTCTTGATGAGTACATTTGTACTCATGTTTGCTTAATAACTGTTGCAGAGGAGAACCCTGCCCCCTCTGATGGGTTTTACATAGACGTTGACGTCGATGAGTAGCTTGCTACCCAGATGGTGATCCTGAGCTTGTGAAGGGCCTTGTAGATAGTCAGGCTACACCAAGCCTGTTTACTTTCCAAGTTGTCTGCACTCAGACAAGTTAGCTTCCGCTTGTGCTTGTATGCTTGTATGACTTGAGTGTTGGGTCATGTGACCCCTATCTGTATGGATATGTTATGTATGGCTCTTCAGAGCCTCTTAAATAAAGTACTTTGAGTCATAGAGTTCTGTTGTGATGCAATGTTGTATTTGCACATATTGAGCATATTGTGTGTATGTTATTTGAAATTCTTGATAGGTGTGGGATCCGACACCTAGTTGTTTACCTTTGGTAGCCTATCTTATAGGGAAATGCCTCCTAGTGCTTCCACTGAGCCTTGGTAGCTTGCTACTGCTCCGAAACACATAGGCTGGCCGGCATGTGTCCTTATTCGTTCCTGTGTCTGTCCCTTAGGGGAAATGTCACGCGTTGTTCCTTTAAGTCCATGTAGCTTGCTACAACTTGGGTTCATATGTTGATGACCAACACGTTCGTTGCTGGGTCATGAATGCTTGTCTCCGTAATTTAGTGCCACTTTTGGTTTATAACTAGCCATGTTGGCCCGGGTTCTCTGTCATATTGATGCTAGCGACACTATCATATACGTGTGCCAAAATGCGCAAACGGTCCCGGGCCAGGTAAGGTGGCACCCGTGGGGATACCGTGCGTGAGGCCGCAAAGTAATATGAGGTGTTACATGCTAGATCGGTGTGACTTAGGATCGGGGTCCCGATAGCGTTGGCATCAGAGCCGGACTACCTGTAGGTTCTTCAAGCCAAACTGGTCGATGTTGAGTATAGAAAATTCTTAGTTATATGTAGGGGAATTGATTGTGAGAGGGAACGTAAGGCTCTTTTTACTTCTTTACCTTATGCCCTTCTGATCTTAGTCAGCCTAATCTTTCCACGGGGGTTTAGGACTAGGCCTCTCATCTTTACTAGGTTCACGTGTTACTAATCCGTAGACTCTTAGGATTGTTGGTTTCAAGCCTCAGTTCAGTTTCTACCTTCTAGTATGTTGATTAGTTGGACCCAGAACCTTGATATGATGTTGTTGAGTGGCTATGCTATCATTTGTATGATGTCTCAAAATCTTTTTTGAGCATTTACAGTTGTTATGTTGCCCGATTTCTTCTAGAAATTCTAATGCCTTTGCATTATTTCGTGTTTCAGATGTCTGACCGCACCCCTCATCAGGTGGTCCGTTTGCCCCGGTGTATTAATGTGCCAGGTCACACGGCCATGTTGGTCCGTGTCTTGACCGAGACGGGTTATCGTTGGTATCCTGAGTATACTATGGAGGAACAGTACCGGGATTTCAACCAGAGTCAGTATTTCTGCACAGTCCGGATATACCCTTCATATCCCGGAGCTACTGACCCCATCCATTGGACGTACGGACTCGGGGTTACCATCGAGATGGCAGTGCAGGATGCCGCTTACTCGATGATGATTATCATCCGGGCTAGGCATGCCCTGCTGCTGAACGCTGAGTTCTGCTACATGCCAGCCTCACTTCCTGGAGAGGAAGGCTACTACACTGGTCTGTACACTGATGCCGCTCATGAGGAGCCGCTACTTCAGACTACCACTCAGATGCTGGAGGATAGGGATCGTTAGGTCCGTGCCCTTCGGATGGAGCTTTATAACACTCGAGGCGCCCAGTGGGCCACTCTGACATGGCTTGCACCTGTCGTGCAGGTCGGATATCTGGATATGCGGGATTTGTACCCCGTGCGGACTCGTCTACCCGGCCGTATGGATTGGCATGACGTTGGGGTCATTACACCTCCACGTGGGCATCGGTTACCACCAGCAGCAGGACCGAGGCCGCATCCGTGTCCCTATGGTCCACAGCCTTCAAGTGCTCGAGAGTTTCCAGATCCACATGTTCCACTTCCAGGCTACGGGGGTAATCTTTACGAAGATTACTACAGAAACGTCTGAGCTAGTCCGTGGCAGTAGAAGTATCGTAGTAGTTGTATTTCCACGGTCATGCGTGTCTTGTGCAATATGACTTAGTGTGTACTGAGTTCCGGGGGCATAGATAAATAATGTATAGGAGCTTGGAATGCCTCTGATGAGATGTATCGTCTTTCACCGCAGTTGTACTCTAGCCTTGGCTTGTACTAAACTATGTGTGGTGTGTATGACCAATGGTGTATATATGGCAGTTTCTATATTACCATGTCGTACAGATGAACATCTCTACATTCCGTGTCATCCATTACATTCTGCACTCCCATGTCAAAGTTTTTGCCATCTTTGTCTCAACCGTTGTTCTGTTTTCCTAGGATGGTCAACACTCGCAGTACCCCTACTGCTCAGGAGCAGGGTGAAGCCAGTGGGGCTAGAGAAGAGAATCTGCCCCAACCACCCTCCTTAGCTGAAGTTATCCTGGAGGAAGAAAGGAACAAAAGGGAGACCAACCGTCTGCTGGAACGCATAGAGCAGAATACTGCTTTTCGCCAGAGGAATGACGTGGTGTCTATTAATGACTTTATCAAGATGTGCCCACCAAAGTTCCATCATTCCGCTGAACCTCTTGATGCGGATGACTGGTTTCGTAGTATCACCCACAAGCTACATTCTGCCCGTGTGGCCGAAGCTGATAAGGTTACCTACGTTGCCTACCATCTTGAGGGCCCTGCTAGCCTTTGGTGGGAAAACTATGAGGCTATGCGTCCAGCTGGCCAAATTACCACTTGGGCAGAGTTCAGCGAGGCATTCCATGAACATCACATTCCGGAAGGTCTCATGGATCGCAAGCGGGAGGAATTTTGCAATTTCACCCAGGGCAGGCTAACCGTGGATGTCTATAGTCGTGAGTTTGGCAACTTGACACGCTATGCTCCCGAAGAAGTGTCCACCGATGCCAAGAAGAAGGCAAGGTTCCGCAAGGGACTCAGCCCTGAACTTCTCCGAGATCTATGTCTGCACGAGTGCACCTCCTTCCAGAAGCTAGTGAACAAAGCCATTAGTGCTGAGACAGGTTGGACTGATTTTGAAGCCACACGTAATCATCCCCGTGACTTTGGTTCCTCATCCGGCTCTGGCTCTCACAAGCGCCGTGTGTGAGTTCCAAACACAGCCCTGCCACCCAGGTTCACTCCGAGGCCATCCTATGAGGCGCCTTGCCCAACCCAGTAGTATGCACTGCCCAAGACTTATGGAGGACCATCTGCCAATATTGATCCACGCACTGGCACTGTGACATGCTTCAAGTGCGGAGAACCAGGGCACTACATGCGAGAGTGTCCTCAGAACCAGCCAGGAAGGTCCGTTCGCCGTGGTAAGCCAATAGGCAAGGTGAACTGTGTCAAGCCAGTCACCACTGCTCGTGGTCATGTCAACTATGTCTCTACTGAGGAAGCTTATGAGGATCCTAACGTCGTCTTTGGTACGCTTCTTGTTAACTGCCATCTGGCATTTGTTCTTTCCGATACTGGAGCATCTCATTCGTTCATATCTGAGAGCTATGCTCGAATGCACCACATAACTTTTTGTGACATGCCCACTTCCATGGTAATCCAAACTCCTGGCTTGCAATGGCAAACTTCTAGAGTAAGCCATGGGAATGAAATCCTTGTCGATAGACTTGTCTTTCTTGCATCTCTAATAGCTCTCAAGTCCTCGGACATAAACATCATCTTGGGTATGGACTGGATGATAGCTCATTACACTAAGATTGATTGCTACACTAGGACTGTTCAACTTACACACCCATCCGGCAAGACAGTCAATTTTTGGCCCGAATGGCTGAGCGTCAGCTCTACTCTCTTAATGCCAGCCCTCTACCAGAACTCGAAGATATCCCGGTAGTCCATGACTTTCTGGATGTCTTTCCAGAAGAACTGCCAGGTGTTCCACCTGACAGAGATGTAGAGTTCGTGATAGATTTTGATCCAGGAACTGTCCCAATCTCTAGAAGACCCTATAAGATGGCACCCCTAGAACTAGCTGAGCTTAAGAAACAACTCGATGAGTCCTTGAAAAAGGGTTTCATCCATCCTAGTTCTTCTCCTTGGGCTTATCCCGTCCTCTTCATCAAGAAGGATGGAACGGATCGGATGGTTGTAGATTATCGACCTGTCAATCTAGTCACCATAAAGAATAAGTATCTGCTCCCCAGGATCAATGACATGTATGATCAGCTCGCTGGATCCTCAGTCTTTTCCAAAATGGATTTGAGGTTGGGCTACCATCAAATCAAAATCAAGAACGGGGACATTCCCAAGACGGCCTTTGTCACTCGTTATGGCCAATACGAGTACACCGTCATGTCCTTCGGGTTAACCAATGCCCCAGCCACTTTCTCCCGGCTAATGAATTCTATATTCATGGAGTACTTGGATAAATTCGTCGTGGTATACCTCAATGATATACTCATTTACTCCAAGAACAAGGAAGATCATGTCGAGCATCTAAGGCTGGTATTGACGAAACTTCGAGAGCACCACCTTTATGCCAAATTCTCCAAGTGTGAATTCTGGTTGCCAGAAGTGACCTATCTAGGCCATGTAATCTCTGGTAAGGGTATTGTTGTCAATCCCAAGCGAGTTCAGGCCATCCTTGATTGGACTCCACCTGAATCGGTCAAGCAAGTTAGGAGTTTCCTTGGCTTAGCGAGCTATTGCCGATGCTTCATCGAGAATTTCTCCAAGGTTGCTAAACCTCTAACTGAACTCCTCCAGAAAGATAATAAGTTTGAGTGGACCCCACAGTGCGAGTCCAGCTTTCAGGAATTGAAAAGACGCCTGACATCTGCTCCCGTACTGGTACCACCAGACTTTTCCAAGGACTTTATTATCTATTGCGACGCCTCGCGACAAGGACAAGGTTGCATACTCATGCAAGATCGTCAAGTGATTGCCTACGCATCTCGACAGTTGCGCCCACATGAGGATAATTATCCTATACATGATCTAGAGCTTGCAGCTGTAGTCCACGCACTCAAAACATGGCGACACTATCTTCTTGGTAATCGCTGTGAAATCTTCACTGATCACGAGAGTCTGAAATACATCTTCACCGAACCGGATTTGAATCTCGGGCAAAGACATTGGGTTGAGTTGATCACAGATTACGACTTAGGAATTACTTACACCCCTGGGAAGGCCAATGTCATGGCTAAGTCATAAGTCTTACTGTAAGAACATGATGTTACAACAGGGGCAACCACTTCCCCATGAGGAATTTCGTAAGCTTAACCTTCACATTGTTCCTCGAGGATTCTTTCCACCTTGGTGGCGAAACCTACCCTTACGGATCAAATCACAGCCGCCCAGAAGCGTGATAAGGGTATATCCCGACTCCAAGAGAGCATTGCTAGCGGAGCTGCTAAAAGTTTCTCTATGGATGACCGAGGTGTTGTCTTCTTCGAGAACCGTCTAGTGCTTCCCAAGAACCAACATCTACGGCAGCTGATCCTTAATGAGGCTCATGAATCTCCTCTCACGATTCATCCCAGTAGTACCAAAATGTATCAAGACCTATGCCAGAGGTTCTGGTGGACTAGGATGAAGAGAGAAATCGCTCAGTTCATTGCTAACTGCGACGTTTGCCGTCGAGTTAAAGCAGAGCATCAACGGCCTGGTGGCACCCTTCAACCTTTAGCTATTCCTGAATGGAAATGGGATAAGATCGGTATGGACTTCATTACCGGGTTTCCCAAGACCAGGAAAGGGAATAATGATATCTTCGTCGTTATCAACCGCCTCTCCAAAGTAGCCCATTTCCTACCTGTTCGAGCGAGTATAACCGCTAGCCAGCTAGCAGACTTGTATATCTCTCGAATAGTATCTCTTCATGGTGTTCCATTGGAGATTAACTCAGACCGTGGAAGTCTTTTCACCTCTCGATTTTGGGAAAGTTTCCAAAATGCTATGGGGACTCGTCTCTCCTTTAGCACCGCCTTTCATCCTCAGTCAAGTGGTCAAGTAGAACGAGTCAATCAAATTCTGGAAGATATGCTCCGAACCTCTGTCATCTCTTTCGGTATGGATTGGGAGAAATGTCTTCCATTCGCCGAATTCGCATATAATAATAGTTATCAAGCTAGCTTGGGCAAGGCTCCCTTCGAAGTTCTGTATGGACGAAGGTGTTGAATGCCTCTTAACTGGTAAGAAACCGGGGAAAGACAAATTTTTGGTCCGGATATGATCCAGGAAGCAGAAGAGCAAGTTCGCATCATTCGTGAGAAATTGAAACAGCCCAATCTCGCCAAAAGAGCCAATATGATCGCCATCATAAGGCTGTGACTTTCGAAGTCGGCGATAAGGCTTACCTTCGGGTTACCCCTCTTAAGGGAACCCATCGCTTTGGTATCAAAGGCAAATTGGCTCCTTGTTACATCGGTCCTTTTCGCATTCTTGCCAAACGAGGAGAAGTTGCCTACCAATTGGAACTACCTCCGCATCTTTCCAGAGTTCATGATGTCTTCCACGTCTCTCAACTCAGGCGTTGCTTCTCGGATCCTATCCGCGGAGTGGACCACGAAACGCTTGATCTCCAGGACAATCTTACATATCAAGAATACCCCGTTCGTATTCTTGATCAAATCGACGCCATAATATCAAGTTTCTCAAGGTTCAATGGTCACACCATTCCGAGAACGAAGCTCCTTGGGAAAGGGAGGATCGTCTTTGACTTGAGTACCCCACCCTTTTTCGGGAGGAACCTGAATCTCGGGACGAGATTATTTTGAGTGGGGGTGAGTTGTCACATCCCTAGTCCGTGCTTGCATTAGGACTAGCCAGAGTGTGCATCATGTTTAGTTTTTTCAGAAACTTGAAATGGGGATGGCAGAAACCCCAGCACCCCTCTTCTTTCAACTAGGGTTTAGTAAAATCTTTTCCAAAGTACCCAAAATGCCCTTCAAAAATGGTCATCATCTTTGCCTTGGTCTTAAGCCTCTGACAAAAATGGTGCACAATTTTCTAGGACATCCTAAGGTCACTGGATTAATTCAAATTGTATTTGCATTTGGGCATTTAAATGCAATAAAATATTTTAAATGCTCAAATAATCATAAACTAAAATGTTCCATGCTGTTCATATTATATACAGTGGACATGGTCAGTTTTATGATTTATAAAAATGTTCTAGCATTTTTAATAATTCAACACAGTTGAAAAAAAACAGAAACTAAAATAGAAAAAGAGAGGAGAGAGAGACACCCACCAGGCGGCCCACCTGGCCGGCCCAGCCCAGCAGCCGCTCCACGCAGCTGCTTCCTCTCGCCAGGCAGGCAGAGAGGAGCACACCGGCGAGCCTGCGGCCGCCACGCAGCTGCCCGCCGCCCTGCTTCACTCCCCCGCCTCCATGACGCCCTGGTTCGCCTCCACGTCGTCGCCCGAACGCTCTGGACGTCTCACTTCTCCCCCTGCCTCTCTCCCTCGCCCTCTCCTCGCCATGGCCAATGCGTCCACGAGCTCCCCGCTATCGTAGCCGCAGCCACCGTCGCCTCGCCGTGTCAAGGAGCTTTGCCGTCGTCCGCTTCCTCAAGCAGGCCGAGCCCCGAGCGCTCGCTCTCCCCGCAGCCACCGCCACGAACACGCCCCCGACCGCCCCCGCCGGAGATCCCCTTCGCCGTCGCCACCGCACCAGTTCGTCCCCGAGCTCACCGACCGACAGGTCGTCTCCGTCGTGAGCTCCTGCCCCTCCCCAGCCTCTCTGTTCTCGCTCCCGTGCACCGTACTGAGTGCACCTTGCTCGCCTGCACGCGCTGCCGCACACGCTCGCCACCGACGTGTCTCCGGCCACCTAACGGCCCGGTCGTCGTGCCCACTAGCTTCACCGCCTCGCGTAGATGTTGTAGGACCACTCCACGCGCCTCCACGAGCACTGCACCGACAAGTTCGTCCTCGCCGGAACTCCGACAGCCGTTGGACTCGTCGCCGGCGTCGTTTCTGGCGACCCCGAGCACCAAGTCATGCACCACTCGACGCGGCTCACTCCCAGCTGCCCGTAGATGTGCTCCGCCGTCCTTTTGGTCACCGAAGGGCAAAACCTGCAGCCTCCGCCGCGTCTGGACATCGCCGGTGGCTAAACGCCGGCGAGTCAACCCAGTTTGACCAGGGGTTTGACTCCCCTAGGTCACTGACATGTGGGCCCTGCCTGTTAATCAAACCTAGGTTAGCGCTTAAATTAATCCTAATTAGTTTGTTAACTAACTAAGACACTGACCAGTGGGTCCCATTGGTCAGGTTTGACCTGGGCCACCAAGTTGACCTGCTGACGTCACTGTGACGTAGTGCTCACGCAGTAAACTCTTTTCTGTATTTTAAATAAATCAGAAATGATTTATTTATTTCAGGAAATGGTTTAAACTTCTAAAATTCATATAAATTCAACAGTAGCTTAGATGAAAAGGTTTTATATATGAAAAATGATTAGAAAATCCAATCTATCCATTGGTACTGGTTTCATGGATGTTTGAGCAAGTTAACCTTGTTGTTCACCTTAAAACATGATAATGCACTTTAAATAATAATAGCTTGGGTCATGAATTTGAATCTTTGATTCAAATAAGCTGAAACCTTTCTGTTATCGTTGCATTAGCCCAAAACACATCCATCTTGCCATGTCATGAGCATGCATCATATTGTTGCATTTGGTTGTGTATTGATTGAATTACCGGTGTTCTCCGTGGTAGGTTCTACTTCCGAGGATACATCTGCGTATCCAACTGAAGAGCAGTACCCGACAACCAATCTGTCAGGCAAGCAACCCATTGATCATTCCGATACAAACCCATCTTCTCGCTCCTTCTCTCTTTTGCTGCATTAAGGCAACAACGTGTGAACTGCTATTTGCTGCGGTAGTTGAACCCCATTCCCTTGCATGACCTCTCATTGCCACAGTAAATAGTTGAAACCCACTAGCATGTGTAGGAGTAGATTGAGCTATGTGGTGTGTTTCTACCATGTTATTTATTTATGTTGCCCGCTATGCTTAGAGTTGTGTCAGGTCTGGTTCATCTGGGTGATGGATCAGAGTGAAATGATCATGTCTGGTAAAGAGAGTGAAGTGTGGAATATGCTTGGTAAAGGTATCGATGAAAGGCCATGTAGGAGTACTTGGTGGGTTGTTTCATTGAAACCGTCCATAGGACCTGAGATCTGTATGTGTGATTTATGATCAGCTACTACCACACATTGGGCCCTGAAATATGACCCCGCTCGACTTATTGACTGCCCTTGTTCTCGGTCCAGGAGTTGCAACTAGTTTCTGGTGTTTGTAGTTTACTGGAGGTCGTGCGCAGCGCTGACCCTCGGGGTGGGCTGTGACGCGGCGGTTACGTGGCACAGTGTACCGGTCGCCCGTTTGGTGACTCGAGAACCGTGTACACATCGTTTCGGGGCGTGAGCGACACCCCGGCCGGAACTCCCCACGGATGGAACCCAAATAGGCGATAAACCTGGACTAGAGACTTGAGTGGTTGGTTAGGTCGTGGTCTACACCCACGTCGGCTTTCGCTTGAAGTCTGCCGAGCACATGTCGTGTGCAGACGCTAAGTGGTGGAAACATGTGTGAAGAAGTACACCCCTGCAGGGTTACCAATCTATTCGAATAGCCGTTGTTCGAGGTTAAGGACCACTTGGTTGCTTATACAGTTCATAGACAAGTTAATGGTTACTCCTAAAAGTCTCAAGACAAGTGTGAGTGACGTGGATGGCCCTTCCGTAGGATGACGGGAGAGGATCCACGGTAGTGTATTGTGGTGGTGAGTAGTGGACTCGTGTGCGTAGTCTCATCTTGCAATCTGCTGAGAGTTGTAGTATAGGTTAGCCAAGAGTAAAAGCTGGCTTGCTGCAATAAACTCCACTGTCCTTGTTGATAATGATGCATCTATGATAGGTTCTGATGTAAGTCTTGTTGAGTACCTTTCTACTCATGTTTGCTTAATAACTGTTGTAGAGGAGAACCCTGCCCCTCTGATGGGTTCTACATAGACGTTGACGTCGATGAGTAGCTTGCTACCCAGACGGTGATCCTGAGCTTGTGAAGGGCCTTGTAGATAGTCAGGCTACACCAAGCATGTTTTCTTTCCAACTTGTGTGTACTCAGACTAGTTAGCTTCCGCTTGTGCTTGTATGTTTGTATGACTTGAGTGTTGGGTCATGTGACCCCTATGTATATGGATATGTTATGTATGGCTCTTCGAAGCCTCTTAAATAAAGTACTTTGAGTCATAGAGTTCTGTTGTGATGCATTTGCACATATTGAGCATATTGTGTGTATGTTATTTGAAATGCTTGATATGTGTGGGATCCGACACCTAGTTGTTTACCTTTGGTAGCCTATCTTATAGGGAAATGCCTCCTAGTGCTTCCACTGAGCCTTGGTAGCTTGCTACTGCTCCGGAACACGTAGGCTGGCCGGCATGTGTCCTTCTTCGTTCCTATGTCTATCCCTTAGGGGAAATGTCACGTGTTGTTCCTTTAAGTCCATGTAGCTTGCTACGACTTGGGTTCATACGTTGATGACCGACACGTTCGTTGCTAGGTCATGAATGCATGTCTCTGTAATTTAGTGCCACTTTTGGTTTATAACTAGCCATGTCGGCCCGGGTTCTTTGTCATATTGATGCTAGCGACACTATCATAAACGTGTGCCAAAATGCGCAAATGGTCCCGGGCCAGGTAAGGTGGCACCCGTGGGGATACCGTGCGTGAGGCCACAAAGTGATATGATGTGTTACATGCTAGATCGGTGTGACTTAGGATCGGGGTCCTGATAGGGAACTTCAAGAAGAATGGCAAGAAAGTTGCCACTCCCGGGAAGAAGCCCAAGTCTGGACCCAAGCCTGAAACTGAGTACTTCTACTGCAAAGGGGCTGGAAACTAGAAGTGGAACTGCCCCAAGTATTTGCCGGATAAGAAGGATGGCAAAGTAAACAAAGGTATATTTGATATACATGTTATTGATGTGTACCTTAGAGCATTTCCAGCAGTTGCCCCCCCCCCCATGACCCGTAAAAATCGCCCCCTGGGGGCGAGCCGGCGATACAATCGGCGCTGGGGGCGGTTTTGTGCCCAGTCGTCGCCCCCAGCTCGCCCCCAGGCGCCGAAATTGTCCCACTTTGCAGCCCCATTTCGGCGAATAAAGGGCCCATATGGGCGTGAATAGGCCCATATACGGCGTGGTTTCGCCGTGTCTCGGCGTTCAATTATCAACACTATTATTTATTATCACATATTTCATCACAGAAAAATCAAATACTTCAACAAAATAGTACAACAACAAATAGTTCAATACAAATTATATAGTTCAACAAATAAAAATCGTATTTCATCACACGGCGTCCCCCTTGAGCCTCCATAGGTGCTCAATCAGATCTTTTTGCAGTTGATGATGCACCTGTGGGTCTCGGATCTCCTGACGCATACTGAGATAGGCAGTCCAAGTTGCCAGTAGCTGGTGATCAACTTCGGCTAGAGGACCCTGCCTGTAGTATGGTTCAGTGTCAAACACTAGGTCTTCTTGCTCGCTCTCGATGATCATGTTGTGCAAGATGACACAGCAAGTCATAATCTCCCACATTTGATCTTTGGACCAGGTCTGAGCGGGGTACCGAACCACAGCAAATCGAGATTGGAG
Source organism: Secale cereale (assembly GCA_902687465.1). Lineage (NCBI taxonomy): Eukaryota > Viridiplantae > Streptophyta > Magnoliopsida > Poales > Poaceae > Secale > Secale cereale. Next base: position 136,748,487 of record LR738709.1, read on the forward strand.
AACACCAAAAGCCCGCTCGACATCCTTCCTGCAAGCCTCCTGAACTTTCGCAAACCAGGCGTTCTTGCCTCCTGCCACAGGGTTTGAGATCGTCTTCACAAATGTTGACCATCTCGGATAGATGCCGTCAGCTAGATAGTACCCCTTGTTGTAGTGCCGCCCATTGATCTCGAAGTTCACCGGAGGAGAATGACCTTCAACAAGCTTAGCAAAGACAGGAGAGCACTGTAGCACGTTGATGTCATTGTGAGTTCCTGGCATACCAAAGAAGGAGTGTCAAATTCAGAGGTCCTGTGTGGCCACCGCCTAAAGCACCACACTGCAACCGCCTTTGCCGCCTTTGTACATCCCCTGCCAACCAAATGGGCAATTCTTCCATTTCCAATGCATGCAGTCGATGCTTCCAAGCATCCTAGGAAATCCTCTTGCTGCATTCTATGCTAGGATCCGAGCAATGTCTTCCGCATTGGGTGTTCTCAAGTATTGTGGCCCAAACACTGCCACCACTGCCCGATAGAACTTGTAGAAATCCTCTATGCTGGTGGACTCGGCCATGCGCCCATAGTCGTCAAATGAATCACCGGGAGCTCCATATGCAAGCATCCTCATCGCTGTCGTGCACTTCTGGATGGAGGTGAATCCAAGAGCGCCGGTGCAATCCATCTTGCACTTGAAGTAGTTGTCGAACTCCCGGATGGAATTCACAATCCTGAGGAAGAGCTTTCGGCTCATCCGATAATGGCGCCAAAATGTTTTCTCGCCGTGAAGTGGAGCATCGGCGAAGTAGTCGGAGTAGAGCATGCAGTAGCCTTCGAGACAATGACAGTTCTTTGCTTTTAACCGCCCAGGCGCCGAGCCACCTCGCCGCGGCTTTTCATGGCCCGCCAGCAGCTGGGCGAGGGTGGCGAGCACCACGAGATGCTCGTCTTCCTGGACGTCGGCCTCGGCTTCCTCCTCCAGCAGCGCGGCGAGCTCTTCCTCGTCACCCGAGTCCATCGCAGAGGCAGGCAAATCGCCGAACACCTTGCGCTCGGTGGGCGTGTACCCGCCGCTAAACCGCACCTCCGCGGCCTGAAACGACGGCCGGAAATGCCCAGCTGTTGTTGGAGGGACTGCCGCGGCGAAGCGCTGTTATTTTCCGGCGGGGAATGGCTATCTAGCGGAGTAGGGCGGCGGCCGGCGCCGGGATATAGCTTGTGGTGGCCGAGGGCACGGGGGGTGGGAGGCGAGTCGGGGATGAAAACCTTGACTTTTCCCCTGACGGTGTGGGCCAGGCGCGCTTTTCCCTAGCGTCGGAGCTCCCAACTGCTCCCCAGCGCGCCGGGTTCAGCCTGTGACCGTCGGGCGGAAAAAAGGTCCGAACCGGCGATTTTCGGCGTCCTGGGGGCGCGACTGGGCCGTTTTTTCGGCGCCGGTGCCGAAAAAGTGGCCTGGGGTGGCCTGTTTGGGGGCGTGGCTGGAGATGCTCTTACTAATGCTCGTAGTAGCGCCAGGGTATTTGATACTGGTTCGGTTGCTCACATTTGTAACTTGAAACAGGGGCTACGGATTAAACGAAGATTGGCTAAGGACGAGGTGACGATGCGCGTGGGAAATGGTTCCTAAGTCGATGTGATCGCCGTCGGCATTCTACCTCTACATCTACCTTCGGGATTAGTTTTTGACCTGAATAATTGTTATTTGGTGCCGACGTTGAGCATGAACATCATATCTGGATCCTGTTTAACGCGAGACAGTTATCCATTTAAATCAAAGAATAATGGTTGTTCTATTAATGTGAGTAATATCTTTTATGGTCATGCACCCTTGAAGAGTGGTCTATTTTTGTTGAATCTCGATTGTGGTTATACACATATTCATAATATTGATGCCAAAAGATGCAAAGTTGATAATGATAGTGCAACATATTTGTGGCACTGCCATTTAGGTCATATTGGTGTAAAGCGCGTGAAGAAACTCCATAAAGACGGGCTATTGGAATCACTTGATTATGAATCATTTGCTACTTGTGAACCATGCCTCATGGGTAAGTTGACTAAAATTCTGTTCTCCGGAACAATGGAGCGAGCTAATGACTTATTCAAAATAATACATATCGATGTATGCGGTCCGATGAGTGTTGAAGCTCGCGACAGGTATCATTATTTTCTGACCTTCACAGATGATTTAAGCAGATATGGGTATATCTACTTGATGAAACACAAGTCTAAGACATTTGAAAAGTTCAAAGAATTTCAGAGTGAACTGGAGAATAATCATAACAAGAAAATAAAGTTTCTACGATCTGATCGCGGAGGTGAATACTTGAGTGACGAGTCTGGCCTTCATTTAAGACAACGTGGAGTAGTTTCACAACTCATGCCACGTGGAACACCACAGCAAAATGGTGTGTGCGAACGTCATAACCGTACTTTATTAGATATGGTGCGATCTATGATGTCTCTTACCAATTTACCACTATTGTTTTGGGGTTATGCATTAGAGATAGCTGCATTCACGTTAAATAGGGCACCATCTAAATCTGTTGAGACAACACCGTATGAACTATGGTTTGGTAAGAAACCTAAGCTGTCGTTTCTTAAAGTTTGGGTTTGCGATGCTTATGTTAAAAAGCTTTAGTCTGATAAGCTCGACCTCAAATTGGAGAAGTGCGTCTTCATAGGATACCCAAAAGAAAATGTTGGGTACACGTTCTACCACAGATCCGAATGCAAGATCTTTGTACCCAATAGTTTCTTTTGGGTATCCTATGAAGACACACTTCTCCGATTTTGGTTCGAGCTTATCAGGCTGAAGCCTTTTGACATAAGTGTCGCAACCCCAAACTTTAAGAAACGACAACTTTGGTTTCTTGCCAAACCATAGTTCATACAGTGTCATCTAATTGGATTTAGACGGTGCCCTATTTAACGTGAATGCAGATGTCTCTAATGCATATCCCCAAAACAATAATGGCAAATTGGTTAGAGACATCATAGAACACACCATATCCATTAGAGTACGGTTACGACGTTCGGACACACCATTACACTATGGTGTTCCAGGTGGCGTGAGTTGTGAAACTATTCCACATTTTTTAAATGAAGGCCAAACTTGTTGTCGGTGTCAAAACCGGCGGATCTCAGGTAGGGGGTCCCGAACTATGCGTCTGAGGATCGATAGCAACAAGAGACTGGGTCACGATGTTTACCGAGGTTCAGGCCCTCTCGATCGAGGTAATGCCCTACTCCATGGTTGATTGATCTTGATGAATATAGGGTTACAAGAGTTGATCTATCTTGAGATCGTAATGGCTAAACCCTACAAGTCTAGCCTAGGATGTTATGATTCTGTCCCTACGGACTAAACCCTCTGGTTTATATATGCACCGAAGGGACCTAGGGTTGTACATTATCATCTTGCAGAGGAAGGAAAATATTACACCTGGACTCTAAACTTTCTATTTTACACATATGGGAGTCCTATCCGTATACGAGGGATAGTCTTCAACGATAATCTTCACGGCCCACCAGTCCGGCCCATAACAAGTGATCCGACCACCTCAGGACCCCTTAATCCAGCACTCCCTCACTAGCCCCTGAACCTGTCTTCGATGACGATGAGTTCGGCTCGTGTACTGTCTTCGGCATTGCAAGACAGGTTCCTCCTTCAGAACATATCGAAGCAATATTCCCTACACAAAGGAACTATGTCCGGCTCTGCATGATTAGTACAACCCTTAGCCTTGAATGCAAGTTATCCAAAAACGGACACTGTGTCTTTACTGACAACTTTTTAGTGAAATGTCACACTTGACCCTTTAATATTTCAAACCGTTTTCTTGGCTCCAGTTTCGCGTTTCGAGGCATAGCCCCATTGGCATGTCTTGTCAAAGCAGAGATCGTGCCCATTTATCACGGGATCCTTATCAATATGACGTGGGTAACCCAACCGTGCCTTACGCACGATTGCGTTGGGAACCGGCAAGGTTTACGGCTGGAGTGGGGGGGACGTTTGGCATTCGCCGCCTATAAAAGGATACAGATCCTTCCCCTTTCACCTCACGCTCTCTTGAAGCCCTAGCTTCCCAATCTCCTCAGCCCCAACGGCCACTTCTCCTGTGCCCACAACTCTCAACTCATCCACCATCGCCTCCCTCCCCAGCAATGGCTAGATCCGATTCTAAGGGAAAGTTGGAAGCCTCCACGGTCACAGAGAAGACCGTGAAGAATCTCCGAAGTGCGAGCTACCTCGCCAACAAAATAGTGCACCGGGTTCCCGATAAGAACCATGTGATCCCTGTCCCTAAGCCGGGTGAGAGGGTGGGTTTCATTCCTCACTTTAGTCGGGGGTTGGGGTTTCTGCTTCACCCCTTTGTTCGGGGCCTCCTATTTTTCTATGGGATGAATTTCTATGATCTGGCCCCGAACTCCATCCTTCACATATCGGCTTTCATAGTCGTATCTGAGGCTTTCCTTCATGCCCCCCACACTTCGGCTTATGGCTCAAGATCTTCAATCTGAAGCCGAAGGTGGTCGACGGGCAACATGAGGATTGCGGGGGAGCCATGGTGAGTAAGCTCCCGAACGCCACTTGGCCCAAAGGGGCTTTTGTGGAGACGAACAAGATCTAGCAGCAGGAGTGGTTCTATATCACCAAACTCTGCGATGCCAAGTGGGCGGCAGCGCCCGCATTAAGATCTGGACCCCCAGAGAGGCTAACATCATGGACCTCCAAGAGCCTGGATTGGGGGTCTCAGACGGAGGTGCAGGCCCTCCAAAACCACATTTCCAGTATGATGACAAAGGGAACCCTCCTCACTAACGTGATTCGGGTGATGCTCTTCTACCGCATTCTCCCCTACCAACGCCGGGACTCCCACCTATGCGAGTTCAATCCGGAAGTGCCCCGGACCCTGAAGCACCTCTTCGGCACCACGCACCAAGACATCTGGAAACAACTCTTCAAGGCTCAAAAGGGGTGGCAAGCAGAGACCGAGGACAAGGGCTTTAGCAGCGTGTTCTCGGCTTCAGAGGTAATCAGAATTTCTGTCGAATACATACCCAGTCCATATTTCAATTATAACAGGAGTTAGAATTTTTACGTTCCATTCAGGCCTGGATGAAGAAAGCGGAGCAGATCAAGTGTCCGGCTCCGCTGCCCGAAGACCTAGAGACGCCTCAGTTGATGGCGATGCTGGTTCCGGCTCCATACAAGGCACCGCAGAAGAAGGCCAAGAAGAAGGGCAAGGAGGTCAAGAGCAACCCCCGCCCTAAGGGTCCCGCGGACATAGTGTCTGGGGAAACACACGCCCACTCCTCCCCCGATGAAGAAGAAGTAGAGGAGGATGAAGAAGAAGAAAGCGACTCCCCATCAAGGCAAAGGGGAGGAAGAGGGCAGCCCCCGCAGACACGGGCAAGGCGACGCCCAGGAAGAAGCTGAACATTCCGGACAGTTCAGACTCAACATCAGAACACAGTTTCCGAGTACAACCCAGGATCAAGCCCCTGGCCGAATCGTAAGTAATCACGCGATCCCTCCTTATGTTCGGTTCAAAATAGTTTTCAGTGTTTAAGTAATTTTGTTTTGTCTTTATACCTCCCTCCACACATACTCCCCGAGGCTTCACTGTCATCGGGGAATTCTCTAGCGGCGGAGATGGTGGAGAGCGACACGCCTCCGCAGGGCTCGTCGCCCATCTTAGGGGACACCGAGGTGTCCTCTCTACGGACTTCCCCTGCACGAGCAGGTGGGAGAGGGCGGACGAGAAGGCACCCGAGGCCAATCCTCGGCCGCCGCCAGTCAAGGGGGAGCAATCCCCGTGGCGACCGACAACAGGTGGCCTAAGCAATCTGGTCCCCCGCCGAACACCGTTCCGGAGTCCAGTGCGGCTCCAGAATTGGGAAGTCAGCCCCTCGTGATGGGGGAAGGAGCAACCGCTCCAACGGCGCCCACCGTCAATTCGGAGGCGCCGAACACTTTGGAGGAAGTGCTGCGAAGTGCTTCCATCATAGTGGAACACCGCACCCTGATGGGTGCCATCATGGAGAAGATTCAGTCCGCCAAAAGCAGACTGAACGAAGCCTTCGGCAGCCTATTGACAGGCTTTGTGGTATGTGAAGTAATGCTCTAAAAAGAACTCTTTCCGTAGCCGGTCTATTCTCATAACATTATGAGAATAATATTCTCATAACACTTCCGAACTGCACAGATACTGCAACACAGAGACCAGTGAACTTCATGTTTGGAAAAATTGTACGTGTTGTTTTTTCGGTACCTTTTTTGCTCTAGTTTTTTAACGGTTTATCGGAATTATGCGTGTAATATACAGTTGAAAAGCTATGGAGTAGACGCAACTTCGCCATGTTGAACACTTTTCGAGATTTCGCACGGTTTAAGAGTAGTTTTGAAAACAGTGCGACCGACGAATAATGGCAGCGAGCGTTTTTTTTGCGCTTCCGAACTGCACAGATACTGCAACACAGAGACTAGTGAACTTCATGTTTGAAAAAAAACTGTACGTGTTGTTTGTTCGGTACCTTTTTTGCTCTAGTTTTTTTAAATGCTTATCGGAATTATGCGTGTAATATACCGTTGAAATGCTATGGAGTAGACGCAACGTCGCCATGTTGAACACTTTTCGAGATTCCGCGCGGTTTAAGAGCAGTTTTGAAAACGGTGCGACCGACGAATAATGGCAGCGAGCGTTTTTTTGCGTTTTTTTCTAAACGCTCGTCGAAATGAAGCAAGTGATACACCGTTGGAAAGGTATCGTCGGCGCGCATCTTTTTCATATCTATTATTTTTTCTAATTCGCTACGGTTTAAGAGCAGTTTGAATTTAACAAATCGCAAAATTATGTTTTTTTATTTTTTTTTGCAATTTTCGGCACTGTTTTAGCTTCAGTTTTTTAACCGTTTGTCGAAACGAGCCGTGTGATACGCCGTTGGAAAGCTACGAACGAGGCGCAACTTTCATATGTTGAAATGTTTTTGAGATTCCTTACGGTTTTTAGTTAATTTTGAAAATCGTGCGGCTGACTATGAAGGGCAGCGGCCGTTTTTCATGAAATTTTTACAAACCGCTGGTCGAAATGATTCAATATATACGTCGTTGGAAAGATATCATCGAGACACAACTTTTTCATGTAGAACGCTCCCTCTAATTCCTTACGGTTGAAGAGTAGTTTTAAAATTACGAAAATGCGGACACTCTGTTTTTTGCGACACCCAAATCGTCGTGTATACTGCATCAGATAGAAAACCGCACTGCTTCGAACTGAAAACCGCACTGCATCAAACAGTCAAGTGAACTTCATGATCTCTTTTGTTGGGCGTAAATTTTCTCAGGTGAGATTTTGTTGTCTTTTTCTTTACTTTTTTATGAACGAGTGTGTACCGCAGAGACGAGGGCAAGTGAACCACAACATCGAAAATGAACCACATCCGAGGACAAAACGCCATGCGGTGGTTGTATTGATACAGTGAAACACGGATGAGTTTTATAGCGGCCTGCATGAGAGAACAAAGCGAGCTTCGAAACATTCGAAACATAAACATCCAATCAATTTTGTACACGACCACAGTGACATCAGTGTACTTCATTCGCTGTTCTTGGTTTTTTTCTCTCATAATTACGAAAAAAAGAAACAGAATTTGTCGCTAAACTATGAGAATAGTTTTTTTACTGAAGTGGACCGCTAGCCCTTCGAAATGGACTGCATTAGGCATTATTTTCTCCATTGCAGTGCACTTTGATTTTTTTTAAAGAAGACAAATGGTAAACTGCAACTTGTTTTTCTTATTTGATTTAGTTTAGTGCGAGGTAGTTGAGCGCCTGCAGTGAGAGAGAGAGCAAGTGAACTGCACTGTTCACACACAAAACATGAACAGATCGGGGGAAGAGTGGACTGAAAAGGGTCGCGCAGGCGAGCGGGCCGGCGAGCTGGCTGAGGCGGCTATCCGCGTGACTGGAGGCACGCAGCTGGGCCAAGGCGCTGATGCGGCCCATGGAGAGCTCGCATGCGAGAGTGGAGACGACGAGGCAGGTGGTGCGCTCGAAGAACAGGGCGCCGTCGACGATGACCCGCCACGGATCTCGCCGGATCCATGCGAGGGGGCTCGTGCGGGGGCAGATCGAGGCACGGGGAGGCGAGGTAGGCCTCTCGTTGCGGTGATTTTGGTGAAGGAGTTGGATCGACGGGCAGAGGCTGCAGGGGCCAGCCTGATCTTCTCCTCGGGACTGCTCAGATCGAGGTCGCCCCCAGTCAAAATCGGTCCTGGGATGAAGATGCGGAGGCTTCGGCGGCGGGGGGTGGGGCGCAATAGCCTGGCACCACCGGACGACCGTCACTGCCTGGATCCTGCGGCAGTGCGTTCGGGACGGGGGTGGAGAGGGTCACCACGGTCTGGATCTGACGCCAGCTCATGCTGGGAGGCTGGCGGAGGCGGGGGCTGTAGGTGGTTGTTCGTGGCTGCTCGCCGCCGGGGAAGGAAGGTGGTAGGTGCGGTGGTGCACGGCTGGGTAGGAGAAAGGAAGGGCGGCCGGGGGGGAGGTTGGAGGTCGTTCTGCGCATGCTCGGGGGCGGGCGGCGAGGGATCTGATCGGGTCGGGGGGTCAGCTCCGCCCGCGGTCGGCCGCAGGGGCGCTGCCGCGCAAGGTTGCGGGGAGGGGAGGGGGTGTTATGAGAATAAGAGGTTGGTGTTACGAGAATAAGGTCTTAAGGGGTGTTATGAGAATAGACCCACCCTATATATATATATATATATATATATATATATATATATATATATATATATATATATATATATAGCAGGTCTATTCTCATAATATTATAAGAATAATATTCTCATAACACTTCCACACTGCACGCATAACACGAGGGCACTGCACTCTTACTGCAACACAGAGACTAGCGAACTTCATGTTGAAAAAACTGTACGTGTTGTTTTTTCGGTACCTTTTTTGCTATAGTTTTTTAACCGTTTGTCGGAACAATGCATGTAATATACCGTTGAAAAGGTATGAATTATGCGCTACATCGCCATGTTGAACACTTTTCGAGATTCCGCACGGTTTAAGAGCAGTTTTGAAAACGGTGCGACCGACGAATAAAGGCAGCGAGCGTTTTTCCGCGATTTTTTCCTAACCGCTCGTCGGAATGAAGCAAGTGATACACCGTTGGAAAGGTATCGTCGATTCGCTTCTTTTACATATCTATTAGTTTCTCTAATTTATTACGGTTTAAGAGCAGTTTCAAATTTGACAAATCGCGGAATTATGTTTTTTCGAATTTTTTTCAATTTACATTTTGTTTTTGCTTCAGTTTTTGAATCGTTTATCGAAACGAGGCGTGTGATATGTCGTTGGAAAGCTACGAATGAGGCGCAACTTTCATATGTTGAAATTTTTTTGTGATTCCTTACGGTTTTTAGTTAATTTTGAAAATCGTGCGGCTGACTACGAAGGGCAGCGGCCGTTTTTCGTGAAATTTTTACAAACCGCTGCTCGAAATGATCCAAACGATACACCGTTGGAAAGATATCACCGAGACACTACTTTTTCATGTAGAACACTCCCTCTAATTCCTTACGGTTAAAGAGCAGTTTTAAAATTACGAAAATGCGGGTACTCTGTTTTTTGCGGCACCAAAATCGACGAGTGAACCGCATCGGACAGAAAAGCGCACTGCACCGCACTGCATCAGACGGGCAAGTGAACTTCATGAATTCTTTTGTCGGACGTAAAATTTCTCAACCGAGTTTTTATTGTCTTTTTTTCAACATTTTTTATGAACGAGAGTGGACTGCAGAGACGAGAAGTGAAACGCGTCATATGTCGAAGTGAACCGCATTACTATTTTGTTTGTTTTGCTAAAAAAAATCACATCTTTCATGCTAGGCGCGAGTGAACAACATCTCTCTCAAAAGTGAACCACATCGGAGGACCGAACGCACTGCATGTGTTTTGATGTAATCGACTGGTTTTTGAAACAGACGAAACAAATTGCACTTCATAGATAGGGGTAATGAGATGCTACGCAAACGGGTGTGAACTACTTATTTTTTGTGTTTTTCATACAAATTCATAAGACATTGGTACTGCAGAAACATCTGGAATGTAATTCTCGACACGGAGATACTGCACTGCTGATCAAACCCAAGAGAACTTCAAGATAGATTTTGTCGTCAAATAAAAAGGCCTTGCGTCTCCAGGCCGCGACCACCTCCAAAACACAAAACCAAAAAGCGATAGTGGACTGCATGCCCGCTTTGTCCCAACCACAAGCCGCTCACCGATGAGCTGTAAGTCCACACCGAAGAAAACTTCAGTGCACCGAACATTCCATCCAAAAGGAAGAGTAAAGTGATACAAATGAGAGCAGTGGACTGCAGCAACAAACACCAAACCCCACGCTCATGGTTTTGCTCCCAAAACCAATATACATGCTCGTCATCGCGTACTGCATAGGTCCGTGGATAGAGCTGCACGCCGCTGTGGGGGCTGAACCCATGTTATGGACTGCACAGGGGAGTGCCAACACGTAGTGGACTGCATGCGGCCCCGTAGGAGAGGACGATGAGGAGGACCAGGGAGGCAGCCCCACCATGCCACCACCGTCGGATAGGACGACGAGGACCATGGAGGTAGCCCCACCACGCCACCATCGTTAGAGAGGATGACGAGAATACACCGTTGGATAGATATCGTCGAGGCGCATCTTTTTCATATCTATTATTTTTTCTAATTAGCTACGGTATAAGAGCAGTTTTGAATTTATTAAATCGCGGAATTGTGTTTTTCGAATTTTTTTCAATTTTCGGTACTGTTTTTGCTCCAGTTTTCCAACCGTTTGTCGAAACAAGGCGTGTGATATGCCGTTGAAAAGCTATGGACGAGGCACAACTTTCATATGTTGAAATGTTTTTGAGATTCCTTACGGTTTTTAGTTAATTTTGAAAATTGTGCGGCTGACTACGAAGGGCAGCAGCAGTTTTTGGCGAAATTTTTACAAACCGCTGGTTGAAATGATTCAAATTATACACCGTTGGAAAGATATCGACGAGACGCAACTTTTTCATGTAGAACACTCTCTCTAATTCCTTACGGTTTAAGAGCAGTTTTAAAACTACCAAAATGCGGAACACTCTATTTTTCGGGACACCCAAATCGACGTGGATACTTCATCCAACTACAAACATCACTGCATCGGACGAAAAACCGCAGTGCATCGGACAGGTAAGAGAACTGCATGATTTCTTTTTTTAAACGTAATTTTTTCAAGGACAAGAAAGTAGAGTGCACTTCACACCGGGTGTAAATGAACCACAACACTATCAAGAAGTGACCCACATTATTTTTTTCACTTCGGTGACAATTTTTTTGGCAGTTACAGGATGAACAACATCATACGGCCGCCCGCACTGCTTCAGAATGAAAACCGCACTACATCAGACAGTCAATTGAACTTCGTGGTTCCCTTTGTCAGACGTAATTTTTCTCAGACAAGTTTTTGTTGTCTAATTTCCAACTTTTTTTCAAACGAGAGTGGACCCCAACGCTTCCAAAAGTGAACCGTAACACTACCAAAAGTGAACCTCATGATTTCTTGTTGTCTTTTTTTCATATTTATTAATTTTTTACACCCGTTGACCAAGCGAATTGACCGCAGGGACTGAGCGAGTGAACTACATCTAATATAGAAGCAAGCTTCATTTTGGAGATGATTTTATTTTTGTGTTAACCAAGTAGAAACAGAGGAGTTCGTGAACCGCGTTGGAGAGAAAAGTGAGCTTCAAAGCTTGTTTTACACAGACAGACACACATACAAAATCTACAGTCTCCATCAGCCGAACTTCAAAAATTTCTATGGGCTACACTTGCACTAAGACAAAACAGCACAATACGCGAAGGCTAATCACACCATCACGGTAATGAAAATGCAGTTTTTTACAATGAAGTACGGAAGTGCAGTTTCCAACAATAAGAAAATTGATAAACGGGGCATAGGAGTATACTGCTCTTCCACGTAGTCATTGCCGCCTTCGAACCTCCAGGCGCTACTGAAAACTGTCGAAAAGATCCAGTCGTTCAGAACTGCAAGCGTCTTCTTTCCCTCTTGACGTTGGAAGTAGGGGGAAAGGACCACGAGCAGGGGATAAGTGGACTGCGCACGCGCCCGTCGTGCAATGAGTTGAGCTAGCGAGCAAGGAAACGATGGACCGGAGCAGTGGACTGCACGCCCAAGCTGCGCGAACCGTGAGCCACTCGCCGACGAGCTGCAAGTCCTCGACGAAGAAAAATTCGTTGACGCCCCCACACTGCACTGGTGTGCCACTAGGGACTGCAACCCTCCATGCAGAGCACCTCGTCTCTCCCTCCAGCGATCTGCAAAGGGCAGTGCACCTCCTCTCTCCCTCATGTAACCAGCAAAGGGCAGTGTGGGCAACCACATAGGAAGCGGTCGGTGACACATGCACTGCATCGAGCCGAGAGGGGAACTGCAGACAAGCAAAATCTAAAGAAAAAGAAGGTCCCTAACTGCAATACAAAGCAATCAGGTTTTGAGGCAGTAGAATCAAACCGCAGGCTCGAGGGAAGAAGATGGACGTCGGGAGGGGGGAGTGGGCACCGGCGCCCTGGCTTGAGGCAGCAGGGGAGTTATGGACTGCTTCAATCACCATCAACGAGATTTATGGCCAGGTGTGCTGGTGGTTGGTGAAGACATGCGCCGGAGAACAGGTGATGGTCTATCTCACCTGATTCATGGCGGGGCTGACACATTGAGGTCGGAGCCTCTCGGATCTCAACGCCGGGGAGGCGGGGCTGCTTCGATTCATCTTCGTGGTAGCTAGTATCCGCCGCAGTGGCCGGCCTTCTAGTAGTAGCCGTCGCAGCTGCTTCCGTCGGCGTAGGTAGGCGGAGGTGCTCCCCGCAGCGAGGGAGCACGCGGGGCATGGAGGAACTCCATCCCGAGCAACGTGGCCTGTTGTGTCCACCATGGGGCAAGGCGGGTCTGGTTGGGGCTGAGGCGGATCTGGCCCGGAGGAGAGTGGATCCGGTGGTGCACTTGTCGTGGTCGGTCATGGTGGGGCGGGGGCGTATCAGAGGGCTTGTCGGTGTTGGGCGTGGCGGTGGACGGTGCTAGGGGGGCACGTCGGTGCAGCGGCCAGCCCGGCG
>LR738709.1:136761985-136837097 GCA_902687465.1 Secale cereale
GTGTTATAAAACTTGGTATACAAACAGTAGCCCCTGATGCTTTGTTTGATTCTGAACAGAATCGGACAAAGGATCCATGTTATAGCATCTAACAGAGCAGTACTGTGTCCTGTATTTGAACAAGCTTCGCTAGTAGCGGCATCTGTCCAGGCCGCGGAGGTTTCCGAGCTCGGTTGGAAGCTTCAACAAGCCGACGAGGAGCTCGACCGTGTCAACAAGTGTTTAGATGAAACGCAAGGTATGTGGATTTTCAAAAAATTGACATGTTAAAACACTATATGTTTGATATGTGTAAATGTGAGTTCACTGTGCGATATAATTTTTGTAACAGTTGACACAGCTGAGGTCGAGGCCCTTAAGGGCGAGCTCGCAAAGGACAAGGAAGAGGCCAAGGTGAGCAAAGCAGCTGCTGACAAAGCGGCTGCCGGCCTGAAGGCCGAACAGGCCATGCGTCAATAGCACGAGTCGCGGGTGGCCGAAGTCGAAGAAGATCTGCGAGATGCCATGCGCAAGTGCGAGGCATTGGAGCAGAAGACTTCAGAGCAAGCCTCCAAACTCAACTCAGCAGTCATTGCTGCGAAAGAGGTGTGGAGTGAATCACGCAACGCTCATGAGGAGATCAACCAAACACGACAGATAGCAGCTGGTAAGACCTTTCTCTTGCGGAGTATCTTCGAAGGTCGGAGGTATCTTGCTGACGCGATTATGGAGTTTTCTAGGCGCGTTTGCGGATCACCCAAGGAGCATCGCCGCCGCCGCCCAATTCTTCCGAGCCCAGGAGGGGAACAGCACGGAGAAGTTGTTCTGGTCGCAATTCCTTGCGCCAGAATGTCCAGTACCTCTGAACGACCAGATAAAGCAGTTGGTGCTACTTAATATGGAGGGTACGGCCATGAGGGACTTAATAGTTTGGCTATGGCCCGCTGATCCAATACCAAGTAGCTACTTTGGGTTGGTGAAGCTACTCATCGACACGAGTCCGCAGGTCGACGCTGTTAAGCATTCGGCCTACATAGAAGGTGCACGAATGGCCTTCGCCCACGTGAAGATGCACTGGACGAAGATGAAGGCCACTGAGAAAGCGACTGCTGGCCCTCTAGGGGGCAAGGATCATCAGAAGCCGGAAAGGTACTTTGGCGATGTCCTAGAAGGACCCCGCATTGTAGAGGGCTAGTGCTCAAAGGATGTAACCTTTGAGTAATTGTATCCGGATTGTAAATACGAAGCTTATGAACCGATGTCTATATAATTTTGCGCTTTTGTATTCTAAGCGACTTTTACTCCTGTGCGGCCATTTATTTTTATCTGAAAGTTTCCAGTCGTCGGCATCATCCCCCATGTAGATACTATAGGGGTGTTCGGCAATGCGCATGAACACTCTTTATCCAACGTCTTGGTCCATAAAGGAGGTGTCCGCGGAGCGAACCAAGCAATGAGACTATGTGGATTTAATGCTTTCACTTAGCCATATGAGCTGGACTTGTGGGGCTAAGTACTAGCCCCTAGTGCGTGTGCGGCTTTCCGAACTATGGTGCCTGCTTTACGCGGCTGGGCAAAGACCAGCCCCTCATATAACACGGAGTACATCACTATCGATCGTAAGGTATCACTAGGTCACCGAATCGCTGACCAGCTCTCGCTCATCATGACAGTTAGTTTTCGGCTTTCTCTACCAAGGTACTTGATCGGACGAGCCAGAAGTACAATTGCAGTAGTTCTCCCTTTACTACCTTAGCCGAACAATGCAGAACGTAAGGTTGTAAGCACATGAGCCGGGCAACCCAACTATAGACCAAAGACATGATTCAAAGCCGATGCATATAATGCAATATCCAGGACGCCGAACAATTCCCTATAGGTATTCGGACTTGGAGGTGTGCCAGGCCGAATACAGCCCGTGGTATTAAGTCCAGGTTTTAAGGCACATGTGCCAATCTGACATGGCGAGAGAACACAGGTGGTAATAAAACTAACTCCAAGCGAATTGGAATCGAACTCCTTCTTTTATATCTCGTTTAATACGGCGAGACGTGTGGTTACAGATAATGCCGATAACATCTTTGGGCATTTTACATGCCAACAGAGGAAAAGAAACTAAGAAAGAGAGAAAATGTTTATACAAAGCCTGAATCTAACGAAGAAAAAGAAATTTTGATGGGGGGGCTGCTGCACGTCTATGCCATTTTCTCCTTTGCAATATGTCCTTGAAGAGGGGAGTTACGATGGCCGCCTGTAAAAAAGGAAAGAGAACTCTAGAAAAGAATGTCCTGCATAGCCGTAGATAAGGTGGGTTGTCTTAATGAACTTTTGAAAGAAAATATATTTTAGAATCCGAAGAGGGTTAAGCCGAAATATGGACTATGTGTATGTAGTGTGCCCCCAGCGCCGCCCAAGGTATTTTAAGGGTGTAATTGTGTACACGAGGTACGTATGATGCTTCCTTGTAAGGCCATCGGTGGGGGGGCTGCTAATCGAGCTCAGGTTCTTCTAAGCTATCGCATTGTAGTGCGGGCCGGACAAGTTTAGTAGTGTTTGTGGTCTTGACGACCGATGAACTGTTCGGCTTGTATAAGCCGCTTTGGACCTTGGCTGCTAGGGCCGCAGTGTCTTCCTCTGTACGGAGGGAGCGCTCCATATTTCCGTTGACAGTGATGATCTCGCGTGGTCCTGGCATTTTGAGCTTTAAGTAAGCATAATGCGGGACCGCATTAAAGCGGGCGAAGGCCGTTCTTCCGAGTAGTGCGTGATAGCCACTTCGGAAAGGAGCGATGTCGAAGGTTAACTCTTCGCTTGGAAAGTTATCAGGAGAGCTGAATACGACCTCTAGTGTTAATGATCCCGTGCAGCAGGCCTCTACGCCTGGTATCACTCCTTTAAAGGTAGTGCTGTTGGGCTTAATCCTTGACGGGTCTATCCCCATCTTGCGGACAGTGTCTTGGTATATCAGATTTAGACTGCTGCCGCCGTCCATAAGAACTCGAGTAAGATGATATCCATCAATTATGGGATCGAGCACTAGGGCCTCCAAACCTCCATGATGGATACTGGTTGGGTGATCCCTGTGATCAAAGGTGATCAGGCAAGCCGACCATGGGTTGAATTTGGGGGCGACTGGCTCTACAGCATAGACGTCCCTGAGTGCGCGCTTACGCTCCCTCTTGGGGATATGGGTGGCGTAGATCATATTCACGGTTTTTACCTCCGGTGGAAATTTCTTCGGCCCCCCAGTGTTCGGCTGGCGAGGTTCATCCTCGTCCTCGCTTTGAGTTCCTTTACCCTTGTGTTCGGCATTTACCTTGCCGGCCTGTTTGAAGACCCAATAGTTTATGTCGGTGTGATTTGCAGGTTTATCTGGGGTGCCATGAATCTGGCAAGGCCTTTCTAGTATTTTGTACAGGCTAGATGGACTGCCTCTGTTTCCTTTGAATGGCTTCCATTGACCGGGCCTGGAGCCACTGAATTCGGCGTTTACTGTTGTGTTATATGTGTCTCCGGTAATGTTCTGACGCTTGTTCTTATTGTGGCGTGGCTTGCCATTGCCGTCCCTGACTTCGGAAGTGCCAGGATCGCTGGTGCTATTGCTGCTGCGAGCTAGCCAGCTGTCTTTGCCCGCACAAAAGCGGGTCATGAGTGTGGTAAGGGCTGCCATTGTCCTCGGCTTCTCTTGGCCAAGGTGTCTAGCTAGCCACTCATCCCAGACACTGTGTTTGAATGCCACTAAGGCCTCGACGTCCGGACAGTCAACAATTTGGTTCTTTGTAGTTAAGAACCGATTCCAAAGCTTGCAGGCTGACTCCCCGAGTTGCTGGATTATGTGACTTAGATCATCAGCATCCAGGGTCCGGACATAAGTCCCCTGAAAGTTAGCCCAAAAAGCATTCTCTAGATCTTGCTAGCTTCCAATGGAGTTTGCTAGGAGGTTATTCAACTAGTGCCTAGCTGGCCCTTTCAGCTTGAGAGGTAAGTATTTCATGGAGTGGAGGTCATCTCCACGACCCATGTGGATGTGAAGAATAAAGTCTTCTATCCATACAGCGGGGTCCGTCGTTCCATCATATGCCTTGATGTTCGCGGGTTTGAACCCTTCTAGAAATTGATGGTCCATCACCTCATCGGTGAAGCACACGGGGTGTGCAGTGCCCATGTATCGTGCGGCATCGTGGCGTAGTTCGGACGTTATCTGTGTTTGGTGCTGGTTCCAAACTTGATTGTGCCCGGCGTGTTTTGCTTGATAGTCGTCATCCCGCATGGGAGCACATTCTCTTCATCCGTAGATTGATCTGGCCTGACCACCTTTTTTATTCAGGTCCTGATGTAAATCATACTTATGTCCCTGAGCCGTTGTATCCTTTCATTTACGGTGGTGAGGTGCGGGCTGGTGTATGGCATTGCTGGCCGCTTTGTCCCGTCCACGTGGTGGTCAGTCCGGTTAATCGGCATGATCGTACTTTCGCGGAATTGTTGCAAGGGCCTCGTCGTCGAATTGGGGCAGCAGTTTGCGCTTGGGATAGCTCTTTGTTTAATGCTCGTGGCGGCATCTCTCCTTGGCGTCTAACACTTCATTCCATCTATCATTGAGCGTATCATGTTCGGCTTTAAGCCATCGCTGCTGTATTTTCAGGCTCCTTGCCGTGGCAATGAGCTGTTGCTGAAAGCGTTTTTGTTCGAGGGGTTCCTCTGGGACTATTAATTTTTCATCTCCCAGGCGGACGTCCTCTTCGGAGACAGGTAGATAATTGTTGTCTTCGGAATCATCCTGATCGGCGAGTTGTTCAGGGTTGTGTTCGCCATCTTCCCGTTCGTCCTGCTCCACCACTGGCTCAACGGGGTCATCGGCTTCCTCCGGATCTCCACTGTCTCTGGTGCCGGTGTTACTTTCCCTTCCTTTACGCGGTCGTGAGCGGCGTTTCTGATGCCGGCATATAGGAGGTTCCTCGATGGGCATATCCTGCTCTGGACCTTTATCGCCATCGTCTTCCTTCTCATTGGGTGTATCCACCATGTACACATCATAGGTAGAAGTGGCCGTCCATCGCCCAGTTACGGGTGGGTTTGTACCTAGATCGGCTTCGACGTCATGGTCCATCCGATCGACGTCTTCGGAAGCATAGTCTAGTAGGTTGGTTAAGTCTTCGACCGTGGCTACCAAGTGGGTGGTGGGTGGGAAGCAAAATTCCTTGTCGTCAGCCCCTAGTTCAAACCGAGTATAGTTTGGCTGGGAATCCTCTGTTAGGGTGAGTGATGCAGTAAGTCCAGCGCCTCATTTAAAAGCAAATGCTGGATAGGTGTTTGGGAGTCTGCGGGGATGGGCTCAGTGGCGACCGCTCCCTTGGGCCCGGAGAGTGTGGATGTCGTAAGTACAGAGCTCGTAATCACGGATGAGTCCACTGTTCCAGCGCAGGGGAGAGTCTCGCTCAATTCTGGATCTATGAGCGGCTCAAACGCCGCTAAATCTGCGGTTTCCATGGCGGGGTTGATCTTCCCGTCTTCTGACAAAGCGATCGGCTCCGGATCTAGGGCCAGGGCCGTCGCAGGTGTTGACCCCTGGATGGGATCCGAGGACATATCTAAGACATCTTCACGGTGTAGGCAGGGGGCAGCAGCCATGGGTGCTGATCCGTCGAAGATCATGTCCCCACGGACGTCAGCATCATAGTTCAAGCTTCCAAACCTAATCTGATGACCAGGGGCTTAGCTGTCGACCTGCTCGAGGTGGCCATCCGTATTGGCATGAAGCACGAAGCCGCCGAACACAAAAAGCTAGCCAGGAAGGAAAATTCCCCCGAGGGTGGCGCCGTTGTTGATGATGAAGCGAGCCATTGATCCTTCTGTTGATGACACAGTGGAAATCTCAATGAAAGCACCAATAGCGGTGTCAAAACCGGCGGATCTCGGGTAGGGGGTCCCGAACTGTGCGTTTGAGGATCGATGGTAACAGGAGACTGGGACACTATGTTTACCCAGGTTCGGGCCCTCTCAATCGAGGTAATACCCTACTTTCAACTTGATTGATCTTGATGAATATAGGGTTACAAGAGTTGATCTACCTCGATGTTGTAATAGATAAACCCTAGAAGTCTAGCCTAGGATGTTATGATTCTGTCGCTACGGACTAAACCCTCCGGTTTATATATGCACCAGAGGGACCTAGGGTTGTACATGATCATCTTGCAGAAGAAGGAAAATATTACACTCGGACTCTAAACTTGCTATTTTACACATATGGAAGTCCTATCCGGATACGAGGGATAGTCTTCAATGATAATCTTCACGGCCCACTAGTCTGGCCCATAACGAGTAATCCGGCCACCTGAGGTCCCCCTAATCCAGGACTCCCTCACTCGTAACTCAAATATTCGCCTCCGCGATTATATCGTAGAAATTTTCTTTTCTTGTTACGATGATTCTTTACTTCACTCTGAAATTCTTTGAACTTTTCAAATGTTTCAGACTTGTGTTTCATCAAGTAGATATACATATACCTACTCAAATCATCTGTGAAGGCGAGAAAATAACGATACCCACCGCGTGCTTCAATACTCATCGGACCGCATACATCGGTATGTATTATTTCCAATAAGTCATTAGCTCGCTCCATTGTTCTGGAGAACGGAGTTTTAGTCATCTTGTCCATGAGGCATGGTTTGCAAGTATCAAATGATTCATAATCAAGTGATTCCAAAAGTCCATCAGCATGGAGTTTCTTCATGTGTTTTACACCAACATGACCTAACCGGTAGTGCCACAAGTATGTTGCACTATCGTTATCAACTTAACATCTTTTGGCATCAATATTATGAATATGTGTATCACCAAGAATGAGATTTAAAAAGAAGAGACCATTCCTCAAGGGTGCATGACCATAAAAGATATTGCTCATATAAATAGGACAACCATTATTCTCTGACTTAAGTGAATAACCGTCTCGCATTAAACAAGATCCAGATATAATGTTCATGCTCAACGCAGGCACCAAATAACAATTATTTAGGTCTAAAACTAATCCCAAAGGTAGTTGAAGAGGTAGCGTGCCGATGGTCACCCCGTCCTTAGGCAATCTTTGCTTATTCCGCAGCTTTTGTTTCGAGTTACAAATATCAGCAATCGAACCAGTATCAAATACCCAGGTGCTGCTACGAGCACTAGTAAGGAACACATCAATAACATGTATATCAAATATACCTTTGTTCACTTTGCCATCCTTCTTATCCGCCAAATACTTTGGGCAGTTCCGCTTCCAGTGACCACTCCATTTGCAGTAGAAGCACTCAATTTCAGTCTTAGGTCTAGCTTTGGGCTTCTTCACGGGAGCGGCAACTTGTTTGTCGTTCTTCTTGAAGTTCCCTTTCTTTCCTTTGCCCTTTTTCTTGAAACTAGTGGTCTTGTTGACCATCAACACTTGATGATCCTTCTTGATTTCTACGTCCGACGATTATAGCATCGCGAAGAGCTTGGGAATTTTCGTATCCATCCCTTGCATATTATAGTTCATCACGAAGCGTTCTTAGCTTGGTGGCAGTGATTGAAGAACTTTTTCAATAACACTCTTAGGTGGAAGATCAATTCGTAGCTGACTCAAGTGTTTATGATACCCATACATTTTGATTATGTGTTCACTGAAAGAACTATTCTCCTCCATCTTGCAGCTATAGAACTTGTTGGAGACTTCATATCTCTCAACCCGGGCACTAGCTTGAAATATCAATTACAGCTCCTGGAAATCTCATATGCTCCATGATGTTCAAAATGTCTTTGAAGTCCTGGTTCTAAGCCGTAAAGCATGGCACACTGAACTATAGAGTAGTCATCAGATTGAGCTTGCCCATAACATCTCCTTCAGCTCCTACAGCAGGTGCGTCAACTAGCGGTGCATCAAGGACATAATTCTTCTGTGCAGCAATAAGGATATCCTCAAGTTACGGACCCAGTCCGTGTAGTTGCTACCATCATGTTTCAACTTAGCTTTATCTAGGAACGCATTAAAATTCAAGGGAACGATAGCACGGGCCATTGATCTACAACATAGATATGCAAATACTATGAGGACTAAGTTCATGATAAATTAAGTTCAATTAATTAAAATACTAATGAACTCCCACTTAAATTAACATCCCTTAGGTATTCTAATTGATACATGATCCAAATCAACTAACCCATGTCCAATCATCACGTGAGATGGGGTAGTCATCAATGGTGAACATCTCTATGTTGATCGTATCTACTATATGACTCATGTTTGACCTTTCGGTCTCCAGTGTTCCGAGACCATGTCTGTACATGCTAGGCTCGTCAAGTTTAACCCAAGTATTCTGCATGTACAAAACTGTCTTACACCCATTGTATGTGAACATAGAGTCTATTACACCCGATCATCACGAGGTGCTTCGAAACGACGAACTTTGGCAATGGTGCATACTCTGGGAGAACACTATTATCTTGAAATTTAGTGAAGGGATCATCTTATAATGCTACCGCCATTCTAAGCAAAATAAGATGCATAAAGGATAAACATCACATGTAATCAAAATATGTGACATGATATGGCCATCATCACCTTGTGCTTTTGATCTCCATCTCCAAAGCATCGTCATGATCTCCATCGTCACCGGATGGATGCTACCTCTTGAGCTTGTGTTGGTTTTTCCCTTGAAGAGGAAAGGGTGATGCAGCAAAGTAGAGTAAGTATTTCCCTCAGTTTGAGAACCAAGGTATCAATCCAGTAGGAGACAACGCACAAGTTGCCGAATACCTGCACAAACAATCAACAACTTGCACCTAATGCGATAAAGGGGTTGTCTATCCCTCCACGGTTACTTGCAAAAGTGAGATCTGATAGAGATAGATAAACGGTAAAGTAAATATTTTTTGTATTTTTGGTTTATAGATTGGAAAGTAAAATATTACAAAAATAGTAAATAGGAAACTAATATTGTAGATCAGAAACTTATATGATGGAAAATAGACCCGCGGGACATAGGTTTCACTAGACGCTTCTCTCAAGATAGAAAATATTACGGTGGGTGAACAAATTACTGCCAAGCAATTGATAGAAGAGCGCATAATTATGACGATATCTAAGGAAATGATCATGAATATAGGTATCACGTCCGTGTCAAGTAGACCGACTCCTGCCTGCATCTACTACTATTACTCCACACATTGACTGACCCCTGCCTGCATCTAGAGTATTAAGTTTATGAAGAACAGAGTAACGCTTTAAGTAAGATGACATGATGTAGCGGAATTAACTCAAGCAATATGATGAAAACCCCATATTTTTATCCTCGATGGCAACAATACAATACGTGTCTCGTCCCCTTCTATCACTGGGTGAGATCACCACAAGATTGAACCCAAAGCAAAGCACTTCTCCCATTGCAAGAAAAACCAATCTAGTTGGCCAAACCAAACCGATAGTTTGAAGAGAATTACTAAGATATCAAATCATGCATGTAAGAATTGAGAGAAGATTCAAATAATATTCATAGATAAGCTGATCATAAATCCACAATTTATCGGATCTTGGCAAACACACCGCAAAAGAAGATTACATCGGATAGATCTCCAAGAACATCGAGGATAACATGGTATTGAGAATCAATGAGAGAGAAGAAGCCATCTAGCTACTAGCTATGGACCCATAGGTCTGTGGTAAACTACCCATGCTTCATCGAAAGGGCGATAGGGTTGATGTAGATGCCCTCCGTGGTCGAATACCTCTCAGGCAAGGTACCAGAAAAGGTCTCCAGATGGGATCTCGCGGATACAGAAGGTTACGGCGGTGGAAAAGTGGTTTCATCCCCCCTCTAGGGTTTCTGGAATATATGTGAATATATAGCCAAAAGAAATAGGTCGGTGGAGTCATGAGGGGCCCACAAGGGTGGGTGCGCCCTACCCCCTATGTGCGCCCTCTTCCCTTGTGGCCTCCTTGTGGCTCTTCTGACTTGGTTCCCAAGCTTCCGGGGTGTCTCCGGGTCCAAGAAAAAGCATCGCGAAGGTTTCATTCCGTTTGGACTCCCTTTGATATTCCTTTTCTGCGAAACTCAAAAACAAGGAAAAAACCGAAACTGGCAATGTGCTCTAGGTTAATAGGTTAGTCCCAAATATAATATAAAATAGCATAATAATACATATAAAACATCCAAAACAGATAATATAATAGCATGGAATAATAAAAAAATATAGATACGTTGGAGACGTATCACTCGACACCTTGATCTCCATCGTTGCGTCATGGTCGTCGCGCCAACTATTGCTTCTACAACTATTACTAACTGATAGCGATAAAGTAAAAAATTGCATGGTGCTTGCATTTCACACAATAATTAAGAGACAACCATAAGGCTCATGTCGGTTGTCGATATTACAAAACATGATCATCTCATACAATAACGTATAACTCATCACATCTTGATCATATCACATCACAACAAGCCCTCTACTTTGGTGTTGCAAGTTTTACGTGGCTGCTATGGGCTTCTAGTAAGAACCGTTCTTACATACCGAACAAAACCACAACGGTGATTTATCGAGTTTGTTGTTATAACCTTCAACAAGGACCGGCCACAGTCAAATTTGATTCAACTAAAGTAGGAGAAACAGACACCCCCGAGCCACCTTTATGCAAAACAACTAGCACGCGTCTGTGGAACCGGTCTCATGTACGTGGACATGTCATGTTGGTCAGGGCCGGTTCATCTTACAATACCACCGAATCAAAATAAGACGTTGGTGGTAAGCAATATGACCATCACCGCCCACAACTCATTGTGTTCTACTCGTGCATATCATCTACGCATAGACCTGGCACATGATCCCAATTTTGGGAAATGTTGCATGGAAAACAAAATATTTATACGCACACGCAAGATCTATCCATGGAGATGCATGATACATTTCCAACGTATCTACTTTTCCAAACACTTTTGCCCATGTTTTGGACTCTAACTTGCATGATTTCAATGGAACTAACTCGGACTGACGCTATTTTCAGCAGAACTGCCATGGTGTTATTTTTATGCAGAAATAGAAGTTCTCGGAATGACCTAAAATCCACGGAGACACGTTTTGGAAATAATAAAAAATACTGGCGGAAGAATCATCATCAGGGGGCCCACACCATGTCCACGAGGGTGCAGGGCGCGCCCTACCCCCTGGGCGCCTCCTGCCTCGTGGCCCCCCTGGGACTCGACCAATCTCAACTCCAACTCTATATATTCACTTTCGGGTAGAAAAAATAGAAAAGAAGAATTCATCACGTTTTACGATACGAAGCCGTCGCCAAGCCCTAATCTCTCTCGGGAGGGCTGATCTGGAGTCCGTTCGGGGCTCTGGAGAGGGAATCCGTCGCCATCGTCATCATCGTCATGAGATTTACCATGTAATCGAGTTGGTTTTGTTAGGGTTTGATCCCTAGTATCCATTATGTTCTAAGATTGATGTTACTATGACTTTTCTATGCTTAATGCTTGTCACTAGGGCCCGAGTGCCATGATTTCAGATTTGAACCTATTATGTTTTCATGAATATATGTGAGTTCTTGATCCTATCTTGCAAGTCAATAGTCACCTACTATGTGTTATGATCTGGCAACCCCGAAGTGACAATAATCGGGACCACTCCTGGTGATGACCCTAGTTTGAGGAGTTCATGTATTCACTAAGTGTTAATGCTTTGGTCTGATACTCTATTAAAAGGAGGCCTTAATATCCCTTAGTTTCCAATAGGACCCCACTGCCACGTGAGGGTAGGACAAAAGATGTCATGCAAGTTCTTTTCCATAAGCACGTATGAAAATATATTCGAAATACATGCCTACATTACATTGACGAACTGTAGCTAGTTATGTGTCACCCTATGATATAATTGTTGCATGATGAATCGCATTCGACATAATTATCCATCATTGATCCATTGCCTACGATCTTTTCACATATTGATCTTTGCTTAGTTACTTTTCCGTTGCCACTCTTACGATTGCTACAAAAACTACTCTTGTTACTTTTGCCCCCGTTACCGTTACTTCCATACTACTTTGCTACTAAATACTTTCTTGCATATATTAAGTCTTCCAGGTGTGGTTGAATTGACAACTCAACTGCTAATGCTTGAGAATATTCTTTGTCTCCCCTTGTGTCGAATCAATAAATTTGGGTTGAATACTCTACCATCGAAAACTGTTGCGATCCCCTATACTTGTGGGTTATCAAGATCTTTTTTTGGCGCCGTTGCCGGGGAGCATAGCTCTATTCTTTGAGTCACTTGGGATTTATATCTGTTGATCACTATGAAGAACTTGAAAGATGAAAGAACCAAGATTTTTCCCTCAATTACGAGGGGAGGTAATGAACTGCCATATAGCTCTGCACTTGATTCACCCTCTGTTATGAGTAAATTTGCGACACCTACACCTGCTATTGAATCTGATATGTCGCATCTTATTGATGATGCCACTTCTGCTGCGCATGATGCTTATGATGAAACTACTTCTATGCTTGATAATAATGTGCCATTAGGTGAATTTCTTGATGAACAACTTGCTAGGGTTAGAGAGAATGAAATTATTGAAACAGATGATATTGATGAAAGTGATGATGAAGATTCTCCCCCTAGATATGAATTGCCTGATGTGCCTAAGGGTTATGTTATGGATGAGAAACTGCTAGAGACCTTTTTGCTTGCAAAGATAGATATGATCTTAAGAAACTGTTAGCTAAGCTGAAAAAAAGTCTTTGAATGCTAGAATGAAATATGACCCTGCTTTTGCTACATCACATGTCTGTATTTCTGATAAGGATTATGATTTCTCCGTCGATCCAAAGTTAATTACTTTGGTTGAATTTGATCCTTTTTATGGCTATGAATCTGAAACTCTTGTGGCACATCTTACTAAATTGAATGATATAGCCACCCTATTCACTCATGAGCAAAAAAATTGTTACTACTATATCCTTAAGTTATTTCCATTCTCATTAAAGGGTGATGCTAAAACATGGTTTAATTCTCTTGCTCCTGGTTGTGTGCGTAGTCCCCAGGATATGATTTATTACTTCTCTGGTAAATATTTCCCCGCTCATAAGAAACAAGCTGCCTTAAGGGAAATATATAACTTTGTGCAACTTGAAAAAGAGAGTCTCCCACAATCTTGGGGGAGGCTTCGCCGATTACTTAATGATTTTCCTGATCATCCTCTCAAGAAAAATGAAATACTCGATATCTTTTATAATTTACTAACCGATGCTTCCAGAGACCACCTAGATAGTTGTGATGGTTGTGTTTTCATGGAAAGAACTGTTGAGCAAGCTGAATTGCTATTGAATAATATATTGAGTAATCATAATGATTGGACACTTCCTGAACCAACTCCTAAGCCAACTTCGAAGAAAAGGGCTATTCTATTTCTTAGTCCTCAAGATATGCAAGAGGCAAAGAAATGTATGAAAGAAAAGGGTATTAAAGCTGAGGATGTTAAGAATTTACCACCTATTGAAGAAATACATGATCTTAATAACTCGACACAGGTAGTAGAGGTAAATTATCTCTATAGATTTGATCATGGTTGTCAGAATCGCGATTCTACCGTACGATTCTACGACTTTACGATTCATATTGACTCACATGATTCTACGACTCTGGCTAGTAAAATCTACGCTTCTACGATTCCGGTAGTGAAGATTCTATGATTTGCGACTCTATCATTAGGGCTCTGATCCGATTCAGAATCATGATTCTGACAACCTTGGATTTGATGAAGGTGATATCCCTCATAATAAGTCTGCTAGCCAATGCTTGGATGAGTTTGATAATTTTATTGTTAAACAAGAAAACTTCAATGCTTATGTTGGTAGACAATTGAAACGTAATGCTTATATGGTAGAACACTTGAGTGATTATATGTCTAGAGTTAAAGGTGACCTTAAACTTATTAGTAAACATGCTTCTATGGTTACCACTCAGGTAGAACAAGTGCTTAAAGCACAAAATGATTTGCTCAATGAATTAAATGATAAGAAAAATGATAATGTTGTTAGAGTTATGACTAGAGCGGGTAGAATGACTCAGGAACCTTTGTATCCTGAAGGCCACCCTAAGAGAGTTGAGCAAGATTCTCAGAGAACTAACGTTGATGCACCTAGTCCTTCTAAGAAGAAGAAAAAGAAAAATGATAGGACTTTGCATGCTTCTAGTGAACCTGTTGTTGACACACGTGAGAATCCCAATGATGTTTATATTTCTTATGCTAAAACACAATCTGGTAATGAACATGAACCTAGTGATAATGTTAATGATGATGTTCATGTTGATGCTCAACCTAGCAATAACAGTGATATAGAGATTGAACCTGCTGTTGATCTTGATAACCCACAATCAAAGAATCAACATTGTGATAAGAGAGACTTCATTGCTAGGAATCACGGTAAAGAAAGAGAACCATGGGTCCAGAAACCCATGCCTTTTCCTCCTAAACCATCCAAGAAAAAGGATGATGAGGATTTTGAGCGCTTTGCTGAAATGATTAGACATATCTTTTTGCGTATGCGTTTGAATGATATGCTTAAAACAAATCCTTATGCTAAGTATATGAAAGATATTGTTACAAATAAAAGAAAGATATCGGAAGTTGAAATTTCCACCATGCTTGCCAATTATACTTTTAAAGGTGCAATATCAAAGAATCTAGGAGATCCAGGAGTACCAACTATACTGTGCTCCATTAATAGAAACTATGTTAAAACTGCTTTATGTGATCTTGGAGCCGGTGTTAGTGTTATGCCTCTCTCTTTATATCATAGACTTGATTTGAATAAGTTGACACGTACTAAAATATCTTTGCAAATTGCCGATAGATCAACTGCTATACCTGTCGGTATTTGTGAGGATGTGCCTGTTGCGGTTGCAAACGTTACTATTTTAACGGACTTTGTTATTCTTGATATTCCCGAGGACGATAGTATGTCGATTATCCTTGGTAGACCATTTTTAATACTGCAGGGGTTGTTATCGATTGCAACAAAGGCAATGTCACTTTTCATGTTAATGGTAGTGAGCATACGGTACACTTTTCGAGGAAACAACCTCAAGTCCAAAGTATCAATTCTATTGGAAAAATTTCAACGATCACTATTGGAGGATTTGAATTCCCTCTTCCTACTACAAAAAGAAATATGACATTATTATTGTTGGGGACATACATATCCCCGTTGAGGTAACCTAGTGTTATTAGAAAATTCTTCGGTTTCATGTTATTCGGAAAGAGTTTGTTAACAAGACTTGATCAACCTTGTTAGTGGATTCCTTTTGATGAGCATGAGATGGATGAAGTTGGAAAGCACAACTCTCTGTACCCTCTTTCTACTTTCTGTTATTTAGACTAAATAAAGAAAAAATAATATTTTCTGTCTGTTTTCTGAATTATCCTTGCAATAAAAATACTCCGAGAATAAAAGTTCTCCAAATGTCGCGAGACTGAAATACGATTTTTTGTAGAATATTTAAGAATTTCTGGCACAAAGAACACACCATGGGGCCCCACCATTTGGCCACGAGGGTGCAGGGCACGCCCACCCCTAGGGCTTTCCCTGCCTCGTGGGCCCCACGTGGACCCCCTCCACTTATTCCAGCACCCACTCACTTTGTCTTCCTCCAGAAAAAATCCTCCCATAGCTCAAACCCGTGTTCTAGCTCATCTTGCTGCCATTTTCAATCTCTTTACTCAAAGCTCAATTCACAAAACTGTTTTGGGGGATTGTTCTTCGGTATGTGACACCTCCAATGGACCAATTAGTTTTTGCTCTAGGTCTTTATTTATTGAAAAGTTATGCTGCTAAGGTGACCCTGTTCTTGAGCTTGCATGTCCAATTTATATGGTCCAAAGTAGTTTTAATGCATGATATAGCCCCTAGGCACTTATGGCAGTAGTTGCTATCAATCTTGATGAGTTTGGTTCACTTATATTTTGAGTCACTAAAATTTCAGAAATTTTTCAGAGAAGAAAATGCATAGGAAAATGTGCCAAGGTGGTTCCTCAAGGAAGCAAGGACCAAGGATCGCGATACGTGAGCCGGACGATGAACCACCGAGGGAAGCTCAAGTGCGGCATTGTGAATGGCCGTAAGAGGAGTTTATGGTCCAGGCAGGCATCAAGGATGAATTTGACACGTACGTGCGTAATGCTGATCTTGAGGACTTCGTGTCAGATGAGTGCCCACAGTACCACTACCTAACTGATTCCTTTGTGAGGAAGTTCAAATTTACATCCTCGCGCAATTCTCACACTGTTTTATTTGATCTTTATGTAAATCATATACCATGGACCTATAAGATTTTAATACTGCTTGTAAACTCCCGCAATGGGGCAATGTTAGTGAACCTCGCAAATCTAAATATAAAGACTTTCTTGCTAATATCACTATGGGGGAATCTAGAGAAATCACACAAGCTACCATGGGGAGCATTCATTTCCCTTCTATATATTATTTTCCTCTCTTTATAGGTAGATGCATTAACGGTAAAGATGAGGCTTGTCACATGTGCATTCTAGATCTTAGTGTCCTCGAGAGTGTGGTATTAGGTGATAAACAATATAACTTGGGGCCATTGTTGCTCGAAGGTTGCATCTTAACGATACAAGTGGAGATTTCTTTGGTGGAATTTATGCAACTCGTGTAGCTAATTATCTTGGTGTACCCATACATGGAAATGATATGGAGTTGCCTCCTACTTATCTAGATTATAGTGCTATGGTTCGCCACCAGTTTGTTGAGAGGAATGGGCAGTTCCTCCAGTACCGATTAATTTTTGACAGACAGCGCACTGTCCATGTTGCCCTCCCTGCTCCTACTTTCTTTAACTTTCAGGTAAAAGGAGATATGTTATAACCAGGGAGGAGGCGAATGAGTATGAGAGGACGACAGAGGCGGCTCGCCTCCAAGCTGTAGCTCGTCAGGCAATCGCTATTGCATCTCAGTACAACCCCAACTACGACTTTGGATATCCGCCAGGTCAGAAGTGGCCATAGACCAACTTAGGCCAAAAGCCTAAGCTTGGGGGAGTACGTATTTCTCACTAACATTACATTCATGTTCACACACTCATTCTAGTTGTCGGTGCTCATACTTTTTTATTGTACTATCCATGCTAGTTTATTTTCTTTTCTAAGCCTTCTTCTTGTGTGTTTGAAAAACCTTAAGAAAAAACAAAAAAAAAATAGTTGCTGCTTTTAGCTAGTTTACTTTCCATGCTTGTAGTAGTAATTAAAAGAAAACTCAAAAAGATGTCTCGTTCTTCTTTTGCTTGTTGGGAGCTTTCCCATGTAAATATTTTTATTTCTTTTCTTTTCTTTGGGGGTCGAGAGGAGAAGACCATGATGAAAATGTTGAGTGGCTCTCATATGCTTTATTGTTGATTTAACCAAGAGCCCATATTACCTTATCTTCTCCCTTGTATTAGATGCTTGCAGATTCTAGCTTAGTCCAATGCACGTGCACTCTTATTATTATCCACACCATTCGGTCGTGCGAGTGAAAGGCAATAATTACGATATATGATGGACTGATTGAGATGAGAGAAGCTGGTATGAACTCGACCTATCTTGTTTTTGTAAATATCATTAGTTCATCGTTCCTGATTCAGAACATGTTTGCAATGACAATTAGAGATTATAGTTGCTCATGCCATGCTTAATTAGCTAGGAGTTTATAATGGTTTACCTTGCGTGCCAACATGCTATTAAAATAGTTGTGATGTGGTATGATAGGGTGGTATCCTCCTTTGAACGATTCGAGTGGTTTGACTTGGCACATATTCACGCATGTAGTTGAAACAAAATCAACATAGCCTCCATGATATTTATGGTCATGGTGATTTGTATCCTACTCGTGATTGCACTCATTGTTGATTAATCTTAATGCATGTTCATGACTATTGTCACTCTCTAGTTGGTCGCTTCCCAGTCCCTTTCTAGCCGTCACTTAAGATGTATCAATTTCATCTATAAATTAGGCTTGTACTAAGCGGGAATACAACTTCTGCATCCACTTCCATAAACCCCAAAGTTATTTGCTACTTCTCGAGCTTGCGTTGTATTCCCTCGAAGAGGAAAGGGTGATGTAGCACAGTAGCGTAAGTATTTCCCTCAGTTTTTGAGAACCAAGGTATCAATCTAGTAGGAGACCACGTGTGAGTCCCTCGCACCTACACAAACAAATAAGAACTTCGCAGCCAACGCGATAAGGGGTTGTCAATCCCTTTATGGTCACTTACGAAAGTGAGATCTGATAGAGATGATAGCTTGAAATTTTTGGTATTTTTTGGATATAAGAACAGAAAGTAAAAACGGAAAAGTAAAGTAGATTGTAGATTGATATGTTGGGAATAGACCCGAGGGCCATAGGTTTCTCTAGTGGCTTCTCTCATGATAGCAGATTTCTACGGTGGGTGAACGAATTACTGTCGAGCAATTGATAGAAAAGCGAATAATTATGAGACTATCGAGGCATGATCATTATATATAGGCATCACGTCCGAGACAAGTAGACCGAAACGATTCTGCATCTACAACTATTACTCC
Source organism: Secale cereale (assembly GCA_902687465.1). Lineage (NCBI taxonomy): Eukaryota > Viridiplantae > Streptophyta > Magnoliopsida > Poales > Poaceae > Secale > Secale cereale. Next base: position 136,780,554 of record LR738709.1, read on the forward strand.
ACACATCGACCGCTATCCAGCATGCATCTAGAGTATTAAGTTCATAAGAACAGAGTAACGCCTTAAGCAAGATGACATGATGTAGAGGGATAAACTCAAATAACATGATATAAACCCCATATTTTTATCCTCAATGGCAACAATACAATACGTGCCTTGCTGCCCCTACTGTCACCGGGAAAGGACACCGCAAGATTGAACCCAAAGCCAAGCACTTCTCCCATTGCAAGAACTATAGATCCAGTAGGCCAAACCAAACCGATAATTTGAAGAGACTTGCAAGGATATTATAATCATACATAAAAGAGTTCAGAAAAGAACCAAATATTTCTCAAAGATAATCTTGATCATAAACCCGCAATTCATCGGATCTCGACAAACACACCACAAAAAGAGATTACATCGAATAGATCTCCTCGAAGACTGAGGAGAACTTGGTATTGAGATCCAAAGAGAGAGAAGAAGCCATCTAGGTACTAACTATCGACTCGAAGGTCTGTGGTAAACTACTCACAACTCATGGTGAGGCGATGATGATGATGTAGAAGCACTCTGTGGTAGATCCCCCTTCCAGCGGAGCTCCGGAACAGGCCCCAAGATGGGATCTCACGGGAACAGAAGGTTGCAGCAGTGGAACTAGGGTTTTCTCTCCTCTTCTGATATTTTCGGGGTACATAGGTATATATAGGAGGAAGGAGGGCACCGGGGGCCAAACGTGGGGCCCATGAGGCAGGGGGCGCGCCCTATAGGGGGGCGCCCCCACCCTCGTGGACGCCACGTCAGCCCTATTCCGTGGTTCTCAAGTCTCCCGTGCAGATTTTGCTCCAAAAATATCTCTCCCGAAGGTTTCATTCCGTTTGGACTCCGTTTGATATTCCTTTTCTGTAAAACCCTGAAATAGGCAAAAAACAGCAATCTGGACTGGGCCTTTGGGTTAATAGGTTAGTCCCAAAAATAATATAAAAGTGTATGACAAAGCCCATTAAACATCCAAAACATCATAAATAATATCATGGAACAATACAAAATTATAGATACGTTGGAGACGTATCACCATACCTTCCTATATGCGGTATTTACCTGCCGTTACAAGTAAAGTTTTATGTGCCAAACTCTAAACTTCAAATAAATTATGTTTTGTATGCTCGAATAGCTCATGTATCAACTAGGGTTGTCTATATCTTCCATTCTAGGTGGGTTATTCTCATGATGAGTGGACTCCGCTCATCATTCACGAAAAAATGGCCGGTAATCGTGATGCCCAGTCCCATGCTCAAATCAGAATATAAATAAACAAAGCTCCCCCTGGACTGTTGTTGGTTTGGATGGTACCCATTGTTTCGGATAAGTCGTGGAGTGTGTCTGATGGTGGAGGGGGAGTAAAACTTTACCATTCAGTTTGGGAACCTAATGTGTGTAGCATGGAAGATATCGAGAACTCTTGGTTGTTATGTTGACAATGAAAGTATGCCACCCAAAATATAATTTATCTCTATTTCAAAACTCGAGCTCTGACACCTCTACAAATCCCTGCTTCCCTCTGCGAAGGGCCTATCTATTTACTTTTATGTTGAGTCATCATCCTCTTATTAAAAAGCACCAGTTGGAGAGCACCGCTGTCATTTGCATGCATTGCTATTAATTTACATTAAGTATGATTGTGACTAGATCTCTTTTACCATGAATTACAATGTCTAGCCAGTCCTTGATCTTCAGGGGTGCTCTGCATTTATGTTTTGCGGTCCCAGAAAGGGCTAGCGAGACACCATCTTGTTATATCATATTATGATTGTTTTGAGAAAGTGTTGTCATCCGAGATTTATTATTATTGCTCGCTAGTTGACTATGCCATTGATATGAGTAAACATGAGACCTAAATGTTATCGTGAACGTGGTTAGTTCATAATCTTTGCTGAAAACTTGAATGTTGGCATTACATATTTGCAACAACAAGAGAAAACAGAGTTTGTAAAAGTTTTTCTTTATCACTTTGAGTTTGTCAACTGAATTGCTTGAGGACAAGCAAAGGTTTAAGCTTGGGGGAGTTGATACGTCTCCAATGTATCTACTTTTCCAAACACTTTTGCCCTTGTTTTGAACTCTAACTTGCATGATTTGAATGGAACTAACCCGGACTGACGCTGTTTTTAGCAGAACTGCCATGGTGTTATTTTTGTGCAGAAATAAAAGTTCTCGGAATGACCTGAAAATCCACGGAGACACGTTTTGGAAATAATAAAAAATGATGGCGGAAGAATCAGCATCAAGGGGCCCACACCCTGTCCACGAGGGTGCAGGGCGCGCCCTAACCCCTGGGCGCACCCCCTGCCTCATGGCCCCCTAGGACTCCACCGACCTCAACTCCAACTCTATATATTCACTTTCGGGGAGAAAAAATAGAAAAGAAGGATTCATTGCGTTTTACGATACGGAGCCGCCGCCAAACCATAATCTCTCCCTGGAGGGCTGATCTGGAGTCCGATCGGGGCTCCGAAGAGGGGAATCCGTCGTCGTCGTAATCATCAACCATCCTCCATCACCAATTTCATGATGCTCACCGTCGTGCGTGAGTAATCTCATCGTAGGCTTGCTTGACGGTGATGGGTTGGATGAGATTTACCATGTAATCGAGTTAGTTTTGTTAGGGTTTGATCCCTAGTATCCATTATGTTCTAAGATTGATGTTGCTATGACTTTGCTATGCTTAATTCTTGTCACTAGGGCCCGAGTGCCATGATTTCAGATTTGAACCTATTATGTTTTCATGAATATATGTGAGTTCTTGATCCTATCTTGCAAGTCAATAGTCACCTGCTATGTGTTATGATCCGGCAACCCCGAAGTGACAATAATAGGGACCACTCCCGGTGATGACCATAGTTTGAGGAGTTCATGTATTCACTAAGTGTTAATGCTTTGGTCTGATACTCTATTAAAAGGAGGCTTTAATATCCTTGTGTTTCCAATAGGACCTCGCTGCCACGGGAGGGTAGGACAAAAGATGTCATGCAAGTTCTTTTCCATAAACACGTATGACTATATTCGGAATACATGCCTACATTACATTGATGAACTGGAGCTAGTTGTGTGTCACCCTATGTTATAACTGTTGCATGATGAATCGCATCCGACATAATTATCCATCATTGATCCATTGCCTACGAGCTTTTTACATATTGATCTTTGATTAGTTACTTTTCCGTTGCCACTATTACGATTGCTACAAAAAGTACTACTGTTACTATTGCCCCCGTTACCGTTACTTCCATACTACTTTGCTACTAAATACTATGTTGCAGATATTAAGTCTTCCAGGTGTGGTTGAATTGACAACTCAACTGCTAATACTTGAGAATATTCTTTGGCTCCCCTTTTGTCGAATCAATAAATTTGGGTTGAATACTCTACCCTCGAAAACTGTTGTGATCCCCTATACTTGTGGGTTATCAATGCATAGTTATGAGAGGAGGAGATCATCTTCATACCCTTGAAGATCGCTAAGCGGAAGCGTTTATAAACGCAATTGATGTAGTCGTACACCTTCATGATCCATCCCGATCAAGTACCGAACAAACAACACCTCCAAGTTCAGCACGCATTCAGCTCGATGACGTCCTCGCCTTCGGTGTCCGTCGCGTCCCCACCTGGCGGTCGTCCAACTATCGCGGTCAGCTTAATTTATGACAACTGCCCACCTAGGGCCCATGCGTCAGCGACAACGGTCGGCCTTTTTAAATCCAAGCGTGCAGGGGCGGCGATCATCCTCATCCGCTCCAGAAGCCCTCGGCAGCGGCAGCAACTCTAGCCACCCCTCTACCCTGCGGTCTCTCCGCAAGGATGGACTTCTTCTCCAGCAAAGGCAAGGGCAAAGTGAAGGAAATATGCCCTAGAGGCAATAATAAAGTTATTATTTATATTTCCTTATATATCATGATAAATGTCTTTTATTCATGCTAGAATTGTATTAACCGGAAACTTGGTACATGTGTGAATACATAGACAAAACAGAGTGTCCCTAGTATGCCTCTACTAGACTAGCTCATTAATCGAAGATGGTTAAGTTTCCTAACCATAGGCATGTGTTGTTATTTGATCAATGATATCACATCATTAGGAAAATCATGTGATGGACAAGACCCATCCGTTAGCTTAGCACAATGATGGTTTAGTTTTATTGCTATTGCTTTCTTCATGACTTATACATGTTCCTCTGACTATGAGATTATGCAACTCCCGAATACCGGAGGAACATCTTGTGTGCTATCGAACGTCACAACGTAACTGGGTGATTATAAAGATGCTCTACAGGTGTTTCCGAAAGTGTTTGTGGTGTTGGCATTGATCAAGATTAGGATTTGTCACTCCGAGTGTCGGAGAGGTATCTCTGGGCCCTCTCGGTAATACACATCATAATAAGCCTTTCAAGCAAATGACTAATGAATTAGTCACAAGATGATGTATAACGAAACGAGTAAAGAGACTTGCCGGTAGCGAGATTGAACTAGGTATGATGATACCGACGATCGAATCTCGGGCAAGTGACATATCGGTGACAAAGGGAACAACATATGTTGTTATGCGGTTTTACCGATAAAGATCTTTGTAGAATATGTAGGAGCCAATATGAGCATCCATGTTCCGCTATTGGTTATTGATCAGAGATGTGTCTCAGTCATGTGTACATAGTTCTCGAACCCGTAGGGTCCGCACGTTTAGCGTTCGATAACGATTGGTATTATGAGTTTATGTGATTTGATGTACCGAAAGTTGTTCGGAATCTCAGATAAGTCACGGACATGACGAGGAGTCTCGAAATGGTTGAGACATAAAGATTCATATATTGGAAGGTTATATTCGGACACCGGAATGGTTCGGGTCGTATCGGATAAATTACGAAGTACCGGGGGTTACCGGAACCCGCACCCCCCGGGAAGCTATTGGGCCTCATGGGCCTTAGTGGAGATGAGAGAGGGTTGGCCAGGAGGTGGCGCCCCCCCCCCCTTGACCCAATCCGGATTGGACAAGGGGAGGGGGAGGCGCCCCCCTCCTTCCTTCTCTCCTCCTCCTCCCCCCTTCTCCTACTTGTACTAGGAAAGGGGGAAACCTAATCCTACTAGGAATAGTATTCCTCCCCCCTTGATGCGCCCCTTGTGGCTGGCCGGCCTCCTCCTCCCCTCCTTTATATACGGGGGAGGGGGCACCCCATAGACACACAAGTTGATCTTTAGTCGTGTGTGGTGCCCCCCTCCACAATTTTCCACCTCGGTCATATTGTCGTAGTGCTTAGGCGAACCCCTGAGTCGGTAACTTCATCATCAGCGTCACCATGCCATCATGCTGACGAAACTCTCCCTCGGCCTTAGCTGGATCAAGAGTACGAGGGACGTCACTGAGCTGAACATGTGCAGATCGCGGAAGTGACGTGCGTTCGGTACTTGATCGGTTGGATCGCGAAGACGTTTGACTACATCAACCGCGTTACTAAACGCTTCCGCTTTCGGTCTACGGGGGTACGTGGACACACTCACCCCGCTCGTTGCTATGCTTCTCCTAGATAGATCTTGCGTGATCGTAGGAAAATTTTGAAATACTACGTTCCCCAACAGTGGTATTAGAGCCAGGTCTATGCTTAGATGATATGCACGAGTAGAACACAAAGAGTTGTGGGCGATAATAGTCATACTGCTTACCAGCATGGCATACTTTGATTCGGCAGTATTGCTGGATGAAGCGGCCCGGACCGACATTACATGACTGCGTTCATGAGACTGGTCTACCGATGTGCTTTGCACATAGGTGGCTGGCGGGTGTCAGTTTCTCCAACTTTAGTTGAATCGAGAGTGACTACGCCCGGTCCTTGTTGAAGGTTAAAATGGCACACTTGACGAAAAATCATTGTGGTTTTGATGCGTAAGTAAGAATAGTTCTTGCTAGAAGCCCGTAGCAGCACGTAAAACTTGCAACAACAAAGTAGAGGACGTCTAACTTGTTTTTGCAGGGCATGTTGTGATGTGATATGGTCAAGATGTGATGAGTTATACGTTATTGTATGAGATGATCATGTTTTGTAAATTATCAGCAACCGGCAGGAGCCTTGTGGTTGTCTCTTTATTGTATGAATTGCGAAAGCCATGTAATTGCTTTACTTCATCACTATGAGTTAGCGATAGTAGTAGTAGCAATAATTGGCGAGACGACCACGGTGTTATGATGAAGATCATGGTTTCAAGCCGGTGACGATGGAGATCATGACGATGCTTTGGAGATGGAGATTAAAAGCACAAGATGATGATGGCCATATCATGTCACATATTTTGATTGCATGTGATGTTAATCTTATTATGCTTCTTATTTTGCTTAGTACGACGGTAGCATTATAAGATGATCCCGTACAAAAATTTCAAGGTACAAGTGTTCTCCCTGAGTATGCACCGTTGCGACAGTTCGTCGTGCTGAGACACCACGTGATGATCGGATGTGATAAGCTCTACGTTCACATACAACGGGTGTAAGACAGTTTTGCACATGCAGAATACTCAGGTTAAACTTCACGAGCCTAGCATGTACAGACATGGCCTCGGAACACTGGAGACCGAAATGTCGAGCGTGAATCATATAGTAGATATGATCAACATAAGATGTTCACCATTGAAAACTACTCCATCTCACGTGATGATCGGACATGGTTTAGTTGATTTGGGTCACGTGATCATTTAGATGACTAGAGGGATGTCTATCTAAGTGTGAGTTCTTTAGTAATATGATTAAATTGAACTTTAATTTATCATGAACTTAGTCTTGATAGTTTTTGCATATCTATGTTGTTGTAGATCAATGGCTCGTGCTACCGTTCCCTTGAATTTTAATGCGTTCCTAGAGAAAGCTAAGTTGAAAGATGATGGTAGCAACTACACGGACTGGGTCCGTAACTTGAGGATTATACTCATTGCTGCACAAAAGAATTATGTCCTGGAAGCACCGCTAGGTGAAAAGCCCGCTACAGATGCAACACCGGATGTTATGAATGTCTGTCAGAGCAAAGATGATGACTACTCGATAGTTCAGTGTGCCATACTTTATGGCTTGGAATCGGGTCTTCAAGACGTTCTGAACGTCATGGAGCATATGAGATGTTCCAAGAGTTGAAGTTAATATTTCAAGCAAATGCCCGAGTTGAGAGATATGAAGTCTCCAACAAGTTCTATAGCTACATGATGGAGGAGAACAGTTCTATCAGTGAACACTTACTCAGAATGTCTGGGTACTACAATCACATGACTCAACTTGGAGTCAAAGTTCATGAAAATAGTGTTATTGTAGAGTTCTTCAATCACTGCCACCAAGCTATGAAGGTGCAACATCCCAATTTTGAATTTGGATGTTATCATAGATCATTCATATGCATTCATCATTTGAGCATTTTGAATTTCATTTTATTTGAAAATTGATCCAAAGACTTTAAGCAACTCAAGGACCCTAGTGAGAGAGTTGGAAGTTTTCCAAAGAAAACCCATAATTTTATTTACAAGTGGGGTTGGATCAAATATTAATTTTCCAATTTTCATTTCAATATTTTTAAAAATAATGAGAGAAGATAATATGACTTCTTCAAAACAGAATAAAAATGTTGGAATTTGAATTTTGAGTATAACTATATTTATTGGATTTTTATTTGCAAAATATTTCTTTTAGTATATTAATTAGTACTAAAAAGTTTATTTTTTATTTTAGGCATTTAGGTCCAGAAAAATGTTCACCCGGTCATAAATAAGGCCCTAATTACGTGTGAATTTTTCTCTGATTTTTAAAAATATTTTTATTATCTTTTTCTATTTTTTTGGATTTTTTCAGAAAAATATTTTATTTAAAAAAAAGAGTTTCGGACCGGACTGACTGGGTCGAAGCCCAGCCAACCGGCCCACTCCCGCGCGCCGCCTACCTCGCCATGCGCTGGCCGGACTCCGGGGAGTCCGACTCCGCCACGACGCCGGCCGCCTTGGCCCCTCCTCCAAGCCGCCTCAGCCCCGGGCTTTAAAAGCCGAGACCCCGGCCCCGAGCCCCCACACCGCCAGCCCCGTCGCCTCCTCGTACCCGCCACCGCTACAGAGCCGCCGCAGCCGCCGCCACGCCCGCGCCCCGCAATCGCCACCACCCGCTGTCGCCGCAACGCCAGCCGCCGCCGGAGCTCACCGCCGCCGCCGCCCGTCGCCCGCCCCGCCAACCCGTAACCCGACCCGATCCGTTAGGTAAAAACCGACCGCCGTTTTTTTTTGTTTTTTTTTCATTTTTTTAAAAAAACCTAGATCCATTTTTTAGGTTTTATTAGACAGCGAACATCTGTTGTTTGGTTCAAAAAAACGAACGTTCTCTATTTAGTATTTTCTTTAATACACAACTGGGTGGATTGGTTGCAGGGCACCTGGAGAATCCAGTGTTGTCCTATGATATCCCGGAGGAACCGTGTGATCATCCTATATCATTCATGCCTAGAAACTTCCGTGTGCAGCCACAAGCCATTTTGGGCTATGGCATCGTTGAGTATGTTATGTGAGCTCTTTCAGTGGTGGACTAGCGGATGTAGGGGAAAGTAGGTGTACCGGTCTATCCAGGGTAAAGAGTGAATGCTTCTGAAAGACTATGCCTCGATCTTTCGTTCATGGATGTGGTCGGGTCTTGTGGGGAAAAGTGCACAAACCTCTGCAGAGTGTACAATCTATTCATGAGTAGCCGTGTCCCCGGTTATGGACATCTTGAGTATCTTGGTATTTGAATTATGGACCGGTCTCAACACTCTATTTAATTAACTTGTTGGGTTATTAATGACATTGGTTATTTTTGGGTTGAGATGGAGGAACCACTCTCAATATTGCTTAACTAAACTGAGTAGTAAATAAAATATATTCCTTTGTCGTAGGGAAAAATTAGCTTTATGCAAAATTAACCTTACAGCCTCCACCAGCCAAATATGCATATAGTTGTAGACATTTGTTCATCATTACTTGCTACAGTGTGTTCTTGCCAGCATATTCAATGTGTTGACCTACACGGCTGCAACGTCTAATGTTGCAGAGTACTCCGACGAAGAATAAGGTGCGATTAGTTCGTTGTCATGCACTCAATGTTTGTCGTGGAGTTGGATGGACTCAACTTATCTTCGATGCTTCCGCAGATTCGTATTAGTTTATTATTGTTAGATGGCCTCCAGCCATATTTTTGTAATAAGACTCTCTATGAGGATTCTTCGATGTCATAAAGTGTGATTGAAACTCTGTTATAACTCCTCAAAGTACTGTGTGTGTCAGCATACCGATCCAGGGGTGACACTGAGCAGAGAGACTCCGGTCCATTCATACCAAGGTCGCTACAAAGATGGTATCAGAGCACATGTTGACTGTAGGAACCGACCACTAGGATAAAGCCACATGATGCTCTTCTCTACTCATTCTAATCCTTCTATATTTCTGTTCTATAGATGTCAAACCCCGGGAACAAGTTCACCCAGCCTGATGATGACAACCCTTTCGGAAGACACTTGAAGGAAGTCACGAGGTACCTGCACATCGGAATACCAAGTATCACTGGAAATTTCTATGCAACATTGACAAAAGAGGAGAGTTGGAAGATCAAAGTTAGTGCTCCTGGGAGGACTAGTGTACCAGTCACGGAACCTCTTGAGCTTGCCTTTGATGCACCTACTTGGAGCTTGGGAAAGAGTATGGCAGCACACATCACTTTTGGACGCATATGTGAAGTCTATAACAAGGATCTTGAAGACACCATCTACCAGATTTGTGGACACGGAGATGAGAAATGGGAGTTGATATGCACCAGGAACGACAAGTCCATTGCAGCATTCGTACAGGAGATGGACCAACGCATTTGACGCTACGACAATCAAATGTGCACGCTCATGCTCAAGACCAAGATGGTGATGACATGGAACGTGGAACTAGAAGAGGAACTCAAGACAATATGTGATGGATATGAAGAGAAATTGTTGTACTCCTGGAGCAGAATGAAGCACTGAAGAAGAAGGTTGGAGCACCCGTGGTGAAGCCAGAACCAGAGATGGGCATTCATTCGGAAAACTACATTCTGATAGACGACACCAATAGTGATGAAAGCGATTATGAAGACGAAGCTGGAGCAGATATTATGGAGTCTTCTTCCGATGATAGTTATTAGATGATCACCCTATAATCATTAGTATTCTCTCAAGTATTTAGAATCGTTCGCTAGCTTTGTATTAGGATCTTTTGTGTGAGTTGGTTTGAATTGAGTGAATTGATATGAAATTATTTGTCTCGTGTGCATATGGGTAGCGATTTCCACTAGACCTCATTCTACTCTTATTCTAATCCCTCTAACCCATTAGATACCTCCGAGACATGAGCCCGGATTCGAGTTTCCACCTGAGCTCACTGAGTTGATCCAGCAACAAAAGACTTTGATGCAACTACTTGTTCAGAACCAAGGCAACAAAAACAACAACAACCCGCCTCTTGCTCCCCATGATAACCTGACCCGGTTCCTAAGGTTGAATCCGCCGGTGTTCTCTAGTAGCACCGAGCCGATTGTTGCAGATGACTGGCTCCGCAAGATGGGAAGAGAGCTAGCAACTGCAGGATCACATATGCAAAGAGAGTGCACTTTTCCGCACATCAGCTAGAGGGACCAGCAACCGCTTGGTGGGAGAACTACACCGCCACTTATCCACTTGCTACAGTTACTTGGGATCAGTTTCAGCAAGCCTTTCACACTGCATATGTCTCAGCTAGAGCCATGAACCTGAAGAAGCATGAGTTTCACAAGTTGCGCCAAGGAAACCATAATGTGGGGAAATACGTGGATGACTTCAGGCAGTTAGCTTGTTATGCGCCAGATGATGTGGCCACTAACACCGTGAAGCAGGAGAAGTTTTTGGAAGGACTCAACGATGAGTTGAGCATGCAGCTGATGGTAGCCACCTACAATAACTACCAGGAGTTGGTAGACAAGGCTATCATGATTGAAGGAAAGCAACAACAGATTGAGACCCGTAAGAGGAAGTATGGATCGGGGAAGTATAACTCTGGAGCCCAGCAGAAGCCCCGCTATTCCCCATACTCAGGAGGACATAACCATCCCACCCATGGATGCCATTCTCACAATGGATGAAATACACACAACCATAGTGGCCCCACGAATGGTAATGGGAATGGAGGAAACAACAATCAGAACTGTTCCACTCCATCAACGCCCACTAAGAACGATCTGAGTCACATTACTTGTTTCAAGTGCGGGAAGACTGGACATTATGCCACAGAGTGTCCTGAAGGCGGGAATGGAAATGGCAACGGAAGCTCGGGAAATAAGCCCAACCCATTCACCATAGGACAAGTGAATCACATCAATGTGGAGGAGATTGACGAGTAGCTCGACGCAGTGGTTGGTAAGTTTTTGGTTAGTGCATTTACCGCCCTTGTTCTTTTTTACACTGGTGCATCTCATTCATACATATCAAGGGGTTTTGTGGAAAAGTATCAATTGCCCACCGTAGCCCTTAAGTCACCTATGTTAGTGAGTTCCCCTGGAGCAGAGTACATGGCTAGCCGAGGATGTTATCAATTGACATTGACCATTGGGAGACATGTATTTCCCATGGACCTCATCATTTTAGAATCCCAGGGTTTGGATGTAATCATAGGTATGGATTGGCTATCCAAGTTTGAGGGAAACATTGATTGCGCCAGTAAATCTATTCTTCTCACCACCCCGAACGGAAAGAGGATCAAGTATGTGTCGAGGCACACACCCTAGAAGACGCAAGTGAATGCACTCTCAGGAGTTGTTCGGGAAGAAGTACCAGTTGTGAAGGGATGTGTTTCCGGAGGAGTTTCCAGGCATGCCACCGGATAGAGACATCGAGTTCTTGATTGAGTTATTACCAAGCACTGGACCAATATCCAAGAGACCGTACCGGATGCCCGCAAATGATTTGGAAGAGATTAAGAAGCATATCAAGGAGTTAATGGAGAAAGGTTATATCCGACCAAGTTCTTCACCTTGGGGAGCCCCAGTGCTCTTAGTCGAGAAGAAGGATGGATCACTAAGGATGGTTGTGGATTATCATGCACTGAATGAGGTGACGATCAAGAACAAATACCCTTTCCCAATGATCAATGATCTGTTTGACCAGTTGCAAGGAGCCAAAGTTTCCTCTAAGATTGATTTACAATCTGGATATCATCAGTTGAAGATCCGAGAGCAGGACATACCTAAGACATCTTTCACCACAATGTACGGGCTTTATAAGTATACGGTTATGTCATTTGGTTTGACTAATGCCCCTGCCTATTTTATGAGTATGATGAACAGAGTGTTCATGGAGTTCTTGGATAAGTTTGTGGTAGTGTTCATTAATGACATATTGGTTTACTCCAAGAACGAAGAGGAGCACAAGGAACATTTGCATTTAGTTCTCGAGAAGCTCAGGGAACACCTGCTATATGCCAAGTTCAGCAAATGTGGGTTCTGGTTGAAGGAAGTTGGATTTATCGGACATGTTATATCAGGAGATGGTATAGCAGTAGACCCTTCCAAAGTAGAGGCCGTCATGGAATGGAAAGCACCCACCTCAGTTGGAGAGATTCGCAGTTTTCTTGGACCCGCAAGATATTATTGGAGGTTCATTGAGAACTTCTCCAAGATTGCAAAGCCCATGACACATTTGTTGAAGAAGGAAAGTAAGTACAATTGGACTGAAGAATGTTAGGCCAGTTTTCAGGAATTGAAGAAGCGTTTGGTTATAGCCCCAGTGCTGATACTCTCAAATATTCGTAAGGATTTTCAACTGTATTGTGACACTTCATGTCAAGGACTTGGAGGCGTTCTCATGCAAGAAGGAAGAGTTGTTTCATATGCCTCACATCAGCTTCGACCCCATGAGTTGAATTATGCCACGCATGATTTGGAGTTAGCAGTCGTAGTGCACACACTCAAGACCTGGAGACATTTTCTTATTGGAAATTGTTGTGATGTATACACGGATCATAAGAGTTTGAAGTACATCTTCACGCAGAAGGAGTTGAACCTCAGGCAAATGAGATGGCTAGAACTCATAAAGGATTACGACATGAGATTGCATTATCATCCCGAAAAAGCCAATGTCGTGGCAGATGCACTAAGCGCAAGAGTTATGTTAACACGATCATAACCGGAGATTTACCCCAGGAGTTGGCAGATGACCTCAGAGATTTATAGTTGGAGATAGTCCCTAGAGGCTATGTCACCACATTGGAAATTCAGTCCACTTTGTTGGGCAAGAGTCGAGAATCCCAGAAGACAGACGAAGGAATTGCAGAAATAAAGGGCAGAATGACCAAAGGAAAAGAAGAAGGATTACGTGAGGATGAACACAGAACACTGTGGTTTGAGGAACGTATTTATGTGCCCAATGACCCGGAGATCAGGAAGTTGATTCTTCAGGAGGCTCATGATTCACCTTACTCGATACACCCAGGCAACACAAAGATTTATTTGGATTTGAAGCAGAATTTCTGGTGGACCGGAATGAAGAAGGACATTGCCGAGTATGTAGCAATATGTGACGTCTGTCAGAGAGTTAAGGCATAACATCAGAAACCAGCAGGGTTACTACAGCCGTTACCCATACCAGATTGGAAGTGGGATAAGCTTGGAATGGATTTTATCACAGGACTACCCAGGACACATTTAGGGTACGATTCTATCTGGGTTATAGTAGATCGCTTGACTAAGGTAGTTCACTTTATCCCTGTGAAGACCACTTATACGAGTGCTAAGTTGGCCAAGATATAGATGACCAGGATCGTATGTCTGCATGGAGTTTCGAGGACCATTGTATCAGATAGAGGAACACAGTTTACTTCAAAGTTTTGGAAGCAGTTGTATGAGACTTTGGGTACGAGGCTAGAGTTCAGTACAGCCTTTCATCCACAGACAGATGGATAGACGAAGAGAGTCAATCAGATTAATGAGGACATGTTGAGAGCTTGTGCACTAGATTATGGATCTAGTTGGGATGATAATTTGCCTTACGCAGAGTTCTCTTACAACACAAGTTATCAGACCAGTCTACAGATGGCCCCTTTCGAAGCCTTGTACGGAAGGAGGTGCAGGACACCGTTGATGTGGGATGAAGTTGGAGACAAAAAATTATTTGGACCCGATTTAATCAGAGATTCAGAGGAGAAGGTCAAGTTGATCCGCAATAGACTGAAGATAGCCCAGTCCCGACATAAGAGTTATGCACATACGAAACGCAAGGAGGTGACCTACGAAGTTAGAGATAGAGCCTATCTTCGTGTGTCCCCACTTCGAGGAGTTAAGCATTTTGGAGTTAAGGGTAAACTGGCACCACGATTTGTGGGACTGTATAGAGTTTTGGAGCGCAGAGGAGAAGCTACTTATCAGCTAGAGTTGCTCGAAACTTTGTCCGCAGTTCATGACGTATTTCATGTAACTCAGTTGAAGAAGTGTCACGCAGAGATGGTCGAGATTCCGCTACAATATATAGTGCCCCTGGAAGCAATTCAGCTGGAGAGTGATCTGACTTATGAAGAGAAACTTGTCAAGATTCTCGATTTTGCCGACAGAGTTACCCGCAGCAAGGTCATCAAGTTTTTCAGTGGAGTCGCCACACAGAGGATGAAGCCACCTGGGAACAAGAAGAAGACCTTCGACAAGACCATCCACACATATTTTCTAGCCAACCCGAATCTCGAGGGCGAGATTCATCTTAAGGGGGGTAGGTTTGTAACATCCCAATTTTCAATTTGGATGTTATCATAGATCATTCATATGCATTCATCATTTGAACATTTTGAATTTGATTTTATTTGAAAATTTATCCAAATACTTTAAGCAACTCAAGGACCCAAGTGAGTGAGTTGGAAGTTTTCCAAAGCGAACCCACAATTTTATTATTTTCCAAGTGGGGTTGGATCAAATATTAATTTACCAATTTTCATTTTCAATATTTTTAAAAATAGTGAGAGAAGATAATATGACTTCTTCAAAACAGAATAAAAATGTTGGAATTTGAATTTTGAGTAAAATATATTTATTAGATTTTTATTTGCAAAATATTTCTTTTAGTATTTTAATTAGTACTAAAAAGTTTATTTTTTATTTTAGGCATTTAGGTCCAGAAAAATGTTCACCGGGTCATAAATAAGGCCCTAAGTACATGTGAATTTTTTTGTAGTTCTTTAAAATATTTTTATTGTATTTTTCTATTTTTCTGGATTTTTTCAGAAAAATATTTTATAAAAAAAGAGTTTCGGACCGGACCGACTAGGCCGAAGCCCAACCAGCTGGCCCACTCCTGCGCGCCGCCTTCCCCGTAGTGCGTCGGTCGGACTCCGGGCAGTCCAACTCCGCTACGCCACCGGCCGCCTTGGCCCCTCCTACAAGCCGCCTAGGCCCCGGGCTTTAAAAGCCGAGACCCCGGCCCCGAGCCCCTACAACGCCGCCGCCTCGCACCCGCACCCGCCGCCGCTGCCGAGCCGCCGTTGCCGCCGCCGCCCCGCGAGCCCTCCAGCCGCCACGCCAGCGCCCCGCACTCGCCACCACCCGCCGCCGCCCGTCGCCCGCCCCGCCAATCCGCAACCCGACCCGTTAGGTAAAAACCGATCGCCGTTTTTTTAGTTTTCTTTTCGGGTTTTTTCAAAAAAAAACCTAGATCTATTTTTTTAGATTTTATTAAACAGCAAACGTCCGCTGTTTAGTTCAAAAAACGAACTTTCGCTATTTAGTATTTTTCTTTTTCTGTTTATTTTCGTCAGGGACCTATCCCTTGTTAAAGTTTTTACAAATTAGTCCCTAGTTTTCAAACGATCACTACTTTTTGCACGTTAGTCGGAATTAGATGAAACCAACGCCAAACTCTTTGTTTTGATCTCATATTTCCAATAATACAATTCAAATTTGTTTTTGAAAGTTTTAAAATTTAAATTCAAACAGATTTGTATTTGAACTTCTTTTGATCGTAACTTGAGTTTCGTAACTCCGTTTGAGTTGATTCTTTTTGCAAATCGAAGCTCTTGACCTAAACTTTCTAATAAGGCCAAATTCACTTAATTTTGGTACTGGTAGAAATTGTTTTCTGTTGCAAGAGTTATTCCTTTGTTTTCGAGATTTGTTCTTCGATTTTGTTGCGTGATTGCTTATGTATGCTATTGTTTGAATGCGATAGAATTTTCGAAGTGCGAAGCGTGCTACTACGAGTCACTAGGTTTCATCGATCATCAGCAAGGAAAGTTCATACTTTGATCATAATTTTCAATTCCCAGTTTTTATTGCATTATTTCTATCCTCAAAAATTGCATGAGTAGGACTTGGTTACATGTGGTACTGCTGAGTAGTTCATGGGGTAGGAACAAAATGACTTGAGATCAACCCAGGGATCATACGCTTTGTTACTTATTGCTTAGCCATGCTCGTAGACGTGGATTGGTATGTGAGATTTCATTAAAGTTGTGAGTGTAATAACAACTAAGGGAATGTTTTAGGTGGCAACTTTAATACACAAATGGGTGGATTGGTTGCAGGGCACATGGAGAATCTAGTGTTGTCCTAGGATATCTCAAAGGAACTGTGTGATCATCCTATGGAATGCCACGTAGGCTCAAAGGGATCATATATCATTCATACCTAGAAACTTCCGTGTGCAGCCACAAGCCATTATGGGCTCTGGCATAGTTGAGTATGTTGTGTGAGCTCTTTTAGTGGTGTACCGGTCTATCCAGGGTAAAGAGTGAATGCTTATGAAAGACTATGTCTTGATCTTCCGATCATGGATGTGGTCGAGTCTTGTGGGGAAAAGTGCACAAACCTCTGCAGAGTGTACAATCTATTCATGAGTAGCCATGTCCCCGGTTATGGACATCTTGAGTATCCTGGTATTATTATGGACTGATCTCAACACTCTATTTAATTAACTTGTTGGGTCATTAATGACATTGGTTATTTTGGGATTGAGATGGAGGAACCACTCTCAATATTGCTTAACTAAACTGAGTAGCAAATAAAATATATTCCTTTGTTGTAGCGAAAAATAGCTTTATGCAAAATTAACGTTACAGCCTCCACCAGCCAAATATGCATATAGTTGTAGACATGTGTTCATCATTACTTGCTACAGTGCGTTCTTGTCAACATATTCAATGTGCTGACCTACACGGCTGCAACGTCTAATGTTGCAGAGTACTCCCACGAAGAATAAGGTGCGATTAGGTCGTTGTCATGCGTTCATTTTTGGCGTGGGGTTGGATGGACTCAACTTATCTTCGATGCTTCCGCAGATTCGTATTAGTTTATTATTGTTAGATGGCCTTCAGCCATATTTTTGAAATAAGACTCTCTATGAGGATTCTTTGATGTAATAAAGTGTGATTGAAACTCTGTTATAAATCCTCGAAGTACTGTGTGTGTCATCATACCGATCCATGGATGACACTGAGCACAGAGACTCCGGTCCATTCGGATCAAGGTTGCTACAAAAGGCTTCGTGATGAGATATGATATGCAAGGGATGCAGAAGACAATTCCCAAGCTCTTCGCTATGCTCAAAGCTGCGGAGGTACAAATCAAAAAGGAGCATCAAGTGTTGATGGTTAACAAGACCACTAGTTTCAAGAAAAAGGGCAAGGGAAAGAAAGGGAACTTCAAGAAGAATAGCAAGCCAGTTTCTACTCCTACGAAGAAACCCAAGTCTGGAGCCAAGCCTGAAACTGAGTGCTTCTACTGCAAAGGGACTGGACACTGGAAGCGGAACTGCCCCAAGTATTTGGCGGATAAGAAGGATGGCAAAGTGAACAAAGGTATATTTGATATACATGTTATTGATGTGTACCTTAATAATGCTTGTAGTAGCACCTGGGTATTTGATACGGGTTCGCTTGCTAATATTTGTAACTCGAAACATGGGCTAAGGATTAAACGAAAATTAGCTAAGGACGAGGTGACGATGCGCGTGGGAAATGGTTCCAAAGTCGATGTGATCGCCATCGCCACGCTACCTCTACATCTACCTTCGGGAATAGTTTTAGACCTAAATAATAATTATTTGGTGCCAGCGTTGAGGATGAACATTATATCTAGATCTTGTTTGTTGCGAGATGGTTATTCATTTAAATCAGAAAATAATGGTTGTCTATTTATATGAGTAATATCTTTATGGTCATGCACCCTTGATGAGTGGTCTATTTTTTGTTGAATCTCGATCGTAGTGATACACATATTCATAATATTGAAGTGATGACCCACAAGTGTAGGGGATCTATCGTAGTCCTTTCGATAAGTAAGAGTGTCGAACCCAACGAGGAGCAGAAGGAAATGATAGGCAGTTTTCAGTAAGGTATTTTCTGCAAGCACTGAAATTATCGGTAACAGATAGTTTTGTGATAAGATAATTGGTAGCAAGTAAATAATAGTAAAAGTAAATAAGGCGCATCAAGATGGCCCAATCCTTTTTGTAGCAAAGGACAAGCCTCGACAAACTCTTATATGAAGGAAAGCGCTCCCGAGGACACATGGGAATTATCTTCAAGCTAGTTTTCATCATGCTCATATGATTCGCGTCCGTTACTTCGATAATTTGGTATGTGGGTGGACCGGTGCTTGGGTACTGCCCTTACTTGGACAAGCATCCCACTTATGATTAACCTCTATTGCAAGCATCCGCAACTACAAAAGAAGTATTAAGGTAAACCTAACCATAGCATGAAACATATGGATCCAAATCATCCCCTTACGAAGCAACGCATAAACTAGGGTTTAAGCTTATGTCACTCTAGCAACCCATCATCTACTTATTACTTCCAAATTCCTTCCTCTAGGCCCAAACAATGGTGAAGTGTCATGTATTCGACGTTCACATGACACCACTAGAGGAAAGACAACATACATCTCATCAATATATCGAACGAATACCAAATTCACATGACTACTTATAGCAAGACTTCTCCCATAGAATCCTCAGGAACAAATGTAACTACTCACAAAGCATATTCATGTTCATGATCATAGGGGTATTAATATGCATAATGGATCTGAACATATGATCTTCCACCAAGTAAACCAACTAGCATCAACTACAAGGAGTAATCAACACTACTAGCAACCTACAGGTACCAATCTGAGGTTTTGGTACAAAGATTGGATACATGAGATGAACTAGGATTTGAGAGTAGATGGTGCTGGTGAAGATGTTGATGAAGATAACCCTCCCCAAGATGGGAGAGTTGTTGGTGATGATTTCCCCCTCCCGGAGGGAAGTATCCGCGGCAGAACAGCTCCGTCGGAGCCCTAGATTGGTTTCGCCCAGGTTCCGCCTCGAAACGGCGGCGCTTCGTCCCGAAAGCCTCCTTATGATTTTTTCCAAGTCAAAACACCCCATATATCAGAAGATGGGCATCGGGGGGTCACCAGACCCTCGTGGACAGTGGGTGGCCCCCCTCTCGTATCTCTTTCGCCAGATATTTTTTATATTTTCTAAGACGGAGTTTCGTGGAGTTTCGGGGCTTTTTGAGTTATGCAGAATAGGTCTCCAATGTTTGCTCCTTTTCCAGCCCAGAATTTGAGCTGCCGGCATTCTCCCTCTTCGTGTAAACCTTATAAAATAAGAGACAAAAGGCATAAGTATTGTGACATAATGTGTAATAACAGCCCATAGTGCAATAAATATCAACATAAAAGCATGATGCAAAATGGACGTATCAACTCCCCCAAGCTTAGACCTCATTTGTCCTCAAGCGAAAGTCGATATCGAAAAATATGTCCACATGTTTAGGGATAGAAGTGTCAATAAAATAAAATACGGACATGAAGGCATCATGATCAATCTTATAACAACAACACACATATATTGTCATATGACTCTTATTCTAAAGTAACAATCCATTCACATTGTCAAGTATGAATCAGAAACTTTATTGAAAACTAACAAACTATGATCTCGGTCATTAAAGCAATTGCAATTTATCGTAACATCAGAAAGAGTCAAGATAAGAGCTTTTCAGCAAGTCCACATACTCAACTATCATTTAGTCTTTCACGATTGCTCACACTCACGCAATACTTATGGGTATGGAGTTTTAATCAGACACAAAGAAATATAGGGGCTTATAGTATTGCCTCCCAACCTTTTACCTCAAGGGTAATGTCAACAGTATTAGGTCATGATAACTTACATCCAAGTGGGTATATATGTCAGGATCTTTCCAACACAATGTGCCTGCCAAAGAATAAAATGTAAAAAGGAAAGGTGAAGATCACCATGACTCTTATAAGGTAAAAACAATAAATAGGACCTTCGGAGAGGGAATCAGAGGTTGTCATGTGCTTTTATGGTTGGATGTACAAAATCTTAGCGCAAAAGAACGTCACTTCATATTGTCACTTGTGATATGGACCTTTATTATGCAGTCTGTCGCTTTTATTGCTTCCATATCACAAGATCGTATAAAGTTTATTTTCTCCACACTAATAGATCATACATATTTTAGAGAATGGCAACAATGACAACTTACTTGAAGGATCTTTCTCAATCCATAGGTAGGTATGGTGGACTCTCATGGCAAGACTGAGTTTAAGGATGTATGGAAGCACAAGTAGCATCTCTACTTGGTGCAAGAAGTTTTGGCTAGCATGAGGGGGAAAGGCAAGCTCAACATGTTGGATGATCCATGACAATATACTTTATTTAGGATAGAAGAAGACATAACCCATTACGTTGTCTTCCTTGTCCAACATCAACTCTTTAGCATGTCATATTTTAATGAGTGCTGACAATCATAAAAGATGTCCAAGATAGTATATTTGTATGTGAAAACCTCTCTTTCTTTATTACTTCCTATTAATTGCAACAATGACCAAAACTTTGTTTGTCAACTCTCAACAACTTTTATTCATCATACTCTTTATATGTGAAGTGATTACTTTCCATAAGATCAATATGATCTCTTGGTACTTTTTTTATTTTATTTTATCTACTAATGATCATAGTGAGACAATCAAGCCCTTGACTCAACACTAATCTTTATTATATAGCTCTCGGACTCGATTACAAAGGCAAAGATAAAAAAGCAAAAGCTCACAACTAGATCATACTAAACTTTATTCTACTAGATCAAGATATTACAAAAAGGATCGAACTAAGAAAAACGGTAAAGATAAGAGTATGATGGTGATACGATATCGGGGCACCTCCCCCAAGCTTGGCAGTTGCCAAGGGGAGTGCCCATACCCATGTGATTATGTCTCCGTCTTCGAAGTTGTTGATGATGGAGTTGGAAGAAGTGATGACGGATAATCATACATCGAGCGTAGGAGATCCTCCAACTTGTGGATAATACCCTTGAGTGCGGCGATATGCTCCTTCAGCAAAATATTTTAACTTGTAAGATACTTGTTTTGTGTTTGAGCTAACTCAATCATCTTGAAAGCTTCAATCTCAGTTGAAGTAAAAAGGTTTGGAAGGGGTTAAAGGATGTCTTCTTCTTCTGCTGTCGGAGTCTGATCTTCCATAGCCTTCTTGTTCCTATTCTCCTTGTTGATCTCCCCGGATTCTTCTCTCTTCAGCTCTATCTTCATTAGCCAATCATCGTTGCCCTCATTGTTGGAGGAGGAAGACAACATGATGTCTGGCCTTGTCAACTCTGGCAGAAAATAGCTCGAAACAAAAACAGAGGATTTTTGCGTGACACGGTGGTCAAAACCTTCGGGAGATTATATAATGAATTTTTACCAACCAAAAGAACTAACGTGGAAGAAAACGGAGCCCGGGAGGCACACGAGGTGCCCACGAGGTAGGGGCGCGCCCAGGGGGGTAGGGCGCGCCCTCCACCCTCGTGGACGCCTCGTGTCCTTTCCGGACTGACTCTTATTTTTCTATTTTTCTAAATATTCCAAAACAGAGAAAAATTGCCATTAGAACTATTTTGGAGTCGGTTTACTTACCGTACCACGTACCTCTTCCTTTTAGGAGTCTGAATCGTTCTGGAAAGTGTCCCTTACGTATTCGTCCGGGGTTACGGTTTCAATAACATTGGTTTCAACATTTATAGGATTACCTGAGATATAATGTTTGATTCTTTGGCCGTTCACCACCTTCGGATTTGTGCCTTCGAAGTTGTTGATTTTTATGGCACTGGAACGATAGACCTCCTCGATAACGTAAGGACCTTCCCATTTAGAGAGAAGTTTTCCTGCAAAAAATCTTAAACGAGAGTTGTATAGCAAGACATAATCACCTACGTTAAACTCACGTTTTTCTATCCTTTTGTCATGCCATCTTTTAACATTTTCTTTAAACAGTTTGGCATTTTCATAGGCCTGGGTTCTCCATTCATCAAGCGAGCTAATGTCAAATAACCTCTTCTCGCCGACAAGTTTGAAATCATAATTGAGCTCTTTAATAGCCCAATATACCTTATTTTCTAGTTCAAGAGGTATGTGGCATGCTTTTCCATAGACCATTTTATACGGAGACATACCCATAGGATTTTTATACGCAGTTCTATAGGCCCATAATGCATCATCAAGTTTCTTGGACCAATTATTTCTAGACCTATTAACAGTCTTTTGCAAAAGTAATTCCAGCTGTCTGTTACTTATTTCTACTTGACCACTAGACTGCGGGTGGTATGGGGATGCAATTCTATGGTTAACATCATATTTAGCAAGCATCTTACGGAAAGCACCATGAATAAAGTGTGAACCACCATTAGTCATTAAGTATCTAGGGACTCAAAACCTTGGAAAATAACTTCTTTAAGCATTTTAATAGAAGTGTTGTGATCAACACTACTAGTTCGAATAGCTTCTACCCACTTAGTAACGTAATCAACAACAACTAAAATATGTGTATACCCATTAGAGGAAGTAAACGGTCCCATATAATCAAAGCCCCAGACATCAAATGGTTCAATAACAAGCAAATAATTCATAGGCATTTCTTGACGTCTACTAATATTACCTATTCTTTGGCATTCATCACAAGATAAGACAAACTTACGGGCATCCTTGAAGAGAGTGGGCCAATAAAACCCAGATTGCAGTACCTTATGTGCAGTTCTATCTCCAGCATGGTGTCCTCCATAAGCTTCGGAGTGACACTTGCGTAGGATCTGTTCCTGTTCATGCTCAGGTACAAAACGTATAATAATACCATCTACTCCTTTTTTATAAAGGTGTGGGTCATCCCAGAAGTAATGTCTTAAATTGTAGAAAAACTTTTTCTTTTGCTGGTATGTGAAACTAGGTGGTATAAACTTAGCAACAATGTAATTAGCATAATCAACATACCATGGAGCAGTACGAGAAGCATTTATGATAGCTAATTGTTCATCAGGAAAGCTATCATGAATAGGTAGTGGGTCATCAAGAAATATTCTCTAACCTAGACAAGTTGTGTGCAACGGGGTTCTCAGCTCCTTTTCTATCACTAATACGCAAATCAAATTCTTGTAGCAGGAGAACCCATCTAATAAGTCTAGATTTAGCATCTTTCTTTTCCATAAGGTATTTGATAGCAGCATGATCAGTGTGAATAGTTACTTTAGAATCAACAATATAAGGTCTAAACTTATCACAAGCAAATACGACTGCTAAAAATTATTTCTCAGTAGTAGCATAATTTCTCTGGGCATTGTCTAGAGTTTTACTAGCATATTGGATAACATTCAATTTCTTATCAACTCTTTGTCCTAGAACAGCACCCACAGCATAATCACTAGCATCGCACATAATCTCAAAGGGTAAATTCCAGTCAGGAGGCTGGACAATAGGTGCAGAGATCAATGCTTTCTTAAGTACTTCAAATGCTTCTACACCATCATCAAAGACAAAAGGAATATCTTTTTGTAAGAGATTAGTCAGAGGCCTAGAGATTTTGGATAAGTCCTTAATGAACCTCCTATAAAACCCGTCATGACCAAGGAAATTTCTTATACCTTTTATGTCCTTGGGACACGACATCTTTTCAATAGCATCAACTTTAGCTTTATCAACTTCAATACCTCTTTCAGAAATTTTATGCCCCAAGAGAATGCCTTCATTAACCATAAAGTGGCACTTTTCCCAATTCAAGACAAGATTAATTTCTTCACATCTCTGCAAAACTCGATCAAGGTTGCTCAAGCAATCATCAAAAGAAGTTCCATAAACGGAAAAATCATCCATGAGAACCTCAACTATCTTTTCACAAAAGTCAGAGGATATAGCCATCATGCATCTTTGAAAGGTAGCAGGTGCATTACATAAACCAAAAGGCATACATCTATAAGCAAAGGTACCGAAGGGACAAGTAAAAGTGGTCTTTTCTTGATCCTCTTTTGACACAGGTATTTGAGAGAAACCAGAATAGCCATCAAGAAAGAAAAAATGAGTATGTTTGGATAACCTTTCTAGCATTTGATCAATAAAAGGTAAAGGGTAATGATCTTTCTTAGTAGCTTTATTTAATTTGCGGAAATCAATTACCATCCTATAACCTGTAACAATTCTTTGCGGGGTCAATTCATCTGTATCATTAGGAACAACAGTGATACCTCCCTTCTTAGGGACACAATGGACATGAGTTACCCACTAACTATCAGCAACTAGATAAATTATACCTGCCTCCAGAAGCTTCAATATTTATTTTCTTACCAGTTCTTTCATCCTAGGATTTAACCATCGTTGATGATCAATAACCGGTTTAGCATCCTTTTCCAATTTTATCTTGTGTTGGCATAGAGTGGGACTGATGCCCTTAAGATCATCAAGAGTATATCCAATAGCAGCACGGTGCTTCTTCAGAGTTTTCAATAATTTCTCTTCTTCTTGCTCTGAAAGGTTAGCACTAATAATAACATGATATATCTTCTTTGCATCGAGATAAACATACTTAAGAGTATCAGGTAATGGTTTGAGTTCAAACACGGGATCACCCTTGGGTGGAGGAGGATCCCCTAGAATTTCAACATGCAAGTTGTGTTTCAATAAGGGTCCCTGTTTAAAGAATATTTCATCTATTTCCCTTCTCTCATCATATACATATCATTTTCATGGTCTAGCAGATATTGTTCGAAGGGATCGTTAGGAGGTACATCAATAGAAGCAAGACCGATAATTTCATCCTTATTAGGCAATTCTTTATCATGGGGTTGTCTACGAAATTTAGCAAAGTTAAAATCATGAGACATATCCCCTAATCCAACAGTAACAATATCCTTTTCGCATTCTATCTTAGCATTAACAGTGTTCAAGAAGGGTCTACCAAATATAATGGGGCAAAAATCATCTTGTGGGGAACCAAGAACAAGAAAATCAGCAGGGTATTTAACTTTCCCACACAAGACTTCAACATCTGAAAGTGCAACTAATCCCTGGGTGGTTTTGGTAATTAATAACAACATATATATCATTGAACTAATATTTACTTGAGAATCATTTCAGAAAAGTTCGATGATATGGGTATGGAAATGTCTGAAGAAGTGGACCCCTCAAAATGCTAAGACAAGGATTGGCAAAAGCTCAAGACTCTATTTTTGGTTTAGTGATCAAAGATCACATTGAGTCCATAGGAAAAGCCAATACTATTAAAAGGGGATGAGGTTGTGTTGATGATCTGGTTGCTCAAGTGCTTGGTGATCTAGCTCCCTCAACTATCAGCACCTTTCACTACTTAACACACTCATAAGTAATCTCGGACAAACCGATTCTGCAAACTCAGTCCCACCGAGATGAACCACCTCAGTTATTCTTCCAAACCCTAATTTCTCGGTCCATCCGATTTTGGGTTTCGGTCTCACCGAAACTGGACTGCCAACCTTCTGTAACCAATTGACATCACTTCGGAATATCTGAGTTGTTAATTTCGGTCCCACCGAGAATGGCAAGCTCCTACCTTTGACTCACTTCGGACACACCGAGATGGTATTTTCGGTCCCACCGAAAATCCCAACGTTCACTATATTTGAACTTTCGGTCTCACCGAGATTGCTCAAATATGTGTGTAACGGTTGGATTTTGTGTGGAGGCTATATATACCCCTCCACCCCCTCTTCATTCGTGGAGAGAGCCATCAGAAAGTCTACCACTCCTACCATACACTTTCTGAGAAGAGAACCACCTACCCTTGTGTTGAGATCAAGCCATTCCATTCCTACCATATGAAACTTGATTTCTAGCCTTCCCAAGTTGCTTTCCACTCAATCCTTTCTTCCACCACAGCCATATCAGTGAGGAGAGTTGAGTGTTGGGGAGATTATCATTTGAAGCACAAGAGCAAGGAGTTCATCATCATCAACAACATCTATTACCTTTTGGAGGGTGGTGCCTCCTAGATTGGTTAGGTGTCGCTTGGGAGCCTCCGTCTTTGAGATGTGGAGTTGAACCAAGAAGTTTGTAAGGGCAAGGAGATCGCCTACTTCGTGAAGATCTACCCCGAGTAAGGCTAGTCCTCCGTGGGCGTAGGCCATGATGGAATAGACAAGGTAGCTTCTTCGTGGACCCTTCGTGGGTGGAGCCCTCCGTGGACTCGCGCAGCCGTTACCCTCCGTGGGTTGAAGTCTCCATCAACGTGGATGTACGATAGCACCACCTATCGGAACCACGACAAAAATCTCCGTGTCTCCAAACTGCGTTTGATCTTCTCCACCTCTCTTTACTACATGTGCAATTTACTTTCCGCTGCTTATACTCTAGAATTGCATGTGTAGGGTGTTACTTGAATTGATCTTAATTGTGAAACTGCCAAAAACTTTGCATGATCAAAAGGCAGATTTTTTATATTGTCAAGTAGTCTCATCACCCCCCCTCTAGACATACTTTCGATCCTACAAGTGGTATCAGAGCTTTGGTCTCCATTGTTTTGGTTTCCATCGCATTGGACTCCATAAGCTTGGTTTCACAACCTAGGAGAGTATGGCGTCTAGTGAGGGTAATTATCGTAGAGGTCCTTACTTTGATGGTACAAATTTTGCTAGTTGGAAGCATAAAATGAAAATGCATATTCTTGGTCATAACCCAGCCGCATGGGGCATTATTTGTGTTGGTATGCAAGGTGATTTCTTCGAAGAAGGAAAAGTTCCGGATCGCGAAGCTACACCGGAAGAGTTGCGGATGTTGCAAAACAATGCTCAAGCTTGTGACATTCTCTTCAATGCTTTGTGTCCCGAGGAGTTCAACAAAATCAGCCGTCTTGAGAATGCTAAAGAGATTTGGGATACTTTGGTTGAAATGCACGAAGGTACTGAATCTGTGAAGGAATCAAAGCTAGATATTCTTCAAGGACAACTTGACAAGTTCAAGATGAAGGATGGTGAAGGAGTCGCTGAAATGTACTCTAGGCTTGCTCTCATCACAAATGAGATTGCCGGCTTAGGAAGCGAAGAAATGACCGACCGATTCATCATTAAGAAGATTCTCAGAGCTTTGGATGGAAAGTATGACACCGTGTGCACTTTGATCCAAATGATGCCAAACTACAAGACTCTCAAGCCAACTGAAGTCATTGGAAGAATTGTTGCTCATGAGATGACACTTAAGGATAAGGAAGAGCTTCACAATAAGTCAAGTGGTGCTTACAAAGCTACAAGTGATGCTCCTACTACCTCAAGTGACAAGCTAATTTCCAATGAAGAGATAAGCCTAATGGTCAAGAACTTCAACAAGTTCTACAAGAATAGAGGCAAAGAAAGAAGCTCAAAGTCTAGATCATATGATGAAAAGAGACCTTCTAGTCGTGATCGAAATTGCTACAATTGTGGAAGACCCGGACACTTCTCAAATGAGTGTACGGCTCCCCACAAGAGAAGAGAAGAATCTCCAAGAAGAAGAGCAAGAGATGAGTCACCTCGGAGAGAGAGAAGGAGTAGAGATGATCGTTATGAAAGAAGACCCTCTCGGAGAAGCAAGGATTCAGAAAGGAAAGACAAGTCATCAAGGAGCTACACAAGAAGAAGACATCAAGCTCATGTAGGTGAATGGGTCTCCGGCTCCGACTCCGACAATCAATCCGATGGAAGCTATCACTCCGACTCCGACTATAGTCAAGATGAAGGTGTTGCCGGACTTGCACTCGTATCCTCCAACTCCAACTCCTACGACTTATTTGATTCACCAAATGAGGGAATTGGAAGATGCTTCATGGCTAAAGGCCCCAAGGTAACACACCCTGAATTCATTGACTTTGATAGTGATGAGGATGACTTGCTTGGTGAAGATGAGCTCTTGCATGATAAATCTAGTGAGCTTAGTAATGATGAAAATGCTAGTAGTCTTTATAGTCGAGAAGAGTCGAATGACAATGCTATGAAGGAGATTGAGCGTCTAACTAAAGAACTAAACACTCTTAAGTTAGCTCATGAAACAACTCAAGAAGATCATAGAGAGCTCCTAAGATCTCATGAGAAGCTACGCTTCGAGAAGCTCACTCTAGAGCAAGAACATGAGTTTCTAAAAGCGATCAATGACGATCTTCGAAAGAAGAGTTCTTCATATCTTGCCAAACGACTTCTCTTGTCTAATTTCTTGCCATCTATTAAGACTAAGCATGACAAGCATAAGAAAAATTCTTCCTCTAGTAGTAACAATAACAATGTTACATCCAATATTGTTGCTTCTAGTAGTTCTCTTGATTCCACTAACAATGTTTCAAGCCAAGTTACACTTGAGCAAGAAAATAGCTTATTGAAGGAAATCATAGAGAAAGGTGTCTACAAGAGTCTTGCCGGAAGCAAGAACTTTGAGGAGATTGTTCGCAAACAAGGAAGGCACCGGAAGAATCAAGGGATTGGTTTTGAGCGAAAGTTCAACGCCGAAGGTGTTGAGTGGGAAGAAGGTCAATACCCTACTCCACAGTTTGTTTCACAAAAGGAGAAGTGTGATCCTACTTCTTCCAATGTGGAACAAGCTCAAGATGACCTTCCACCACAAGACCACAAGCTAAAGGCCAAGGACAAGCTTCAAGAGGAGATTGATGCATTCATTGAAGCACCTCAAGCCATGGTCAAGTGGGTTCCCAAGGACACATCAAGTTCTACTTCGTCAAGCTCAACTACAACCCCAAGGATTCCCATCAAGATGATGTGGATCCCAAAGAAGAAGAACTAGAAGGTTCTTGAGGGTGACTCCACCAACATACTTCACTCATATTCATTTTGGCAAGAACTTGTGCAATCAACTTCCACATCATGCACTAGTTCATGGAGTCACAAACCCTCTTGTTGGTAAGTCAAGGGACAAGGTAATCATTGCTTTCATGGACATCATGTTTTGTGAACTTCAATCTATGTCTATGGATATTCTTGTTTGTTCCTTGTGGGACTAACCCATGTAGGTATTGAAAGTGCCCTAATCCAAAGGATAGCTCCCAACTCTTGATGATCTACATCAACATTGAGCATCCACATCTTCAACATCTACATGAAGTCTTCTACGACAACCCAAGGTTAGTTTGACCCTTTAAAAGGGGTTCTCACATCTAGGGGGAGCTTTGCTCTAAAAATTGAGCTAAAGCATCTCCAAATGATGTGAACACATCAATGCTTTATGTAAAAGTGGTAACCCCACTTGTGCTTAAACGATGAGTATGACCTATGATCAAATGTTCTCATTTGGCTCCTAAGTCAAAATACTCATATATAGATGACCTAGTCATCGACAAATTGTGTGCTAGTAGCTAGAGTGTTGGTTGTGCATGTTTGACACATTTTTCAGTTGCTATCTTATTATGTGAGCATGTTGAATGCATGATTTTATCCATTCAAGGACATCCATTTGTTGTTTTGATTGTTTTGATTTTTCTGGCCAAATGGATGGACAAGAATGCCTAAGCACCTTCCCTAGCTATCTATGCTTTCTTGTCTCAAATTCTATTCATGCTCATATCACAACTTTGAACAAGTCATTTTCGGACTCTCCGAGTGAGGAGCACTCGGAGCCACCGATCCGTCTAAGGCTGACTTCCAAAACCTTCTAAGTCCATTTCGGTCTGACCGGCTTTTCCATCTCGGTCCAACCGAAACGCTTAGACTGATCTAGGTTTCATCTCGGTGAAACCGAGTTCAAAATCTCGGTCTGACCGATATGCGTAACTGCACAGCAGTTATACATTTCGGTGACACCGAGTTTTTCAACTCGGTCCCACCGACAGCATGGGGATATATATACCTGAGGGCTGCGCGCGATTTAACTCTTCAAACCGTTCGCCCCCAAGTCCCCTGCTGCCGTCGCCCTGGTCTACGGATCTTCGCCGTCGTCGCCTGTGCGCCCTCGCCGCAGGTCTCCGCCGCCGTCAACGGTAATCCTCTCCGCGCCGTTGCCGCCGTAGAGGGACTCCACCAAGTTAGGGTGAGTCCCGATCCCTTTCGTGCTCCCCATCTGACTCTTGCACGAATGGCTTGCCATGAATCTATCCACGTTTGAGATATTCCCTAAATATCAATCAGATCCTCTAGTTTCGAGCGAAATTCTTAGGTTTAGGTTTCCACGGAACGCATCTCGGTGAAGCCGATTTTGAAACTCGGAATGACCGATTTGGCCTCTGGCCATTGCACTGCATCATTCGGTCTAACCGAGTTGTGCAAATCGGTGTGACCGAAACTTAGTTTCAGTGAAACCCTAGGTTATCGGTAGGACCGAAACCCATTTCGGTCTGACCGAAAGTGGTGTGTAGGCCTCTGTATACACTTCGGTTTCACCGAAACTTAAAATCGGTTTGACCGAAATACATTCTGTGAAAACTCAAAACTAAGTTTTAAACTCATTTTTTTTGCAAAAACCTCTGCAGTTGTGATAACTCTTCTACTCTGCCTATACCTTATCTTTTCACAGGTTGTCAGCCATGTCAGATGTCAGTGACAGCCAGAACAGGTCTGAGTCTCCTTTTGCTGAGATTCCAGAGGCAGATACAAGTCCTGAGGCTAGCAGTTCCAGTGATGATGGTGAGAGGAGCACCCCTAGTGGTTTGCCTCCTGCAGCCACCAGAACCAGGAAGAAGAGAAATTCTGATGATGAGGACTCTGACTTCGTTGCTGAGGAAGTTACCTCCAAGCCAAAGAGGAATGTGGTTGCCAAAGAGCACCAAGGGCAGCAGTCAAGGAAAGGCACAAGCAAGGTAAAGCAGTCAGCTGTTGCAAAGAAGCTCAACTTGGAAGAGCCAGCTCCAAGTAAGGTGAAGAAAACTTCCAAGAGGAAGAGGGTAGTATATGCTGAACCTCAAGTTAATGCAGCTGCTGAAGAAGAAGAAGAAGAAGATGCACCCCAGCCTCCTCCTCAGAAAGCTAAGTTCATGGGTGATGCTATTCGGGCTCAAGCCTCCTCTAAGCCCAAGAAGCCTGCTCAAGCAAAGGCAGCTCCAGCCAAGCCCAAGAGAACAACCAGGAGCATTCCAGCTTCTGAGAAGAACAAAGGTGAGATGCCACCGTCTGAATCAGATGAAGAGCATGTGTTGCTTAAGCTCCGTCCTAAGTTGCCACTCCACAATGATGCTCATCCTCAAGCTGAGGACATGAAGGCAAGGAAGGATAAAGGTCTCAGGCTATGGAGACAGTCTGATCCATATGCTGTGAGGAGAAGGACTGCTGTGGACCCCAGATTCCACACCAGAGAGCAGCAGGACTTCTATGAGACCGTGTTGATGGATAAGAAGCCCATTGTTGCTGACACCAGGTATGTTGACTGGAAGTACATTGACAGTGAAGAGCACCGAGACTTCTTTCCCCATGTGCATGAGAGCTTTACTGCATGTGGAGTTGCTGATTTTGTGGGTCAAGAGGTGACAGCTTGGAATGACGAGATGATCATGTAGTTCTACGCCACAGCCCACTTCTATCCTGATGGCAAGATCACCTGGATGACTGAAGGTCAAAGGTTTTCTTCGTCTGTTGAAGAATGGGCAGAACTTCTGAATGCTCCAGTGCAGAGAGAGGACGACATTGATGTCTATGGGATTCCTAAGAAGAGTCATGATTCCATGAAGAACATGTACAAGGAGATCCCCGCTGCTGATTTGGAAGGGTGGAAGCTTGGCTCAGTGTACTATCTCCAGGCAGGTCTGACCACCACTAACACTATTTTGAGGCATACCTTGATGCCCAAGTCTGGAGACCACCGCATGATTCGAGGCTATTCTATCAACATGCTGCACATTCTCGATGAGAAGGCACCTTTCAAGGTGATGGACTTAATGGTAGAGACCATTAAGAGGACTGCAGCTGACCAGAAGCGGTCATGTGGGTTTGCCCCGCAGATTCAGATGCTCATCAATGCCAAGTTTGGCACGGGCAAATTCATGTTGGATAGGAAGCACTTGCCACTGCAGCCAGAGCATGAGGACAATGTAGTTGTGATGGATGAGGAGGATCCAACCTCAGTTGAAGGACAGGCAAAAATCGAAGCTGCGAAGAAAGCTAAAGCTGACAAAGAGGCAGCAGCAGCAGCAGCTAAGCCAAAGAGCTTCGGAGAGCAGATTCTTGAAGCTACCCAGAGGATTGAACAACGCCTGGCCAGCATTGAGCAATCTCAAGAGAGCCTAGAGAGGATTGTTGAGGACAAGATCCACGCTCTGGACGTGAAGCTGACAGAGATTCAGGTGTCCGTCAACAAGCTTGAGGCAGACATGGAGGAAGCAAGGCAGGAGAGAGCAGAACTCATGCAGGATGATCTAGTCCAAGACTCTCATCGCCAGACTGCTCCGGTTCCCAGAGGATCCAGATGTGCAGCTATCCCAGTGACTGACTCTAGGGCTACCACTTCAGCACCAGCTACAGCTCCAGCAGTTACTCCAGCTCCAGCATCCACTCCTCCAGCGCAGACATCAGCAGAAGTCTTTGCCGATGCAGTCATTTCTACTCCGACATCTACCCAGACGGGAGCCGCCAGCAGAGCCCGCAGTGACGCTTAGTTCTATACCTTTTCGAACTTTTTGGTAACTTGTTGCCAAAGGGGGAGAAATTGTATAGATCATAGGGCTTCGAGAGAGAGAGTGTTCTTTCGTTCTTTTGCCAGTTTCTTTGAGATACATTGGTTTCTTTTGGTCTTTCGAAACTTTCAGTGTGCTTGCTACTACGTTTGATGCTACCTTAATGAGTGCTTAGTCATACTATGCTTTAATGTGTGCTTAATGCTTATCATATGCTATTCCTTATTGTATGGCTATTTACTCTTGTCTTGGTGATTGAGTGCATGTTATTCATTCTTATCATTTTGTGCGCTCCACCAAGATGTATGTGACATGGAAGAGTGACCCATAATCCTAATCGATTGTGCATTTGCATTCAAACGCAAATTTAAAATAATGCACAAATTTAGGGGGAGCTCTTGTTTATCACACACTTCTCAAAGCGACGATATTATTCATTGATTATATCCTTTGTCGAAGCTTTGATCTATATGTTGTCATCAATTACCAAAAAGGGGGAGATTGAAAGTGCAACTAATCCCCGGGTGGTTTTGGTAATTAATAACAACATATATATCATTGAACTAATATTTACTTGAGAATCATTTCAGAAAAGTTCGATGATATGGGTATGGAAATGTCTGAAGAAGTGGACCCCTCAAAATGCTAAGACAAGCATTGGCAAAAGCTCAAGACTCTATTTTTGGTTTAGTGATCAAAGATCACATTGAGTCCATAGGAAAAGCCAATACTATTAAAAGGGGATGAGGTTGTGTTGATGATTTGGTTGCTCAAGTGCTTGGTGATCTAGCTCCCTCAACTATCAGCACCTTTCACTACTTAACACACTCATAAGTAATCTCGGACAAACCGATTCTGCAAACTCAGTCCCACCGAGATGAACCACCTCAGTTCTTCTTCCAAACCCTAATTTCTCGGTCCATACGATTTTGAGTTTCGGTCTCACCGAAACTGGACTGCCAACCTTCTGTAACCAATTGACATCACTTCGGAATATCCGAGTTGTTAATTTCGGTCCCACCGAGAATGGCAAGCTCCTACCTTTGACTCACTTCGGACACACCGAGATGGTATTTTCGGTCCCACCGAAAATCCCAACGTTCACTATATTTGAACTTTCGGTCTGACCGAGTTTTCACTTCGGTCTCACCGAGATTGCTCAAATATGTGTGTAACGGTTGGATTTTGTGTGGAGGCTATATATACCCCTCCACCCCCTCTTCATTCGTGGAGAGAGCCATCAGAAAGTCTACCACTCCTACCATACACTTTCTGAGAAGAGAACCACCTACCCTTGTGTTGAGATCAAGCCATTCCATTCCTACCATATGAAACTTGATTTCTAGCCTTCCCAAGTTGCTTTCCACTCAAACCTTTCTTCCACCACAGCCATATCAGTGAGGAGAGTTGAGTGTTGGGGAGATTATCATTTGAAGCACAAGAGCAAGGAGTTCATCATCATCAACCACATCTATTACCTTTTGGAGGGTGGTGCCTCCTAGATTGGTTAGGTGTCGCTTGGGAGCCTCCGTCTTCGAGATGTGGAGTTGAACCAAGAAGTTTGTAAGGGCAAGGAGATCGCCTACTTCGTGAAGATCTACCCCGAGTAAGGCTAGCCCTCCGTGGGCGTAGGCCATGATGGAATAGACAAGGTTGCTTCTTCGTGGACCCTTCGTGGGTGGAGCCCTCCATGGACTCGCGCAGCCGTTACCCTCCGTGGGTTGAAGTCTCCATCAACGTGGATGTACGATAGCACTACCTATCGGAACCACGGGAAAAATCATTGCGTCTCCAAATTGCGTTTGATCTTCTCCACTTCTCTTTACTACTTGTGCAATTTACTTTCCGCTGCCCATACTCTAGAATTGCATGTGTAGTGTGCTACTTGACTTGTGTGTTATGCAAAATCTGTCAAAATCTGTCCTTGATAAAAGACAGAATTTTTATCTTGTCGAGTAGTCTAATCACCCCCCCTCTAGACACTCTCACCTTCTTCGATCCCTCAATTGGTATCAGAGCTTTGGTCTCCATTGCTTTGGTTTACACACCATTGGAGGAAGATGGACGTGTCTACGTTTGGGAGTGTTAGCCATAGAGTGCCTATTCTTAATGGAGAGTCATATAACTCATGGAGGTCTGAAATGCTTAGTATCTTTAAGATGTACAATTTGTGCAAATATGTTGAGACCCCCTATGTGCCTCCTTTTGATCCCTTGCACCCTACCATGGATGAAGAGCTTGATTTGCTTCGTAACCTTAGGACTGTAAATCTTATCATTAGAGGGTTACCCGATGACTTGCTTAAGCTTGTTACAAACTTTGAGTGCGCCTATGCTATGTGGAAGTTCTTGGAAGAACTTTATCCGGACTACTCTTTGAGAAGTCTTGATGAAATTCTACACAAGACTATTGAATTTGATAAGATGCGCCCCAATGATCCCAACTTTGATAAATGCTTCTTTGAGCTTCGTGATCTTATGAAAAAGAAGGGTGATCCCGGTCTTATCAATGTTTTAATTAGAAATGCTCTTGCATTACATTCCCAAGATTATTGTCACATTGACAAAACTAATGCAAGTGGTTATCAAATTGACCTAGGTGTTGATGATGAACAATCTATGGGTCAATATGATGATAAGCATGAGCATGATGATGATTACTCCGACTCGGACACCGAGCTAGACAAGATCATGAAGAGTCTCAATCTTATGGCAAATCTGAGAGACTACATGTCCGGCGGAAAAGAGTGGATTCTTGATAGTGGATGCACCGACCACATGACCGGAGACAAAGACATGTTTGGAGAGCTTGCAAAGAACGATGGTCCACGCAAGTATGTGACTTTTGGAGACAACTCCAAGGGTAAGGTACTTGGCCTTGGTAAGGTGGCCATATCTCATGATAGCTCTATTCAAAATGTCATGCTTGTAGAATCTCTTGGATACAATTTACTTTCCGTGTCTAGATTAGCTGACTTTGGATTCAATGTGTTGTTCACCAAAGTAGATTGCCAAGTCTTTCGTCGTGACAATCAAAACATGGCATTTATCGGTATCCGTAGAGGTGATCTATATATTGTTGATTTCACTAAGAAAGCCCAACCTAGAGCTTGTTTCATTGCTAAATCCTCTAAAGGTTGGTTATGGCATAGAAGGCTTGGACATGTTGGTATGCGTAATCTAGACAAGTTGATCAAAGGTGATCATATTCTTGGCGTTAAAGATGTTTTCTTTGACAAAGATAGACTTTGTAGTGCTTGTCAAGCAGGAAAACAAGTAGGTGGAAGTCATCCCGTGAAAAACATCATGACCACAAGGAGACCGCTTGAGCTTCTTCATATGGACCTCTTCGGTCCCAATGCTTACAAAAGCCTTGGTGGTAACTCCTTTGGTCTAGTTATAGTTGATGATTATTCCAGATTTACGTGGGTATTTTTCCTTGATGACAAATCGCAGGTTCAGAGAATCTTCAAAACCTTTGCCAAAAAGGCCCAAAATCAATTTGAAGTGAAGATCAAGAAAGTTCGGAGTGACAATGGAACGGAGTTCAAGAATGCCAATGTAGACTCTTTTCTCGATGAGGAAGGGATTCTACATGAGTTCTCGGCTACATACTGAAAGTGCAACTAATCCCCTGGTGGTTTTGGTAATTAATAACAACATATATATCATTGAACTAATATTTACTTGAGAATCATTTCAGAGAAGTTCGATGATATGGGTATGGAAATGTCTGAAGAAGTGGACCCCTCAAAATGCTAAGACAAGCATTGGCAAAAGCTCAAGACTCTATTTTTGGTTTAGTGATCAAAGATCACATTGAGTCCATAGGAAAAGCCAATACTATTAAAAGGGGATGAGGTTGTGTTAATGATCTGGTTGCTCAAGTGCTTAGTGATCTAGCTCCCTCAACTATCAGCACTCTTCACTACTTAACACACTCATAAGTAATCTCGGACAAACCGATTCTGCAAACTCAGTCCCACCGAGATGAACCACCTCAGTTATTCTTCCAAACCCTAATTTCTCGGTCCATCCGATTTCGAGTTTCGGTCTCACCGAAACTGGACTGCCAACCTTCTGTAACCAATTGACATCACTTCGGAATATCCGAGTTGTTAATTTCGGTCCCACCGAGATGGCAAGCTCCTACCTTTGACTCACTTCGGACACACCGAGATGGTATTTTCGGTCCCACCGAAAATCCCAACGTTCACTATATTTGAACTTTCGGTCTGACCGAGTTTTCACTTCGGTCTCACCGAGATTGGTCAAATATGTGTGTAACGGTTGGATTTTGTGTGGAGGCTATATATACCCCTCCACCCCCTCTTCATTCGTGGAGAGAGCCATCAGAAAGTCTACCACTCCTACCTTACACTTTCTGAGAAGAGAACCACCTACCCTTGTGTTGAGATCAAGCCATTCCATTCCTACCATATGAAACTTGATTTCTAGCCTTCCCAAGTTGCTTTCCACTCAATCCTTTCTTCCACCACAGCCATATCAGTGAGGAGAGTTGAGTGTTGGGGAGATTATCATTTGAAGCACAAGAGCAAGGAGTTCATCATCATCAACAACATCTATTACCTTTTGGAGGGTGGTGCCTCCTAGATTGGTTAGGTGTCGCTTGGGAGCCTCCGTCTTTGAGATGTGGAGTTGAACCAAGAAGTTTGTAAGGGCAAGGAGATCGCCTACTTCGTGAAGATCTACCCCGAGTAAGGCTAGTCCTCCGTGGGCGTAGGCCATGATGGAATAGACAAGGTAGCTTCTTCGTGGACCCTTCGTGGGTGGAGCCCTCCGTGGACTCGCGCAGCCGTTACCCTCCGTGGGTTGAAGTCTCCATCAACGTGGATGTACGATAGCACCACCTATCGGAACCACGACAAAAATCTCCGTGTCTCCAAACTGCGTTTGATCTTCTCCACCTCTCTTTACTACATGTGCAATTTACTTTCTGCTGCTTATACTCTAGAATTGCATGTGTAGGGTGTTACTTGAATTGATCTTAATTGTGAAACTGCCAAAAACATTGCATGATCAAAAGGCAGATTTTTTATATTGTCAAGTAGTCTAATCACCCCCCCTCTAGACATACTTTCGATCCTACAACATCTATAACAATCCCTATTGGTGAAATAGTGTCTCTATTGGCAAGCTTAATAGTAACATCAATACCCTCTAACTCAGCAGGTGCAATTTCGTGCATAATTTCTTCATATAAGGAAATGGGTATTACACTCGCACTAGTACCTACTTCCTCTGTTTCTAAATATAGGTCTTTGTAGAGATTTCACTATGGACTACATACAGACCAAAATGGGTGAATCTACTTCTAAAATGCATCTATATACATCCGTATGTGGTTTTTAGTGAAATCTCTACAAAGACTTATATTTAGGAACGGAGGGAGTACATCACATAAACCATGATAGCAATGATCTCATATTTTAACAGAAATAACAGGCATGCCTACAACAGGTATATGTTTATTCCTAGTATCGGGTTTGGCGATTCTAGCTGCTTCCTCATGGAGGTAAATAACGTGCCCATCTATATTATCGACCAAGAGATCCTTAACCATAGCAACACTAGGTTCAACTTTAATTTGCTCAGAGGGTGTAGGTGTTCCAATATTACTCTTACGAACCACAGTTGAAGCTTTAGCATGATCCTTTATCCTAACAGGGAAAGGAGGTTTCTCAATGTAACCGGTAGGAACAATAGGATGAACATTATAAGTGATAGTCTTTTCTTCAAATTTAACAGGTTCAACTACTTTTACCTTAATGGGATGATGGTATTTAAACAACTTGTCCTTAGGGCGATCAACATGAGTAGCAAATGATTTACAGAAATAAGCTACTATCTCAGAGTCTAGTCCATATTTAGTGCTAAATTCACGGAAAACATCGGTATCCATAAAAGATTTAACACAATCAAACTTAGGTGTTATACCTGACTCCTTACCTTTGTCGAGATCCCAATCTTCAGAGTTGCATTTAATTCTTTCCAATAAATCCCATTTGAATTCAATAGTCTTCATCATAAAAGAACCAATACAAGAAGTATCGAGCATGGAGCGATTATTGAGAGAAAGCCGAGCATAAAAATTTTGAATGATCATTTCTCTTGAGAGCTCATGATTGGGGCATGAATATAACATTGACTTAAGCCTCCCCCAAGCTAGAGCGATACTTTCTCCTTCGCGAGGCCAAAAATTATATATATAATTACGATCATGATGAACCTGATGCATAGGGTAGAACTTCTGATGAAATTCCAACTTCAATTGATTATAGTTCCATGACCCAATATCATCGCATAGCCTAAACCATGTCAATGCCTCTCCCTTCAAAGATAAAGGGAAGACCTTCTTCTTGATCACATCCTTGGGCATACCTGCAAGCTTAAACAATCCACAAACTTCATCCACATAGATTACGTGCAAATCGGGATGCAATGTTCCATCTCGTGTAATGGGATTAGCTAGCAGTTTCTCTATCATACCCAAAGGAATTTCAAAGAAAACATTTTCAGTAGGTTTAGTAGGTTGAGGAGCAACTCTTTTCTCTACTGGTTGAGGTCAAGATACCCCGAATAAGCCCCTCAAAGGATTAAGTTCCATAGTGACAAATGATAGTAAATTTCAGCACACTATATAAATATTTCCTTACCAAAGGTGCTTCACTCCCCGGCAACGGCGCCAGAAAAGAGTCTTGATGACCCACAAGTGTAGGGGATCTATCGTAGTCCTTTCGATAAGTAAGAGTGTCGAACCCAACGAGGAGCGGAAGGAAATGATAGGCAGTTTTCAGTAAGGTGTTTTCTGCAAGCACTGAAATTATCGGTAACGGATAGTTTTGTGATAAGATAATTGGTAGCAAGTAAATAATAGTAAAAGTAAATAAGGTGCAGAAAGATGGCCCAATCCTTTTTGTAGCAAAGTACAAGCCTGGGCAAACTCTTATATGAAGGAAAGCGCTCCCGAGGACACATGGGAATTATCGTCAAGCTAGTTTTCATCACGATCATATGATTCGCGTTCGTTACTTTGATAATTTGGTATGTGGGTGGACCGGTGCTTGGTTACTGCCCTTACTTGTACAAGCATCCCACTTATGATTAACCTCTATTGCAAGCATCCGCAACTACAAAAGAAGTATAAAGGTAAACCTAACCATAGCATGAAACATATGGATCCAAATCAGCCCCTTACGAAGCAACGCATAAACTAGGGTTTAAGCTTCTGTCACTCTAGCAACCCCTCATCTACATATTACTTCCCAATACCTTCCTACAGGCCCAAACAATGGTGAAGTGTCATGTAGTCGACGTTCACATGACACCATCTCATCAAAATATCAAACGAATACCAAATTCACATGACTACTTATAGCAAGACTTCTCCCATGTCCTCAGGAACAAACGTTACTACTCACAAAGCATATTCATGTTTATGATCAGAGGGGTATTAATATGCATAATGGATCTGAATATATGATCTTCCACCAAGTAAACCAACTAGCATCAACTACAAGGAGTAATCAACACTACTAGCAACCTACAGGTACCAATCTGAGGTTTTGGTACAAAGATTGGATACATGATATGAACTAGGATTTGAGAGGAGATGGTGCTGGTGAAGATGTTGATGAAGATAACCCTCCCCAAGATGGGAGAGTTGTTGGTGATGACGGCGGTGACGATTTCCCCCTCCCGGAGGGAAGTATCCCCGGCAGAACAGCTCGCCAGAGCCCTA
The DNA here is from genome assembly GCA_902687465.1 of Secale cereale. Classification (NCBI taxonomy): domain Eukaryota; kingdom Viridiplantae; phylum Streptophyta; class Magnoliopsida; order Poales; family Poaceae; genus Secale; species Secale cereale. Next base: position 136,821,247 of record LR738709.1, read on the forward strand.
GATTGATTTTGCCCAGGTTCCGCCTCGAGACGGCGGCGCTTCGTCCCAAAAGCCTCCTTATGATTTTTTTTCCAGGTCAAAACACCCCATATATCAGAAGATGGGCATCGGGGGGTCACCAGGTGGCCCCCCACCCTCGTGGACAGTGGGTGGCACCCCTCTCGTATCTCTTTCGCCAGATATTTTTTATATTTTCTGAAACGGAGTTTCGTGGAGTTTCGGGGCTTTTTGAGTTGTGCAGAATAGGTCTCCAATGTTTGCTCCTTTTCCAGCCTAGAATTCCAGCTGCCAGCATTCTCCCTCTTCGTGTAAACCAAATAAAATAAGAGAGAAAAGGCGTAAGTATTGTGAAATAATGTGTAATAACAGCCCATAGTGCAATAAATATCAACATAAAAGCATGATGCAAAATGGACGTATCATGAAGCCAAAAGATGCAACGTTGATAATGATAGTGCAACTTATTTGTTGCACTGTCGTTTAGGTCATATTGGTGTAAAGCGCGTGAAGAAACTCCATGCTGATAGACTTTTGGAATCACTTGATTATGAATCACTTGGTGCTTACGAACCATGCCTCATGGGAAAGATGACTAAAACTCCATTCTCCGGAACAATGGAGCGAGCAACTGACTTATTGGAAATCATACATACTGATGTATGCGGTCCAATGAGTGTTGAGGCTCGCGGCGGGTATCGTTATTTTCTGACCTTCTCAGATGATTTGAGTAGATATGGGTAATCTACTTGATGAAGCACAACTCTGAAACATTTGAAAAGTTCAAAGAATTTCAGAGTGAAGTAGAGAATCATCATAACAAGAAACTAAAGTTTCTACCATCTGATCGCGGAGGCGGATATTTGAGTTATGAGTTTGGTCTTCATTTGAAACAATGTGGAATAGTTTCACAACTCACGCCACCTGGAACACCACAACGTAATGGTGTGTCTGAATGTCGTAATCGTACTTTATTAGATATGGTGCGATCTATGATTTCTCTTACCGATTTACCACTATCATCTTGGGGTTATGCTTTAGAGACAGCTACATTCAGGTTAAAAAGGGCACCATCTAAATCCGTTGAGACGACACCTTATGAACCGTGGTCTGGCAAGAAACCCAAGTTGTCACTTCTTAAAGTTTGGGGCTGCGATGCTTATGTGAAAAAGCTTCAACCTGATAAGCTCGAACCCAAGTCGGTGAAATGTGTCTTCATAGGATACCCAAAGGAAATTGTTGGGTACACCTTCTATCACATATCCGAAAACAATATATTCGTTGCTAAGAATGGATCCTTTCTAGAGAAGGACTTTCTCTCGAAAGAAGTGAGTGGGAGGAAAGTAGAACTTGATGAGGTAATTATACCTTCTCCCAAATTGGAAAGTAGTTCATCACAGAAACTAGTTCCAGTGATTCCTACACCAATTAGTGAGGAAGCTAATGATGATGATCATGAAACTTCAGAACAAGCTATTACCAAACCTCATAGGTCAACCAGAGTAAGTTCCACACCAGAGTGGTACGGTAGCCCTGTTCTGGAAGTCATGTTACTAGACCATGATGAACCTACGAACTATGAGGAAGTGATGATGAGCCCAGATTCCGCAAAATGGCTTGAGGCCATGAAATCTGAGATGGGATCCATGTATGAGAACAAAGTGTGGACTTTGGTTGACTTGCCCGATGATCGGCGAGCCATTGAAAATTAATGGATTTTTAAGAGGAAGGCTGACGCCGATGGTAATGTTACTGTCTACAAAGCTCGACTTGTTGCAAACGATTTTTTACAAGTTCAAGGAGTTGACTACGATGAGACTTTCTCACTCGTAGTGATGCTTAAGTCTGTCCGAATCATGTTAGCAATTGCCGCATTTTATAACTATGAAATCTGACAAATGGATGTCAAACTGTATTCCTTAATGGATATCTCAAAGAAGAGTTTTATATGATGCAACTAGAAGGTTTTGTCGATCCTAAAGGTGCTAACAAAGTGTGCAAGCTCCAGCGATCCATCTATGGACTGGTGCAAGCATCTTGGAGTTGGAATATACGCTTTGATGAGGTGATCAAAGCATATGGTTTTATACAGACTTTTGGAGAAGCCTGTATTTACAAGAAAGTGAGTGGGAGCTCTATAGCATTTCTGATATTATATGTGGATGACATATTATTGATTGGAAATGATGTAGAATTTCTGGATGGCGTAAAAGGATACTTAAATAAGAATTTTTCAAAGAAAGACCTCGATGAAGCTGCTTATATATTGGGCATCAAGATCTATAGAGATAGATCAAGACGCTTAATTGGACTTTCACAAAGCACATACCTTGATAAAGTTGTGAAGAAGTTCAAAATGGATCATTCAAAGAAAGGGTTCTTGCCTGTGTTACAAGGTGTGAAGTTGAGTAAGACTCAATGCCCGACCACTTCAGAAGATAGAGAGAAAATGAAAGTCATTCCCTATGCTTCAGCCATAGGTTCTATCATGTATGCAATACTAAGGGCCAGTTCTTTTGGTGGCTTTTTTGAGCTTCTAGAATAAGCTGCCCCTACCCAGCTTATTCTAGAAGCCCAACCAAAAATATTATTTTAGAAGCCTAATAGTCAAGTCTTAATTAGTAGGCTTCTCAAAAAGTAAATTTGGTTGGGCTTCTAGAATAAGCGGGTAGGGGGCAGCTTATTCTGGCTTATTCTAGAAGCCAGCAAAAGAACTAGCCCTAAGTACCAGACCTAATGTGTGCCTTGCTAGAAGACTGGCAGGGAGGTACCAAAGTAATCAAGGAGTGGATCACTGGACAGCGGTCAAGAACATCCTGAAGTACCTGAAAAGGACAAAGGATGTGTTTCTCATTTATGAAGGTGACAAAGAGCTCGTCGTAAATGGTTACATCGATGCAAGCTTTGACACTGATTCGGATGACTCTAAGTCACAAACCGGATACGCATTTTTTTTTTTGAACGGTGGAGCTGTCAGATGGTGCAGTTCCAAGCAGAGCGTCGTGGCGGGATCTATGTGTGAATTGGAGTACATAGCTGCTTCGGAAGCAGCAAATGAAGGAGTCTGGATGAAGGAGTTCATATCCGATCAAGGTGTAATACCTAGTGCATCGGGTCCAATGAAAATCTTTTGTGACAACATTGGAGCAATAGCCTTGGAGAAGGAATCCAGGTTTCACCAGAGAACCAAGCACATCAAGAGACGCTTCAACTCCATCTGCGATCAAGTCAAGGAGGGAGACATAGAGATTTTCAAAATACATACGGATCCGAATGTCGCAGACCCATTGACTAAGCCTTTTCCACGAGCAAAACATGATCAGCAGCAAGACTCCATGGGTGTTAGAATCATTACTATGTAATCTAGATTATTGACTCTAGTGCAAGTGGGAGACTGAAGGAAATATGCCCTAGAGGCAATAATAAAGTTGTTATTTATATTTCCTTATATATCATGACAAATGTCTTTTATTCATGCTAGAATTGTATTAACTGAAAACTTGATACATGTGTGAGTACATAGACAAAACAGAGTGTCCCTAGCATGCCTCTACTAGACTAGCTCGTTAATCAAAGATGGTTGAGTTTCCTAACCATAGGCATGTGTTGTCATTTGATCAATGGGATCACATCATTAGGAGAATGATGTGATGGACAAGACCCATCCGTTAGCTTAACACGATGATCGTTTAGTTTTATTGCTATTACTTTCTTCATGACTTATACATGTTCCTCTGACTATGATATTATGCAACTCCCGAATACCGGAGGAACACCTTGTGTGCTATCAAATGTCACAACGTAACTGCGTGATTATAAAGATGCTCTACAAGTGTTTCTGAAAGTGTTTGTGGTGTTGGCATAGATCAAGATTATGATTTTTCACTCCGAGTGTCGGAGAGGTATCTCTAGGCCCTCTCGGTAATACACATCATAATAATCCTTGCAAGCAAATGACTAATGAGTTAGTCACGAGATGATGTATTACGGAATGAGTAAAGAGACTTGCCGGTAACAAGATTGAACTAGGTATGATGATACCGACAATCGAATCTCGGGCAAGTAACATACCGATGACAAAGGGAACAACGTATGTTATTATGCAGTTCGACCGATAAAGATCTTTGTAGAATATTTAGGAGCCAATATGAGCATCCAGGTTCCGCTATTGGTTATTGACCGGAGATGTGTCTCAGTCATGTCTACAAAGTTCTCGAACATGTAGGGTCCGCACGCTTAACATTCGATAACGATTGGTATTATGAGTTTATGTGATTTGATGTACCGAAAGTTGTTTGGAGGCCCGGATGAGATCACGGACATGAAAAGGATTCTCAAAATGGTCGAGGCATAACGATTCATATATTAAAAGGTTATATTTAGACACCGGAATGGTTTGGATCGTATCGGATAAATTACGGAGTACCGGAGGTTACCGGAACCCCCCTCCCCCCGGGAAGCTATTGGGCCTCATGGGCCTTAGTGGCGATGAGAGAGGGTTGGCCAGGAGGTGGCGTGCACCCCCCTTGCCCCAATCCGAATTGGACAAGGGGAGGGGGCGGCGCCCCCTCCTTCCTTATCTCCTCCTCCTCCTCCCCCCCTTCTCCTACTTGGACTAGGAAAGGGGGAAACCTACTCCTACTAGGAGTAGGATTCCTCCCCCCTTGGCGCGCTCCTGTGGACGGACGGCCTCCTCCTCCCCTCCTTTATATACGTGGGAGGGGGGCACCCCATAGACACACAAGTTGATCTTTAGCCGTGTGCGGTGCCCCCCTCCACAGTTTTCCACCTCGGTCATATTGTCGTAGTGCTTAGGCGAAGCCTTGCGTCGGTAACTTCATCATCACCGTCACCACGCCGTCGTGCTGATGAAACTCTCCCTCAGCCTCAGCTGGATCAAGAGTACGAGGGACGTCACCGAGCTAAACGTGTGCAGATCGCATATGTGTCGTGCGTTTGGTACTTGATCGGTTGGATCGCGAAGACGTTTAACTACATCAATCGCGTTACTAAACAGTTCCGCTTTCGGTCTACGAGGGTACGTGGACACACTCTCCCCGCTCGTTCCTATGCTTCTCCTAGATAGAAATTGCGTGATCATAGGAAAATTTTGGAATAATACGTTCCCCAACACAAGGAGCCCGCCACCCCTCTCCCCCGCCTCCCCCAGCTCCCGTCCCGCCGGCCGAGGCATCGCATGAACGTCCCGGTGCACTAGGCGAAGTGGCGCTGGGAGAACCGCGTCCCTCTCCCCTACCTCGATGTCACCCTGCCACACGACTGCCACTTGGATCCAGAGAGGATCCCAATGCCAGCGGCACCGCGGTCGGCAAGGGCGCACGCAGAGGAGGTGCGGCGCAGGCGGGCCCTACTATTGCCGGAGCAGCAGCGTGACTCCGCCTACGACGTCGACTCGCCCTATTGGGCCCGTTGGTTCGCCTTCGAGCACGAGGAGGCCACGCGGTGCGGCGTCCCCGACGTCTCGCATGGCTCCCCGCCGGCGCCCCTCGTCGTTCGCCATGAGGACCAGGAGGCGAAGGCCGCCTACTAGGCGGCCCTGGCGGCCGTCCTCCGGGAGAGCGAGGAGGAGGAGTGGCGCAGGGAGGAGGTGAAGGAAGCGTCGTACGAGGCGCGCATGGCGGAGGCCATGGCGTTGTTCGCGGGCCGGCGACTGCGTCGTGCCGCCGCTGGCCCCGCCATCCCCAGGCAAGGCGGAGCCGACCCCCATCAAGCGCTACTCCTGGACCGGGGTAGTGCGCGAGTGGGTTAGCGTGTCGCCGGTGTGGATGGGGGCGATGCCGACGCAGGAGCAGGAGTACCTCGAGCACTGGCGTCAGTGAAGGCTGGCCAAGGAGTGCCGCGAGGGCGAGTACCTCGAAATGCTTGAACGCGACGCCTGGGAGGAGCGCCGCGAGGCAGAGGAGGAAGCGTGCCTTGCCCAGCAGGCAGCGGCACACCCCCGCCGGACGACATTGCCAGGCTCTGGAACACGGCGTTCCCTTGGGCCGGCCCGGCGCCGACGTTAATCGACCTCACCGGCCCCGACGTCGACGAGGACACCGCCTAGGACAGCGCTGCCTCGTAGTTTAATTTTAGTTAATGTAACGTAGACGGTGAACTGTAGCCGGCCTTTGTGATCGGCATTAATGTTTTTCCATTTTTGAAATATTGGTGATCCTTTTTTTCGCGTGAACAAAGAAATAGATTGGGCTGGAGTTGAGCGTAACACCGACCCAAATGCGGAAGCGGACGATAATCGAAGCGGACACCCGGGCCGATCCAAAACGGACGGCTGGAGTTGCTCTAAAAGCATTTGACAGAACAGCCATAAAAAGGACACGGTGGCGTGGCATGAATCCTGATCCGATACACATGCCTGCTCGGCTGCACGCTCTGTCTTTCTCTGCCTCAACCACAGACCAAATAACCACTCGAGCAGTGCGCCCAAGACCATGTGCCGGATACGTGGTGTCGGTGGCGGGAATGAATGAGCATGACGCGACCCCCTTCACAAATGCTCGTGCATGTGTATAGATAGGTAGCAAGGGGCACACATATACGTGATGATATCACCAGAGTACCATCCATGTGCGTCTCGCGTTGCTCCTAGTCAACATGGTTGGTCAGGATGATCATCACGCACGCTCTCCCCCTCTAGCTATGTTTTTCTTTTTGCCGATTCGATTACCTTTCTTCTCACTCACATGCTTCTATCACTGGCTCCTGGCCCCTCCTTCTCTCCCGTGTTCCTTCCCAGATCCAGTTGACCATAAAAACAAAGAAAGAAGCTGCTCCAGTCCAGACTCTTCTAGGCCCTAGCTCTAGCTGGTTGCTTTCTAAACGTGGCATGTCTTTTTTTCTTTTTCTTTTCTGTTCGAGACAAGGACCGTTGCATGTCTAAAATGCCTCTGGATGCAAACTTTGAGTTTTCACTGAAGAATTTAGTAGCCTCAGAACGGAATGTGCTATAAATTATTCCCTCCGTCCCATAATGTAAGACGTTTTTTGACACCTTACACACTGCTTAACTAATTTGTTGAAATGTGCTTATTGAGATAAGGCCCTGCATGTTTCTGCCAAACTACCACTGCTACTTAATGGAGTTTGTAGGTAAAAAACGGGAAGTGTCGCTTTGTCAGATCGGCACTTCCATTCTTCCACATGCCCACTTCTTTTGGGTAGCAACAGACAAAGATTTCAACCTCCTATGATCGATTCACATTCATCTGCCCCCCTAGAATCTTCCTCCGTTGTTTCCTATTCAAAACGGAAATGCCCTCCGATGTATCGATCGAAGCAGCAGGCCTTCAGTTCAGGTGTCACAGTTGCACATCTCCTTCTCCTCGTGTCCTGCGCGGGATGGATACAAATGCGTCACTGCCAAACTGTACGAAAGCAAAACCTCCCCACCTTTTCACTAAAGAACTGAAGAAAAAAATATAGCATCAATCAGACCCCCTCCTCTCGCTTTGCAGAAGGAATTTGTTGCTAGCTCCGACTGTATTGTCAATTATGAACCATACAATGATTTGTTTCGTAACTGAACTTTTTGGTCCCTGAAAGTAACACATGCATGCTCTGGGACTCTGGGTATCTGATCAGCAAATTGTGCTGGTAACTACTGGTGGCCTTTATTCACTGCAACACACGCCACAATCATCCAGCTCTGCTGCTCAGTCTTTGGCAAGGGAAACATAAGTAAGATTCCATTATCTCTCTTCTTCTGAATCTGATGGAAATGAGACATGAAGTGTTTGGCTAGGTTCAAATGGATGGTGCCAGGTTTGCATCAGTTTCAGTCACCACCTGTTTGATTTGATCTTTACCAATGCACATTGTATAGATTGATTTGCATCAAGACTCGGATTGCAGAAGCACATTTTGTAAAAGCAAAAAACTTTTGGTGCAAAGGAACAGCTGTATGATCCCTTTCAGCAATAATCAGCATTGTACTTGCGGAATTGCATGGCATGCAAAGCCCGAAAGCAACAACTCCCTGGACTGGACCGATGAAACGACCTTGCAGCTACAGGGTGGGCATCAGAATATCGGAGATTAGGCACGCACCGGGCTGCTGTTAGCACGCACACATCGGTCGCTGATCAATGTCGTTTTGCGCAGTTTTCCGGTAAGCCTGAGCTTTAATCTCGGATCAACTGTGAGCCTCATTATCACTTTATCAGAGCTAGGATGCAAAGGAAAGGACACACACTGTGCATATGTTCCAACCTTGACTTCTCTCGTCTATGAATAATATGGCTGCGGACGCATTTAGGATCTCTCATTTTCGAAATGGACAAGGCAAAAGGGCAAAAGCAAATTTGTCAAGTTGCTGCGCACATTTTCTTTGATATGACCTGTAAATGACCCGTCAAGGAGGCATTAGGTATAGATGCAGAGTAATTTACAGTGAAGGATTACACATGCAGCACACCCAACCTAATTTGTTTGACGGAGTCAGAGCTGAGGTACCTCTGATGATGAAAACTGCTAACTGTTGTACTGTGAATCTTATCACTCCAGACTGGTTCAGTAATGGTTGTAGGGCAGCTGTACAGTTATTTTGGTTGTTTGGCCTGTTCTTCATTGGTTTCTTTTTTTGCTCTTTTGTCTTTGGCTTTCATTTGTAATACTGGCGCCATTTTCGGTGCTTTTCTTCTAACACAGAGTTAATTATGCGCACCTATTAGGTGTATATTGGAGAAAAAAAAATTAAATATACCTCCAAAAGAGGAAGCTGAGCCTTCCTCTAACCAACTAAGATGACCTAAATGTCAGGCTTAATTAATTTATGATTTGAAAGGCACCCACAAAGGGCAACTTTGCTTATGATCCAGGGCAACGGTTATCTGTTTTAAGCACTCAATGAGCACTTTCTACCAGATTAATTCATTGTTAATTATATAGATGAAGCTTGAAGCATCCACCTACTATTTCTGACCTGCACATAGGTCTCAGCCTGCAAACTAAACTGAACTCAGACTGCTACTTTCTGAAAAATTAGTAGTGCCAGAGTCTGAAATCAGGAAAACCATACCCAAGCCTAACTTTTTACCCACATCTTTGTAACCTCGCTGAGCTGATCTCCCCAAACTACAAGTATTTTAATTATCACCGGTAAAAAAAATTAGACGCTTCTGAGGACTCGTTTTTTTAAAAGCCAATTTTCTGAATGAATTATCACCTTTGCAATTGCATGGAGTGAATTCTGAACCCTTGGGGGTCCATGCATGTGTTCTTCTTCTTCATCACGCATGATGGGCTAGCTGGTCCTCGACCTCGAGGAGCAATAACTCCAGTGTCTTTCCCTGCTGTTTCTTCAACAACTTGATGCCCCTCATATGGGGCAATGCAATGCAACCTGCAGAAATGCATGGCAGCAACGCGGGGATGGAGGCCCCAGCCCCCAGGGGTAGTAGGTAGCTGGCTAGCGAGTGCCCTTGATGGTTGATGGCCCCTCCATCGAGTAGCTCATCCGTTTCGTCGGGTCGGGAGAGACTCCACTGCAGTACCGTTTTCATCACTTGTGGAAAACGAATTTGAGCAACGCAACGGATTCATCCGTAAGTGCCTGTACTTTTTAGTACGTACTACATGTTGTAATTGGTTTTATGTACTTTGCTGTTCAACCAAATAGTATGGATCTGAATGTACGTACGTACGTACGTAGATCGGCCCAGCCCGAAAAGTTCTGAAGTGCATCACATGAGAAAATGACTGCATGCATGGGATAACCTTGAACCAAATGCAAGTCAAATGGCTAGGCCAGCATGACGCAAAGATCGTAACTGCCTTGACAGGCACTCGATGCATGGTTAATTAAGATGTTACAACCTCAACAAATGAGCTAGTCTCCTCTAGCTTCTTTGTTTACTCAGTGTTCAAAATGCAAAAGAATCAGCACAACTCAACCACTACTGTCCTCTTTCTTGGCAGCACCATCCGGTCCGTCCCGGGGGCATCGGACCGGGTAAACTAGCCAAGCTTCTTTTTCCTCACGACCATTGTCAGAGATAGTTAATGAAGCTCGAGGATAAGCCAAAAATAATATGTAACGAGCTTAGAGTAATTAGTCCACTCTCGTGTGCCTCTGCTTAAGAATAACACGTCGGAGTTCAGAACCACGGCCCCTTGCATTGCATGCACTTGTCAACTACGTAATGTGCAAGTTGGGGAGAGCAGATAGCTAAACAAATGCGTTGCGGATTTTTGACAGAGATATGAACCATGAGCGCGAGACATGGGATCCGATCGACCCCTATATTCGTGCTTAATTTTCTCCTAAGTTCCATTAATGCATGGCACCGTTGGGTTCCCTATGGAGATTAGGTAGGATTAGCAGATAAAAGATTCAGACACTGACAAATTGCTAGCCACATACTATGAAAATTTTCTTGCTAATGACGCGTCTGTTGAAATCCATGGGACGAGCTACTATGCACACTTCATTTTAAGAATCCGTCCTACTTCGAAATTTCTAAATTTCTCTAAAAGTCTTCATTCCACAATCAGAATTAACCTAAAATGCCCCACAACAATATAAATACAACTTACTCCCTCTGCAAACTAATATAAGATCGTTTATTACTAGGGAATGACAGTAACTTATTGCAAGGACGCAATAGATTGTATAGGCGGGAGAGTAAAAGAACACATATTTGCAGTACACACATGCCTGACACGACCAAATGACTGTATACATACGCGTATATACACACACGTACGGTTGCACATGCGCGTATACGGATACACCACCACAAAATATTACTCGTTATACTTATATGTTTACACTTGTCTTCCTTGCCATGCATGACTCGTAGTAAATCACACGTACGTAACGCAGGTCAAGTAAGTACGTTTATACTAGCACAAAATGCAAGCCACACCCCGGGTATTTAGAAAATTAAGCATGACACACTGCTACTTTCTGTAGCCAGGACAGGGCAGGGCTCCTCTCTAGGCCGCCGCGCTGGTGGCTCGGCCGCCGGCCCTGTGGCCTACGACGGTGGCAAGCGCGTTCCGGACGGCCACGGCGACGCCGCATCCCTTCACCACCCGCCTGTCGCACTCTCGGCCCGTCCCGAAGCAGCTCGACGGCGCCGCCGCGTCCTCGAAGACGTCGCCGGCCGAGAACGCTCGTCGGTGGGCGCCGCGCGCGGCGGGCGAGGACTGCACCGTGAACACCGGCGACATGGACGACGCGGTGGACGACGAGGACGACCAGGAGAGGGAGGAGGAGGAGCAAGGCGACGTCCTGCGCCGGGGCCTCCGGAAGAGGGCGATGACGCCGCCGGGCCAGCGCCTCCCGGACCCGCTGGCGCCGCCCCTCTTGGAGCCGCCCTTGCCGCCGGCCGCGTAGTAGGAGGGCGGCGGCGTGAGCGGCGGGAGCGCGGCGGCGGAGGGCGAGCTCTTGGGCGTGCCCGGCTGCGACTCCCACAGGAAGGGCACGGAGCCCGCGGAGGCGACGCCGTAGTACACCCGGAAGGACGGCACGGCGATGGCCGCGTCCTTGGAGAGCATCCTAGAGTAGAGCTTGGCGCCCCCCTGCTGCTGCTGCTTCACGCGCTTGTCCGGCCCCTCCTCCTTGCGCGTGGTGGTCGCCATGGCCGGAAGGAACGACGCTGATCTCTAGCTAGCTAGCCTAGCCGCTTCTTGGCTACTGGAGTACGTACTACCCAATTAGAGAGAGGGTAGCTAGCGAGAGAGAGAGAGAGAGGCGTGTGTAAAGGGAAGGAAGGAAGGGAAGAAGGTGCGATGCGAGCCAGTTGAGAGAAGGAGAGGCTGCAGTGCAGTGGCACTGGCATCTAGCCAGCTATGGCAATTATATATCGTCGCCGGGGTGGGTAGATCAGCTAGATGCCGGCCATGCTCCGCCGGGGTCCAGTCTTCCGGCTTCGACCCTGGAATAGAACGGTCACGATCGCGAACGCCATTCGTGTCTGTCGACCGTGGTTTATAACTTTATATCTCAGGAGTAAGTTTAGTTTCGACTAGATATTATGTATGTCACCAGCTGCAGGTGTAAATTCAGTTTAGTTTCGACTAGATATTATGTATGTCACCAGCTGCAGGTCTACACTAGTTGCTCCATCCGACTGTTACTTTTCCGGTTTTGCTAAAGTCTCATTCGACTTAGACTTCGTTGTATCTCAGTCGATATTATATTTCATTGATTTAGCATCGAGATTCGTACAATTTTTTTCTTTTAGTTATTTCATTTTTCTATCATATACAATTTCACTTGACTTAGACTTGGTTAAGTCTTAGTCGACTAAGACCTAAACGCACCCTTACTTTTAAGAGTTACAATTTCTTTTTTAGAATTGCACGCTCTAGTCAATGCAATCATAAGACTGATCTGACGTAAAAGACTATGCAATACATTTATATGTCAACACATTTAACACAGTACAACCGTATGATCATTTTCATTTTGAACCATCCAACATCCGCAAACCTCCCGCATGCGTCCGAATCACACTGTTCGGAACACGAAAGCCACCCGATGCGGGACTGTATAGGTCCACAGTGCGGTTCGGATGCGATTTCTTCCGCAAATCGAAGACAAACGTCGAGCTTTGCGGGAGTCCGGACCGCTCCCAATCCCTTTTCTAACCGTCCTCGCCCACCCCCTGCCCGCCCACGTTCCCGCCTAGCGCCAGCTGCCCGCATTTATGCCGCCGTGAAGCACATCGCTTCTCATTGAAGACGGCTCAGGGCGGACGCGACCTCTCACTGCCTCCGCTATTGAAGCGGCGCACCGGCCGAGGGCGCCGCCCGGGTGAACACGTTACCTCGCCGCATTAAAACACATCCATTAAACCCACATGAAAGCCAAGGAACATACTCCGGCCACACGTCCGTTTATGAGCGGGCCGACATTAAACGCAACACCGAGCTAGGTCCTCCCATCCGCCCTCTATATAAACGAGGCCAAACGCCAGGCAAGAATCGCACCTCCAAGTCCGCTCCCCATCTCCTCCTTCTACACCCTTTTGATGGTATCCGAAGAGCAGGACGAACAGTTCTCCGGCATAAAAGCCAGTTGGGTAGTCCGTCGAGCCCGCCGAATACGAGCGAGGCAGCTCCTTGCTCCACCTCCTACGCCTGGCCCGACGGAGCAAGGTGCCACCCCAAGCCGCCGCGTGGTTCAGCAACTTGCTGATCCAAGCCAGCTCACGGAGGAGCGGCAAGTTGCTCCAGGCCAGCACAGCCATCGTCGCTCATCAACGACGCAGCGTGGTACCACACTTCCAATGCATGCGACCGCGTCATCCGTCACCGACGCGCGCGTAGTCGCACCATGTTGATAGAGAAAGAAGCCGGCTGCGCGGACATTGACGAAGAGCCGACATGCACGTCCACGCCCACCGCCATCATCGAGGAGAAGTAGAACACGGGAGGCCGCCGCTGCTTGGGTCCCATGAAGGCCACCGCCGAGGCGACGTCGGCGTACACGGCCGGTGTCTTTCCCGGTTCTTCAGCGGAGACCATCGTCGACTCCCTTCCCCACCCGCTGAAGCATCAGCCAACGGTTCCACTCCGATGAGCGGCAGGGATGCGAGACGCCTTTCGAGCTGAAGTATATACCTCCGGGGCTCCCGTAGTTCGGGGAGCGGGCTGCGGGACATGGGGAAGACAAAGGGATCCGTTGCGACCTGTTGTAGACTAGTGTAGTGTATCTGTGTCGTGGGAGTGGAGCTCCGCGTGGCCGTACGTGCACATAGTTTTAACTTTTCAGTTAAAATATGTTCAAAATGTAAACATTTTGGTCCAGTTTGTATGAAATATGTGATGTTTATATGAAATCCGATCGTGTTTGATTGAATTTCGCCCGGTTGGTTCGAGTAGTCATTAAAATGTATGTGGCTACTGCTTGGATAACGACCTTCCGCATCAATGTCCGCGAACTGGTCCCCCTGTCCGCGGACAAATGCGAAAGAAAGTTAATTGGTTGCCATTGGAGATGCCCTAAGTTAGCGAAAAAACGTCGTTTCACTGCTTCGGCCCCACCCATTAGCCTACAACACTAGGGAGAATATCCGGTGCACTAGACACAACTCTTCTCATCAATCATTGTAATCGGATGCCCCATATCCGTCCTAAACCTCAGGAAGGTACCCGGACACTGCTCGTACAGGAAGAAGAGCAGTTTTAAGAGCATCTCTAGTAGAACCCTCAAATCCTCAAATGTAAAATCAGTTTTAAGGGTTGAGAATTGCCCAGTTTTGACACTTATACGGGTTGAAAAACAGAGGCAAAGACTAGAACCCTCAAACCAAACCCTTAGATCGGAATATTCCGTTCTAAGGGTTGGGTTTGAGGGTTCTAGTCTTTGACCCAACCCCAACCCTTAAAACTGTCATTTCATATATCACACATTTCATCACATTTCATCATATGACATATCACAAATTCAATCACATTTGACATAAAACAATAATCATTCTAGTTATCATTACAGCACCGAATAAAACAATAATCATTCAAATTATTACAACAATTGTTCGAATCAAATAGGACATAGAAAAGTAAAAAGAACAAAGATACATCATGGGCCAGTACGCCGTCCATCCAACTGCCAGTGGTGCTCAACTAGATCATCCCGGAGACGACCATGAGTGCTTGCATCCTCAATCTCACGATGTGCTTCAAGAAAGGCTTGTATGCGAGAAGGGTTTCTTTCCGGTTGCACACGCGTACCAACATTGTCATAGAAACAAGGGAGGTTTAACCCTCTCTCATCCTCTAGGATCATGTTGTGTAGAATCACACAACATTTCATGATGTTCACCAAGGTTTTCTTGTCCCAAAACCGAGCTGGACCCCGAACTATGGCAAACCTTGCTTGTAAAACACCAAAAGCTCTCTCAATATCTTTGCGGGCTGCCTCTTGTGCCTTGGTGAAATGAGCCTCTTTTCTTGTTAAGGGCACCCCATTTTTCTCCTTGATGGACTTCACAAGAGTTGCCCATTCGGGATAAATGCCATCGGTGAGATAGTATCCCATTGAATACTCATTGTTCATGATTTTGTAGTTGCAAGCTGGAGCATCCCCAGAAATTAATCTTTTGAACAATGGAGATCTATTGAGGATATTGATATCATTGAGTGTTCCCGGCAACCCAAAAAATGCATGCCAAATCCATGTGTCCTCTGATGCTACGGCCTCAAGCACAATGGTAGCATCACGGCTTTTACCGCAATACATTCCATGCCATGCCTTTGGGCAATTTTTCCACCGCCAATGCATGCAATCAAGACTACCAAGCATCCCCGGCCATCCCCTTTTTTCATTCATTTCCATTAATCTCTTAATATCTTCCTCGTTTGGTGCCCGAAGATACTTCTCACCATACAACCGGATGACCAACTTGGCAAATCTACGGACGGACTCCGTGGTTGTATCTTCCCCAATGCGAAGATACTCGTCGGTATAATCCGCGGGTATGCCATAAGCGAGTACCCGCATTGCCGCCGATATCTTTTGATATGCACTAAACCCCATGATACCGGCGGCGTTTCTACGACGCGTAAAGTAATAGGAGGCAGCCTCACAATCTTTGACAATCTTCACAAACAAACTACGACGCATTCGGTACCTTCTGCGAAAGAGACGAGCAGGGTATGTAGGTACCTCCGCGAAGTAGTCTTGCATCAAATGCTCGTGTCCGAGAGCACGGTTCCGGTAGATGGTGAGTCGCCCCATCTTCGACCCTCTCCTCTGATCCATAAGTTTCACGCGATCTTCAAACGCTTGCACATCGACGAGGAGGCTCATCATCTCAACGTCGTCGTCTTGCAACAACTCGTCAATGTCAGAATCGTCGGATGACGACCAATCCGACGCATCG
>LR738709.1:136837107-136941819 GCA_902687465.1 Secale cereale
GGCGGGGCGGGGCGGGCGGGCGGGAGCGGCGGGCGGGCGGAGCCGGGGCGGGGGGAGGCGGCGGAGGGCGGCCGGGGCGGCCGGCGGCGGCGGCGGGCGGGCCGGAGGGCGGGAGGAACGAGCGCGGGCGGGCGGGGCGGGAGGAATTCCTTCCCGCGCTCGGGGGGAAAAGGAGTGCGGGTCGGGGGGAGAAACTCCCCCCAACCCTCACTTCTACAGGCCGGGAGGAGGTTTGAGGGTTCGACCTCTAATTTTTTTTTACGGATTTGAGGGTTTAGGGGTTCTAGTCTACGGGTTTTTTTGGACGAAAACCGTAAAAAAAACGGTTATTTTTAGAGATTTGAGGGTTTGAGGGCTCTCCTAGAGATGCTCTAACATGCTCCCTTTTACCTTCTTTTTTCATATGAGAGGTGAAAGTATATATTAGATATGAGCCGTTGATATTATTAATTAGTGACCTTATTAACTCTTACTTCCTTACCTCACATGTAAAAAGAAGGGGTAAGAGAGAGCATGTTAAAATTTGATCAGAAAAAATCACTTAATAGAACGTCTCATCGCAGCCCAAACGCCCAGGCCGACCTATAACCCCCATATTCAGCCCATATGTTGGGCGAATTTGGGGACGCCCGGACACGCTTGCCACGTTGGCACCGACCCACTATGGCCCATCCCGATCACACGTATATTCAACCCTATATGCACTCCGGACCAAACCTAGCCACCCCACTTCACTCACTCCACTCCCCTCTGCGCCCTAGCTCCTCTCCGACGAACTCGAGGCTTCTCCTACATGGCATGCAATGGATCTGACTCCAAGACGTCCCGATCCGTGGATTGGGACCTCATCCCATGCGAGGACGAGGAGGAGATGGCTGTCCGCTTGGCTCTCCGCCGCCCCGAGAGGAGTGCGCCCAACGGCGGTCGGTCTTGATCCGACAAGAATCCATTGTGTATGCTCAACTCTTGCTTGGATCCGTCGTGCTGGTGGCAATAGGCGCATGACCGCGGCCTCGCCAGAGGCATTCACCACCGCCTGGCGGCGCAAGCCCAAGGTGGTGGCGGAGCCCCTTAGGTGGATCCTTGTCCCCGCAGTGCGGCCTCCGAAATGGAGGCAACCGTGATGAACTTCACCCATTGTCGTAGTTATAGAAGATGTCAAATTTTGGTAGTGTGGTGACATGTGCGTTCACCATGTATGTAATCTAACATTGCATGAAACTAGTATGGATTTCAGGATTTGTTTTGAGGGAGCTGGTTATGAAGACAGATTTTTGGTACGTGCCCGCTCATTGTCCGTGGACACGTTCAGACATGTTTTGCGGACATATATGGGATGGGTTTACCAACTCCGGTTTTAGATGCTCTAACTTACCGATGAATGCATGTCATTCAAGATTCAACCATTGATAGTAATGTACATGTGAAGCATATATATGGGTTCACAGGAAAACTCATTAATTTGCCATGGATATGCTTTAGTAGAAAATTGATGGTTTAAATGTTTCAGACGGATCCATTGCCGACCGATCCTTTTAACTAAGCTATCTACCTCGTGCTGATCTCTCACACCCGGGAGAGAAAGAGAGAGTGGCATATCAAAGAGCTGACCTTTGCCGTTGCCCAACAAGCATTTGACACGGCATTGCCGGTGGACATAATTAAAGGTCATTGCGTGCATATGCAAATAGGGACATGCATGCATACATGGCGGCTCGCTTACGTAATGATCCTGGTATAATATAAACTCCAAAACGAGAAGATGATGAAACCCCATCAAAGATATTTACTCTCAACTGTAGTTCCTAGAGAAACAACCCACTTCTTTTTATTGCCAAGAGCATCTACAACCGAACCTCTCAAACTCGCCTCATACACCCCGGCGGGCCTCCCGACCACTGCCCGGTCGTGAAAATCTAACTTAGACAAGCGCCTCAAACGGGCCTCAAACGACCGGGCTGACCGGCACTCCTCATATCCAGCCCAAATATGAGGCGGATATGGGGGGCTGGCGCATCCGTCGACCCCGCTGCAGGTTGTAGCGGTCCCACCTGCAACAATCGAAGCTCCTCCCTCTCTCATCGGTGAAACCAAATTTTAGTCCACGTCGCTGGGCGAGGCGGACGCCGCCCGGCTATAATAGTTGCGCCAGCGGATGGCGGCAAGTGTCAGTGTCAAAACCGGCGGATCTCGGGTGGGGGTCCCGAACTATGTGTCTGAGAATTGATGTTAACACGAGGCAAGGGTCACGATGTTTACTCTGAAAGATTAGTACAACCCTTAGCCTCGAAGGCAAGGCTTTTAAAGAAAATGAATAATGTGTCTTTACTGATAACTTTTGGGCGAAGCGTCGCGTCCAACCCACTAACATATCGAACCGTTTTATTTGATTCTAGTTTCGCGTTTCGAGACATATCCTCATTGACACGTCCCGTCAGAATAGAGATCGTGCCCGCTTATTGTGGGATTTTCATCATTGTGACGTGAGCACCCACGCCGCGCATTACGCACGACCGCTTTGGGAACCGGCAAGTTTTATGGCTAAGGTGAGGGGACGTTCGCTGCGTTATAAAAGGACTCCAATCCCTTTCATCAGCCTCAAACCTTCCTCAAGTTTGAGCTCTCCAATCTCCCTTGCCCCCGTACTCTCACCTCTCGCGCCCACAACTCCTCATTCATCAACCACTACTCCTCTTCCCAGCAATGGCTGGATCCGGTGCCAGAGGCAAGTGGGAGGCTTCTACGGTCACCGAAAAGACCGTGAAGGATCTACGGAGTGCGGGGTATCTCGCCGACGACATCGCACACCGAGTCCCCCCTAGGGGCCAGGTGACTCCCGTCCCAAAGGCGGGCGAGAGGGTAGTATTCACCTCTCATTTTGTTAGGGGGCTATGGTTCCCACTCCACCCGTTCGTTCGGGGTCTTTTGTTTTTCTACGAGCTAGATTTCCACGATCTAGCTCCGAACTCAATCCTTCACATATCTGCATTCATAGTGATGTGTGAAGCTTTTCTCCGCGTCCCCCCACGCTTCGGCCTGTGGCTTAAGACCTTCAACGTGAAGCCGAAGGTGGTGAACGGGGAACACACAGAGTGCGGGAGCGCTATGATTAGTAAGCTCCCGAACGCAACTAGGCCCAAGGGCTCGTTCGTGGAGACAAACAAAGTCTGGCAGCAGGAGTGGTTCTATATCACCGAACCCCGTGACACCAACTGGGCGGCGGAGCCTGCATTCAGATCCGGACCCCCAGAGAGGCTAACCTCCTGGACCAAAAAGGGTCTGGACTGGGGGTCGCCCACTGAGGTAACGACTCTCGTGGGTCGTGTGTCCGGCGTGATCTCCAAGGGGCACCTGCTCTCCTCCGTGGTCCAGGTGATGCTGACCCGTCTTGTTCTCCCTTGCCAAAGCTGGGATTCCTTCTTATGGGAGCTCAATCCGGCGGAGACAAGCCGTTGAAGCATCTCTTCGACTCCACGCACAAATAGATCTGGAAGCACCTCTTCAAGAGCCAGGAGGAATGGCCCGAAGAGAATGAGGATGCGGGCTTCAGTACTGAAGTTTCCGCCACTGAGGTAATAATGATCTCTGCCGAACACTTGTTCTTTCCTAGTACTTAATGATAATAGGAGCTGGAATTTTTATGTGATATACAGGCTTGGACAAAGAAGGCAACCCAGATCAAGTGTCCGGCACCTCTGCCCGAAGACCCAGCGTTGCCTCTATTGACGGCAATGCTGGTTCCGGCGCCGTACAAGGCGCCAACCAAGAAGCCCAAGAAGGCAAAGGGCAAGGGGGCTGGAAACAGCCCCCGTCCCGCGGGCAAGCAGCCCGAGGACCTCCATATTCTTTCCTCCGACGAGGTGGAGGAAGATGATGAGGAGGAAGAGGAGGAAGAAGATGTACCTCCCGCGCAAGGCAGGAGGACGAAGAGGGGGGCCGTTGCTGATGCGAGCGCGGCCGTGCCCCGGAGGAAGAGGAAGCTGAAGCTCGATGACAGTTCAGATTCATCCGAACACAGCTTCGTGGTGAAGCCCAGGGTAAACCCCTGCCCGAGACGTAAGTCAATCCGGACTCAAGTGTTGCACCTCTATTTATTCAGCTTTTCTGGTATTTACATAATATGTTTCTCCTGCTGACCTACAGCCCTCCCGGTGTAAATCCCAATGTTACATCATCGGAGAGGAACTCTCTGGCGCCTAGGGAGACGGAGAGTGACCCGCTGGTCCGGGCTTCATCGCTCGTAATTGGTGGGGACATCGAAGTGTCGTCCCAGTGGGTTCTCTCCGCCCAAGGAGATGATGGCGGGGCAGGAGACAGGGCGGCCGAGGGTAATACCTCGGCGGCCGCTGACCATGGGGAAACGGCCCCCATGGAGACCGAAGATGTGGGGCCCGCACAGTATGGGGTCCCACCGAACACCGTCCCGGAGCCTAGCGCGGCTCCGCGGTTTGAAGATCCCACTCCTCAAGGGGAGGAGGATATGGCGGCGCCCGAAGTGAATCCGGAGGCACCGGATTCTATGGAGGGAGCACCGCAAAGTGCTCTCGTCATTGAAGAACACCGTGATGGGTGCGGTGATGAAGAGGATTCAGTCCGTGAAGGGCGGACTGAATGAAGCCTTCAACAGCCTTTTAACAGGCTTTGAGGTAAGCCATGTAATGCTTTTAAGAAACCTTATTTGTTTTAAGTGCACATATATAGCCAGTAGCCCCTGATGCTTTGTGTGATTCTGAAAAGAATCGGACGAAGTATCCATAGAGTAGCATATTTACAGAGTTGAACTGTCGTGCATGCTTCTTTAGTTACAGCAACTGCCGAGACGTAGAGGTCGCCGAACTAAATTAGAAGCTCGAGGTGGCCAATGCAGACCTCGACCGCATCAACCGGCGTTTTGATGAGACGCGAGGTATGCGGATTTCTATTTAAGTGTCAATAAGACTTAAGTTATTAAGTATGAGTACAAACTCTAACATTGTATTTTGTATTACACAGTTGGCGTCGCTGAGCTCAAGGCCCTCAAGGGCGAGGTTGCCAGGGCCAAGGAGGAGGCCAAGGCAAACAAGGCGACCGTTGATAAAGCGGCTGCTGATTTAGAGACCGAAAAGACGGAGTGCGAGAAGCACAAGTCTCGGGTGTTCGAAGTTGAGGTCGAGCTTCAAGATGCCATCCGTAAGTGTGAGGCATCGGAGAAGATGGCTTCGAAACAGGCGGCCGAGCTGTCTGCGGCAGTAAAGTCTGCCCACGCGAGGCGAGGCGCGCAGTGCTCGTTAAGAGATCGAGCAGGCACGACAGATAGCATCTAGTAAGATTTTTCTCTTACAGAGCATCTTTGGAGTGCGGAAGTATATTTGGCTGACACGATTGTGGAGTTCTACAGGCGTGTTTGCTGATCTTCCAAGGAGCAGCGCAGACGCCGCCCAGTATTTCCGTGCCCTGGAGGGGAACAACACGGAGAAGCTGTTTTGGTCGCAGTTCGACGCGCCAAAATATCTGATGCCCCTCAGCGACCAGATGAAGCAGCTGGTCGAGTTGCACAACATGGAGGGTTTTTCCATGAAGGACTTAATAGTCCGGCTATGGCCCGCTGAACCAATCCCAAGTAGTTACTTCGGATTGGTGAAGCGGCTCGTCGAGGCGAGTCCACGGGTCGACGCACTAACGCGTTTGGCTTGCATAGAAGGGGCTCGGATGGCCTCCGCGCGCATTAAAGTGCACTGGGCGAAGATGAACGCAGTGCATATAGAAACTGCAGGCCCGCCCGCAGGCAAGGAGCACCGCAAGCCGGAGAAGTACTTCGAGGACATTATCGAGGGCGCCCGCCTTGTAGAAGGCCAGTGTTCGAAGGATGTTGCCTTTGAATGATTGTATCCGGATGTAAATAGTAGGCTTATGAATCCGATGTATATATAACTTTTGCGCTATTTATCATATCAGCGTCTTTTTTCCTCCTGTGTGACTGTTTATCTTAAATCTGAAAGTTTCCAGTCGTCGACTTCAGCCCCCAGGTACATAGTTCTGGGGTGTTCGGTCATATGAAAATACACACTTTATCCAACGTCTTGGTCCGTATGGGAGGTGTATGCGGAGCGAACCAGGCAATCAGACTATGCGGCGTTATTCCTTTCACTTAGTCGTAGGAGTTTGACAAGTGGGGCTAGGTACTAGCCCCTAGTGCGGATGAAGTATCCAATCGCACTTGGCTGGGCGAAAAAACCAACCCTTCGTATAACACGGGGTAGATCTCTATCGATCGTAGTATAACACTAAGTCATCGGATTGCAGACCAGGTTCTCGCTTATCAGGACAGTCAGTTTTTGGCTTTCTCTACTGAGGTACTTGAACAGACTAGCCAGAAGTACTATCGCAACAATTCTCCCTTTACACCCTAGCCGAACAATCGGGAATGTAGGGGTAAGCATAGGAGCCGGGCAACCCAACTATTGACCGAAGACATGGTTCGGAACTGATGCATATAATGCAAACATCCAGGACGCCGAACACTCCCTATAGGTGTTCGGTCTTTTCAGCATATACCCGGACTGAATGCAGCCCCTGGTAGTAAACCTTTATTGACAAGGCACATATGGCAATCTGACGCGAGAAGAGAACATTCCATGGTGAGTGAATAAAACTCCGAATATGACATGGATAAAATTGTTCTATTAATATCCCTCTATAGTACGGCAAGCCGCAAACTTTACAGATAATGT
Source organism: Secale cereale (assembly GCA_902687465.1). Lineage (NCBI taxonomy): Eukaryota > Viridiplantae > Streptophyta > Magnoliopsida > Poales > Poaceae > Secale > Secale cereale. Next base: position 136,843,818 of record LR738709.1, read on the forward strand.
CAATGACCTTTTTTGGACATTTTACATGCCAAAAAGGTATATAACAAGAAAGAGAAAAAAGGTTTACACAGGGTCTTAATCTAAAAAGAAACCTTAGTGCAGGTCCCTGCTGCACGTCTGTGTCGTTTTCTCCTCTGTAATGTGTCCTTGAAGGTATGAGTATGATGGCCATCTGTAGAAAAAAGAAATAAAACCTGGAAATGAAGAAGTCAATCCAGTGTGGCCAAAGTAAGTCTGGTTTGTTTTAATGAACCAAGAGAAGATAAGTTTAAGGTCCGAATAGGGTCTAGCCGAACTACGGACTGTATGCGGGTGCCCCACGTCGCCGCCCAAGGAATTTTTAGGACATAATTATGTACTCGAGGCACATATGCTATCACCTTGTGGGGCGGTCGACGGGGGCATAGCTGTCAATCTTGCTCAGGTTCATCTGAGCTGCCGCACTGAGGCGTGTTCCGGACACGTTTAGCTGTGTCCGCTATTGCTACATTGTCTGACTTGAATAGGCTGCATTGTACTTCGGCTGCTAAGGCCGTAGTATCTTCCTCCGTACGGCGAGAGCGCTCCATATTTCCATTGACCGTGATAACGCCGCGTGGTCCGGACATCTTGAGCTTTAAATAGGCATAATGCGAGACTGCATTAAAGCAGGCGAAGGCCATTCTTCCGAGTAGGGCATGATAGCCACTTCGGAATGGAGCTATGTCGAAGATCAGTTCTTCGCTTCGAAAGTTGTCGGGAGAATCGAATACAACCTCTAATGTTAAGGAGCCCATGCAGCGAGCTTCAACGCCCGGTATCACTCCTTTAAAGGTCGTGTTGCTTGGCTTGATTCTTGATGGGTCGATCCCCATCTTGCGGATAGTGTCCTGATATATAAGATTGAGACTACTGCCGCCGTCTATAAGGACTCGGGTTAGATGGTATCCATCTATTATTGGGTCGAGCACTAGGGCATCGGAACCCCCGTGCCGAATACTAGTCGGATGATCCCTGCGATCGAAAGTGATCGGACAGGCTGACCATGGGTTGAATTTTGGGGCGACAGGCTCAACGGCATAGACGTCTCGGAGTGCGCGTTTGCGCTCCCTCTTTGGGATATGAGTGGCATATATCATGTTCACTGTTTTGACCTCCGGTGGAAATTTCTTCCGTCCCCCTATATTCTGCTGGCGAGGTTCATCCCCGTCTTCGCTCTGAGGCTCCTTCCCCTTGTGTTCGGCGTTTAGCTTGCCGGCCTGCTTGAAAACCCAACAGTTACGTTTGGTGTGATTGGCATGTTTTTCTGGGGTGCCATGGATTTGGCAGGGCCTGTCTAATATTCTGTCCAAACTTGATCGACCGTCTTTATTGCCTTTAAATGGCTTCTTCCATTGACCGGGTCTGGAGCCGCTGAATCCGGCGTTTACCGATGTATCATCTGGGCTTCCAGGATTGTTTTGACGCTTGTTTTTATTGCGTCGTGGCTTTCCATTGCTGTCCCTGACTTCAGATGTTCCAGGGTCGCTGGTGCTGCTACGAGCTAACCAGCTATCCTCACTCGCGCAAAAGCGAGTCATGAGTGTAGTTAGGGCTGCCATTATCCTCGGCTTTTCCTATCCAAGGTGTCTGGCTAGCCACTCGTCCCGGATACTATGCTTGAATGTCGCTAAGGCTTCCGCGTCCGGATAGTCGACGATCTGGTTCTTCTTAGTGAGAAACCGGTTCCAAAGCTTGCGGGCTGACTCCCCGGGTTGTTGTATGATGTGACTAAAATCGTCAGCGTCTGGGGGCGGACATAAGTCCCTTGAAAATTGGCCCAAAAAGCGTCCTCAAGTTCTTCCCAACTCCCAATGGAGTTTTCAGGGAGACTGTTTAGCCAGTGTCGAGCTGGTCCTTTCAGCTTGATGATGGCTTCTCGCCCCTCGTTGGTTACCCCAAGTGGAAGGTTTGAGATGCAGTGTAGCGGAAGTTTTCCCTTGGCAAAGATACCAAGGATCGATTTCCCTGAGACTCCCAGTTTCAACAAGAAGGTGTCAACTACTAATGGCGCAGATATTAGCAATCAACGTGGACCTGCACACAGATACAAATAACTTTGCTCCCAACGAGTACATAGAGGTTGTCAATCCCTCCGGCCTTGTCGTTTACAAAGGATCAAACGCAAGTGATAATAGTGATAGGTATTGCTGCAAATAGTAAGTAAAAGCGGAAAGTAAATAGCGGATGTGATCAATGATGGTAATATGGACCGGGGTCCCATGATGTTCACTAGTGATGTCTCTCTCCCAAAAGACGATAAAACAGCTATGTGAGGTAAACGAATTACAGCTGGGCAATTGACAGAATTATGTGCGCAAACCAATGCTAACTATGTTGCAAGAAAGGTAGAGGTTCAAAGCATGGGCGGTACGCCAAGGCAAGTAGACCGAAATCCATCTGCATCTACTACTAATCATCCACCTTGAGATATCTATCCAGAACATCTCGCTGGTATTAAGTTGCGAGTCCCATCCATAGTGTAAACTCAAAGCAACAGACAACTGCATTAAAAGAACTTTGCGTAAAGTAAACAATCCTTGCACCCGCGGGCACAAGCACCGTTGTTTTCCCCCTTGTGGCAACAGCACATCCCATAGACTCATGTTTCTGTCACTCAAGCTAGTCATCGAGGGGCATGAACCCACAATCAAGCATAACGTTCCCTCTTGGAGTCACTACCTACTACTTGGCCAAAGCAATAAATAGCAACGGAGAACATGCAAGAATTACTTACGAACATAAATATAAAAGAGGTAAATCAAATATATTACTCAAACACAATCTGAACATAATCTCACAATCCATCGGATCCCAGCAAACTCATCATAGCAACAGCATAAGGATTACATATGTGCCTCGATCATGTAGGGCAGCTCACGAGGATTAATTAGTGAAGCACAAGAACGGGAGGAGAACATCACATAGCTACTGGTCATGGACCCATGGTCAAGGGAGACTACTCACAACTCATTCGGGAGGCATCCATGGTGGTGGAGAGGCTCCCGGTGGTGATCCTCCCCTCCGGCAGGGTGCCGGGAAGAGTTCTCCTGGTGCTCCTGATCTTGGAAGCGCGGCGGCGGCGGAACAAAGATGAGATCGCGAAAAAGGGTTCCCGTCTCGAGGGTTTCGGGACACGATATAAATATATGCCAAAGGGGGGCATCAGCGGAGGCCTGGGGGGCCCAGGCGCCCCCCCCGGCGTGGCCAGGAGGGGGGCCGCGCCACCAGGGTGCCTGGAGCCCTGGTGGCCCCCCTCCGGCTCTACTTCGGGTGCTGGGAAGCTTCTGGAACGCTGAATTTTTATATAATTTTTCCGGGATTTTTCTGGCAGTTTTCGTAATGGGAAAACCTGAAATACAAAAACAGCAGAAAACAGAAACTGGCACTGGGGTGCACTGAGTTAATAGGTTAGTCCAAATATGATCAAAAGTGTATGGAAGTGTATAAATATCATAGCAATATCACCCAAAAGAGGCATGGAGCAAGCAGAAATTATAGATATGTTTTGGACGTATCAACATCCCCAAGCTTAATTCATGCTCGTCCTCGAGTAGGTAAATGATAACAAGAATAATTTCTGTGGTGACATGCTATTAACCATATAGGACTTTTTCATAGTCACATGACAAAAGCTTACTGAGACAATGAATCTGTAGTAATTAAGTTGCCTCATGAGAAAATCACAAAGAACTGAAGGTTTTACAACATGATACTGAAACATCAAATAGATTTGCAATGAGCATGGTGTGCAAATATGATAAAGTGATATCTCGCTTGCCCCCTTTAGTGAAGCAAAACATAAATGCAGGGGCACCTCCAAGGTTTAAGTGATGACTAGATACAATGATTACAGAATAAACGATATCACAATCATGCAAAAGACAATGCTACTTTGGGACAATGCACATTACACTCAGAATGACAATCATGCTCTCAGTAGTTGGTGCTTTTAAAAGAAGGTGGAGACTCTCGAATCGTGGCTTTTGTTGGCAAGGTTGAAAACCCATAGTCGGAAACAAATACAAAACATGTACCATAGCTCTATGTTTTAAAAACAGAAGTAATAATTATTTTTTTGGATATGCATGTTTCGTCAACGAATGCTAGCAGACAACTCAATCACTTCTTGAGATGGACAAGTTTCGAGGAACGGCTCCCGAATGAGGACGATCACATCCTCTTAATCTCCTTTGTTTATCACTGCCAAAGTTTTCTGATTTCTCATGAACAAAGCGTGAAGGAGGGTTTGTTTGTTATATTATTTTTGAGCCGGGCGCACTCAATGCCAGTTCCTTCTCGTATTATGGGTTTGCACATTAGACATGCAATCCCGGGGTGAAGCTTGTCCAACTTAAAAAGATCATGAATTAACTACTACTTCCTCATGAACTAAAACAGAGGCACAAAATAGAAATGCATTTTTTTTGAATAATTTCGAGATGGTACATGCAAGTCTCCGTTAGGAATGGCAGGTAAATACCATGTAGGAAGGTATGGTGGACTCATATGGCATAACTGATTTAAAAGAATTTGGATGCACAAGCAGTCAGTCCGCTTAGTACAGGTGGAGGTTAGCAAAAGACTGGGAGCGACCAACTAAGAGAGCAATGACGGTCATAATCATGCAGAGCGACAAAGCAACATTGATTCAGGCATGGTAGTTATATCGCTACTCAGAAACAAAAGATCATCAAGGCTTGACAGACTTTCTTTACAGTCTTAAATATGTGTGAGCATACGCCAAGTCAATCAATATAAATTCTTGAAGGAAGATATTACTAAACCATACCACATCATAGGCAAACAAATCATGTTGGTACTCCAATAACACATTGGGAACCCCCCAGCTATTTGAGACTAACCATAAGAAAACATGAACTACTAAGCACCATTATGCACATAGCATCTTTATCATAGACATATCAACCAACGCAACAGAAGCAAACTCTCTTAATAAGATAAGCATGATAACTAAAGAGAGTTCAAGCAACCAACTAAACAAAAGCTCTTTAAAAAGATAAACATGAAAACTAAGAGCTGAGCATGATAGTAGCTATTGAAAGACAAAGAACATACACAGCAAAGATAGACATGAAAATTCTATGTTATGTTCTAGGTAGAAGTGGAGCGTGTTTCTCTCCCACATAAAGAAAGCTGAGTTCCGACTCGTTATGAAAAGCTAAAGAAAACTAAAAAGGAAAACTAAAAGCAAGACGCTCTAAGCATAGCACATAACACATGAAGTGATAAAAATATAGTGGAACGAAAGACGAACTGATAATGTTGATGGAGAAGGGGATGCACGGGGGCATCCCCAAGCTTAGATGCTTGAGTCTCCTTGAATATTTCTTGGGGGTGCATGGGGGCATCCCCAAGCTTGAGCGTTTGACACTCCTGATTCTTTTTATCATCTTCCCTCGCACACTTGAAAACTCCCTTCATACATAACTCATCATAATCTGATTAGCGAGGTTAGTACCCATAATAAAATAATTGTTCCTTGCTGGAAATAAGGATATTCTTGAAGGTCTACTGTTTCTCAAGATATCCAAAAGGTTTTTGCAAAGAAAAAGCAAGCTCAAGGTTTGCAAAATGAGGGAAAGGCAAAACAGGACAGAATCTGTGAAAAACAGAACAACAGGTAGTAAATGATTTTTTTCAGGGCACTTCTTCAACTCTAATAAAAAAACTCAGAACAGACGCACGAAAGAAAATTGTATAGAGCACGCTGTCGAGAAAATTCAGACCAAAAAGATGATCTGGTGATTTTATACGAATTTTTCTATCCAAGGATAGAATCTGTTTCCTGGACAGCACGTCACAACTTTTGAACTTTCTTGCAATCAGAGGCTACACTTGGCACAAAGTTGAAAAGCAAAGATACAATGATGATGCTACTGTAGTAACAACATCAAGACACAACAAAAGCAAAATAAAAATTTATTCATGTGGGCTGCCTCCCAAAAGCGCTTTCTTTTATGCCTTTAAGCTAGGCATAATGCATAGAGATCAAGTTGTATCAATTGAACCATCATCAAGATCATCAAAAAGCTCTTCAATAATACATCTAGTCTTAAGAGGACTTTCAAATAAAGGCCTCATAGAGATACTTCTAGGGAGAAGACCAAAAGGATAAAAGTCAAGGGAAGATTCATTTATAAATTCATCAAAGAGAGGCGTTTCTTCCAAAGTCTTTACAGTTTCAACCCCTTTGGCAATAGATGGATTACTTTTAGAGCGGGGAGCCTTTTGAACGTGAACGAACTTAGGCTCCTTCTTTGCCGGAGTTTCTACCTTTTTGGTTTTGATTGAGGACAAAGTAGTTCCTAGAGTATCAAAGATTTCCTCAATCTTGTTTATCCTAGAAGAGTCCAAATCATGGGATTTGATGGTCTCCAAAGTTTTGAAAATTTTATGCATGGAGCTATCAAGTCTATTCAAATTCAATTGGATCTTACGATTAAACTCATTTATCTTATTAATGTTTGGCATCTCTAGCTCTATCTTTTCAAGTTTTTTCATAATGTGAGCTAGGGTGATGTCCTCTTGAATGCTAACAACAGGGGGATTCCCAACAAGATTTTCAATACTACTAAGAGACTCCCAAACTGGGGCCTCTAGGAAATTTCCATTGATAGCAGTATCTAGAATAAACCTATTCCAAGAAGTAATTCCAACATAAAAATTTCTAAGCAGGATAGTAGTAGATTGCTTCTTGGTGGCTGATGGCTTCTCGCCCCTCGTTGGTTACCCCAAGTGGAAGGTTTGAGATGTAGTGTAGCGGAAGTTTTCCCTTGGCAGTACCAATGATCGATTTCCCTGAGACTCCCAGTTTCAACAAGAAGGTGCCAACTGTTAACGGCGCCAGATATTAGCAATCAACGTGGACCTGCACACAGATACAAATAACTTTGCTCCCAACGAGTACACAGAGGTTGTCAATCCCTCCGGCCTTGTAGTTTACAAAGGATCAAACGCAAGTGATAATAGTGATAGGTATAATTGCAATAGTAAGTAAAAGCGGAAAATTAAATAGCGGATGTGATCAATGATGGTAATATGGACCGGAGTCTCATGATGTTCACTAGTGATGTCTCTCTCCCAATAGACGATAAAACTGCTATGTGAGGTAAACGAATTACAGCTGGGCAATTGACAGGACCATGTGCGCAAACCAATGCTGACTAAGTTGCAAGAAAGGTAGAGGTTCAAAGCATGGGCGGTACGCCGAGGTAAGTAGACCGAAATCCATCTGCATCTACTACTAATCATCCACCTTGAGATATCTATCCAGAACATCTCGCTGGTATTAAGTTGCGGGTCCCACCCATAGTGTAAACTCAAAGCAACAGACAACTGCATTAAAAGAACTTTGCGTAAAGTAAGCAATCCTTGCACCCGCGGGCACAAGCACCGTTGTTTTCCCCCTTGTGGCAACATCACATCCCCTAGACTCATGTTTCTGTCACTCAAACTAGTCATCGAGGGGCATGAACCCACAATCAAGCATAACGTTCCCTCTTGGAGTCACTACCTACTACTTGGCCAAAGCAATAAATAACAACGGAGAACATGCAAGAATTACTTACGAACATAAATATAAAAGAGGTGAATCAAATATATTACTCAAACACAATCTGAACATAATCTCATAATCCATCGGATCCCAGCAAACTCAACATAGCAACAACATAAGGATTACATATGTGCCTCGATCATGTACGGCAGCTCACGAGGACTAATTAGTGAAGCACAAGAACGGGAGGAGAACATCACATAGCTACTGGTCATGGACCCATGGTCCAAGGGAGACTACTCACAACTCATCCGGGAGGCGTCCATGGTGGTGGAGAAGCTCCCGGTGGTGATCCTCCCCTCCGGCAGGGTGCCGGGAAGAGTTCTCCTGGTGCTCCTGATCTTGGTAGCGGCGGCGGCGGCGTAACAGAGATGAGATCGCGAAAAAGGGTTTCCGTCTCGAGGGTTTTGGGAGACGGTCTAAATATATGCCAAAGGGGGGCACCAGACGAGGCTAGGGGGGCCCAGGTGCCCCCCCCGCGCGGTCCAGGGGGGGGGGCGCCGCCAGGGCGCCTGGAGCCCTGGTGGCACCCTGGCTGTACTTTGGCCATCGGGAACCTTCTGGAACACTGATTTTTTATATAATTTTTCTGGCAGTTCTCGTAATGTGAAAACCTGAAATACAAAAACAGCAGAAAACAGAAACTGGCACTGGGGTGCTCTGAGTTAATAGGTTAGTCCAAATATGATCAAAAGTGTATGGAAGTGTATAAATATCATAGCAATATCACCCAAAAGAGGCATGGAGCAAGCAGAAATTATAGATACGTTTTGGACGTATCAGTGGCTCTTTTTTGAGAATCATTAATTCTATACCAAGCATCTTTTAGACTTTCCCCATCTCTTTGTTTGAAGGTGAGAACTTCTGCCTCGCCAAAGACAAAAGGACCCGACATAATGACAACTAAAGAATGAGATAACTATTTTTGTGATTGTCGATAAAAGATACTAAAGCAAAACTGAAAGGTAAACTAACAAGACTAAAAAAGCAAAGGTAAAAGATAGCGTGCAACTCCCCTATTTTGAAGAGTGGAGTCCCCGGCAACGGCGCCAGAAAACTTTGCTTGATGGCTTCTCGTCCCTCGTTGGTTACCCCAAGTGGAAGGTTTGAGATGCAGTGTAGCGGAAGTTTTCCCTTGGCAAAGATACCAAGGATCGATTTCCCTGAGACTCCCAGTTTCAACAAGAAGGTGTCAACTGCTAACGGCGCCAGATATTAGCAATCAACGTGGACCTGCACACAGATACAAATAACTTTGCTCCCAACGAGTACAGAGAGGTTGTCGGCCTTGTCGTTTACAAAGGATCAAACGCAAGTGATAATAGTGATAGGTATTGCTGCAAATAGTAAGTAAAAGCGGAAAGTAAATAGCGGATGTGATCAATGATGGTAATATGGACCGGGGTCCCATGATGTTCACTAGTGATGTCTGTCTCCCAAAAGACGATAAAACAACTATGTGAGGTAAACGAATTACAGCTGGGCAATTGACAGAATTATGTGCGCAAACCAATGCTAACTATGTTGCAAGAAAGGTAGAGGTTCAAAGCATGGGCGGTACGCCAAGGCAAGTACACCGAAATCCATCTGCATCTACTACTAATCATCCACCTTGAGATATCTATCCAGAACATCTCGCTGGTATTAAGTTGCGAGTCCCACCCATAGTGTAAACTCAAAGCAACAGACAACTGTATTAAAAGAACTTTGCGTAAAGTAAACAATCCTTGCACCCGCGGGCACAAGCACCGTTATTTTCCCCCTTGTGGCAACAGCACATCCCCTAGACTCATGTTTCTGTCACTCAAGCTAGTCATCGAGGGGCATGAACCCACAATCAAGCATAACGTTCCCTCTTGGAGTCACTACCTACTACTTGGCCAAAGCAAAAAATAGCAACGGAGAACATGCAAGAATTACTTACGAACATAAATATAAAAGAGGTAAATCAAATATATTACTCAAACACAATCTGAACATAATCTCACAATCCATCGGATCCCAGCAAACTCATCATAGCAATAGCATAAGGATTACATATGTGCCTCGATCATGTAGGGCAGCTCACGAGGACTAATTAGTGAAGCACAAGAACGGGAGGAGAACATCACATACCTACTGGTCATGGACCCATGGTCCAAGGGAGACTACTCACAACTCATCCGGGAGGCATCCATGGTGGTGGAGAGGCTCCCGGTGGTGATCCCCCCCTCCGGCATGGTGCCGGAAAGAGTTCTCCTGGTGCTCCCGATCTTGGAAGCGCGGCGGCGGCGGAACAGAGATGAGATCGCGAAAAAGGGTTCCCGTCTCGAGGGTTTCGGGACACGATATAAATATATGCCAAAGGGGGGCATCAGCGGAGGCCTGGGGGGCCCAGGCGCCCCCCGGCGTGGCCAGGAGGGGGGCCGCGCCACCAGGGCGCCTGGAGCCCTGGTGGCCCACCTCCAGCTCTACTTCGGGTGCCGGGAAGCTTCTGGAACGCTGATTTTTTATATAATTTTTCCGGGATTTTTCTGGCAGTTTTCGTAATGGGAAAACCTGAAATACAAAAACAGCAGAAAACAGAAACTGGCACTGGGGTGCACCGAGTTAATAGGTTAGTCCAAATATTATCAAAAGTGTATGGAAGTGTATAAATATCATAGCAATATCACCCAAAAGAGGCATGGAGCAAGCAGAAATTATAGATACGTTTTGGACGTATCACTTGAGGGGTAAATATTTGATGGCGTGGAGATCATCTCCTCGAGCCATGTGAATGTGAAGAATACAATTTTCTATCCATACGGCAGGATCCGTCGTTCCATCGTACGCCCTGATGTTTACGGGTTTAAACCCTTCTGGGAAATCATGACCCAGTACCTCATCGGTAAAGCATAGAGGGTGTGAAGATCCACTGTATCTTGCTATATCGTGGCGTATGTCCGATGGTTGTGGTGTTCGGTATTGACCCTGAACTAGTATATCACCGGCGCGATTGGCTTGATAGCCGCCGTCCCGTGCGGGAGCTCGATCTCTGGGTCCTAATATAGACCTGGTCTTGCTAGCTTTTTTGTTTAGGTCCTCGCGCATATCATGCTTTCGGACATGGGTTGCATCCTCCTTTCCTTTATGGGGTGGGGGCTTGTTTATGCCATTGCTAGCGACTCTATCCCGTTCGCGAGGTGGTCGGTCCGGCTTGTCGGCAGTGTTATATTTTGATGGGATGGGTGCAATAGCCTCGTCGTCGAATTCGGGCAGCAGCTTGCGCTTGGGATAGCCTTTGGTTTGGCCATTAAAGCCATGTTTTTGTTCAGCGTCTAGCACCTTGATGGCTTCTCGCCCCTCGTTGGTTACCCCAAGTGGAAGGTTTGAGATGTAGCGTAACGGCAAGTTTCCCTTGGCAAGGATACCAAGGATCGAATCCCGTGAGACCCCGAGGGTCGACAAGTAGGTGTCAACGACTAACGGCGCCAGATACTTAGTGGTTGACAGGACCTGCACACAGATACAAATAACTTTGCTCCCAACGAGTACAGAGAGGTTGTCAATCCCTCCGGCCTTGCTGTTTACAAAGGATCAAACACAAGAGATAATAATGATAGCTATGACTGCAACTAGGAAATAAAAGCAGGAAGTAAATATAAGGTGTTATCAGTGGTGGTAATATGGACCGGGGTCCCATGATGTTCACTAGTGATGTCTCTCTCCCAAAAGACGATAAAACAGCTAAGCGAGGTAAACAAATTACAGCTGGGCAATTGACAGGATTATGTGCGCAAACCAATGCTAACTATGCTGTAAAGAAAGGTAGAGGCTCAAAAGCATGGGCGGTACGCCAAGGCAAGTAGACCGAAATCCATCTGCATCTACTACTAATCATCCACCTTGAGATATCTATCCAGAACATCTCGCTGGTATTAAGTTGCGAGTCCCACCCAAAGTGTAAACTCAAAGCAACAGACAACTGCATTAAAAGAACTTTGCATAAAGTAAACAATCCTTGCACCCCGCAAGTACAAGCACCGTTGTTTTCCCCCTTGTGGCAACAGCACATCCCCTAGACTCATGTTTCTTTCACTCAAACTAGTCATCAGGGGGCATGAACCCACAATCAAGCATAACGTTCCCTCTTGGAGTTACTACCTACTACTCGGCCAAAGCAATAAACAGCAACGGAGAACATGCAAGAATTACTCAAGAACTAAAATATAAAAGAGGTGAATCAAATATATTACTCACACACAATCTGAACATAATCTCATAATCCATCAGATCCCAGCAAACTCAGCAGAGCAACATCATAAAGATTACATATGTGCCTCGATCATGTAGGGCAGCTCACGAGGTCTAATCCATGAAGAACAAAGAGGGGAGGAGAACATCACATAGCTACTGGTCATGGACCCATGGTCCAAGGGGGACTACTCACAACTCATCCGGAAAGCGTCCATGGTGGTGGAGAAGCTCCCGGTGGTGGTTCTCCCCTCCGGCAGGGTGCCGAGAAGAGTTCTCCTGATGCTCCCAATCTTGGAAGCGTTGCGGCGGTGGAACAGAGGCGAGATCGCGAAAAAGGGTTCCGTTCTCGAGGGTTTCGGGACGCGAGGAGTATATATGCCAAAGGGGGTCACCATAAGCGGAGAGGGGGGCCCAGGCGCCCCCCTAGGGCGGCCAGTGGTGGGGCCGCCTGGGCTGCCCCTGGCTCCCCTCTGGCCCTGCCTTGGTTTTTCTTGAAGCTCCCGGTACGCTGATTTTTCGTGTATTTTTCCCGGAATTTTTAGGGCACTTTTAATATGGGGGAAACCTGAAATAGAAAAACAGCAGAAAACAGGAACTGGCACTGTGGTGCACTGAGTTAATAGGTTAGTCCAAATATGATCAAAAGTGTATGGAAGTGCATAAATATCATAGCAATATCACACAAAAGAAGCATGGAGCAAGCAGAAATTATAGATACGTTTTGGACGTATCAACATCCCCAAGCTTAATTCCTGCTCGTCCTCGAGTAGGTAAATGATAACAAGCATAATTTCTGTGGAGACATGCTACCAACCATATAAGAACTTTTTAAGTAAAGCAATCAAGGCATGTAATTCAATTCAAGTCATAACAAGCAAGAGTCTATATTAGCATTGTAACAAGTAACATAAGAACATAAAGGTGCAAGAGCTCTCGCTGTCCGTGACTCGAATGTCTCCAAATGGTGTTTGCGTGCAAGAAAGGGGATATGGATATACGAGAGAGTAAAACATAGTTTTCATATTGTTGAGAACTTAATCTACTAAAGTTTCACACTTGGTCTTCTTTGGAATCTTATCTTGACTCATCCCTAGACCAACAGCCAGGTACAAGTCAAAATGATCCACTCCCTTTCGATATTTTGAGCACTCATGCAATGGATGAGCATAAGCAAGAAAGATGACACTTAGGATGGCAAAGAGAGAAAAATGATGGAGGGGGGAGACAAAAAGGTGCGAAAGGCTCACATCAATGAGGACAATCATCAGCGAGAGAAAGCCAAATGATAGATATGATGTGAGGAGTAGGGATTGCCATGCAACGGATGCACATATGAGCTAAGGTAAGCTCTCCAATGGAACTAGTGGGGGTGCATCCAACTTGCTTGCTCAAGAAGACCTAGAGCTCTTTTGAGGAGGCTCGTCATTGGAATATACAAGCCAAGTTCTATAGTGTAAAGGTCCCCACATAGCTATATGCATGAATGATAATCTCTATGGAGTACAAGGTATAAGATGGAGTACGAGTGTAGATCTCTCAAAAGAAATAGTAGTGTTCCCCCTTCTCTCTTTTTATTTCTTTTTCTCTTTTTTATCTTTTTTTATTTTTTTTGTGGCCTCCATGGCTCTTTCTATTTAACTCTCATTTGTCCTCTTTGGGATCTTTTGATTTTGTCCTCTTTGGGATCTTTCGATTTTGTCCTCTTTGGGATCTTTTCCTCACTTTAGGGGCAACACTCTATGTATTACAGGAAGTATAGAAGATCTTTCACACTTTACAAAAGTACTCAACATAAAGAAAATGAAACTATCATGATGTATGCAAATGTATGCCTCTGCCGGTGTAGCAGGAAATGCAATGATACTAGCGCGTCATGTAGCAATGATTAGGGCAAGGCCCAACTAGCATGCGGCTCATCGATCAAGCAAAAAGCATGTATGACATGAAGATCAAGTCATGAGAAGATGGATGTTGCATGGAAATGTATCTCGGAAAGGCTATGAAAATGCCTTAATAGGTAGGTATGGTGGCTGTTTTGAGGATGGATATAATGAGGCTTATGATGATAGAGCGTATCGTGCCAAGGATTTGGATGCACCGGCGAAGTATGCGCCAACTCTCGAGGTGAGAAAGGGCAATGCACGGCACCGAAGAGGCTAGAAAAATATGGATAGGTGGAAGTGTCAACTTTCGAATACTCACATTAGTCCGAAGAACTCATGCACTTATTATCGGTAACTCTCAATCTAATTAGGAGGTTCACAAAGAGACAAGTACCCCGAGGAGGTGTGTATGGGGGTTTGGTTACCCTTGCGCATCCTCGACCCATGGTACGTGAGTGTACTCTAATATTCGATCCCTCCAAAGATTAGTGATCCATTTAGTAGCTAAAGTTCTCAACTATTTGGTAGGTTTTCGAAAATAAACACGGATTGCCCAAAATACGACATCTATCACTAATAGGCTAAAGCTCTTGACACCAAAAGTTCAGACATTACTCATGGCAATACCTCAAAACTATTGCAAGTTACTACTAAAATTAAATAGCAACCTCAATTACCTACTTTAAGTTAAGACACACAACTCAGTGCAACAGGCAAACTCTCTTAACAAGATACTCATGAAAACTCAAGAGAGTTCAACAACCAACTAAACAAAAGCTCTTTAAAAAGAAAAGCATGAAAACTAAGAGCTAAACATGACAGCAGCTATGGAAAGACAAAGAACACACACAGCAAAGATAAGCATGAAAATCCTATGTTGTGTTCTAGGTTGAAGTGGAGCGTGTTTCTCTCCCACACAAAGAAAGCTGGATTCTAACTTGTTATGAACAGAAAGCAAAGCTAAAGAAAACTAAAAAGGAAACTAAGAGCAAGACAATCCAAGCATAGCACATAACGCATGAAGTGATTAAAATATAGTGGAACAAAAGACAAACTGATAATTGTTGATGGAGAAGGGGATGCACGGGGGCATCCCCAAGCTTAGACGCTTGAGTCTTCTTGAATATTTCTTGGGGGTGCACGGGGGCATCCCCAAGCTTGAGCGCTTGACCCTCCTGAATCTTCTTTTATCATCTTCCCTCGCACACTTGAAAACTCCCTTCATACATAACTCATCATAATCTGCTTAGCGAGGTTAGTACCCATAATAAAATAATTTTTTCCCTACTGGAAATAAGGATAATCTTGAAGACCTACTGTTTCTCAAGATTGCCAAAAGGTTTTTGCAAAGAAAAAGCAAGCTCAAGGTTTGCAAAACGAAGAAAAGGCAAAACAGGACAGAATCTGTGAAAAACAGACCAGCATGTAGTAAATAATTTTTTCGGGGGCACTTCTGCCACTCAAATCAAAAAACTCAGAACAGACGCTCGAAAGCCAATTGTATAGAGCACTCAGTCAAAAAAATTCAGATCAAAAAGATGATCTGGTGATTTTATACGAATTTTTCTGTCCAAGGACAGAATCTGTTTTCTGGACAGCACGTCACAACTTTTGCACTTTCTTGCAATCAGAGGCTAAACTTGGCACAAAGCTGAAAAGAAAAGATACAATGATGATGCTACTGTAGTAACAAACATCAAGACACAACAAAAGCAAAATAAAAACTTTTATTCGTTGTGGGCTGCCTCCCAAAAGCGCTTTCTTTTATGCCTTTAAGCTAGGCATAATGCAAAGAGATCAAGTTGTATCAATTGAACCATCATCAAGATCATCAAAAAGCTCTTCAATAGTACAACTAGTCTTAAGAGGACTTTCAAATAAAGGCCTAATAAAGATACTTCTAGGGAGGAAACCAAAAGGTGGAAAGTCAATGGAAGATTCATTTATAAATTTATCAAAGAGAGGTGTTTCTTCCAAAGTCTTCACAGTTTCAACCCCTTTGGCAATAGATGGATTACTTTTGGAACGAGGAGCCTTTGGAACGTAAACGAACTTAGGCTCCTTCTTTGCCGGAGTTTCTACCTTTTTGGCTTGGATTGAGGAGAAAGTAGTTCCTAAAGTGTCAAAGATTTCCTCAATCTTGTCTATCCTAGAAGAATCCAAGTCATGGGATTTGATGGTCGCCAAAGTTTTGAGAATTTTATGCATGGAGCTATCAAGCCTATTCAAATTCCCTTGGATCTTACGGTCCAACTCATTTATCTTATTAATGCTTGGCATCTCTAGCTCTATCTTTTCAAGTGTTTTCATAATGTGAGCTAGGGTAATGTCCTCTTGAATGCTAACAACAGGGGGATTTCCAACAAGATTTTCCATAATACTAAGAGATTCCCAAACTGGGGCTTCTAGGAAATTTCCATTGATAGCAGAATCTAGAATAAACCTATTCCAAGAAGTAATTCCAACATAAAAATTTCTAAGCGGGATAGTAGTAGATTGCTTCTTGGTGGCTCTTTTTTGAGAATCATTAATTCTATACCAAGCATCTTTTAGACTTTCACCACCTCTTTGTTTAAAGGTGAGCACCTCTGCCTCACCAAAGGCAAAAGGACCAGACATAATGCCAACTAAAAGCAAGATAACTACTTTTGTGATTTTTGGTAAGGGACACTAAAGCAAAAACTGAAAGGTAAACTAACAAGACTAAAAAGCAAAGATAAAAGATAGCGTGCAACTCCCCTATCTTGAATAGTGGAGTCCCTGGCGACGGTGCCAGAATCTTTGCTTGATGGCTTCTCGCCCCTCGTTGGTTACCCCAAGTGGAAGGTTTGAGATGTAGTGTAACGACAAGTTTCCCTTGGCAAGGATACCAAGGATCGAATCCCGTGAGACTCCGAGGGTCGACAAGTAGGTGTCAACGACTAATGGCGCCAGATACTTAGCGGTTGACAGGACCTTCACACAGATACAAATAACTTTGCTCCCAACGAGTACATAGAGGTTGTCAATCCCTCCGGCCTTGCTGTTTACAAAGGATCAAACACAAGAGATAATAATGATAGCTATGAATGCAACTAGGAAATAAAAGCAGGAAGTAAATATAAGGTGTGATCAGTGGTGGTAATATGGACCGGGGTCCCATGATGTTCACTAGTGATGTCTCTCTCCCAAAAGACGATAAAACAGCTAAGCGAGGTAAATAAATTACAGCTGGGCAATTGACATGATTATGTGCGCAAACCAATGCTAACTATGCTGTAAAGAAAGGTAGAGGCTCAAAAGCATGGGCGGTACGCCAAGGCAAGTAGACCGAAATCCATCAGCATCTACTACTAATCATCCACCTTGAGATATCTATCCAGAACATCTCGCTGGTATTAAGTTGCGAGTCCCGCCCAAAGTGTAAACTCAAAGCAACAGACAACTGCATTAAAAGAACTTTGCGTAAAGTAAACAATCCTTGCACCCGCAAGTACAAGCACCATTGTTTTCCCCCTTGTGGCAACAGCACATCCCCTAGACTCATGTTTCTGTCACTCAAACTAGTCATCAGGGGGCATGAACCCACAATCAAGCATAACGTTCCCTCTTGGAGTTACTACCTACTACTCGGCCAAAGCAATAAACAGCAACGAAGAACATGCAAGAATTACTCAAGAACTAAAATATAAAAGAGGTGAATCAAATATATTACTCACACACAATCTGAACATAATCTCATAATCCATCAGATCCCAGCAAACTCAGTAGAGCAACAGCATAAAGATTACATATGTGCCTCGATCATGTAGGGCAGCTCACGAGGTCTAATCCATGAAGAACAAAGAGGGGAGGAGAACATCACATAGCTACTGGTCATGGACCCATGGTCCAAGGGGGACTACACACAACTCATCCGGGAGGCGTCCATGGTGGTGGAGAAGCTCCCGGTGGTGGTTCTCCCCTCTGGCAGGGTGCCGGGAAGAGTTCTCCAGATGCTCCCGATCTTTGAAGCGTTGCGGCGGCGGAACAGAGGCGAGATTGCGAAAAAGGGTTCCGTTCTCGAGGGTTTAGGGACACGAGGAGTATATATGCCAAAGGGGGTCACCAGAAGCGGAGAGGGGGGCCCAGGCGCCCCCCTAGGGCGGCCAGGGGTGGGGCCACCTGGGATGGCCGCCTGGGCTGCCCCTGGCTCCCCTCTGGCCCTGCCTTGGTTTTTCTTGAAGCTCCCGGTACGCTGATTTTTCCTGTATTTTTCCCGTAATTTTTAGGGCACTTTTAATATGGGGGAAACCTGAAATAGAAAAACAGTAGAAAATAGGAACTGGCACTGTGGTGCACTGAGTTAATAGGTTAGTCCAAATATGATCAAAAGTGTATGGAAGTGCATAAATATCATATTAATATCACACAAAAGAAGCATGGAGCAAGCAGAAATTATAGATACGTTTTGGACGTATTACACCTCATTCCATCTACCATTGAGCGTGTCTTGTGCAGCTCGAAGTTGTCTCTGCTGCTTTTTTAAGCTCCGTGCGGTGGCTATAAGCCGATGATGGAAGCGTTTTTGTTCGGAGGGTTCTTCTGGGACGGTATATTCGTCGTCATCCAGGCTAACCTCTTTTTTGGAGATCGGTTCATAGTCACCGTCTTCGCCGTCGCTGTCATTGGACTGCGGCTTCGGACTCTGTTCGCCATCCTCTCGCTCCTCCTGCTCTAACGCTGGGTCTGCGGGGTCTTCGGCTTGTTCCGGAATATCACCGTCATTAGTTGCGGTGTTGCTGTCTTTTCCTTTATGGGATTTTGCTCGGCGTTTCGGACGCCGATGCTTGGGAGGTTCTTCGGCAGGTTTATCCTCTACCGGATTGTTTTCACCGTTGCCTTCTGCCTCTTTGGGTGTGTCCACCATATACACGTCGTATGAAGACGTAGCTTTCCACCGCCCTGTTATGGGCATGCTTTGATCTGTATCTGCTTTAGCTTCGAGGTCCATCCCGTCGAAGTCTTCTGAAGCATAGTCGAGTAGATTGGTTAGATCTTCAACCGTGGCTACCAAGTGTGTGGTGGGTGGGGAACGAAATTCTTCATCCCCTTGGGTATAGCGCGACTATTCATCAGCCTCCTGTTCAAACTGGATATAGTGCGGCTATGTATTCTCGTCCAAGGAGAGTGATCTCAGTGACCTTAACATGTCGCCAAGTGGTGAGTGCTGGAAAATATATGCAACACAGAATTCGGTGATAGGCGCCTGATTAGATTTGAGGGGCGCGGTTACGCGCAGTTCCGAATCAGATACCGGAGCTAAGTCCGGGGTTCCGGTAACACAGAGCCCATCAGTTGGGTCCATGTGCGGCTCCATCACCGTAGAGTCTGCGGCTCCCATGGTGGGGTTGAGCTTCCCATCTTCCGGTGGTGCGATGCGTTCTGGATCTAGCGCCAGAATTGTTGCAGGTGCTATTTCCTGATCCGATGACAGAGCTAAGTCATGATCATCGTGGTGGCAGAGAGGGGTTGCCGCTGGCTTGAATCCGGCGAAGATCAAGTCTCCGCAGATGTCGACAACGTAGTTCAGGCTACCGAATCTGACATGATGGCCAGGGGCGTAGCTCTCGATCTGCTCAAGGTGGCCTTCAGTGTTGGCCCGAAGCGCGAAGCCTTAGAACACGAAGTGTTGGCCGGGAGGCAAAATCCCCTCGATGTCACCATTGCAGTTGACGACGTGATCCATCAAACCTTCCATCGACGACATAGTGGAACTCTCAATGAAAGCACCAATGTCGGTGTCAAAACTTGCGGATCTCGGGTAGGGGGTACCGAACTATGCATCTGAGGATTGATGTTAAAAGGAGGCAGGGGACACGATGTTTACCCAGGTTCAGGCCCTCTCGATCGAGGTAAAACCCTACTTCCTGCTATATTAATATGGATGAATATGTGTACAAGATTTGATCTACCTCGAGATCGTAAAGGCTAAAACCCTAAGTTTCAGCCTATGAGGATTGAATGATTTTCTATTAGCCTCTACAGACTAAACCCTCCGGTTTATATACACATCGGAGGGGCCTAGAGTTTGTGCATTTCATCTTGCATAGGAAAGAAAATCTACACCCGAGCCTAAACTTGCCATTACAGAAATTTAGGAGTCCTACCCGGATACAAGAGATGATCTTCTATAGTAACCTTCATGGCCCACCAGTCAGGCCCACCAAGAGTTTGTATGGCCACATGAGGACCCCCCGATCCAGGACTCCCTCAGCAAGCTTGGTTGTTGTTGTTGTGTAGGTCTATCAATTCTCGCATGTGCGATCGAGATAAATTTGACACTAGATTGCATTTCATGGACTGATGATTGTTCGTCGAGTGTCAAGTTTGTCTCGATGACATACATTGATACCCCTACTACAATGACAACATATATTTATTTTTATTTTGATGCATAGATACAAAGTGATTCTAAAAAAGTTGATACCAATGTTCCCTATGTGAAGGAGATAGACCCCGACAATGAATCTTCTATGTCATAAAGATAGAAGATTCATAGTAAGAGTCCATATCCTTAACAAAGGATGCAATGACGACTTGGATATTTAAGTTGATCGACTAGCTCGTTAGACAGAAAAATGGGACTAATACGGGTGTGAAAATGTTAAGTATAAGCAAATTACGGTACCCAGCCGACCTAAGATGGACAAAATGATCGACGTGCATGGCAACATGTAACATATGTTTTGAAAATAAAATATGTGGTCGTAAATTCTAAAATTTGAGGCACACCCGGTCATTGTCCACGGACATGTCCACATGCGTTTTAGGACCCAAATTTGCAACCTCCCGCTGCACATGCTCTAACCTTAGCCAAAGAAATGTACATTTGAAACTCCACTATTTAACCTGGAACGTCGGTCAGAAGATATGGTGCAATTAGTAAATCAGCATACGTGTTTATCGTGCAAGCATGTAAGTGTCTTGTTAGCCCACTCTATCTCTACTCTTTTTAATACTTAAAAAGAAAGTCAAATTGTGGTTTCGCCCTTTTTTTTGTCCAAGCTCTCTATGTATGTCATGTCCTCCTCCTCCTCCTTCTCCCTGTTTTAATCTTTACGCCTCCTATCTTCGGAGTTATTTCCCACAGTTTTTCAGGAAAACCATCTTAACCAATCCACGTCTTATTATCACATCGAATAAAATCATGTTTTCTACTGTAAGCCAATATGAGCTTACGAAATACTTCCTTTGTACCAAAATACTTGTAATTGGAGGAACTTGTACACAATTATTTTGGTACAGAGGGAATAAAATGCATCTTTTATACACAATCAAATTCACAATCAATCTTTGGTTACTGGAGAAACAATCCACTTTTTTAGTTTTTATCACTAACCTTAGACAAAGAAACTCACATCAGTAACTCCATTGTTTAACCTGGAACGTCGGTTCGAAGATATGGTACAATTAGTAAGTCGGCAGTTTTGGGCATCACTTTTCTACATGGTTATCATGCAATCATGTATTCATGTTAGTGTTTTCTTAGTCCACTCTATCTGTACTAATTTTGTTTTACTTCTAAAAAATAAGAAGGGCATAAGATTTTTGTGTCACCCTTTTCTCTGTCCAACCTCTCTCCTCCTCACCATCTTCCCAGTTTCGATTTTTATGCCTCCTATCTTGGTTTTATTTTCAGGGCTGGTTAGGAGTGAGGTGACTGAATTTAGATTTTAGGTCAATCATTTTTTATTTATTTGATAAAAATGGCATTCATGTTGGAGTTTATTGGGTTGATTTCTTCACTGCAAACTGCTATCACCACATGATTTTGATTGGGCAAAAGGCATTTTACAGTCCAAATTATGGTAGCTACTTAAGGAGGGTGGTGTTGCTCGAGAAGTCAGGCAATTTGTAATCCCAAATTCCTGCCCATCAAGGGATCCCCCCAACTTGCTATCTTTCCTCACCAGGAGAGGCTATCACTCAAGGTTACTCTACTGCACAAACTGTTAGATCAACTCCTAATACACACAATGAGCATTTTAGTTCCTCTATTGGGCACCTGAAGAGAAAATAGAACAAGACCCTAGTGGTGATTTCAGAAGTCAGAAGGAGTGATAGGCTCAAGCTTTTTACAAAGGGATACAAGGGCAAGACATGTATTGATAGAAATTGTCTTGCATGTGTTGTTGGTGCCCCTGCATTAAATAAAAAGGTGATGGAATGTTTCAAATTCGGAATGGCTGAGAGCAAGCCAGCGGGTATGTGATACGTCTCCAACGTATCTATAATTTTTTATTGTTCCATGCTATTATATTATCCATTTTGGATTTTTTATGCATTAATATGATATTTTATATTATTTTTGGGACTAACTTATTAACCTAGAGCCGAGTGCCAGTTTTGGTTTTTTCTTTGTTTTTGAGTTTCACAGAAAAGGAATATCAAACGGAGTCCAAATGGAATAAAACTTTCGCGATGATTTTTCTTGGACCAGAAGACACACGTAGGACTTGGAGTCCAAGTCAGAGAGTCCCAGAGGAGACGACAAGCTAGGGAGCGCGCCCTAGGGGGTGCCCCTATGGCTTGTGGCTCCCATGGAGACCCCCTGACCCCCTTCCTTGGCTTATAAATACAGAAATATTCCAGAAACCCTAGAAGCATCCACGAAAATACTTTTCCACCGCCGCAGGTTTCTGATCTCGTGAGATCCCTTTTACGGTACTCTGTCGGAGGGGGATTCAATCACGGAGGGCTTCTACATCAACCTTGCTGCCCTTCCGATGATGCGTGCGTAGTTTACCACAGAACTACGGGTCCATAGCTAGTAGCTAGATGGCTTCTTCTCTCTCTTTGATGTTCAGTACAATGTTCTCCTCGATGTTCTTGGAGATCTATTCGATGTACTCTTCTTGTGAGGTGTGTTTGTTGAGATCCGATGAATTGCGGATTTTTATGATCAGATTATCTATGAATATTATTTGAATCTTCTATGAATTCTTATATGCATGATTTGATATCTTTGTATTCCTCTTTGAATTATTGGTTTGGTTTGGCCAACTAGATTGGTAGTTCTTGCAATTGAAGAGGTGCTTTGTTTTGGGTTCAATCTTGAGTTGTCCTCACCCAGTGACAGAAGGGGTAGCAAGGCACATATTGTATTATTGCCATCAAGGATAAAAAGATGGGGTTTATATCATATTGCTTGAGTTTATCCCTCTACATCATGTCATCTTGCTTAAGGCGTTACTCTGTTCTTATGAATTTAATACTCTAGATGCATGCTGGATAGCGGTCGATGTGTGGAGTAATAGTAGTAGATGCATGCAGGAGTCGGTCTACTTGTCACGGACGTGATGCCTATATTCATGATCATTGCCTTAGATATCATCATAACTTTACGCTTTTCTATCAATTGCTCGACAGTAATTTGTTCACCCACCGTATGCTTTATTCAAGAGAGAAGCCTCTAGTGAAACCTATGGCCCCGAGTCTATTTTACATCTATTATTTCAAATCTATAAAACCAAAAAACCGAAAATACCTTGCTGCAATTATTTTGTGTTCACTTTATTTTGCTTTTTTACTTTAGTTTTAAATCTATCTCTATCAGATCTCACTCTTGTTCGTGATGTTGAAGGGATTGACAACCCCTTTTCCATATTGTGTGCAAGTGTTTGTTAGTTTGTACAGGTGCAAATATTGAAGACTTGCTTGTGCCTCCTTCTGGATTAATACCTTGGTTCTCAACTGAGGAAAATACTTATCTCTACTTTGCTGCATCACCCTTTCCTCTTCAAGGGAAAAATCAACGCAAGCTCAAGAAGTAGCAGGAATAATTTCTAGAGCAGTTGTCGGGGAGGTCTACATAAAGCCTACCAAGTACTTGTCATAAACTCCCATCTCTTGCACGTACATTATTTGCCATTTTCCTCTCATTTTCATCTTCCCCGCTTCTAAAACATTTTCAAAAAAAAACACAAAAATATTCACCTTTTTCTTTTGTTTTATCTTCCCGCTATGAATAGCACTGCCCCCTCTCCTTTGTCTCCAGACATTGAAGTTCTTCACTTCAAACAGAAACAAGGAGAAAATTTAAAGGATGCTTGGTATAGGATGATAGAGTCTTTTCGCCTATATGCTATAAAGGAGGATATCAAGATTTTACTTCGTAATTTTTACATTGGTTTAAACATGTCCCATATGGAACTTTTGGATTTTGCGGCTAAAGGAAATTTCATTGGGATCGATGCTAATATTGCTTATGAGAAAATAGAGGGAATGGTAGGAACGCCACACCAAGAGGATTCTAATTATGCCCTTGAGGGAATATTCATCTTGGAAAAGTTGAGTAAAGTTCAGACAAATTTGATTGATTTACACAAATCCAATGAACCTCTCAAAAATATTAGTGGAAATCTCCATCATATGAACATGCTAATTACTCTTTGTAACAAACGACTAGATTCTTTGGATATAAAGATTGCCGCATTCTCTCAGAAAAGTGGGAAGCGTAAAGAACATCCTGAAATTGAAAACAACCCCACTAAGATGATGAGTACCAAAGATGACAATACCTAGATCGTTGCTTTATGCCTAACTAGGGGCGTTAAGCAATAGCGCTTGTTGGCAGGCAACCCAATTTTATTTTGTGTTTTTACCTTTTTCTTGTTGTTCTTGAATAAATCTATCATCTATCCTCTGGTTAAATGTGTTTTCATGTTTTAATTTAGTGTTTGTGCCAAGTAAGACCTTTGGGATGATTTGGAAGATATTAGATAGGTTTTTCTCTAGAAAACAGAAACTTTTGTGTCCAGTATCAGAATTGTTTCTGGTTGCTGGAACGTGAAAAA
Source organism: Secale cereale (assembly GCA_902687465.1). Lineage (NCBI taxonomy): Eukaryota > Viridiplantae > Streptophyta > Magnoliopsida > Poales > Poaceae > Secale > Secale cereale. The sequence goes on from LR738709.1 coordinate 136,868,333, forward strand.
ACTCTGAAATTTTTACATGTTTCTGATCTACAAATTTCCCACGTTGTCTAATGTTTCAGAATTTTTAGAGATGCAGAAGTTTCACATCAATTCACATCTTTACAGACTGTTCTGTTTTTGACAGATTTTGTTTTCTTTGCTTATTTTGATGTATCTATGGCTAGTATCATGGGGGGGGGGGGTATCAACCATGTAAAAGTTTGAATACAGTAGATATTACACCATTATAAAATAAGAATGAGTACACTATTGTACCTACAAGTAAGGATTGTATTTGTTTTACTAACGGATCTCACAAGTTTTCTGTTGAGTTTTGTGTTGTGAAGTTTTCAAGTTTTGGGTAATATATTTGATGGACTATGGAATAAGGAGTGGTAAGAGCCTAAGCTTGGGGATGCCCAAGGCACCCCAAGGTAATATTCAAGGATAACCAAGCATCTAAGCTTGGGGATTCCCCGCATGGCATCCCCTCTTTCGTCTTCAATCCATCGGTAAATTTATTTGAGGCTATAGTTTTATTCACCACATGATATGTGTTTTGCTTGGAGCGTCTTGTATAATTTGAATCTTTGCCTTTTAGTTTGCCACAATCATCCTTCATGTACACACCTTTTGAGAGGGACATGCATTAATCGTGAATATATTAGAATACTCTATGTGCTTCAATTATATCTTTTGAGCTAGGGTAGTTGCTCTAGTGCTTCACTTATATCTTTTTGAGCACGACGGTGATGTTTATTTTGAAGAAATTGATGAAATCTCATGCTTCACTTATATTATTTTGAGAGTCTCTAAACAGCATGGTAATTTGCTTGGGCTATGAATTTAGTCCAAATATGATAGGCGTCCAAAGGGGGTATAATAAAAACTTTCATAAAGAGCATTGGATATATGATAAGTTTGATTCCTTGCAATTTTTTTGAGATATTAAGATGGTGGTATTAGATTCATGCTAGTAGTAAGTTGTGTGGTTAAAGAAATAATTGTGTTAAGGTTTGTGATTCCCGAAGCATGCACGTATGGTCTTCTAGTTATGTGATGAAGTTGAAGCGCGATTTATTCTTGATTGTCTTCCTTTGCATGAAAGTCGGGGGCGCGCGATGGTTAACTCCTACCAACCTCCCCCCTAGTAGCATGCATAGTAGTACTTTGCCTTGAGGGCTAATAAACTTTTTGCAATAAGTATGTGAGTTCTTTATGACTAATGTTGAGTCCATGGATTATACGCACTCTCACCCTTCCACCATTGCTAGCCACTCTAGTACCGCGCAATTTTCGCTGGTGCATCAAACCCACCTTATACCTTTCCTCAAAAGAGCCACCATACCTACCTATTTTGGCATTTTCATAGGCATTCCGAGATATATTGCCATGTACTCCACCGTTCCGTCATCATGTTTGAGTTTACCATCGAGTTGTAATTTTGATTTGTTAGTAAATAAAAGTGTGATGATCATCATTATTAGAACATTGTCCCATGTGAGGTTATAAAAAAAAGGCGAGAGGCCAAAAGAGTCTCCAAAAAATAAGGAAAAAATAGAAAAGAGTCTCCAAAAAAGGGACAAGTCTTCATAAAAAAATGAAAGAAAAAAGAGAGAAGGGGCAATGTTATTATCCTTTTCCACACTTGCAATTGTGCTTTAAAATAGCACCATGTTCTTCATTATAGAGAGTCTCCTATTTTGTCACTTTCATATATTACTAGTGGGAATTTTTCATTATATAAATTTGCTTGTATATTCCAACGATGGGCTTCCTCAAAATGCCCTAGGTCTTCATGACCAATCAAGTTGGATGCACACCCACTTAGTTTTCTTTTGAGATTTCATACACTTATACCTCTAGTGCATCTGTTACATGGCAATCCCTACTCACTCACATTGATATTGATTGATGGACATCTCCATAGTCCATTGATTGGCCTAGTTGATGTGAGACTTTGTACCTACTTTTGTCTACTTGATGACCCACAAGTATAGGGGATCAATTGTAGCTCTTTTCGATAAGTAAGAGTGTCAAACCCAACGAGGAGCAGAAGGAAATGAGTTTTCTTTAGTAAGGTAATGTCTACAATTGTTGAAATTGTAAGTAGTAGAGTAGTTTGATAACAAGATAATTTTGTAACGAACAAGTAATGATAGTAGTAGCAAAAGTGCAGCAAGATATCTCAACCCTTTTGAGGCAAAGGGCAGGCCAAGACGGTCTCTTATAACAAGCAAAGCGTTTTTTGAGGCTACACGGGAATTTCATCTAGTCACTTTCATCATGATGGTTAAATTCGTGTTCGCTACTTTGATTATTTGATATGTGGGTGGATCGGTACTTAGGTGTTGTTCTTACTTGAAAAAACCTCCTACTTATGATTAACCCTCTCGCAAGCATCCGCAACTACGATAAAAGTATTAAGAATAAATTCTAACCATAGCATCAAACTTTTGGATCCAATCGGTCACTTACGGAATAGCACATAAACTGGGGTTTAAGCTTATGTCACTCTCGTAAGTCACCATCTAATTACTACTCTATAATGCATTCCCTTAGGCCCAAACATGGTGAAGTGTCATGTAGTCGACGTTCACATGACACCACCAAGGGAATCACAACATACATACTATCAAAATATCAAACACATATCAAATTCACATGATTACTTGCACCATGGTTTCTCCCGTGACTTCAAGAACAAAGGTAACTACTCACAAATGATGAACATGCTCAAGATCATAGGGGTATTAAATAGCATAATGGATCTGAACATATAATATTCCACCAAATAAACCATATAGTAATCAACTACAAGATGTAATCAACACTACTAGTCACCCACAAGCACCAATCTATAGTTCTGGTAACAAGATTCAACACAAGAAATGAACTAGGGTTTGAGATGAGATGGTGCTATTGAAGATGTTGATGAATATAGCCATCCCCAAGATGGGAGAGTTGTTGGTGATGATGATGACGACGATTTCCCCCTCTCGAGGGAAGTTCCCCGGTGCAATCGCTCCGCCGGAACGCAAAAGTGCTCCCACCCAAGTTCCGCCTCAAGACGGCGGCGCTCCATCCCGAAAGTCTTCTCCTTATTTTTTCCAGGTCAGAAGGGCTTATATACCAGAAGATGGGCACCGGAGATGGGCCTGGGTGAGCACAACCCACCAGGGCATGCCGCGGGGGCCTGGCGCGCCCAGGTGGGTTGTGCCCACCTGGTGGGCCCCCTCCAGTGGTTATCAGCTCCAGTATTTTTCATGTTTTCCATACAAAATCTCCGTGAAGTTTCACCTTGTTTGGAGTTATGCAGAATAGGTGGCCTTACGTAGCCTTTTCATGTCCAGATTTCCAGCTGCCAAAATTCTCTCCCTTGGTGCATTCCTTGCAAATTATGAGAGGAAAGGCATTAGAATTACTCCAAAAAGCATTATTATGCATAATAACAACAAAAAAACATGATGAAAAATGGACGAATCAACTCCCCCAAGCTTACACCTCGCTTGTCCTCAAGTGAAAACCGAAACGAAAAACATGTCCACATGCTTTGAGAGAGAGGTGTCGATAAAAACAAAATATGGACATAGAAGCATCATGTTGATTATTATAACAGCAACAAATTTAAACATGAGGCTTTCATCAAAGGACTTGTATCATAGACTTCTCATGAATAAGTAACAGTTCATCACATAATTGAAGTATAAAGTATAAACTCTATTAGAAACCAACAAACTATGTTCTTAGTCAACTTTGCAACTACAATTCATCATCTTTTCAGGAAGGGTCGCGTATCGGAGCCTTTAGGCAAGTCCACATACTCAACCGTCGTATAGTCTTCTATGATTGCTAACACTCACCTCATACACATGGGCAAAACGTTTCGACCGGACGTGTAGAAAGATAGGGGCTTATGGTTTTGCCTCCCAACGTACTCACCTCAAGGGTGATGTCAACAATAATAACTCATGTCACCCATATTCTACTGGACATATGTGCCTAGATCTTTCCTCACCACATGATGCTTGCCAAAGGATAAAATAAAAAGGAATAGAGAGAAAACTTTGACTCTTTGCATAAAAGTAAAAGACAGGCCCTTCGTAAAGGGAAGCAGAGGTTGCCATGCGCTTATTTGTTTGTATGCTCAATCCTTTAGTGCAAAAGAACATCACGTTGCATTGCCCCTTGTGATAGCAACCTTTGTTATGCAGTCTGTCGCTTTTATTCTTCACCATCACAAGTTCGTGCAACGCTCAATTTTCTCTTACACTAAATGATCTCACACTTTTAGAAACATTTTTATTGCCTTATTGTACCGATGACAACTTACTTGAAGGATCTTACTGAATTCATAGGTAGGTATGGTGGACTCTCGAAAAAGTTTTGGGTTTAAGGGTTTTTGGATGCACAAGTAGTATCCGTGACAATATGACTTCTATGTGAATATGAACAACCATAAATCATTAAGTTGTCTTCCTTGGCCAACGTCAACAATTTTGGCATATAATATTTTGATGGGGGCTCACAATCACAAAAGATCTCTAGGATAGTATATTTATATGTGAATCTTCTCTTACCTTATTAATTCTTGCATGAGTTGCATCATTGACCAATGCTATGTTTGTCAACCTCTAATAAAATTTTGTACTTATATGTTTCCTTATGTGGTGCCATCACCTACCATAAGATTAGCATATGATCTTCTTAATTTATTTTGTTTCTTTTATTCATTCAATTATAACCTTTATTTTTATTGCAACAGGAAGGTAAAGAAAGCAAAAACTCGAAACTAAACTTTATTATATTTCTCACACACGATTACAAAGATAGATCACTAAGCAAACTCACAAAAAGAAGGGATCAAACTAAACTTTCATTTATTCTAAAACAAAAAGATCAAACTGGGATAAGTAAATGCAAAAGGATAGTGGAGATGATACGATACCGGGGCACCTCCCCCAAGCTTGGCGAAAGCTAAGGGGAGTGCCCATACCCGATACTCAATTTTATTTTGGTGGTGAAGATGATGGTGGTTGTGATGATGATAATTTTGTCTCCAGCTCTTTCATATTGTAATTCAGAAGAGCAATTTCCTCCTTTAGATCGTCAACTTCTAGCTCTAGCTTTAGGATCTTGTCACATAAATCCCCTTTGCTTTCCTGCCGAAAACAAGAAGGAATAGATTGGTTTTTAGCTCGGTTAGTTCTCATAGGGAGGCTTGACTTCTTGAACTCCATGTGCATATATCATGGTTGGGGTAGAGGGACATCTTCCTCCTCCAAGCTTGAATTATCAATCCTCATCAAGTGGGCATCCTCCTCGTCATCCGTAGCCCAACCATGGGGAGATAAGTCCCCATAGCACTTTGGGTTAGCAATGAGATGCGAGACATAGCTCTCTCCATCGGAGTCCTGAGATGACATATTTCCAAAACTATGCATAAACAGCAAGAAAAGAAAACAGGAGATTTCTCCCCGATACGGTGGTCAATAGGCTCGGGGGGTATGTACAGAATTTTTATCTTGGGAAACAAGCAAGTTGTAGAAAAACGGAGTCCAGAAGGTTCCCGAGGTGGGCACAACCCGTCCGTTTACTTACCGTATCATGTACCTCCTTATTTTCACGATTCTAGAGTGTTCCTGAAGGATTCTTTTATGTGTTCTTTCGGTGTCAAAGTTCGGATAATATTGCTTTCAACACTAATTGGCGTACCTGAGACATAATGTTATATTCGTTGCCCATTAACAACCTTCGGGTTAGTACCTTCAGCATTATTTATTTTGATGGCTCCAGACCGATAAACCTCCTCGATAACATAGGGGCCTTCCCATTTAGAGAGGAGTTTGCCTGCAAAGAACCTGAAATGAGAGTTGTACAAAAGAACATATTCTTCGACTTTGAACTCACGCTTTTGGATTCTTTTATCATGCCATCTTTTAACTTTTTCTTTAAATAACTTGGCATTTTCATAAGCTTGGGTTCTCCATTCATCTAATGAGCTAATATTAAATAACCTCTTTTCACCAGCAAGTTTGAAATCATAGTCGAGTTCCTTGATTGCCCAAAAAGATTTATGTTCTAACTCAAGAGGCAAATGACAACCTTTACCATAAAACATTTTATAAGGAGACATACCGATGGGATTTTTATAAGTTGTTCTATAAGCCCAAAGTGCATCATCTAATTTCTTAGACCAATTCTTCCTGGACCTATTCATAGTATTTTGCAAAATTAATTTTATTTCTCTATTACTAAGCTCAACTTGACCACTAGACCGAGGATGATAAGGTGATGCAATCCTATGGTTAACATCATATTTAGCAAGCATTTTACGGAAAGCACCATCAATAAAGTGTGAACCACCATCAGTCATTAAATATATGGGGACTCCAAACCTTGGGAAAATAACTTCCTTAAGCATTTTAATAGAGGTGTTGTGATCAGCACTACTAGTTGGGATAGCTTCTACCCATTTAGTAACATAAATAACATCAACCAAAATATGTGTATACCCATTAGAGGAAGGAAAAGGTCCCATGTAATCAAATCCCGAAACATCAAATGGTTCAACAGCAAGTGAATAATTCATAGCCATTTCTTGATGCTTACCGATATTACCTATTCTTTGACATTCATTACAAGATAAGACGAAATTACGTGCATCTTTGAAGAGAGTAGGCAATAAAATCAGGACTGCAATACCTTGTGAGCAGTTCTATCTCCAGCATGATGTCCTCCATATTCTTCGGAGTGACATTTCCGAAGGATTTGTCCCTGTTCATGCTCAGGTACACAACATCTAATAATACCATCTACTCCTTCTTTATAAAGATGTGGGTCATCCCAAAAGTAATGTCTTAAATCATAAAATAACTTTTTCTTTTGTTGGTAAGTAATACTAGGTGGGAGATATTTAGCAACAATATCATTAGCATAGTCAGAGTATTATTAGTAATATTTATTGCAGCTAACTGCTCATCAGGAAAACTATCATCAATAGGTAGTGGGTGATCAAGCACATTTTCAAGTCTAGATAATTTATCAGCTACGGGGTTCTCAACTCCTTTTCTATCAGTGATATGCAAATCGAATTCTTGTAGCAAGAGAACCCACCGAATAATTCTAGGTTTAGCATCTTTCTTTTCCATAAGATATTTAATAGCAGCATGATCAGTGTGAACAGTTTCTCTTGAATCAATAATGTAAGATCCAAATTCGTGACAAGCAAAAACAACTGCTAAGAATTCTTTTTCAGTGGTAGCATAATTCTTTTGAGCACCGTCTAGAGTTTTACTAGCATAATGAACAACATTTAGTTTCTTATCAATTCTTTGTCCTAGAACAGCACCAACAACGTAATCACTAGCATCACACATAATTTCAAAAGGTAAGTACAAATTAGGTGGTTGAACTATAGGTGCAGAAATTAAGGCTTTCTTAAGTGTTTCAAAGGCTCAAAGCAATCATTGTCAAAAACAAAAGGAAAATCCTTTTGTAAAAGGCTAGTGAGAGGCCTAGAAATTTAGAAAAGTCTTTGATAAATCTCCTATAGAAACCAGCATGACCTAAGAAACTACAAATACCATTGATATCCTTAGGACATGGCATTTTCTCAATTGCATCAACCTTAGCTTTGTCCAGTTCAATACCCTTTTCAGAAATCTTAAGGCCCAAGACAATACCTTCATTAACCATAAAGTGGCATTTCTCCCAATTCAAGACAAGACTTGTTTGTTCACATCTCTGCAAAACTCGATCAAGATTGCTTAAACAGTCATCAAATGACTTCCCATAGACATAGAAATCATCCATGAAAACCTCCACAATCTTTTCACAAAAGTCAGAGAATATTGCAATCATACATCTTTGAAAGGTAGCATGTGCATTGCATAAACCAAAAGGCATACGTCTATAAGCATAAGTTCCAAAGGGACAAGTAAAAGTAGTATTTTCTTGATTAGGTTGAGAGAAAGGTATTTGTGAAAAACCAATGTATCCATCAAGGAAGTGATGTCTACTACGCAACCTTCTTCTTGTAGACGTTGTTGGGCCTCCAAGTGCAGAGGTTTGTAGGACAGTAGCAAATTTCCCTCAAGTGGATGACCTAAGGTTTATTAATCTGTGGGAGGCGTAGGATGAAGATGGTCTCTCTCAAACAACCCTGCAACCAAATAACAAAGAGTCTCTTGTGTCCCCAACACACCCAATACAATGGTAAATTGTATAGGTGCACTAGTTCGGCGAAGAGATGGTGATACAAGTGCAATATGGATGGTAGATATAGGTTTTTGTAATCTGAAAATATAAAAACGCAAGGTAACTAATGATAAAAGTGAGCACAAACGGTATTGCAATGCTTCGAAACAAGGCCTAAGGTTCATACTTTCACTAGTGCAAGTTCTCTCAACAATAATAACATAATTGGATCATATAATGATAACCCACAAGTGTAAGGGATCAGTTGTGGCTTCTTTCGATAAGTAAGAGTGTCGAACCCAACGAGGAGCTAAAGGTACAAAAAATATTCCCTCAAGTTCTATCGACCACCGATACAACTCTACGCACGCTTGACGTTTACTTTACCTAGAACAAGTATGAAACTAGAAGTACTTTGTGGTTTTTGTGGGATAGGTTTGCAAGAATATAAAGAGCGCGTAAATAAAAAGTAGGGGCCGTTAAGATAAAGACACAACTAAATTAGTTCTAGTAGAGAGCTTTTTGTCACGAGAAAGTTATTTGTCCCTAGACAATCGATAACTAGACCGGTAATCACTATTGCAATCTTATTTGAGGGAGAGACATAAGCTAACATACTTTCTCTTCTTGGATCATATTCACTTATGATTGGAACTCTAGCAAGCATCCGCAACTACTAAAGATCATTAAGGTAAAACCCAACCATAGCATTAAAGTATCAAGTCCTCTTTATTCCCATGCGCAAACAACCTACTTACTTGGGTCTGTGCTTCTGTCACTCACGCCACCCACCATAAGAAAATCATGAACATATTGCAAACCCTATTGCGGGGATCCCTCACGCTTGCGTGACACGGAGAGCACCGTAGGACAACACCAATAATAAAATATGCAACTCAAACCAATCACGATCATCAATTAACCCATAGGACAAAACAGATCTACTCAAACATCATAGGATAGCCATACATCATTGGGAAATAATATATATCTTTGAGCACCATGCTTAAGTAGAGATTACAGTGGGTAGAACAGGGGTTACACTGCTGCATAGAGGGGGGGTGTTGGTGATGACGGCGGTGAAGTTGTTGGTGTAGATTGTGGTGACGATGATGGCCCCGGTGGCACTCTGGTGCCACCGGAAGCGGGGGGAGAGAGCCCCCCTCCTTCTTCTTATTCCTTGACCTTCTCCCTAAAGGGGAGAAGGGTTTCCCCTCTGGTCCATGGTTTCCATGGCGTGGGAGGGGCGAGAGCCCCTCCGAGATTGAATCTGTCTCTCTCTATTTCTGTGTTCCCAGATTCTGGCCTTTCACCGTTTCTTAAATTCCCAGAGATCCGTAACTCCGATTGGGCTGAATTTTGGACACAATTTTTATCTGGATATTAGAGTTCTTGCAGCGAAAGAAGGGAAGCAATCGCCTTACGGAGTGGCCATGAGGGCCCAGGGCGCGCCCCCACCCTCGTGGGCCACTCGGGCATCGTCTCACGTTGGTTCCGCTTCCCAAAATTCACATATATTCCAAAAACATCTCTGTCCGTTTTTATCCCGTTTGGACTCCGTTTGATATGGATATTCTGCGAAACAAAAAACATGCAATAAACAGGAACTGGCACTGGGCACTGGATCAATATGTTAGTCCCAAAAATAATATAAAAAGTTGCCAAAAGTATATGAAAGTTGTACAATATTGGCATGGAACAATCAAAAATCATAGATACGACGGAGACATATCAACATCCCCAAGCTTAATTCATGCTCGTCCTTGTGTAGGTAAATGATAAAAAAGATAATTTTTGATGTGGAATGCTACCTAGCATAATCTTGATCATGTAATCTAATCATGGCATGAATATTAAGACACGAGTGATTGAACGCAATAGTCTATCATTTGACATAAAAGAATTTAATACTCGGGCATCCTAACAAACAATCAAGTCTTTCAAAATATCAATGCTAAAGAACGTTATCCCTACAAAATCATATAGCCTTTCATGCTCCCTTTTCTTAACACAAGGTACCCCTCATGCCCATCCCGGTGTCAGCCAAGCAATTGTTTTCATACTTTACTTTTTCGAACCTTTTCAACTCTTCATGCAATACATGAGCGTGAGCCATGGACATAGCACTATGGGTGGAATAGAAGGTGGTAATAGACAAAAGTAGGGAGAAAGTCTCACATCGACTAGGCAAATCAATGGATTATGGAGATGTCCATCAATTGATATCAATATGAGTGAGTAGGGATTGCCATGTAACGGATGAACTAGAGCTATAAGTGTATGACAGCTCAAAAGAAAACTAGTGGGTGTGCATCAACTTGCTTGCTCATGAAGACCTAGGGCATTTTGAGGAAGCCCATCGTTGGAATATACAAGCCAAGTTCTATAATGAAAATTCCCACTATTATATGGAAGTGACAACATAGGAGACTCTCTATCATGAAGAACATGGTGCTATGATGAAGCACAAGTGTGGAAAAAGATAGTAGCATTGTCCCCTTTTTTCTTTTTCTTTTTTTCTTTTTTGGGCCTTCCTTTTTTTGTTTGGCCTTTCTCTTTTTTGGCCTTTTTTTGCCTTTCATTTTTTCGGGACAATGCTCTAATAATGATGATCATCACACTTTTATTTACTTACAACTCGATATTACAACTCGATACTAGAACAAAGATATGAATCTATATGAATGCCTTCGGCAGTGTACCTGGATGTGCAATGATCTAGTGTAGCAATGACATCAAAAAATGGACAAGCCATGGAAACATCATGCTAGCTATCTTACGATCATGCAAGGAAATATGACAATGATGGTGCGTGTCATAATAAACGGAACGGTGGAGTTACATGGCAATATATCTCGGGATGGCTATGGAAATGCCATAATAGGTAGGTATGGTGGCTGTTTTGAGGAAGGATGTAAGGTGGTTTGATGCACCGGTGAAAGTTGCGTTGTACTAGAGTGGCTAGCAAGGTGGAACGGTGAGAGTGCGTATAATCCATGGACTCACATTAGTCATAAAGAACTCACATACTTATTGCGAAAATCTATTAGCCCTTGAAGCAAAATACTACGACGCATGCTCCTAGGGGGGAGGTTGGTAGGAGTTAACCATCGCATGCCCCCGACCTTCACGCAAAGATAAACAATCAAAATACAATGCACACCAATTTGGTTATATAGTTAGGAGATGATACGTCTCCAACATACGTATCTATAATTTTTGATTGTTCCATGCTATTATTTATGAAGTCTTGGATGTTTAATGGGCTTTATCATTCACGTTTATATCATTTTTATGACTAACCTACTAACCCAAAGGCCCAGTCCAGATTGTTGTTTTTTTGCCTATTTCAGGGTTTCGCAGAAAAGGAATATCAAACGGAGTCCAAACGGAATGAAACCTTCGCGAGAGATATTTTTGGAGGAAATCACGCTCGGGAAATGTCAGGACCATGCGAGAGATATTTTTTCCTATAATTATCGTCTCTATCAGATCTCACTCTCGTAAGTGACCGTAAAGGGATTGACAACCCCTTATCATGTTGGCTGCGAAGTTCTTATTTGTTTGTGCAGGTGCGAGGGACTCACGCGTGGTCTCCTACTGGATTGATACCTTGGTTCTCAAAAACTGAGGGAAATACTTACGCTACTGTGCTGCATCTCCCTTTCCTCTTCGAGGGAATACAACGCAAGCTCAAGAGGTAGCAAGAAGAATTTCTGACGCCGTTGCCGGGGAGGGTTACGCAAAAGTCATATACCAAGTACCTATCACAAACCCTTATCCTTCGCATTACATTTATTTGCCTCTCGTTTTCCTCTCCCCCACTTCACCTTTGTCATTTTATTTGCCCTTCTTCCGCCGTGTGTTTTTCGCTTGCCTCTTGTTTGCTTGAGTGTGTTGGATTGCTTGCTTGTCACTATGGCTCAGAACAATACCAAATTGTGTGACTTCTCCAATACCAACAACAATGACTTTATTAGCACTCCGATTGCTCCTATTTCCGATGTTGAATCTTGCGAGATCAATGCTGCTTTGTTGAATCTTGTCATGAAAGATCAATTCTCCGACCTTCCTAGTGAAGATGCCTCTACCCATCTAAACAACTTTGTTGATTTGTGTGATATGCAAAAGAAGAGGGATACGGATAATGATATTGTTAAATTGAAGTTATTTCCGTTTTCACTTAGAGATCGTGCTAAAACTTGGTTCTCCTCTTTGCCTAGAAATAGTATTGATTCCTGGAATAAGTGCAAAGATGCTTTTATCTCTAAGTATTTCCCTCCTGCTAAGATCATCTCTCCTAGAAACGATATTATGAATTTTAAGCAACTAGATCATGAGCATGTTGCACAAGCTTGGGAGAGAATGAAATTGATGATACGTAATTGCCCTTCACATGGTTTGAATCTATGGATGATTATTTAGAATTTTTATGCTGGCTTGAAGTTTGCTTCTAGAAATCTTTTAGACTCGGTCGCCGGAGGCACTTTCATGGAAACCACCCTAGGAGAAGCTACCAAACTCCTAGATAATATTATGGTTAATTATTCTCAATGGCACACCGAAGATCTACTAGCAAAAAAGTGCATGCTATCGAAGAAATTAGTGTTTTGAGTGGAAAGATGGATGAACTTATGAAATTGTTTGCTGCTAAGAATGCTTCTTCTGATCCTAATGATATGCCTTTGTCCATTTTCATTGAGATTAACAATGAATCTTTGGATGTGAATTTTGTTGGTAGGAATAATTTTGGTAACAATGCTTATAGAGGTAATTTTAATCCTAGGCCTTTTCCTTGTAATTCCTCTAATAACTATGGTAATTCCTACAACAACTCTTATGGAAAGATGCCTTCTGAATTTGAAACTAGTGTTAAGGAGTTTATGATCTCGCAAAAGAATTTCAATGCTATGCTTCAAGAGAAATAGCTTAAGGTTGATGAATTGGCTAGAAGTGTGGATAGAATTACTCTTCATGTTGATTCTTTGAAACTTAGATCTATCCCACCCAAGCATGATATCAATGAATCTCTCAAAGCCATGAGAATTTCCATTGATGAATGCAAAGAAAGAACCGCTAGAATGCGTGCTAAAAGAGAAGATTATATTAAATCGTGTTTGTCTAGTTATCGTGAAAATAAAGATGAAGATCTGAAAGTTATTGATGTGTCTCTTATTAGATCCTTGTTTTCTAGTATTAATCTTGATGAAAATAGGATTGGATATGATTCTGCTTTAAGGTGTCCCAATGATTCGGAGTTTTTAGATCTTGATGCTAAAATTGCTAAAAGTGGGAACGAAGAGATTAAATTTTGCATAGTGATGAACCCATTAATTTGGATTTCAAGGGATTCAATTATGATAATTTCTCTTTGATTGATTGTATTTCCTTGTTGCAATCCATGCTAAATTCTTCGCATGCTTATAGTCAAAATAAAGCTTTCACTAAACCATATAGTTGATGCTTTGATGTAATCTTATGAAGAAAAACTTGAGTTGGAAGTTTCTATCCCTAGAAAGCTTTATGATGAATGGGAACCTACTATCAAAATAAAAATAAAAGATCATGAATGCTATGCTTTATGTGATTTGGGTGCTAGTGTCTCCACTATCCCAAAAACTTTGTGTGATTTGCTAGGGTTCCATGTGCTTGATGATTGTTCATTAAATTTGAATCTTGCGGATTCCACTATTAAGAAACCTATGGGAAGAATTAATGATGTTCTTATTGTTGCCAATAGGAATTATGTGCCCGTAGATTTCATTGTACTTGATATAGATTGCAATCCTTCATGTTCTATTATTCTTGGTAGACCTTTCCTTAGAACGATTGGCGCAATTATTGATATGAAGGAAGGAAATAATAGATTCCAATTTCCGTTAAGGAAAGGCATGGAACACTTTCCTAGAAATAAAATCAAATTACCATATGAATCTAGCATGAGAGCCACTTATGGATTGCCTTCCAAAGATGGCAATACCTAGATCTATCTTGTATCGTGCCTAGCTAGGGGCGTAAAACGATAGCGCTTGTTGGGAGGCAACCCAATTTTATTTTTTTGCTTTTGTTGCTTTGAAGAAATAAATATTGCATCTATCCTCTGATTAGATGTGGTTTCATGTTTTGTTTAGTGTTTGTGCCAAGTAGAACCTTTGGTAAGACTTGTGTGAAGTTTATATGATCTAGCTGTGAAAAACAGAATCGTTAGCGCTCGCTAAAGTAGTCGTGGGATTTTACTAGAGCGAGTTTTTTAGTTGATTATTTTTTCTGATGATTGGTAGACAAATTGCGCAAATTTACCAATTTAGTTTGAAGTTTTTGGAGTTCCAGAAGTAGGCGAACCCTGCAGATTACTACATATTGTTCTATCTTTGACAGATTCTGTTTTTCGTGTGTTGTTTGCTTATTCCGATGCATCTATGAGTAATATTGGAGGATATGAACCATAGAGAACTTGGAGTACAGTAGGTTTAACACCAATAAAAACAAAGAATTAATTCCTTGCTGTATCTTTGATTAGTGGTTTGCTTTCTCTTACTAACGGAGCTCACAAGAATTTTTGTCTAAGTTTTGTGTTGTGAAGTTTTCAAGTTTTGAGTATTGCTTTGATAGACTATGGAACAAGAAGTAGCAAAGGCCTAAGCTTGGGGATGCCCATGGCACCCCAAGTAAATTCAAGATAATCAAAATCCTAAGCTTGGGGATGCCCTGGGAAGGCATCCCCTCTTTCGTCTTCATCCATCGGTAACTATACTTGGAGCTATATTTTTATTCGCAACATGTTATGTGTTTTGCTTGGACTGTCTTGTATAATTTGAGTCTTTGCTTGTTATTTTGCCACAATCATCCTTGCTGGACACACCTATTTGAGAGAGTTAAATATGGCCTAAAAATTGTTAGAACACTCTATGTGCTTCACTTATATCTTTTGAGTTGAATAGTTTTTTCTCTAGTGCTTCACTTATATCTTTTAGAGCATGGTGGTGGTAATATTTTGTAGAAATTGTTGAACTCTCATGCTTCACTTATATCTATGTGAGAGTCTATTAAAACACCATGGTAAAGTGTTTAGGCTAAAGAAACTAGTCTTCACATGATAAACATCCAATGTCAATGTAGTAAAAAAATTCACATCAAGTGCATTGAATAGAAAGAGATGTTGGATGCTTGATAATTGTTTTGAGACATGAGGATAGTGATATTAGAGTCATGCTAGTGGAGTTATTATGAAATTGAGAAATACTTGTGTTAAGGTTAGTGATTCCCGTAGGATGCACATATGGTGAACCGTTGTGTGACTAAGTTAAAGCATGAGGTATTTGTAGAGTGTCAACCTTTGTGTGGAGGTCGGGGGCGCGCGATGGTTAACTCCTACCAACCTCCCCCCTAGGGGCATGTGTTGATTGCTTTGTTTTGATGACTCGTTAATTTTTGCAATAATTATATGAGTTCTTATGACAAATGTTGAGTCCATGGATTATACGCACTCTCACCCTTCCACCATTGCTAGCCTCTCTTATACTGTGCAACTTTCGCCGGTGCCATAAACCCACTATATATCCTTCCTCAAAACAGACACCATATTGTTCCTCAAAACAGCCACCATACCTACCTATCATGGCATTTCCATAGCCATTCCGAGATATATTTCGGTGCAACTTTCCACCGTTCCGTTTATATGACACACATCATATTGTCATATTGCCATGCATGATCATGTAGTTGACATCGTATTCGTGGCAAGGCCACCATGCATAATCTTTTCATACATGTCACTATTGTTTCATTGCACATACCGGTACACCACCGGAGGCATTCACATAGAGTCATACTTTGTTGTTGTAGTATCGAGTTGTAATTTCATGTTGTAATGAAAGTGTGATGATCATCATTATAAGAGCATTGTCCCATGGGAGGAAAGGCTAAATCTATAAAGCCCCTTCGCAAAAAAAAGGAGAAAGGCCAAAGAAAAAAAAAGGGAAGGCCCCAAAAAAAAAGAAGGAAGAAAAAGAAAAAGGGACAATTGCTACTATCTTTTTCCACAATTGTGCTTCAAAGTAGCACCATGATCTTCATTTTAGAGAGTCTCATGCTTAGTCACTTTCATATACTAGTGGGAATTTTCATTATAGAACTTGGCTTGTATATTCCAACGATGGGCTTCCTCAAATGCCCTAGGTCTTCGTGAGCAAGCAAGTTGGATGCACACCCACTAGTTTCTTTTGTTGAGCTTTCATTCATATTTAGCTCTAGTGCATCCGTTGCATGGCAATCCCGGCAATCCCTACACACTCACATTGATATCTATTGATGGGCATCTCCATAGCCCGTTGATACGCCTAGTCGATGTGAGACTATCTCCCTCTTTTTGTCTTCTCCACAACCACCTCTATTCCACCCATAGTGCTATATGCATGGCTCACGCTCATGTATTGCGTGAAAGTTGAAAGGTTTGAAAAGATAGAGCATGAAAACAAATGCTTGGCTTAAATCGGGGTTGTGCATGATATGAATATTTTGTGTGATAACAAGGGAGCATAGACAACACTATATGATTTTGTAGGGATAACTTTCTTTAGCCATAGTATTTTGAGAAGACATGATTGCTTTGTTAGTATTGTTTGATGTATTGTTATTTCTTATGTCAATATAGACTTTTGCCTTGAATCTTTCAGATCTGAACATTCATGCCACAACTAAGAGAATTACATTGAAAGACAATATTCGTTAGCATTCCACGTCAAAAATTCTTTCTTTATCATTTACCTACTCGAGGACGAGCAGGAATTAAGCTTGGGTATGCTTGATACGTCTCCAACGTATCTATAATTTTTGATTGTTCCATGCTATTATTTATGAAGTCTTGGATGTTTAATGGGCTTTATCATTCACTTTTATATCATTTTTGGGACTAACCTACTAACCCAAAGGCCCAGTCCAGATTGTTGTTTTTTTTTGCCTATTTCAGGGTTTTGTAGAAAAGGAATATCAAACGGAATCCAAACGGAATGAAACCTTCGCGAGAGATATTTTTGGAGGAAATCACGCTCGGGAAACGTCAGGACCAAGTCAGGGGGCAGAGGGCCTGCCCTCGAGGGTGGGGGGCGCCCCCCCTCCCCCAGGGCGCGCCCCTACCTCGAGGCTAGCCCACACGGCCCCCAGTGCCCCCCTTCTTCCTATATATACCTACGTACCCCAGAAACTCCATACGCAGAGAGAAAACCCTAATTCCACCGCCGTAGCTTCTGTTCCTGTGGAGATCCCATCTTGGAGCCTCTTCCGGGAGGGGGATCCATCACGGAGGCCTTCATCATCATCATCATCATCGCCCTCACCATGAGTTGTGAGTAGTTTACCACAGACCTTCGGGTCCATAGCTAGTATCTATATGGCTTCTTCTCTCTCTCTGGATCTCAATACAAAGTTCTCCACAATCTTTGAGGAGATCTATTCGATGTAATCTCTTTTTGCGGTGTGTTTGGCGAGATCCAATGAATTATGAGTTTATGATCAAGGTTATCTATGAAATATATTTGGTTCTTCTCTGAATTTTTTATGTGTGCTCATAATATCCTTGCAAGTCTCTTCAAATTATTGGTTTGGTTTGGCCTACTAGATATATAGTTCTTGCAATGGGAGAAGTGCTTGGCTTTGGGTTCAATCTTGCGGTGTCCTTTCCCAGTGACAGTAGGGGCAGCAAGGCATGTATTGTATTGTTGCCATCGAGGATAAAAAGATGGGGTTTACATCATATTGCTTGAGTTTATCCCTCTACATCATGTCATCTTGCTTAAGGCGTTACTCTGTTCGTATGAACTCAATACACTAGATGCATGCTGGATAGCGGTCGATGTGTGGAGTAATAGTAGTAGATGCAGGCAGGAGTCGGTCTACTTGTCTCGGACGTGATGCCTATATACAATGATCATGCCTAGATAGTCTAATAATTATTCGCTTTTCTATCAATTGATCGACAGTAATTTGTTTACCCGCCGTAGAATACCGCTATCATGACAGAAGCCACTAGAGAAAACTATGGCCCCCGGGTCTATTCTCAACATATCAATCTACATCTACTTTACTTTTACCGCTTTTATTTGCTGTTTTATTAAACTAAAAATACCAAAAATTATCAGATCTCACTCTCGTAAGTGACCGTAAATGGATTGACAACCCCTTCTTGCGTTGGCTGCGAAGTTCTTATTTGTTTGTGCAGGTGTGAGGGACTCACGCGTGGTCTCCTACTGGATTAATACCTTGGTTCTCAAAAGCTGAGGGAAATACTTACGCTACTGTGTTGCATCTCCTTTTCCTCTTCGAGGGAATACAACGCAAGCTCAAGAGGTAGCAAGAAGAATTTCACGCAAAGATAAACAATCAAAATACAATGCGCGCCAATTTGGTTACATAGTTAGGAGACCATACATGCATGCTTTGGGAATCACAAACCTTAACACCAATATTTTTACTAAACCACAATCATTCACTAGTACCTCCCACATTTTAGCATCTCTATATCGCAAAACTATTGCAAGGAATCAAACATATCATATTGAGCGATCTAAAAGTTTATGTAGGATTTTATGACTAACCATGTGAATGACCAATTCCTATCAACTCTCTAAATAGATATAAGTGAAGCAAGAGAGTTTTAATTCTTTCTACAAAAGATATGCCCACGCTCTAACAAATATAAGTGAAGCAAAAGAGCATTCTACAAATGGCGGTTTTCTATGTGAGGAGAAATAGGCAATCCAAACTTCAAATGATAATAGTGAAGCACATGAATCATTCTATAAAGCCATACTCAAAAGATATAAGTGAAGTGCAAAGAGAATTATATAAATCAACCAAGGACTATCTCATACCAGCATGGTGAATTTATTAAAAGAAACAGAAAAAGCACACGACGCTCCAAGAATTTACACATATCATGTGAACGAAACGAATCTGAAAACATACCGATGCTTGTTGAAGAAAGGTGGGATGCCTTCCGGGGCATCCCCAAGCTTAGATGCTTGAGTCTCCTTGAATATTTGCTTGGGGTGCCTTGGGCATCCCCAAGCTTGAGCTCTTGCCTCTCCTCCTTCTTCTCACATCGAGACCTCCTCGATCTTCGAACACTTCATCCACACAAAACTTAACCGAACTTTTAGTGGCGGGGTTAGTGCATATGATCAATAAAATCCCATCATGTACTGCTCTAACATTATTGTACAATTATGAAAAAAAATTACCCATTGTATGCTATCACAATTTTATGGCCCCAAGTCAAGGAGGCTTCAACAAGAATTCAAACATATGCAAATAATGAAGCTATAACAGCAATCTGTGAAAACAGGACAGTTTGTAGTAATCTGAACATTAACCATACTTCTGTAACTCTAAAAATTCTGAAATAATTAGGAAAAATCAACAATTTGTATAGCAAGACTTTGCAAAAAGTTTCAGATCCTTTCGACATTCCAGCAAAAAATGTAAAATCGCGCACTACAGCCAAAGTTTCTGTTTGTGCACCGCACAAACCAACAAGCAGTTTAATCATGCTAAAGGAAACTCTTGGCATATTATTTTTATAATACAATGGAATTTTACAAGGGGATAATTATTTTTGTTGAAAATTTTCTATAATTCAAGATTTGCAAAGTTTCCATGGGCATGAACAAAGTTCAAGGAGCGCCCCCATTTCAACGGCGCTCGTCCTTCTTACTTTCACTTTTCTTTTTGAAAAAGTTTTAGGTTCCCCTCTTTATTTTTTTGTTTTTAAACTTTATAAAAGCGCACAACAGAAATAAATGACTCTTTAAAACTTCTGGGTTGTCTCCCTGGCCGCACTTTCTTTAAAGCCATTAAGCTAGGCATATAGTGCTCAAGTAATGGATCCACCCGGATCCCAAGGTATATCAAAGCCAATTTTAATTAGAAATGATTTGGCATTTAGTAGTGAGCACAAAGTGATATGTGTCATGCAAAAACGAAGTCTAACTCTCTTCCTATGCATAGGCATGTCATACAAGAACAATTCATGCACATCAAGTAAAGGCCAATGCATAGTATAAACAGTTTCTTGCGATTTTATCAAATTGGAAACATAGAGAGGCGGAGATGTAGTTCCTCTCTCATAATAATTGCAAGTAGGAGCAGCAAGCACATGCATATTATATTCATCAAAATCATCATGTGTAACGGAAAAAGGCAACCCATCAATATAATCCTTAATAAGTGCAAACTTCTCTGATATAGTGTAGTTTGGAGAATTCAAAAAGGTAATAGTACTATCATGTGTGGGTGCAATAGAAACAATCTCATGTTTAACATAAGGAACTATAGCAAGTTCATCTCTATAGGCATAATTCATATTGGCATCTTGGCCACAAGCATAGCAAGCATCATCAAAAAGGGATATTTCAAACGAATCAAAGGGATCATGGCAATCATCATAGCAATCATCCTTCGGTAAGCACGAAGGGAAATTAAACAGTGTATGAGTTGAAGAGTTACTCTCATTAGAAGGTGGGCACGGGTAGCTAATCCGCTCTTCCTCCTTTTGTTCTTCGCTCTCCTCGTCATCTTTTTCATCTAATGAGCTCACAATGTCATCAGTTTCGTCTTACATAGTTTCCTGCAAAATATTAGTCTCTTCTTGGACAACGGAGACTTTCTCAATAAACACATCAATATTGGAGTTATATTCATAATTCAAATAACAATATTTCAGTATAGCAAGATTTTCAGGCCTATAAACGTCATTGTCAAAAGCATCATTCTTTTAAAACAAAGATTCAATTTCATAAGCACCCTTAAAAGCAACAAATTCTTCTATTTGTTCCACATCATAATAATCATATATACCATTAGCATAAGAAGCTAAGGTTTCATTGTCATTAAATTTGCAGGTAAAGGGAAGGTATGGAGCCTTCATCCTAGAGCAACAAGTATAATCATATCCCAAGCATAGTTGCCGAGCATACCAACGCAACATATACATTTGATCCCATAATAGTTTCCCTTTTTGTGTCAAGCGATAATCGCTAAAGTATTCACGTTGATCGAACGTTACTCCCATTATATAGTTGAATGGGGTTTTCTCGGGATTATCAAAGTAGTACATAATATCTTTCACATAATGAGCATCGAGGGTTTTAGGAGGTTCCCCATCTCCATGAGTAGCAAGTACACCTAATGTTTTTGGTATTTCGTGTTCCATATCCATAACTAAAGATAGATAACAACTTAGAACATCAAATAAAATATACTTAGTGATAAAGCAAACAAGCACACACGAGAATATTCACTCCACGCTATTGCTCCCCGGCAACGGTGCCAGAAAAAGGTCTTGATAACCCACAAGTGTAGGGGATCAGTTGTAGCCTCTTTCGATAAGTAAGAGTATCGAACCTAACGAGGAGCTAAAGGTAGAACAAATATTCCCTCATGTTCTATCGACCACCAATACAACTCTACGCACGCTTGACGTTTACTTTACCTAGAACAAGTATGAAACTAGAAGTACTTTGTGGTTTTTGTGGGATAGGTTTGCAAGAATGTAAAGATCACGTAAATAAAAAGTAGGGGCGGTTAAGATAAAGACATAACTAAATTAGTTTTAGTAGAGAGATTTTTGTCACGAGAAAGTTATTTGTCCCTAGGCAATCGATAACTAGACCGGTAATCACTATTGCAATCTTATTTGAGGGAGAGACATAAGCTAACATACTTTCTCTTCTTGGATCATATGCACTTATGATTGGAACTCTAGCAAGCATCCGCAACTACTAAAGATCACTAAGGTAAAACCCAACCATAGCATTAAAGTATCAAGTCCTCTTTATTCCCATACGCAAACAACCTACTTACTCGGGCCTGTGCTTCTATCACTCACGCCACCCACTGATACGTCTCCAACGTATCTACTTTTCCAAACCCTTGTGCCCTTGTTTTGGACTCTAACTTGCATGATTTGAATGGAACTAACCCGGACTGACGCTATTTTCAGCAGAATTGCCATGGTGTTGTTTTTGTGCAGAAATAAAAAGTTCTCGGACTGACCTGAAAATCCACGGAGAATTATTTTGGAAAATATAAAAAATACATGCGGAAAGATCCACGTCAAGGGGCCCACACCCTGTCCACGAGGGTGGGGGCGCGCCCCCCCTACCTCGAGGGCCCCCTGATGCTCCACCGACGTACCCCCGGGCTCCATATATTCACTTTCAGGGAGAAAAAAATCAGAGAGGAAGAATTATCGCGTTTTATTATACGGAGCCGCCGCCAAGCCCTAATCTCTCTCGGGAGGGCTGATCTGGAGTCCGTTCGGAGCTCCAGAGAGTGGAGACCGTCGCCATCATCATCATCAACCTTCCTCCATCACCAATTCCATGATGCTCACCGCCGTGCGTGAGTAATTCCATCGTAGGCTTGCTGTACGGTGATGGGTTGGATGAGATTTACCATGTAATTGAGTTAGTTTTGTTAGGGTTTGATCCCTAGTATCCACTATGTTCTGAGATTGATGTTGCTATGACTTTGTGTGACGCCCCCGATTTGACCGTACACTAATCATGCACGCAAATGTTTACGACCAAGGTCAGGGACTCACTGGAAGATATCACAACACAACTCTAGACACAAATTAAAATAATACAAGCTTTATATTACAAGCCAGGGGCCTCGAGGGCTCGAATACATAAGGTCGAATACACAAGAGTCAGCGGAAGCAATAATATCTGAGTACAGACATAAGTTAAACAAGTTTGCCTTAAGAAGGCTAGCACAAATATAGCAACGATCGAAAAGGCAAGGCCTCCTGCCTGGGACCTCCTAACTACTCCTCGAAGCCGAACTTCACGTAGAAACATCATCGGGATCTTCTGGGTCCGGGACTCCACCATCTGGTTGCGTCATCCGAGAAGAAGGGATAAAAGGGGAAAAGAGGGAGAAAAGCAACCGTGAGTACTCATCCAAAGTACTCGCAAGCAAGGATCTACACTACATATGCAATGGTATCTGTGTAAAGGGATAATATATGTGGGTGAACTGCAGAATGCCAGAATAAGAGGGGGATAGCTAATCCAAACGAAGACTACGCTTCTAGCAACCTCCATCTTGCAGCAGTAGAAGAGAGTAGCTAGAAGTAACAAGTATCCTCGCATCTCGCAGCCTCCGTCTTGCAGCAGTAGAACAGAATAGATGGTAAGTTCACCAAGTAACATCGTATAGCATAATCCTACCCGGCAATCCTCCCGCACATCACCCTGTGAGAGAGCAACCACCGAGTTGTATCTGGCACTGGTAAGGGTGTGTTTTATTAAGTATCCGGTTCTAGTTGTCATGAGGTCGGAATACAACTCCGGGTCGTCCTTTTACCGAGGGACACGGCTATTCGAATAGATTAACTTCCCTGCAGGGGTGCACCACATAACCCAGCACGCTTGATCCCATTTGGCCGTACACACTTTCCAGGGTCATGCCCGGCCTCGGAAGATCAACACGTCGCAGCCCTACCTAAGCACACCAGAGAGGTCAGCACGCCGGTCTAAGTCCTAGGCGCGCAGGGGTCCGGGCCCATCACCCAACGCACACCTGCACGTTGCGTACGCGGCCGGTGAGCAGACCTAGCAACCTCTATTACTAAGGAAGTTACGTTACGCGGTCCAACCCGGCGCGCGCTGCTCAATCGCTGACGTCAAGAAGGCTTCGGCTGATACCACGACGTCGAGTGCCCATAACTATTTCCACGTAGCTGGTTAGTGCGTATAGGCCAATGGCCAGACTCAGATCAAATATCCAAACTCGTTAAGCGTGTTATTATGAAATCACCGCGGACAACGACCAGGGCCAGGCCACCTCTCCACTGGGTGTCTCAACCTGCCCTGTCGCTCCGCCACAAAGATCCACTCGGGGCGCCGTCGGGAACTCAGGCCCATCACTACCTGGATGGAGCCACCTGTCCTTTCAGCCCCCAAATCGAATCACTTGCGGGTACTCAATGAGCCGACCCGACTTTAGTCACATCATGTATCATGTAAAGTATGTATATAGTATATACCCGTGATCACCACCCGAGGTGATCACGGCCCGATAGTATAGCATGGCAGACGGACAAGGATGTGGGGCCACTGATGGAATACTAGCATCCTATACTAAGCAGTAGGATAGCAGGTACAGGTACCAACAGATGTAGCAACAATGACAGGCTATGCAACATAATAGGATTCATCGAATCATCAACAGTAGAAATTCTAATGCAAGAGTAAGAGAGAAGAGTATAGGCGATATCTGGTGATCAAGGGGGGGGGCTTGCCTGGTTGCTCTAGCAAGAAGGAGGGGTCGTCGTCGACGCAGTCGATCACAGTGGCACCGTCAGCGGTCTCACTCCGGGGGCCTATCGAAGAGAAGATGGGAAGAAACAATAAATATAAAGCAAACATCGCACCACAAAGCATAACATGGCAATACGCGGTGCTACGTGTGACCTAACGTGGTAGTAGGTGATACCGACGAAGGGGGAAACATCGGGAAAGTATTCCCGATGTTTCGCGTTTTCGGACTGCTGAACCAGAGGTGAAATGTTGCACGCTCGCTGTGCTAGAGACGTGTGGTGAACGAACAAACTGCGTATTCGGATTCGTCTCGTCGTTCTGATCATTTTTCATATATAAATTATTTTCATCCGAGTTACGGATTATTGTATATTAATTTTCAAAGTTTTATTCATTTTCTGAATTTAATTTTAGTTATTAAATTCAAATTAAAACAGCAAATACTTTTATACACAGCAGCAGCTAGCCACTGTGTATGACATGTGGGTCCAGTGGGGTTGAGTCAGCCCAGTCAACTGTTGACCAGTTGACTGGTCAACGAAGTCAAAGGGACCCGGGGGTCCTACCTGTCACTGACTTGGAGTGACCAGTCAGCAGAGTTGACTAGTCAACTGGGTCCAGTGGGACCCGGTAGTCAGTGACTGTTTATAATTACAGGTTTTAAATAATTTAATTAAACAAATTAGTATGTGGGCCGGGTTGTCACTGACTAATAGAGTTAACAGTGAACTAAATTGATTTTAGTTAAGTTAACTAGTAGGTGGGGCCAACTGTTAGGGGCATGTTGTAAGTGAATGGTTATTTGGGCGCTGGGGGCCACATGTCATAGACTGCTTACTTAACAGGTTTATTAAATGGTGGGAATTAACAGGGGTGTCCCACTGGTCAATGTCACAGGGGTTGATTAGCACGGTAATTAAGCGCTAATCGCGGTTCCACGTCAGCAGGGTAATGGCGACGAGGCAGAGCGCATCGGCGACGACCGTGCGCTCGCCTCCGGCGAACATTCTAGCGGTGCCCGACATGGATCGGACGAGGGCCTCGGCACGCACCCACTGGAACTACTAGGAGCTGCTGGGACGGTCGGAATCGACCACCACATCGGCGTCAAGCGGCGGCAGAGGCACGACGTCATCGGCAAATGGAACTATGAGACGCGGAGGGGGAGGGGGAAAGGTCGCGGAGGACCGGGAGCTCACATGGAGCTTGGGAGCGCGCTCGTGGAGGCCAGGGTTGCAGCGATGGTGCAGATCGACGGTGTGTTGCCGCGGTCATGGCGGAGGGGCTCGGTGTGGTGACGTTGGAGGAGCTGCGGGGTGGAGGCGGAGGTCCTCGGGCGTGACCGCGCTTGAGGCTGAGCAGAGGCGGGGACGACGCGAGGCGGCGGCCTGGTGGAGATGAAGCTGCGGGCGCACGGGGGCCTCCGTCGCCGGAAGTTTAGGCGCGGCGTCAGGGACGGCCAGTACCGCCGGGCGGCGCGGGGCAAGTGGTGATGGGAGGCGCTGGCCAGCTCCGGCGCGTGAGAGGCGGGGTCGACGCGATGGGCGACGCCTGGCGCGGCGCTCGGCGCCGGCGATGGCGGCCTTCGGGCGCGGGTGCGTGTGGCCTCGTGGGTGACGGCGCGGGGAGGGAACGAGGGAGAGTGGGCGGGGTTCGTGCGGGAGACAGGGGTGAGGCCTAAGGTTAGGCAGCTGGTGGGGGCGGCTGGGCTGCCTCGGCCCATTGTGGCCTAAAGCCCAGGGAGGAGGCAGGGGGTTATGGGCGGTGCGGCTGGGCCGGCCTAGCGGTCCAAAGGCCAGCTGGGCCATGGCCAAGCAGGGGAGGTCTTCTCTTTTCTTTTTCTTGTTTTTTGTTTCTCTTTAACCTTTTATGTTTTCTATTTTATTTAGTTTAGGGCATTTCAACCAATTGCAAAAATGTTGGTTCACCACCAATATTATCCAATAAATATTTGCCACATGATGAACATTTTAGTTTTGACATTTGAAAACTTTTCATTTTGACTTTGTTTTAAATTTTGAATTTGAATCGGTTTCGAACCGAAGCGAGTTTAGTAACAGTAATCGTGGTGACGTGGCATCATTAGCAGAGGTTTACTGTAGCTTGATTACCCGGGCGTCACACTTTGCTATGCTTAATGCTTGTCACTAGGGAAGGAGTGCCATGATTTCAGATCTGAACCTATTATGTTTTCATGAATATATGTGTGTTCTTGATCCTATATTGCAAGTCTATAGTCACCTACTATGTGTTATGATCCGGCAACACCGAAGTGACAATAATCGGGACCACTCCCAGTGATGACCGTAGTTTGAGGAGTTCATGTATTCACTATGTGTTAATGCTTTGGTCCGGTACTCTATTAAAAGGAGGCCTTAATATCCCTTAGTTTCCAATAGGACCCCGCTCCCACGGGAGGGTAGGACAAAAGATGTCATGCAAGTTCTTTTCCATAAGCATGTATGACTATATTCGGAATACATGCCTACATTACATTGATGAACTGGAGCTAGTTCTGTGTCACCCTTGGTTATAATTTTTACATGATAAATTGCATCCGACATAATTTCCCATCACCGATCCAATGCCTGCGAGCTTTTCACATATTGCTTGTTGCTTATTTACTTTTCCGCTGCTACTGTTACAAAAACTACAAAAATACTATCGTTACTTTTATTGCTGTTACCGCTATCTCCATATTACTTTGCTACTAAACTACCTTGCTGCAGATACCAAGTTTCCAGGTGTGGTTGAATTGACAACTCAGCTGCTAATACTTAAGAGTATTCTTTTGCTCCCCTTGTGTTGAATCAATAAATTTGGGTTGAATACTTTACCCTCGAAAACTGTTGCGATCCCCTACACTTGTGGGTTATCACCCACCATAAGCAAATCATGAACATATTGCAAACCCTACAGCAGGGATCCCTCACGCTTGCATGACACGGAGAGCACCATAGGACATCACCAATAATAAAACATGGATCTCAAACCAATCACGATCATCAATTAACCCATAGGACAAAATAGATCTACTCAAACATCATAGGATAGCCATACATCATTGGGAAATAATATATAGCGTTGAGCACCATGTTTAAGTAGAGATTACAACAGGTAGAAGAGGGGTTACACCGCTGCATAGAGGGGGGAAGAGTTGGTGATGACGGCGGTGAAGTTGTTGGTGTAGATTGCGGTGACGATGATGGGCCCGGCGGCACTCCGGTGCCACCGGAAGCGAGGGGGGAGAGCCCCCCTCCTTCTTCTTCTTCCTTGACTTCTCCCTAGATGGGAGAAGGGTTTCCCCTCTGGTCCATGGTCTCCATGGCGTGGGAGGGGTGAGAGCCCCTCCAAGATTGGATCTATCTCTCTGTTACTGCGTTCCCAGATTCTGGACTTTCATCGTTTCTTAAATTCCCGGAGATCCGTAACTCCGATTGAGCTGAATTTTGGACACAATTTTTATCTGGATAATAGCTTTCTTGCGAAGAAAGAAGGGCATCAACCGCCTTACGGAGTGGCCACGAGGGTCCAGGGCGCGCCCCCACCCTCGTGGGCCACTCGGGCATCGTCTCACGTTGGTTCCGCTCCCCAAAATTCACATATATTCCAAAAAAAATCTCCGTCCGTTATTATCCTGTTTGGACTCCGTTTTGTATGGATATTCTGCGAAACAAAAAACATGCAACAAACAGGAACTGGCACTGGGCACTGGATCAATATGTTAGTCCCAAAACTAATATAAAAAGTTGCCAAAAGTATATGAAAGCTGTAGAATATTGGCATGGAACAATAAAAAATTATAGATACGACGGAGACGTATCATATAACAATCCCTTAACGTGCAACAAAGAGTCACTCCAAAGTCACTAATAGCGGAGAACAAACGAAGAGATTATTGTAGGGTACGAAACCATCTCAAAGTTATTCTTTCTTATTGATCTATTCAAGAGTCCGTAGTAAAATAACACGAAGCTATTCTTTTCGTTCGATCTATCCTAGAGTTCGTACTAGAATAACACCTTAAGACACACATCAACCAAAACCCTAATGTCACCTAGATACTCTATTGTCACCTCAAGTATCCGTGGGCATCACTATACGATATGCATCACACAATCTCAGATTCATCTATTCAACCAACACAAAGAACTTCAGAGAGTGCCCCAAAATTTCTACCAGAGAGTCAAGACGAAAACGTGTGCCAACCCCTATGCATAGATTCCCAAGGTCACGGAACCCGCAAGTTGATCACCAAAACATACATTAAGTGAATCAATAGAATACCCCATTGTCACCACGGGTATCCCACGCAAGACATACATCAAGTGTTCTCAAATCCTTAAAGACTCAATCCGATAAGATAACTTCAAAGGGAAAACTCAATCCATTACAAGAAGGTAGAGGGGGAGAAACATCATAAGATCTAACTATAGTAGCAAAGCTCACGATACATCAAGATCGTGCCATATCAAGAACACGAGAGAGAGATCAAACACATAGCTAGTGGTACTTACCCTCAGCACTGAGGGTGAACTACTCCCTCCTCGTCATGGAGAGCACTGGGATGATGAAGATGGCCACTGATGAGGGATCCCCCCTCTAGCAGGGTGCCGGAACAAGGTCCCGATTGGTTTTTGGTGGCTACAGAGGCTTGCGGCGGCGGAACTCCCGATCTAGGTTTCTTTTCACGGGTTTTGGTATTTATAGGAATTTTTGGCATCGGTATCACATCAGGGGGGGTCTCTGAGTCATCCACGAGATAGGAGGACGCGCCCAGGGGGTAGGGCGTGCCCTCCACCCTCGTGGACGGCTAGGGTGTGACGCCCCCGATTTGTCCGTACACTAATCATGCACGCAAATGTGTACGACCAAGATCAGGGACTCACTTGAAGATATCACAACACAACTCTAGACACCAATTAAAATAATACAAGCTTTATATTACAAGCCAGGGGCCTCGAGGGCTCGAATACAAAAGCTCGGAAACACAAGAGTCAGCGGAAGCAACAATATCTGAGTACAGACATAAGTTAAACAAGTTTGCCTTAAGAAGGCTAGCACAAATATAGCAACGATCGAAAAGGCAAGGCCTCCTGCCTGGGACCTCCTAACTACTCCTCGAAGCCGAACTTCACGTAGAAACATCATCGGGATCTTCTGGCTCCTGGACTCCATCAATCTGGTTGCATCATCCGAGAAGAAGGGACAAAGGGGGAAAAGGGGGAGAAAAGCAACCGTGAGTACTCATCCAAAGTACTCGCAAGCAAGGATCTACACTACATATGCAATGGTATATGTGTAAAGGGGGTAATATATGTGGGTTAAACTGCATAATGCCAGAACAAGAGGGGGGTAACTAATCCAATCGAAGACTACGCTTCTCGTAACCTCCATCTTGCAGCAGAAGATGAGGGTAGCTGGAAAGTAACAACTATCCTCGCTTCTCGCAGCCTCCGTCTTGCAGCAGTAGATGGGAGTAGATGGTAAGTTCACCAAGTAACATCGTATAGCATAATCCTACTCGGCGATCCTCCCGCGCATCACCCTGTGAGAGAGCAACCACCGAGTTGTATCTGGCACTGGTAAGGGTGTGTTTTATTAAGTATCCTGTTCTAGTTGTCATGAGGTCGGAATACAACTCTGGGTCGTCCTTTTACCGAGGGACACGACTATTCGAATAGATTAACTTCCCTGCAGGGGTGCACCACATAACCCAGCACGCTTGATCCCATTTGGCCGGACACACTTTCCAGGGTCATACCCGGCCTCGGAAGATCAACATGTCGCAGCCCTACCTAAGCACAGCAGAGAGGTCAGCACGCCGGTCTAAGTCCTAGGCGCACAGGGGTCCGGGCCCATCGCCCAACGCACACCTGCACGTTGCGTACGCGGTCGGTGAGCAGACCTAGCAACCTCCATTACTAAGGAAGTTGCGTTACGCGGTCCAACCGGGCGCGCGCCGCTAAACCGCTGACGTCAAGAAGGCTTCGGCTGATACCACGACGTCGAGTACCCATAACTATTCCCACGTAGCTAGTTAGTGCGTATAGACCAAATGGCCAGACTCAGATCAAATATCCAAACTCGTTAAGCATGTTATTATGAAATAACCGCGGACAACGTCCAGGGCCAGGACACCTCTCCACTGGGTGTCTCAACCTGCCCTGTCGCTCTGCCAGAAAGATCCACTCGGGGGCCGTCAGGAACTCAGGCCCACCACTACCTGGATGGAGCCACCTGTCCTTTCAGCCCCCACATCGAATCACTTGCGGGTACTCAACGAGCCGACCCGACTTTAGTCACATCATGTGTCATGTAAAGTATATATATAGTATATACCCGTGATCACCACCCGAGGTGATCACGGCCCGATAGTATAGCATGGTAGACGGACAAGGATGTGGGGCCACTAATGGAATACTAGCATCCTATACTAAGCATTAGGATAACAGGTAAAGGTATCAACAGTGGTAGCAACAATGACAGGCTATGCATCAGAATAGGAGTTATCGAATCAACAACAGTAGTAAACTAATGCAAGAGTAAGAGGGAGGAGAATAGGCGATATCTGGTGATCAAGGGGGGGGGGCTTGCCTGGAAGCCCTGCAGACGGAAGGAATCTTCGAAAGCGTAGCCGTAGTCGAACACCGAAGCATCAACGGTCTCGGGGTCTATCGCGGTAACGGAGTCTACCGAAAAGAAGCAACGAAGGGGAAACAAATAAATAACAGAGCAAACAATAGCATCACAAAATATAAGAAGGCAATACGCGGTGCTACGTGTGACCTAACGCGGTAGGAGGTGATACCGAAGAAGGGGGGAAACATCCGGGGAAGTATTCCCGGTGTTTCGCGTTTTTGGGCGGATGAAACGGAGGGGGAAAGTTGCGGGTTCAGTATGATAGGGACGTGTGGTTGATGAACGGTCTGCGTATTCGGATGCGCCTCGAAATTCTGAGCAACTTTCATATATAAAACTTTTTCATCCGAGTTACGGTTTATTTTATATTAAATTTTAAAGTTTTTAAATCATTTTATTATTTATTAATTATTAAATAAATTAACATTATCCAGAATAGTGCATGCTGACATCAGCATGACGTCAGCAGTCAACATTGGGTTGACTGGTCAAGCTGACGCGTGGGGCCCGCGTGTCATTGGCTGTAATCTAACTAACAATTTAGTTAGATTAATTATGTTTTAGATAATTATTGATTAGGTTAATTACTCATTAGATTAATCTAAATGTGATTAATTAACTTAATTAATTTTTAATTAATTAATTAATTAATATAATTATTTATCTATTTATTATTATTTTTTCTCTTTTTTTTCTAAACGTTTCTGGGGGCGGGCCCCGGCTGTCATAGGCCTGGGGCCTTAGTGGGTTTGGGTGCTGGGCGCCGGGTTAACGGGCGAAGCCCGACAGGGCGCCCGAGCGGCGCCGCGGCCAGCGAGCGAAGGGGGCGGGCGCTGGGCGCCGATGCGGTGGCCCGGCGGGGCGCCGGCGGCCAGCGGATCGGGACGGTGAGGTCGGTCGCCCCCCGGCGGCGGTGGTGAGGCCACAGCGGGGCGGCGCCGGAGCAAAGAAGTGGCGGGGCTGCGGTATGCCGGAGCTGGCGGCCGCGGCCAGTGCGGGCGCGCAGCTCGGCAGGCGGCAGAGGCAGGGCCGAGCAGCTGCGGGGCTGTGGCGGCCAGAAGCAGCAGAAGGATGCGGCGGCCGTGGGCGTTGTCCGGCGGGCGCGGCCGTAGGCGCGAGCGGCGCGGGCGTGGATGGTACGGATGCGCGACAGGGACCGGGGCAGGGGGAAAAGGAGCGGCCGGCGGAGGAGCTCACAGAGGGGGCAGGGTAGTGGTGCCGGTGGTGCATAGACTGGAGAGGCGGCCGGTGAGGGGGAACGGTGCGGGCCGGTGCTTGGGCGGCGACTTTCGCCGGGGGCGCGGGCGTCCGAGACGCGTCGTTGCGGCGTCGGGCTAGATGCCCCCCGATCCAGATCGGGGGAGGGAGAGGGAGAGCGATGGGGTGGGGTAGTGGGGGGTAGTGGGGTCTGTGGGCTAGGGTTTGCGGGGTGGGGGGTGTAGAGGCATGGCTAGGCCAGCCTCGTGGCCGAGAGGCCAGTTGGGTCAATGCCCAGTGGGCCATGCGGGGGGGGGTCTTTCTATTTAGCTTTGTTTTATTTTATTTTATTTTATTCTTTTCTGTTTTCATTTATAGTTTCATTTTATTTTAGTTTAAAATATAATACATACTAGTTCCTAAACTATTCTCAATAAATATACGACTGCCACCTAAATTTGGGCAACTAAATAAAATATTTTAATATTTTATAAAGCACCAAAGGCATTTACTTAATTGTTTTGTCTGTTGTTTTCAAACAATTTGGTGCATTTTAATATTTTATAAAAATAAGGATTCTCCACCATAATTCCTTATGATTTATTTGACACACCCCGAACATATTAGTTTTAATGTTTGAAAACTTTTGTTGTTTTCTTTTAACTCAATTTTTAATCAGGATCGATTTCGAACTAACACGAGATTAGCAACAGTGATCGTGGTGATGTGGCATCATTAGCGCAGAATTACTGTAGCGTAATTACCCGGGCGTCACATCGGGACTCTTCTGGCCCAACTCTTTTACTCCGAGGGCTTCTTTTGGTCCATAAAAAAATCATCAAAAATTGGCACGTCAATTGGACTCCGTTTGGTATTCCTTTACTATAAAACTCAAAAACAAGGAAAAATAGAAACTGGCACTGGGCTCTAGGTCAATAGGTTAGTCCCAAAAATAATATAAAATAACATATAAATGCATATAAAACATCCAAGATGGATAATATAATGACATGGAACAATAAAAAATTACAGATACGTTGGAGATGTATCAGGAAGCAAAAGTGTGTGTGCTTTGATAATTTTTCTTGCATTTGATTAGTAAAAGGTAGAGGGTAATGATCTTTTATAGTTGCTTTATTTAATTTCGTAAAATCAATTACCATTCTATAGCCTGTAACAATTCTTTGTGGAATATGTTCATTCTTATCATTAGGAACAACAGTAATACCTCCTTTCTTAGAACACAATGAACGGGACTTACCCATCTACTATCAGCTATAGGATAGATTATACCTGCTTCCGGAAGTTTTAATATGTCTGTTCTTACCACTTCTTTCATTTTCGGATTTAACTGGCGTTGATGATCGACAATGGGTTTAGCATCACATACCATATTAATCTTATGTTGGCATAGACTGGGACTGATGCCTTTTAAATCATCAGGAGTAAATCCAATAGCAGCTTGGTGGTTCCTTAGAACTTTCAATAATCTTTCTTCCTCATATTCTGAAAGGTTAGCACTAATAATAACATGATATATCTTATTTTCATCGAGATAAGCATATTTCAAAGTGTCAGGCAATTGTTTTAATTCAAACACAGGATCACCTTTAGGTGGAGGAGGACCTACTAGAGTTTCAACAGGTAGATTGTGTTTAAGTAGAAGACGTTGCTCGAAGAAAATATCATCTATTTTAGTTCTTTCATGCATATGTAAATCATTTTCATGGTCTAGCAAATATTGTTCTAGAGGATTAGTAGGAGGCACAGCAATAGAAGCGAGACCAATAATTTCATATTTACTAGGTAATTATTTTTCATGAAGCTTTCTATTAAACTTGGAGAAATTAAATTCATGAGACTCATCACCAAAACTAACACCGACAGTTTGTTTCTTACAATCTATTTTAGCATTAACGGTGTTCAAGAAAGGTCTACCAAAGATAATGTGACAGAAGCCATCTTGTGGGGAACCAAGAACAAGAAAATCAGTAGAGTATTTTATTTTCCCACACAAGACTTCAACATCTCTAACAATCCCAATTGGTGATATAGTGTCTCTATTAGCCAGTTTAATAGTCACATCAATGTCTTCTATCTCTGCTGGTGCTATGTCATTCATAATTTCTTGGTATAAAGAGTAGGGAATAGCACTCATGCTAGCACCTATGTCACATAAACCATGATAGCAGTGATCTCTTATTTTGACTGAGACAACGGGCATGCCAACAACAGGTCTGTGTTTATCCTTTTTATCAGGCTTAGCAATTCTAGCAGCTTCTTCATTAAATCAAATAACATGCCCATCTACATTTTCTTCCAAGAGATCTTTAACCATAGCAATATTAGGTTCTACTTTAATTTGTTCATCTGGTTTAGGTGTTCTGATGTAACTTTTGTTAACCATGGTTGAAACTTTAGCATGTTCCTTTATCCTAACAGGGAAAGGTGGTCTTTCAATGTAAGCAGTAGGAACAACTGGATCAACATTATAAAGTATAGTTTCTTCTTTAACTGGTACCGGTTTTGTAATTTCTTCTTTAATAGGTGGGTGATATTTAAACCACTTATTTTTAGGGAGATCAACATGAGTACCAAAAGATTCACAAAAGGAGGCTACTATCTCAGAGTCAAGTCCATATTTAGTGCTAAACTTTGAAAAGGCAGCGGTACTCATAAAATATTTAACACAATCATACTTAAGCTTAATACCTGAATCTTTAGCTTCATTGAGTTCCCAATCTTCAGAGTTGCATTTAACTCTTTCTAAAAGATCCCACCAGAATTCAATAGTTTTATTCATAAAAGAACCTGCACAAGAAGTATCAAGCATGGATTGATCATTACGAGAAAGCCGAGCATAAAAACTCTGAATAATAATTTCTCTTGAGAGCTCATGATTGGGGCATGAATATAACATTGAATTAAGCATCCCCCAAGCTTGAGCGATACTTTCTCCTTCACGAGGCCAAAAAATTTATATGTAATTCCGATCACGGTGAACTAGATGCATCGGATAATTTTTTGGTGAAACTCCATTTTCAATCGGTTCCAGTTCCAAGATCCAATATCATCGCATAGCCTATACCATGCTAATGCTTTTCCCTTCAAAGATAAAGGGAAAACCTTCTTCATAACTTGATCTCCGGGTAGACCTACAAGTTTAAACAATCCACAAATTTGTTTCACATATATCAAGT
This sequence comes from Secale cereale, assembly GCA_902687465.1. Taxonomy (NCBI): domain Eukaryota; kingdom Viridiplantae; phylum Streptophyta; class Magnoliopsida; order Poales; family Poaceae; genus Secale; species Secale cereale. The sequence goes on from LR738709.1 coordinate 136,903,872, forward strand.
GCATATCAGGATGTTCGGTTTCATCCCCTCCATAAGGATTAGCTAGCGGTTGTTCTATCATACCCGGAGAGATTTCATATTCAATATTTTTAGTAGGTGCAGCGGGATGAGGGGTAGCTAATTGTTGTTCCGGTCGAGGTGAAGATACCCCGAACAAACCCCTCAAAGGATTGTTCTCCATAGTAACAAGTGACAATAAATTTCAGCACACTATATGAATGTTTCCTTACCAATTTCCACTTACCAGACGCGCTTCAGTCCCCGGCAGCGGCGCCAGAAAATTACCTTGATGGCCTACAAGTATAGGGGATCAATTGTAGATCTTTTTGATAAGTAAGAGTGTCGAACCCAACGAGGACCAGAAGGAAATGATAAGTGTTTTTCAGTAAGGTAATATCTGCAAGTGCTGAAAATGTAAGTAGCAGAGTAGTTTGATAGCAAGATAATTTTGTAACAAGTAATTAACGATAGTAGTAACAAAAGTGCAGCAAGATAGCCCAATCCTTTGAGGCAAAGGACTGGCCAAGACAGACTCTTATAATAACCAAAGCGTTCTTGAGGGTACATGGGAATTTCATCTAGTCACTTTCATCAAGTTGGTTCAATTCGTGTTCGCTACTTTGATAATTTGATATGTGGGTGGATCGGTGCTTAGATGCTGTTCTTACGTGAACAAACCTCCTACTTATGATTCACCCTCTCGCAAGCCTCTACAACTACAATAAAAGTATTAAGAATAAATTATAACCATAGCATTAAACTTTTGGACCCAATCGGTCCCTTACGGAATAGCGCATAAACTGGGGTTAAGCTTTTGTCACTCTCGCAACCCACCATCTAATTACTACTCCACAATTCATTCCCTTAGGCCCAAACATGGTGAAATGTCATGTAGTCTACGTTCACATGACACCACTAAGGGAATCACAACATACATACTATCAAAATATCGAACACATATCAAATTCACATGATTACTTGCAACATGATTTCTCCCGTGACCTCAAGAACAAAGGTAACTACTCACAAATGATGAACATGCTCAATATCAGAGGGGTATTAAATAGCATAATGGATCTGAACATATAATATTCCACCAAATAAACCATATAGTAATCAACTACAAGATGTAATCAACACTACTAGTCACCCAAAAGCACCAATCTATAGTTCCGGTAACAAGATTGAACACAAGAGATGAACTAGGGTTTGAGATGAGATGGTGTTGTTGAAGATGTTGATGAAGATATCCCTCCCCAAGATGGAAGAGCTGCTAGTGACGATGATGACGATGATTTCCCCCTCCGGGAGGGAAGTTCCCCGGGCGGAATCGCTTCGCCGGAGGACAAAAGTGCTTCTGCCCAAGTTCTGCCTCGAGATGGTGGCGCTCCATCCTGAAAGTCTTCCCCTCATTTTTTCTAGATCAGAAGGGCTTATATACTAGAAGATGAGCACCGGAGGTGGCCCTGGGTGAGCACAACCCACCAAGGCGCGCCTGGGCTCCCTGGCGCTCCCAGGTGGGTTGTGCCCATCTGGTGGGCCCCCTCTGGTATTTCTTTACTCCAATATTATTCAAATAATTCATAAAAAAACCTTCGTGGAGTTTTAGCTTGTTTGGAGTTGTGCAGAATAGGTGGCCTCACGTAGCTTTTTCAGGTCCAGATTTCCAGCTACCGGAATTCTCCCCCTTGGTGCATTCCTTGCAAATTATGAGAGAAAAGGCATTAAAATTACTCCAAAAAGCATTATTATGCATAATAACAACATAAATAACAACAAAAAACATGATGCAAAATAGACGTATCATGAGGCAAAGCAATAGAAGCAAGACCAATAAGTTCATCTTTACTAGGCAATTCTTTTTCATGAAGCTTTCTATTAAACTTGGAGAAGTTAAATTCATGAGACTCATAACCAAAACTAACATCGGCATTTCATTTCTCACAATCCATTTTAGCATTAACGGTGTTCTAGAAAGGTCTACCAAATATAATGGGATAGAAGTCATCTTGTGGGGAACCAAGAACTAGGAAATTAGTAGGGTAATTGATTTTCCCACACAAGACTTCAACATCTCTAACAATCCCAATTGGTGATATAGTGTCTCTATTAGCCAGTTTAATAGTGACATCAATGTCTTCTATCTCTGCGGGTGCTATGTCATTCATAATTTCTTGGTCAAAAGAGTAGGGAATAGCACTTACGCTAGCACCTATGTCACACAAACCATGATAGCGGTGATCTCCTATTTTGACTGAGACAACGGGCTTGCCAGCAACAAGTCTGTGTTTATCCTTTTTATCAGGCTTGAAATTCTAGCAGCTTCTTCATTAAAGCAAATAATATGCCCATCTACATTTTCTTCCAATAGATCTTTGACCATAAAAATATTAGGTTCTACTTTAATTTGTCAATCTGGTTTAGGTGTTCTGATATAACTTTTGTTAACCAAAGTTGAAACTTTAGCATGTTCCTTTATCCTAACAGGAAAAGGTGGTTTTTCAATATAAGCAGTAGGAACAACTGTATCAACATTATAAAGTATAGTTTCTTCTTTAACTGGTACCGGTTCTTTAATTTCTTCTTTAATAGGTGGGTGATATTTAAACCACTTCTCTTTAGGAAGATCAACATGAGCAGCAAAAGATTCACAAAAGGAGGCTACTCTCTCAGAGTCAAGTCCATATTTAGTGCTAAACTTTGAAAAAGCATCGGTATTCACAAAAGATTTAACACAATCATACTTAAGCTTAATACTTGACTCTTTACCTTCGTCAGTTCCCAATCTTCAGAGTTGCGTCTACTCTTTCCAAAAGATCCAACCGGAATTCAATAGTTTTCTTCATAAAAGAACCAGCACAAGAAGTGTCAAGCATGGATTGATCATTACAAGAAAGCCGAGCATAAATTTTTTGAATAATAATTTCTCTTGAGAGCTCATGGTTGGAGCATGAGTATAACATTGACTTAAGCCTCCCCCAAGCTTGAGCGATACTTTCTCCTTCACGAGGACACAAATTATATATGTAATTCCGATCACGATGAACTAGATGCATAGGATTAATTTTTTGGTGAAACTCCATTTTGAATCAGTTCTAGTTCCAAGATCCAATATCATCGCATAGCTTATACCATGCTAGTGCTTTTCCCTTCAAAGATAAAGGAAAAACATTCTTCATAACTTGATCTCCGGGTAAACCTGTAAGCTTAAGCAATCCACAAATTTGTTCCACATATATCAAGTGCATATCAGGATGTTCGGTTCCATCTCCTCCATAAGGATTAGCTAGCAGTTGTTCTATCATACCCGAAGGAATTACATATTCAATATTTTCAGTAGGTGCAGCGGGTTGAGGGGTAGCTAATTATGGTTCTGGTCGAGGTGAAGATACCCCAAACAAACCCCTCAAAGGATTGTTCTCCATAGTAAGAAGTGACAATAAATTTCAGCACACTATATGAATGTTTCCTTACCAATTTCCACTTACCAAAAGTGCTTCACTCCCCGGCAACGGCGCCGGAAAATTGCTTTGATGACCCCACAAGTATAGGGGATCAGTTGTAGGTCTTTTTGATAAGTAAGAGTGTCGAACCCAACGAGGAGCAGAAGGAAATGTCAAGTGTTCTTTAGTAAGGTAATGTATGCAAGTGCTGAAATTGTAAGTAGCAGAGTAGTTTGATAGCAAGATAATTTTGTAACGAGCAAGTAACGATAGTAGTAGCAAAAGTGCAGCAAGATAGCCCAATACTTTTGAGGCAAAGGACATGCCAAGACGGTCTCTTATAATAAGCAAAGCGTTCTTGAGGGTACACGGGAATTTCATCTAGTCACTTTCATCATGATGGTTCAATTTGTATTCGCTACTTTGATAATTTGATATGTGGGTGGATCGGTGCTTAGGTGTTGTTCTTACTTGAACAAACCTCCTACTTATTATTGACCCTCTCGCAAGCAGCCACAACTACGAGAAAAGTATTAAGAATAAATTATAACCATAGAATTAAACTTTTGGATCCAATTGGCCCCTTACTGAATAGCGCATAAACTGGGGTTTAAGCTTCTGTCACTCTCGCAACCCACCATCTAATTACTACTCCACAATGCATTCCCTTAGGCCCGAACATGGTGAAGTGTCATGTAGTCGATGTTCACATGACACCAGTAAGGGAATCACAACATACATACTATCAAAATATCGAACACATATCAAATTCACATGATTACTTGCAACACGATTTCTCCCGTGACCTCTAGAACAAAGGTAACTACTCACAAATGATGAACATTCTCAAGATCAGAGGGGTATTAAATAGCATAATGGATCTGAACATATAATCATCCACCAAATAAACCATATAGTATTTAACTACAAGAGGTAATCAACACTACTAGTCACCCACAAGCACCAATCTATAGTTCCAGTAACAAGATTGAACACAAGAGATGAACTAGGGCTTGAGATGAGATGGTGTTGTTGTAGATGTCGATGAAGATAGCCCTCCCCAAGAAGGGAGAGATGTCGGTGATGATGATGACGATGATTTCCCCCTCCGGGAGGGAAGTTCTCCCAGCGGAATTGCTCCGCCGGAGGGCAAAAGTGCTCCTACCCAAGTTCCGCCTCGAGACGGCGGTGCTCCTCCCGAAAGTCTTATCCTTATTTTTTCTAGGTCAGAAGGGCTTATATACCAGAAGATGAGCACCAGAGATGGGTCTGGGTGAGCACAAGCCACCAGGGCGTGCCTGGGGCGGCCTGGCGCGCCGAGGTGGGTTGTGCCCACCTGGTGGGCCCCCTCCGGTGGTTATCAGCTCAAGTATTTTTCATATTTTCCATAAAAAAATCTCTGTGAAGTTTCAGCTTGTTTGGAGTTGTGTAGAATAGGTGGCCTGATGTAGCTTTTCCAGCTCCAGATTTCCTGTTGTTCTCCCCCTTGGTGCATTCCTTGCAAACTATGAGAGGAAAGGCATTAGAATTACTCCAAAAAGCATTATTATGCATAATAACAACATAAATAACACCAAGAAAATATGATACAAATGGACGTATCACTACTACCACCTTCTATTCCACCCATAGTGCTATGTGCATGGCTCACGCTCATGTATTGCATGAAGAGTTCAAAAAGCTGGAGCGTGTTAAAAGTATGAAACAATTGCTTGGCTGACACCGGGGTGGGCATGATTTATACTTTGTGCTTAGAAAAGGGAGCATAACAAGACTATATGATTTTGCAGGAATAACTTTCTTTAGCCATGTTATTTTCGAAGCTCCATAATTTTCTTTCTAGTATGCTTGAAGTATTATTGTTTTGATGTTAATGAACTTTTGTTTTGAATCATAAGGATCTGATCATTAATACCAAATAAAGAAGAAATACATTGCTAAATATGCTAGGTAGCATTCCACATCTAATTTTTTTATCATTTACCTACTCGAGGACGAGCAGGAATTAAGCTTGGGGATGCTTGATAAGTCTCCAACGGAACTATAATTTTTTATTGTTCCATGCTATTATATTATCCACTTTGGATTTTTATATGCATTGATATGCTATTTTATATTATTTTTGGGACTAACTTATTAACCTAGAGCCGAGTGCCAGTTTCTGCTTTTTCCTTGTTTTTGAGTTTCGCGGAAAAGGAATATCAAACGGAGTCCAAACGGAATAAAATTTCGCGATTATTTTTCTTGGACCAGAAGACACACGTAGGACTTGGTGTTGGGAAACGTAGCATGTAATTTCAAAAAAAAATCCTGCGCTCACGCAAGATCTATCTAGGAGATGCATATCAATTAGAGGGGGAGAGTGTGTCTGCGTACATCTAGCAATGTTTCAAGGAAGTAGATGAGTTCCGTCAGCACGACGGTGTGGTGACGGTGACGGTGATGTGATCCACACAGGCATCACCTAAGCACTACGAAGATATGACAGTGGGAGTATATCGTGGAGGGGGGCGCCGCGCATGGCTAACAAGTGTTGTTGTGTGTTCTAGGCCCCCCGCCCCACATATATATAGGTTGGAGGGGGGAGCCCAAGTAGGCCAAATCCTACTTGGGGTGCAACCCCAATTCGCCCCCCTTTCCTTATTATGGTACTAGGAGAAGGAAAGAGAGGTGGCGCCCTCCCCTTTCCTTTCTCCCTTTAGGAGGGGAAGGAAGGAGGGGCTAGCCTTCCTCCCTTTCCTTTCCTAGGGCTGGCCGGCCAGGTGGAGGGGCGCACCAACCCCCTGTGGGCTGGTATATCCCTCCCTTGGCCCAATAGGCCCATAACTTTGTCGAGGGGTGCCCAGAACCCCTTCCGGTGACCCGGTACCACTCGGAACACTTCCGGTGTCCAATTACCATCGTCCTATATATCAATCTTTACCTCTCGAGCATCTCGAGACTCGTCATATTCGTGATCTCATCCCGGACTCCAAACAACATTTGGTCACCAAATCACATAAATCATATAATACAATATCGTCATCGAACATTAAGCGTGCGGACCCTCCGGGTTCGAGAACTATGTAAACATGACTAAGACACTTCTCCAGTCAATAACCAGTAGCAGAACCTGGATGCTCATATTGGTTCCTACATATACTACGAAGATCTTTATCGGTCGAACCGTTATGACAATATACGTTATTCCCTTTGTCATCGGTATGTTACTTGCCCGACATTCGATCGTCGGTATCTTCATACCTAGTTCAATCTCGTTACCAGCAAGTCTCTTTACTCATTCCGTAATACATCATCATGCAACTAATGACGAGGTTACAGACCTAGGGTAGGGTCACAGGCCCGACCAAGGTACCCCACCCAAGGTCACTACCCTAGAAGATCAAAAGACAAAACTTATGATGACAAAGACAGTCGACTGAGACGGCCCAAGAGGACATCCCACTCGACTGGACGTCACCTACAAGACGACTCAACTCCACTCGACCAATCCAAGGCACTCGACCCCCGAAGGTTAAGGATCCCTTAGGGCAATAACGGTCTGGTATTTACTCGCCGTAGTAAATGCCTTAATTACTCTTTACTGTAGGCTTTATCAGTAACGCCTGCCTTAATGTACATTGAACCCTTGGTAACGTGGAGCATGGCTGGGGTCCTGGCGCACTATATAAGCCACCCCCTCCTCCGGTACAAGGGTTCGCACCTTTGTAACTCACATATACACATACCAGTCGACCACCTCCGGGCACCGAGATGTAGGGCTATTACTTCCTCCGAGAAGGGCCTGAACTCGTAAAACACTTTATGTACAACTCCACCATAGCTAGGGCCTTGCCTCTCCATTCGTACCCCCTACTCGTACTGTCGGACTTAGAACCACGACAGTTGGCGCCCACCGTGGGGCAAGGCGTCTTAATGACATCTGGTGAGGTTGCAACTTCTTCTCCGACCTCCTTCATCATGGTGTTAGGCGGTGGCTTAGCGTTGGGCCGCGAGATCCGGCTCGGCGCGCATGTTTTCATCGCCGACGACTCCGCGTGGCTCCAGGAGGCCCTTCTTGACGTCGAGGCTCTACCCACCCGGGGGGGTTGCGCACTTTCGCGCCAACGCGTGCGGCGTCCTCCTTCGGCAGCCGTCGACTCAATATTCATCGTCCCCCATCCCCGCCGGACGCCGCCGCAAGCGATCCGGTCGCTCACGGCTCCAGCGGTGGGTGAAACACGCGGTGGCCCGTCAAACGGCCACCCCTCAAGTCGCGGCCATTGAGCCTGACGGTTACCTCTACGGGCCGGCCGATCAGTCGACCAAGCTCATGAATTCTGTTTCCGAGTGCGGGAGCAGCGATCCCGCAGCAGAAATCCTCATGGTCGATTCGCGCCGCAGCCCACCGGGTTTTCCTCGCGGTGCAGACGGCGGCAGCGGCGGTGGCCGATCACACGACAATGACGGTTACATTCCTCAACCCCTCACCTCCGAGCAAAGGGCTGAGCTTTGCCGCTGCAACGAAGATGCACTCTTCACCCCCATCGTGGGGGATTCTCTGGAGGCTCTGGCCCTCGAAGCCACACGCTTGGCCACCGTGGCCGAGCGCGCGCGCTTGGAAAATATCCAACGCGCACTCGATGAACAGGCCCGCCGACTGGTCCCCGAGTCAAGTCGACGACCGCGGCAATCGCGCCAGCGCGAGACTCAGGTGTTCCGCACGCCAGTCCGGAACCTCGAAGCCGTAGCTCGCATCGCGGAGTCGATTCAACCCTCTCAGTCGGAGGCTGGGAGAGGCCTTCAGCAGATCCGAGCTTTCCTCCGAACGGCTGAAGAGCAAAACGCGGATGTTTCTCAGTCGCGTAACAGGATCCACAGCAGATGGGTGGCTGCAGACACCGTATGGTCGGCCCACAGTCCAAGATCGCCCCCAAGGCGTGAGGAACGCGGCCCGCGGAAAGACTGGCATCTGGGTCGGAACGACGAACCACGCGACCGTCTACACGGGCATCATGACCACCGTCGAGTGCCTACGCCTCCTCCGGGAAGTGGATCGTACTCGCCCCAGCGGCACGAGGGCAGGCGCCTGCACGACGATGAGCGGAGGATTCCCCCAGATCCCCGGAGGCCAGGTTTCGATGCAAGGTCTGTCCTTGTGGAGGGACGGGTTGACCGGAACCGGGCATTCAAAGAAGAGCAAGGCAGAGATCAACCGAGTGGCAGCCGAGCACCTGTCTCTGGACCCGAGTGTTTCTGTAGTGCTATCAGAGCCGCAGAGATCCCCCTGAACTTCAGGTTAGCGGCGGGGGTAAGCAAGTTCACCGGTGAGTCGAAACCAGACACCTGGCTAGAAGACTACCAAGTGGCTGTACAGATCGGAGGCGGCAACGATGACGTGGCCATGAAGCACCTTCCTTTGATGCTAGGCGGTTCTTCTCGGGCGTGGCTCAATCAGTTGGCCCCCGGGAGTATTTATAGTTGGGAAGAGCTCGCGCGAGTGTTCATTCGGACCTTCGAAGGCACCTGCAAGCGACCTGCTGGACTCGCAGAACTTCGGCACTGCGCACAGAAGTCGAATGAAACTTTGAGAGATTACATCCAGCGATGGACCACCTTGCATCACACGGTGGAGAATGTGTCTGAGCACCAGGTGGTTTGCGCTTTTAAGGAAGGTGTGCGTAACCGAGAGCTGAATCTGAAGTTTGGCCAAACAGGCGATATGTCCCTATCGCGGATGATGGAGATTGCCAGTCGGTATGCCAACGGCGAGGAGGCCGATCGGCTCCGCAACGGTAAGAAACCAGTCGGACAGGACGATCAGAATTCCAATCGGAAGAACAACCGCAAGGCCGAGCCGGCTGCTCAGGGAGAGGCTGTAGTGGTCAATCAGGGAAAGGGCAAAGGAAAGCCGGAAGGTTCTCGAGCCCCCATGAAAGGGAAGGATCAAGCTGGAGATGATGTGCTCGACCAGCCGTGTCCCATACACACGAAGAAAGATGAAGAGGGAAACTTGGTATATCCCAAGCACACCACTCGACAGTGTCGGATCCTGATCCAGAACTTCCAGAAAGATCAGTCGACTGAGAAGGAGAAAGAACCAGAAGAGTCCAGAAGAGTCCGAAGACAAGGAAGGGGACGGAGGATACCCCCGGATCAACTCCACTTTGGTGATCTTCGCAGACGTCGAGAGCAAAAGTCGACTGAAAATCATCAATAGAGAAGTAAATATGGTTGCCCCAGCGACCCCCACATTTTTGAAATGGTCCAAGACCCCCATCACATTCGACCAGTCCGATCACCCAGCACACATTGCTACCCCCGGGCGGCAGGCATTGGTGGCCGACCCAGTGATTGAGGGCACGCGTCTGACCAGAGTCCTGATGGATGGGGGCAGTGGCTTGAACATCTTGTATGCAGCAACCCTCCGGGATATGGGCATTCCGATGTCCAAGCTGAGAGAAAGTAACATGAGGTTCCACGGGGTAATCCCCGGGAAGAAAGCCGACTCACTTGGCCAGATCACACTCGACGTGGTCTTTGGTGAATCGAAGAATTATCGCAAAGAGAAGCTGGCGTTCGAAGTGGTGGACTTCAACAGCGCTTATCACGCCATCCTGGGTAGGCCCGCCTACACCAGGTTCATGGCTCGACCATGTTACGTTTACCTCAAGCTGAAGATGCCGGGACCCAATAGCGTTATAACCGTCACTGGGAACCATCAAAAAGCGGAAGAGTGCTTCCAGAAAGGCTCGAAGATCGCCGACGAGCAAATGGCAGTAGTAGAGATGGAGGAGTACCAAAAGAGCCTGGATTCGAGTGATCTGCTCAGGGCGAAGAAGCCGGCTTCCGAGTCAGCCTTCCAGTCGGCCGGGGACACAAAACCCGTGCACATCCACCCCACCGACCCCAACGCAGCACCGACCCACATTTCCACTACACTCGACAGCAAATAGGAAGAAGCGCTCGTCCAGTTCCTCCGTAAGAACTGGGACATCTTCGCATGGAAACCATCAGACATGCCGGGTGTACCCAGGGGACTGGCTGAGCACCATTTGCGAGTCGACCCGAAGGCAAGACCTGTGAAGGAACATCTCCATCGGTTCACTGCGGAGAAGCGAAAGGCAATTGTCGAGGAAGTGGCTCGGCTCCTGGCAGTAGAGCTTATCCGCGAGATTTACCACGCCGAGTGGCTCGCCAATGCCGTCATGGTCCCCAAGAAGGACAAGTCTCTCCGCATGTGCATCGATTTCAAGCACATCAATCGGGCCTGCCCGAAGGATTATTTTCCTCTTCCCTGCATCGATCAGATAGTCGACTCGACTGCGGGATGTGAACATTTGTCCTTTCTGGACGCATATTCCGGGTACAATCAGATCCGTCTGTTCGGACCCGACGAAATCAAGACAGCTTTCATCACCCCCTTCGGGTGTTTCTGTTATGTCACCATGCCTTTCGGTCTCAAAAATGTCGGCGCTACCTTCATGCGCATGATCCAGAAGTGCTTAATAAAGCAAATCAGTCGGAACATCGAGGCATACATGGATGACATTGTGGTCAAGTCACGGAAAGGTTCCGACCTGCTGACCGACCTCGCTGAGACATTCGCGAACCTAAGAAGCTATGATATCAAGCTCAATCCATCAAAGTGTACATTTGGAGTTCCTGACGGCAAGTTGCACGGTTTTCTCGTTTCCGAATGGGGAATCGACGCCAACCCAGAGAAGGTCAGCACCATCCTCCGAATGAAATGCCCCGAGCGTATACACGACGTCCAGAAGCTTACTGGTTGCTTGGCCGCATTGATTCGATTCATTTCTCGTCTTGGTGAGAAGGCACTGCCCCTCTACCGACTCATGAAGAAATCCGATAAGTTCGAGTGGAATTCCGAAGCCGTAGCGGCGTTCGAAGAGCTGAAAGCCCTGCTGTCGGTCCAGCCGGTGCTCGCTGCCCCAGTCAGCGGAGAGCCTCTTCTGCCGTACATTGCAGCCACTGGACAAGTTGTCGGTACTGTACTCATGGTCGAGCGGGAAGAAGAGGGCAAGGCATACAAAGTCCAACGCCCGGTCTATTATATATCCGAAGTTTTGACGCCTTCCAAGCAAAGGTATCCACATTACCAAAAGCTTGTGTACAGGATTTACTTGACTGCAAAAAAGGTTGCCCATTACTTTTCGGATCATACAATCTCAGTCGTTAACGACACCCCGCTGTCAGAGATCCTGAACAACCGAGACGCAACCGGTCGAGTGGCAAAATGGGCGATTGAACTTCTTCCGTTAGATATCAAGTTTGAAGCGAAGAAAGCCATCAAGTCTCAGGCTATAGTAGATTTTGTGGCCGAGTGGATAGAACAAGAGCTGCCGACTCAAGTTCAGTCGGACCACTGGACTATGTTCTACGATGGATCCAAGATGCTGAACGGATCTGGCGCAGGCGTGGTCCTGGTTTCCCCCAGGGGCGACAAGCTCAGTTACGTCCTTCAGATTCACTTTGACTCATCGAACAACGAAGCTGAGTACGAAGCACTTTTGTACGGGTTGCGCATGGCCATCTCACTCGGCGTCCGTCGCTTGATGGTTTATGCCGACTCTGACTTAGTGGTGAACCAAGTGATGAAAGAATGGGACGTCAGGAGCCCGGCAATGACCAGTTATTGCAGTGCAGTGCGGAAGCTTGAAAAGAAGTTTGAAGGCTTAGAGCTCCATCATGTGCCCAGAGCCAAGAATCAGCCAGCCGATGACCTCGGAAAAATTGGGTCGACTCGGAGGCCTATACCCAATGTGTTCTTGGAGCATCTGCACACCCCTTCTGTCAAAGAAGACCCCTTCACAGAAGAGCCCCCACAGCCAGTCAGCGCCTCAGATCCGACTGAAGTCGAAGTACCTGCTGTGGTTGACCTGATCATGGAGGTCCTAGTGATTACGCCAGACTGGACTATGCCATATATATCATATCTGCTCAGGCAAGAACTCTCGGAAGATGAGGAGGAAGCACGCCAGATCGTCCACCGATCCAAGGCGTTCACTGTCATTCAGGGTCAACTCTACAGAGAAAGCGTCACCGGAATCGCTCAGCGCTGCATCGCTCCAGAAGGTCGACTGATCCTGGATGAAATTCACTCGGGAACTTGTGGCCACCACGCCTCCTCTCGGACTATAGTGGCCAAAGCATACCGATCCGGGTTTTACTGGCCCCGCGCCAACGAGATGGCCAAGGATATTGTGGACAAGTGCGCAGGTTGCCAGTTCTACTCCAACATGTCCCACAAGCCGGCGTCCGCCTTGAAGACCATTCCGCTAGTCTGGTCCTTTGCAGTTTGGGGCTTGGATATGGTCGGCCCCTTCAGGACAGGCAGAAGCGAATTCACCCACCTGCTTGTGGCAATCGACAAGTTCACCAAATGGATTGAGGCCAAGCCCATCAAGAACCTCGAGTCAAGCACCGCCATCAGCTTCATCAGGGAATTGATATTCAGATATGGAGTCCCCCACAGCATCATCACAGACAACGGCTCCAACTTTGACTCGGATGAATTCAGAGCTTTCTATGCTTCTCAAGGAACACGAGTCGACTATGCCTCCCTGGCGCATCCGCAGTCAAATGGACAGGCAGAAAGAGCAAATGGTTTGATTCTCCAAGGCCTAAAGCCGCGGCTCATGCGTGATCTTAAGCATGCCGCTGGGGCTTGGGTAACTGAACTACCATCTGTCTTATGGGGTGTGAGGACAACTCCAAACCGGTCGACTGGCCGTACCCCTTTCTTCATGGTCTATGGAGCCGAAGCTGTGTTGCCGAGCGACTTATTGCACAACGCCCCCAGAGTGGAACTCTTCTCCGAAGCTGAGGCAGAGCAGGCTCGTCAGGATGCAGTCGACCTGTTGGAAGAGGAAAGAGAGATGGCCTTGATCCGGTCGACCATCTATCAACAGGACCTGCGTCGATTCCATGCTCGCAACGTCCGAAGCCGAGCATTCCAGGAAGGAGACCTGGTCCTTCGAGTGCATCAGAAATGTCCACACAAGCTCGCCCCGGCCTGGGAAGGTCCATTCATCATCACCAAGGTACTGCACAACAGAGCATACCACCTCTACAATGTCGCCAAGAAGAAAGACGAACCTCGTTCGTGGAACGCGGACCTGCTCCACCGCTTCTACAGTTGAGACACTCGACAGTCGAGTTGTAATAATGATTTCCCAATTTGTTTCAAAGACAAGTTAGCAGTGATCCTCTAATTATTGATGTTTTCTAAAAACGCTGGTCTTCAAAATCCCCTAGTGGGTGCTTAGCTGCGAACCCGATTCGCCTAAGTTTCAAACGCTCACTCTGAGTGAAGAGCAACCCTCTCACTCGGGGGCTTAGCTGCGATCCTCCGAGCCGCGTCATAAGTATAATGTGGCTCTGTCTTCCGAGCTCCGCCACAAATACAACGTAGCTTGGAATCGTCTAAGTTTCAAACATCCACTCCGAGTGAAGAGCAACCCTCTCACTCGGGGGCTTAGCTGCGACCCCATGACTCGCCTAAGTTTCAAACGCTCACTCCGAGTGAAGAGCAACCCTCTCACTCGTGGGCTTAGCTGCTGTCTTCCGAGTTGCATCATTAGTATAGTGTGGCTCTGTCTTCCGAGCTCCGCCACAAATACAACGTAGCTTGGAATCATCTAAGTTTCAAACATCCACTCCGAGTAAAGAGCAACCCTCTCACTCGGCGGCTTAGCTACGACCCCGTGACTCGCCTAAGTTTCAAACGCTCACTCCGAGTGAAGAGCAACCCTCTCACTCGGGGGCTTAGTTGCGGTCCTCCGAGCTGTGTCATAAGTATAATGTGTGATACGTCTCAAACGTATCTACTTTTCCAAACACTTTTGATATTGTTTTGACCTCATTCTTGCATGATTTGAACTAAACTAACTCGGACTGACGCTGTTTTCAGCAGAGCTGCCTGTATGGTTTTATTGTGTGCAGGAAAACGGATTTTTAGGTATCTCAGAAAAATCCACGAAAAATCACAGAAAATCCACGCACTCGAAGGAACCAGGAACCAGAAGAGGGGCCAGAGGGGGGCCAGGGGGTGCCCAGGCGCCCTGTGGGCGCCCCCCCCCTGGGCCGCGCCGGGGGGTCGCCTGGGTGGGGCCCACACCCCCTGGTGCCCTACTTTGCCTCGTATTTTTACTCGTGACACGGAAACCCCAGATCAGAAGTTATTTTCGCAGTTTTCCGTCGCGGAGCCGCCGCCACCCTCTGTTCTTCCTCGGGAGGGCTAATCTGGAGGCTGAATTGGCCTCCGGAGAGGGGAGATCGTCGCCATCGTCATCATCATCACCACTCCATCATCCCTCCATGACTTCTCCCTCCATGTGTGAGTAATTCCCCTACTGTAGGCGAAGGGGATGGTAGGGATTGGATGAGTTAGATCATGTAATAGTTTGTCAGATCGTTGGGGGCATGTTGCCTATCATCTACTATGGTGTTTTTCATCTTTGCTTCAACTTGTTATTCTTAATGCTTGACACTTAGGGCCCGAGTGCCATGATTTCAGATCTGAACCATATGTGTTTGCATGAATATATTTGTGTTCGTGATCCTATCTATGAGTTGTTTGCACCTATTACGGTTCGGAACCGGCGATCCCAAAAGTGACAGCTTGGGAAATCAAAGGGGATGGTCCGTAGTTTGAGGATTACATGTATCCATTGAGTTCATTGCTTTTTTCCGGTGCTCTTTGACAGGAGCACCTTAATCTCCATAAGTTCCTTTTGGCCCCGTTCGTAGCGGGATGGTAGGACAAAAGATGTTGTGCAAGTTCTTATTGCAAGCACGTACAACTACCTACGGGATACATGCCTAATGTTTGATATTTGCCTAGATGATCCTTACTTTTCCGTGTGCCGTGCCCCAAGTTAGAATCATGATATATCTCATCCATGCAGCGCCCAACCATCCGTCTCCCTAGCCTACAGTGTTTTAAATCCTGCTGGTTACTAGTTGCTATTTTTGCCATTTACTTTTGCTATTTACTTTTACTGTTTACTTTTACTATCACTATCATAACTATCATATCACTGTTACCACTTATCTTTTGTTGCAAGTAAGTATATTTCAGGTGCGGTTGAATTGACAACTCAACTGTCAAAGCTTATAAATACTCTTTGGCTCCCGGTGTGTCGAATCAATAAATTGGGTTATTCTTACCCGCGAAGACTATCTCGATCCCTTACGGTTGAGGGTTATCAAGTACCGTTTTCTGGCGCCGTTGCCGGGGAGCATAGCTATATTTACAAGTCTACTTGAAGTATCCTACCTGCTGCACTTCATCCGCTATGGGTAAGAAAGGAGACCCCAAGGTTCTGATCTTACTATCTACTACAAGAAGAGGTACTGTTCTGAGCACTAGTGCTACACTTGATTCGCCTTTTGTTATGAGTAAGTTTGCCTCACCACCACCACATGATACTTCTACTACTGTTGATGATATTAGCTCACTTGGTTATGCTCTTGAAAAACAAATTGCTGTTGCTGCTAAAAAGTCTGGAATTGAAATTCCTGTTACTCGCTACCCTATTGGTGAAACTTATGATTATCCTAATTTGAGTAAACTCAAGGAGAGACTCCTTGATGATGATTACTATATGCTTGATGAAGATTTATGCAGGGAACTAACAGAGTTTTCTGGCTCTGACCCTGAAGTTATTAAGAAACTATTTGAAAAACACTCTTTGAAGAACAAAACAGTTCCTGATCCTGAATTTGCTACATCTCCTATATGCATTGATGATCCTGATTATGATTTCTCTGTTGATCTTTCACTTATACCTATGGTTGAAGCTGACCCCTTTTATGGCAGAGAAAATGATGATGCTATTTCACACCTAACTAAACTCGGTGAGTTGGGTGGCCTGTTTACCACAGATGAGAAGATACGATACTTTTATATCACCAAGCTTCTTCCTTTCTCCTTGAAGGAAGGTGCTAAAGCATGGTATGATTCGCTTCCATGTGGTTCCATTAAGAGTCCTCAAGACTTAGCTCACTTTTTTGTTGATAAGTACTTTCCTGCTCACATGCAACATGCTGCTTTACAAAGAATTTATAACTTTAAACAGTTGCAGGATGAGTCCCTCCCTAAAGCTTGGGGGAGGTACTGCGGTCTGATTCGGGCTAGACCAGGACATGAAATCCCTAAGAATGAATTAATCGATATATTCTATGCTGGTCTAACTGATGAATCCAGGTCCTATTTGGACAGTTGTGCTGGTTGTGTTTTCAGGAAAAGAACACTGGACGATGCGGAAGATTTGATGGGCAGGATTGCCAAAAATCATGAAGATTGGTCCGTCCCTGAACCACCTCCACCACCAAAGAAGAGGGGCATGTTTGTTCTAAGCCCCGAAGATATGCGAGAAGCAAAGAAGTCTATTAAAGAGAAAGGTATTAAAGCTGAAGACGTGAAGAATCTACCCCCTATTGAGAAGATGTGTGAGCCTACCACTCACCCTCCTATGGTAGAGGTACACTCTCTTTTAGATTTCAACGCAAGTGACATCCCTCATGGTAAGCCTCCTGATCAATGTTTAGATGAGTTTGATAATTTTATTATGAAACAAAATCATTTTAATGAGAGGATAGAAAGTCAGTTGCATGATAATTCCCTTGCTATCAAAAGTCTGCTTGATGTTTTAGGTAGAACAGTTAATGATGTTCAATGTCTTGTGAAGCATTTTCATATGGTTCAAACTCAGCTAGACCAAATTTCTAAGGTGCAAAGAGATTTGCTTGCTAACAATGCCAAACAAGATAATTTGCAGGCTTTTGGGATTAAGACCCGGGGAGGAACTAGCACTCAAGATCCTCTCTATCCAGAGGGGCATCCGAAGAGAATCGAGCAGGATTCTCAAATGCAGGAAGAAGATATTGTTGGCTCTCCAAAGAAAAAGAAGAAACATAAGGAGACTGACAATTCTAATGATCCTATTGCATATGAAGAGCCAACTATTGATCCTAACAGCGTATCTATCTTCGATGTTGGGACTGAAGACGGTGCTGAACCTGAAGGTAAGGATAGTGAGAAGAATGATCCGCCTGAAGTTCGAGAGGAAGAAGCACCTGACAAACGTAAGAGGTACACTAAAGAAGACTTCATTGCAAGAAAACATGGGAAGGAAAGAGAACCATGGGTACAGAAACCCATGCCCTTTCCAGGTAAGTCCATCAAATCCAAAGAAGAAGAGCATTACAATAAGTTTTGTAAGTGGATTAAACCTCTTTTTCTTCAAATCCCTTTGACTGAAGCTATTAAGTTACCTCCTTATTCAAAATATATGAAAGATATTGTCACTAATAAAAGAAAAGTTCCTAATGATGCAATATCTACTATGCTTGCTAACTACTCTTTCAGTGGCAAGATTCCTGAGAAGCTCGGTGATCCAGGTATACCCACCATTCCTTGTTCCATAAAGAATAATTATGTCAAAACTGCTTTATGTGATCTTGGAGCAGGAGTGAGTGTTATGCCTCTCTCTCTTTACGAGAGGCTTTGTTTAGAGAAGCTAATTCCTACAGATATCTCCCTTCAGATGGCTGACAAGTCAACCGCCGTCCCGATAGGTATTTGTGAGGATGTTCCCGTAGAAGTTGCTAATTATTTGATTCTTACTGATTTTGTTGTGCTTGACATGCCCGAGGATGGGAGCATGTCCATTATTCTTGGTAGACCTTTTCTTAACACCGCAGGTGCTATTATTGATTGCAATAAAGGGAAGGTTACCTTCCATGTGAATGATAAAGAACACACGGTATATTTTCTAAAGAAGACCGGCAGGAGGCATGGCCTCAACTCTATAGAAAACATCGAGACCGTGAAGATTGGAGAATGGGATTGTCCACTACATGTGCCTCACAAATACAAAACTATCATGGTAGGGACAATGTCCATCAAGGTAAAGGTTCAGTGATTACTTCGTGAGAGGTGAGACTTTTTGCTCTATATATCGCCTGTTTGTTGGTAAGACTTGATCAACCTTACTAGTAAACATGTTTTATATAAGATAAAAAGTTGAGCTTGTTATATTTTCATTTGTTTTTAGTTTTTTCCTACTTGTTGTACCAAGTATTTATGTTTTGAAGCTTCACAATACTACTCACTACTTCAAGTTTTCAGAGAGTTTCGCGGCTTTTTGAAATTCGAAAAAATTTCAACAGTGAAGTTTTCAGAAAAATTCCAGAAAAATTTAAATAAAAATTTCCACGTCGGGAGTGACCCAGAGGGGCCTGGGGCCAGCCAGGGGGGCCCACCAGTGGCCCAGGCGGCCAGCTGGCGCGGCCCAGCCCCTGGCCGCGCCCACAGGGCGTCTGGGGCCCACAGGACCCCCCTCCAGGTATGTCTTCTTCCTCCCTCTCTCTCTTTCTCCAAAAACGCGAGTTCTGCACTTGTTCTTGTGTTCTTGCTGTTCTTGGAGGCGATTCTTCGATCTCTCTCTACAGCCCCTCATTTGAGCTGAAATTTTGAGCAAATACTCCCTGGTATGTGACTCCTCCACCCCTCCAATTAGATTTTTGATTGGTGGCCTCATTTATGAGTATTTAGTAGTTCTTGGTGCTGTAGAGATGAGTGTAGGATCGAAAGTAGGTCTAGAGGGGGGGTGATTAGACTACTTGACAATATAAAAAATCTGCCTTTAGATCATGCAATGTTTTTGGCAGTTTCACAATTAAGATCAATTCAAGTATCACCCTACACATGCAATTCTAGAGTATATGCAGCGGAAAGTAAATTGCACATGTAAAAAGGAGGTGGAGAAGATCAAACACAGTTTGGTGACACGGAGATTTTTGTCGTGGTTCCGATAGGTGGTGCTATCGTACATCCACGTTGATGGAGACTTCAACCCACGGAGGGTAACGGCTGCGCGAGTCCACGGAGGGCTCCACCCACGAAGGGTCCACAAAGAAGCAACCTTGTCTATTCCATCACGGCCTACGCCCACGGAGGACTAGCCTTACTCGGGGTAGATCTTCACGAAGTAGGCGATCTCCTTGCCCTTACAAACTTCTTGGTTCAACTCCACATCTCAAAGACGGAGGCTCCCAAGCGACACCTAACCAATCTAGGAGGCACCACCCCCCAAAAGGTAATAGACGGTGTTGATGGTGATGAACTCCTTGCTCTTGTGCTTCAAATGATAATCTCCCCAACACTCAACTCTCCTCACTGATATGGCTGTGGTGGAAGAAAGGTTTGAGTGGAAGGCAACTTGGGAAGGCTAGAAATCAAGTTTCATATGGTAGGAATGGAATGGCTTGATCTCAACACAAGGGTAGGTGGTTCACTTCTCAGAAAGTGTATGGTAGAAGTGGTGGTACTTTCTGATGGCTCTCCTCACGAATGAGGAGGGGGTGGAGGGGTATATATAGCCTCCACACAAAATCCAACCGTTACACACACATTTGACCAATCTCGGTGAGACCGAAGTGAAACTCGGTCAGACCGAAAGTTCAAATATAGTGAACGTTGGGATTTTCGGTGGGACCGAAAATACCATCTCGGTGTGTCCGAAGTGAGTCAAAGGTTAGGGTTTGCCATCTCGGTGTGACCGAAAACAACAACTCGGATATTCCGAAATGCTGTCATTTGGTTACAGAAGGTTGGCAGAACATTTTCGGTGAGACCGAGACTCAGAATCGGTTTGTCCGAGATTACTTATGAGTGTGTTGTAAAGTGAAGAGTGCTGATAGTTGAGGGAGCTAGATCACCAAGCACTTGAGCAACAAGAACATTAACACAACCTCATCCCCTTTTAATAGTATTGGCTTTTCCTATGGACTCAATGTGATCTTTGATCACTAAACCAAAAATGGAGTCTTGAGCTTTTGCCAATGCTTGTCTTAGCATTTTGAGGGGTCCACTTCTTCAGACATTTCCATACCCATATCATCGAACTTTTCTGAAATGATTCTCAAGAGAATATTAGTTCAATGATATATATGTTGTTATTAATTACCAAAACCACCCGGGGATTAGTTGCACTTTCAATCTCCCCCTTTTTGGTAATTGATGACAACATATAGATCAAAGCTTCGACAAAGGATATAATCAAAGAATAATATCGTCGCTTTGAGAAGTATGTGATAAACAAGAGCTCCCCCTAAATTTGTGCATTATTTGAAATTTGCGTTTGAATGCAAATGCACAATCGATTAGAATTATGGGTCACTCTTCCATGTCACATACATCTTGGTGGAGCGCACAAAATGATAAGAATGAGTAACATACACTCAATCACCAAGACAAGAGTAAATAGCCATACAATAAGAAATAGCATATGATAAGCAATAAGCACACATTAAGGCATAGTATGACTGAGCACTCATTAAGGTAGCATCAAATGTAGTAGCAAGCACACATAAAGTATCTGGAACCAAAAGAAACCAATGTATCTCAAGGAAAACCGGCAAAAGAACGAAAAGACGAAAGAGCACTCTCTCTCTCGAAGCCCTATGATCTATAACAATTTCTCCCCCTTTGGCAACAAGTTACCAAAAAGTTCGAAAAGGTATAGAGCTAAACGTCACTGCGGGCTCTGCTGGCGGCTCCCGTCTGGGTAGATGTCGGTGTAGAGATAGCTGCATCTGCGAAGACTTCTGCTGATGTCTGCGGTGGAGGAGTGGATGCTGGAGCTGGAGGAACTGCTGGAGCTGTAGCTGGTGCTGAAGTGGTAGCCCTGGAGTCTGTCACTGGGATAGCTGCAGATCTGGATCCTCTGGGAACCTGAGCAGTCTGGCGATGAGAGTCCTGGACTAGATCATCCTGCATAAGCTCTGCTCTCTCCTGCCTAGTCTCCTCCATGTCTGCCTCAAGCTTGTTGACAGACACCTGAATCTCAGTCAGCTTCACGTCCAGAGCGTGGATCTTGTCCTCGACAATCCTCTCAAGGCTCTCCTGAGATTGCTCAATGCTGGCCAGGCGTTGTTCAATCCTTTGGGTAGCTTCAAGAATTTGTTCTCCAAAGCTCTTTGGCTTAGCTGCTGCTGCTGCTGCCTCTTTGTCAGCTTTAGCTTTCTTCGCAGCTTCAATTTTGGCTTGTCCTTCAACTGAGGTAGGATCCTCTTCATCCATCACAACTACGTTGTCCTCATGCTCTGGCTGCAGTGGCAAGTGCTTCCTATCCAACATGAATTTGCCCGTGCCAAACTTGGCGTTGATGAGCATCTGAATCTGCGGTGCAAACCCACACGACCTCTTCTGGTCAGCTGCAGTCCTCTTAATGGTCTCTACCATCAAGTCCATCACCTTAAAAGGTGCCTTCTCATCGAGAATGTGTAGCATGTTGATAGAATAGCCTCGAATCATCCGGTGGTCTCCTGACTTAGGCATCAATGTATGCCTCAGAATAGTGTTAGTGGTGGTCAGACCTACCTGGAGATAGTACACTGAGCCAAGCTTCCATCCTTCCAAATCAGCAGCTGGGATCTCCTTGTACATATTCTTCATGGAATCATGACTCTTCTTAGGAATCCCATAGACATCAATGTCGTCCTCTCTCTGCACTGGAGCGTTCAGAAGTTCTGCCCATTCTTCAACAGTCGAAGAAAACCGTTGACCTTCAGTCATCCAGGTGATCTTGCCATCAGGATAGAAGTGGGTTGTGGCATAGAACTGCATGATCATCTCGTCATTCCAAGCTGTCAGCTCTTGACCCACAAAATCAGCAACTCCACATGCAGTAAAGCTCTCATGCACATGGGGAAAGAAGTCCCGGTGCTCTTCACTGTCAATATACTTCCAGTCAACATACCTGGTGTCAGCAACAATGGGCTTCTTGTCCATTAGCACGGTCTCATAGAAATCCTGCTGCTCTCTGGTGTGGAATCTGGGGTCCACAGCAGTCCTTCTCCTTACGGCATATGGATCAGACTGTCTCCATAGCCTGAGACCTTTGTCCTTCCTTGCCTTCATGTCCTCAGCTTGAGGATGAGCATCATTGTGGAGTGGCAACTTGGGACGGAGCTTAAGCAACACATGCTCTTCATCTGATTCAGACGGTGGCATCTCACCTTTGTTCTTCTCAGAAGCTGGAATGCTTCTGGTTGTTCTCTTGGGCTTGGCTGGAGCTGCCTTGGATGGAGCAGGCTTCTTGGGCTTAGAGGAGGCTTGAGCCCGAATAGCATCACCCATGAACTTAGCTTTCTGAGGAGGAGGCTGGGGTGCTTCTTCTTCTTCTTCTTCTGCAGCATCAACTTGAGGTTCAGCATAAACAACCCTCTTCCTTTTGGAAGTCTTCTTCACCTTGCTTGGAGCACGCTCTTCCAAGTTGAGCTTCTTAGCGACTGCTGACTGCTTCACTTTGCTTGTGCCTTTCCTTGGCTGCTGCCCTTGGTGCTCTTTGGCAACCACATTCCTCTTGGGCTTGGAGGTAACTTCCTCAGCAACAAAGTCGGAGTCCTCATCATCAGAAGTTCTCTTCTTCCTGGTTCTAGTGGCCGCAGCAGGCAAACCACTAGGGGTGCTCCTTTCACCATCATCACTGGAGCTGCTAGCAGGACTTGTATCTGCCTCTGGAATTTCAGCAAACGGTGATTCAGACCTGTTCTGGCTGTCACTGACATCTGACATGGCTGAAAAACCTGTGAAAAGATAAGGTATAGGCAGAGTAGAAGAGTTATCACAACTGCAGAAGTTTTTGCAAAAAAAATGAGTTCAAAACTTAGTTTTGAGTTTTCACAGAATGTATTTCGGTCAAACCGATTTCAAGTTTCGGTGTAACCGAAGTACTCAACAGAAACCTACACACCACTTTCGGTCAGACCGAAATGGGTTTCGGTCCTACCGAAAACTTAGGGTTCCACTGAAACTACTTTTCGGTCGTTCCGATTGGCACAACTCGGTTAAACCGATTTATGCAGTGCAATGGCCAGAGGCCAAATCGGTCATTCCGATTTTCAAAATCGGCTTCACCGAGATGCATTCCGTGGAAACCTAAACCTAAGAATTTTCCTCGAAACTAGAAGATCAGAACTATTGTAGGGGAACATATCAAACGTGGATTGAATCATGGCAACCTATCGTGCAAGAATCAGAAGTGGAGCACGAAAAGGGGTCGGGACACACCCTAACTTGGTGGTGTCCCTCTACGGCGGCAACGGTGGAGATGATTACCGTTGACGGCGGCGGAGACCTACGGCGAGGGCGCACAGGCGACGAAGGCGACGATCCGTAGACCAGGGCGGCGGCAGCAGGGGTCTTGGGGGCGAACGGTTTGAAGAAAGAAATCGCGCGCAGCCCCTCAGGTATATATAACCCCGTGCTGTCGGTGGGACCGAGTTGAAAAACTCGGTGTCACCGAGATGTATATCTGCTGTGCAGTTACACATATCGGTCAGACCGAGAGTTTGAACTCGGTTTCACCGAGATGAAACCTAGATCAGTCTAAGCATTTCGGTTGGACCGAGATTGAGAAACCGGTCAGACCGAAATGGACTTAGAAGGTTTTGGAAGTCAGCCTTAGACGAATCGGTGGTTCCGAGTGCTCCTCACTCGGACTGTCCGAAAAAGACTTGTTCAAAGTTGTGATATGAGCATGAAGAGAATTTGAGACAAGAAAGCATAGATAGCTAGGGAAGGTGCTTAGGCATTCTTGTCCATCCATTTGGCCAGAAAGAGGAAAACAATCAAAACAACAAATGGATGTCCTTGAATGAATAAAATCATGCATTCAACATGCTCACACAATAAGATAACAACTGAAATATGTGTCAAACATGCACAACCAATCACTCTAGCTACTAGCACACAATTTGTCGATGACTAGGTCATCTATATATGAGTATATTGACTTAGGAGCCAAATGAGAACATTTGATCATAGGTCATACTCATCGTTTAAGCACAAGTGGGGTTACCACTTTTACATAAAGCATTTATGTGTTCACATCATTTGAAGATGCTTTAGCTCAATTTTTTTAGAGCAAAGCTCCCCCTAGATGTGAGAACCCCTTTTAAAGGGTCAAACTAACCTTGGGTTGTCGTAGAAGACTTCATGTAGATGTTGAAGATGTGGATGCTCAATGTTGATGTAGATCATCATGAGTTGGGAGCAATCCTTTGGATTAGGGCACTTTCAATACCTACATGGGTTAGTCCCACAAGGAACAAACAAGAATATCCATAGACATAGAGTGAAGTACACAAAAGATGATGTCCATGAAAGCAATGATTACCTTGTCCCTTGATTTACCAACAAGAGGGTTTGTGACTCCATGAACAAGTGCATGATGTGGAAGTTGATTGCACAAGTTCTTGCCAAAAAGAATATGAGTGAAGTTTGTTGGCGGAGTCACCCTCAAGAACCTACTAGTTCTTCTTCTTTGGGATCCACATCATCTTGATGGGAATCCTTGGTGCTGTAGTTGAGCTTGACGAAGTAGAACTTGATGTGTCCTTGGGAACCCACTTGACCATGGCTTGAGGTGCTTCAATGAATGCATCAATCTCCTCTTGAAGCTTGTCCTTGGCCTTTAGCCTGTGGTCTTGTGGTGGAAGGTCATCTTGAGCTTGTTCCACATTGGAAGAAGTAGGATCATACTTCTCCTTTTGTGAGACAAACTGTGGAGTAGGGTATTGACCTTCTTCCCACTCAACACCTTCGGCGTTGAACTTTCGCTCAAAACCAATCCCTTGATTCTTCCGGTGTCTTCCTTGTTTGCGAACAATCTCCTCAAAGTTCTTGCTTCCGGCAAGACTCTTGTAGACACCTTTCTCTATGATTTCCTTCAATAAGCTATTTTCTTGCTCAAGTGTTACTTGGCTTGAAACATTGTTAGTGGAATCAAGAGAACTACTAGAAGCAACAATATTGGATTTAACATTGTTATTGTTACTACTAGAGGAAGAATTTTTCTTATGCTTGTCATGCTTAGTCTTAATAGGTGGCAAGAAATTAGACAAGTGAAGTCGTTTGGCAAGATATGAAGAACTCTTCTTTCGAAGATCGTCATTGATCGCTTTTAGAAACTCATGTTCTTGCTCTAGAGTGAGCTTCTCGAAGCGTAGCTTCTCATGAGATCTTAGGAGCTCTCTATGATCTTCTTGAGTTGTTTCATGAGCTAACTTAAGAGTGTTTAGTTCTTTAGTTAGACGCTCAATCTCCTTCATAGCATTGTCATTCGACTCTTCTCGACTATAAAGACTACTAGCATTTTCATCATTACTAAGCTCACTAGATTTATCATGCAAGAGCTCATCTTCACCAAGCAAGTCATCCTCATCACTATCAAAGTCAATGAATTCAGGGTGTGTTACCTTGGGACCTTTAGCCATGAAGCATCTTCCAATTCCCTCATTTGGTGAATCAAATAAGTCGTAGGAGTTGGAGTTGGAGGATACTAGTGCAAGTCCGGCAACACCTTCATCTTGACTATAGTCGGAGTCGGAGTGATAGCTTCCATCGGATTGATTGACAGAGTCGGAGCCGGAGACCCATTCACCAACATGAGCTTGATGTCTTCTTCTTGTGTAGCTCCTTGATGACTTGTCTTTCCTCTCCGAATCCTTGCTTCTCTGAGAGGGTCTTCTTTCATAACGATCATCTCTGCTCCTTCTCTCTCTCCGAGGTGACTCATCTCTTGCTCTTCTTCTTGGAGATTCTTCTCTTCTCTTGTGGGGAGCCGTACACTCATTTGAGAAGTGTCCGGGTCTTCCACAATTGTAGCAGTTTCGATCACGACTAGAAGATCTCTTTTCATCATATGATCTAGACTTTGAGCTTCTTTCTTTGCCTCTATTCTTGTAGAACTTGTTGAAGTTCTTGACCATTAGGCTTATCTCTTCATTGGAAATTAGCTTGTCACTTGAGGTAGTAGGAGCATCACTTGTAGCTTTGTAAGCACCACTTGACTTGTTGTGAAGCTCTTCCTTATCCTTAAGTGTCATCTCATGAGCAACAATTCTTCCAATGACTTCAGTTGGCTTGAGAGTCTTGTAGTTTGGCATCATTTGGATCAAAGTGCACACGGTGTCATACTTTCCATCCAAAGCTCTAAGAATCTTCTTAATGATGAATCGGTCGGTCATTTCTTCGCTTCCTAAGCCAGCAATCTCATTTGTGATGAGAGCAAGCCTAGAGTACATTTCAGCGACTCCTTCACCATCATTCATCTTGAACTTGTCAAGTTGACCTTGAAGAATATCTAGCTTTGATTCCTTCACAGATTCAGTACCTTCGTGCATTTCAACCAAAGTATCCCAAATCTCTTTAGCATTCTCAAGACGGCTGATTTTGTTGAACTCTTCGGGACACAAAGCATTGAAGAGAATGTCACAAGCTTGAGCATTGTTTTGCAACATCTTCAACTCTTCGGGTGTAGCTTCGCGATCCGGAACTTTTCCTTCTTCAAAGAAATCACCTTGCATACCAACACAAATAATGCCCCATGCGGCTGGGTTATGACCAAGAATATGCATTTTCATTTTATGCTTCCAACTAGCAAAATTTGTACCATCAAAGTAAGGACCTCTACGATAATTACCCTCACTAGACGCCATACTCTCCTAGGTTGTGAAACCAAGCTTATGGAGTCCAATGCAATGGAAACCAAGGTAATGGAGACCAAAGCTCTGATACCACTTGTAGGATCGAAAGTAGGTCTAGAGGGGGGTGATTAGACTACTTGACAATATAAAAAATCTGCCTTTAGATCATGCAATGTTTTTGGCAGTTTCACAATTAAGATCAATTCAAGTATCACCCTACACATGCAATTCTAGAGTATATGCAGCGGAAAGTAAATTGCACATGTAAAAAGGAGGTGGAGAAGATCAAACGCAGTTTGGTGACACGGAGATTTTTGTCGTGGTTCCGATAGGTGGTGCTATCGTACATCCACGTTGATGGAGACTTCAACCCACGGAGGGTAACGGCTGCGCGAGTCCACGGAGGGCTCCACCCACGAAGGGTCCACGAAGAAGCAACCTTGTCTATTCCATCACGGCCTACGCCCACGGAGGACTAGCCTTACTCGGGGTAGATCTTCACGAAGTAGGCGATCTCCTTGCCCTTACAAACTTCTTGGTTCAACTCCACATCTCAAAGACGGAGGCTCCCAAGCGACACCTAACCAATCTAGGAGGCACCACCCCCCAAAAGGTAATAGACGGTGTTGATGGTGATGAACTCCTTGCTCTTGTGCTTCAAATGATAATGTCCCCAACACTCAACTCTCCTCACTGATATGGCTGTGGTGGAAGAAAGATTTGAGTGGAAAGCAACTTGGGAAGGCTAGAGATCAAGTTTCATATGGTAGGAATGGAATGGCTTGATCTCAACACAAGGGTAGGTGGTTCACTTCTCAGAAAGTGTATGGTAGAAGTGGTGGTACTTTCTGATGGCTCTCCTCACGAATGAAGAGGGGGTGGAGGGGTATATATAGCCTCCACACAAAATCCAACCGTTACACACACATTTGACCAATCTCGGTGATACCGAAGTGAAAACTCAGTCAGACCGAAAGTTCAAATATAGTGAACGTTGGGATTTTCGGTGGGACCGAAAATACCATCTCGGTGTGTCCGAAGTGAGTCAAAGGTTAGGGTTTGCCATCTCGGTGTGACCGAAAACAACAACTCGGATATTCCGAAATGCTGTCAATTGGTTACAGAAGGTTGGCAGACCATTTTCGGTGGGACCGAAACTCAGAATCGGATGGACCGAGAAATTAGGGTTTGGGGAAATAACTGAAGTGGTTCATCTCGGTGGGACTGAGTTTGCAGAATCGGTTTGTCCGAGATTACTTATGAGTGTGTTGAAAAATGAAGAGTGCTGATAGTTGAGGGAGCTAGATCACCAAGCACTTGAGCAACAAGAACATTAACACAACCTCATCCCCTTTTAATAGTATTGGCTTTTCCTATGGACTCAATGTGATCTTTGATCACTAAACCAAAAATGGAGTCTTGAGATTTTGCCAATGCTTGTCTTAGCATTTTGAGGGGTCCACTTCTTCAGACATTTCCATACCCATATCATCGAACTTTTCTGAAATGATTCTCAAGTAAATATTAGTTCAATGATATATATGTTGTTATTAATTACCAAAACCACCCAGGGATTAGTTGCACTTTCAATCTCCCCCTTTTTGGTAATTGATGACAACATATAGATCAAAGCTTCGACAAAGGATATAATCAAAGAATAATATCGTCGCTTTGAGAAGTATGTGATAAACAAGAGCTCCCCCTAAATTTGTGCATTATTTAAAATTTGCGTTTGAATGCAAATGCACAATCGATTAGGATTATGGGTCACTCTTCCATGTCACATACATCTTGGTGGAGCGCACAAAATGATAAGAATGAATAACATGCACTTAATCACCAAGACAAGAGTAAATAGCCATACAAAAAGGAATAGCATATGATAAGCAATAAGCACACATTAAAGCATAGTATGACTAAGCACTCATTAAGGTAGCATCAAACGTAGTAGCAAGCACACTTAAAGTATCAGGAACCAAAAGAAACCAATGTATCTCAAGGAAAAACCGGCAAAAGAACGAAAGACGAAAGAGCACTCTCTCTCTCGAAGCCCTATGATCTATAACAATTTCTCCCCCTTTGGCAACAAGTTACCAAAAAGTTCGAAAAGGTATAGAGCTAAACGTCACTGCGGGCTCTGCTGGCGGCTCCCGTCTGGGTAGATGTCGGTGTAGAGATAGCTGCATCTGCGAAGACTTCTGCTGATGTCTGCGGTGGAGGAGTGGATGCTGGAGCTGGAGGAACTGCTGGAGCTGTAGCTGGTGCTGAAGTGGTAGCCCTGGAGTCTGTCACTGGGATAGCTGCAGATCTGGATCCTCTGGGAACCTGAGCAGTCTGGCGATGAGAGTCCTGGACTAGATCATCCTGCATAAGCTCTGCTCTCTCCTGCCTAGTCTCCTCCATGTCTGCCTCAAGCTTGTTGACAGACACCTGAATCTCAGTCAGCTTCACGTCCAGAGCGTGGATCTTGTCCTCGACAATCCTCTCAAGGCTCTCCTGAGATTGCTCAATGCTGGCCAGGCGTTGTTCAATCCTTTGGGTAGCTTCAAGAATTTGTTCTCCAAAGCTCTTTGGCTTAGCTGCTGCTGCTGCTGCCTCTTTGTCAGCTTTAGCTTTCTTCGCAGCTTCAATTTTGGCTTGTCCTTCAACTGAGGTAGGATCCTCTTCATCCATCACAACTACGTTGTCCTCATGCTCTGGCTGCAGTGGCAAGTGCTTCCTATCCAACATGAATTTGCCCGTGCCAAACTTGGCGTTGATGAGCATCTGAATCTGCGGTGCAAACCCACACGACCTCTTCTGGTCAGCTGCAGTCCTCTTAATGGTCTCTACCATCAAGTCCATCACCTTAAAAGGTGCCTTCTCATCGAGAATGTGCAGCATGTTGATAGAATAGCCTCGAATCATCCGGTGGTCTCCTGACTTAGGCATCAATGTATGCCTCAGAATAGTGTTAGTGGTGGTCAGACCTGCCTGGAGATAGTACACTGAGCCAAGCTTCCATCCTTCCAAAACAGCAGCTGGGATCTCCTTGTACATATTCTTCATGGAATCATGACTCTTCTTAGGAATCCCATAGACATCAATGTCGTCCTCTCTCTGCACTGGAGCGTTCAGAAGTTCTGCCCATTCTTCAACAGTCGAAGAAAACCGTTGACCTTCAGTCATCCAGGTGATCTTGCCATCAGGATAGAAGTGGGCTGTGGCATAGAACTGCATGATCATCTCGTCATTCCAAGCTGTCAGCTCTTGACCCACAAAATCAGCAACTCCACATGCAGTAAAGCTCTCATGCACATGGGGAAAGAAGTCCCGGTGCTCTTCACTGTCAATATACTTCCAGTCAACATACCTGGTGTCAGCAACAATGGGCTTCTTGTCCATTAGCACGGTCTCATAGAAATCCTGCTGCTCTCTGGTGTGGAATCTGGGGTCCACAGCAGTCCTTCTCCTTACGGCATATGGATCAGACTGTCTCCATAGCCTGAGACCTTTGTCCTTCCTTGCCTTCATGTCCTCAGCTTGAGGATGAGCATCATTGTGGAGTGGCAACTTGGGACGGAGCTTAAGCAACACATGCTCTTCATCTGATTCAGACGGTGGCATCTCACCTTTGTTCTTCTCAGAAGCTGGAATGCTTCTGGTTGTTCTCTTGGGCTTGGCTGGAGCTGCCTTGGATGGAGCAGGCTTCTTGGGCTTAGAGGAGGCTTGAGCCCGAATAGCATCACCCATGAACTTAGCTTTCCGAGGAGGAGGCTGGGGTGCTTCTTCTTCTTCTTCTTCTTCTGCAGCATCAACTTGAGGTTCAGCATAAACAACCCTCTTCCTTTTGGAAGTCTTCTTCACCTTGCTTGGAGCACGCTCTTCCAAGTTGAGCTTCTTAGCGACTGCTGACTGCTTCACTTTGCTTGTGCCTTTCCTTGGCTGCTGCCCTTGGTGCTCTTTGGCAACCACATTCCTCTTGGGCTTGGAGGTAACTTCCTCAGCAACAAAGTCGGAGTCCTCATCATCAGAAGTTCTCTTGGGCTTGGAAGAATATCTAGCTTTGATTCCTTCACAGATTCAGTACCTTCGTGCATTTCAACCAAAGTATCCCAAATCTCTTTAGCATTCTCAAGACGGCTGATTTTGTTGAACTCTTCGGGACACAAAGCATTGAAGAGAATGTCACAAGCTTGAGCATTGTTTTGCAACATCTTCAACTCTTCGGGTGTAGCTTCGCGATCCGGAACTTTTCCTTCTTCAAAGAAATCACCTTGCATACCAACACAAATAATGCCCCATGCGGCTGGGTTATGACCAAGAATATGCATTTTCATTTTATGCTTCCAACTAGCAAAATTTGTACCATCAAAGTAAGGACCTCTACGATAATTACCCTCACTAGACGCCATACTCTCCTAGGTTGTGAAACCAAGCTTATGGAGTCCAATGCAATGGAAACCAAGGCAATGGAGACCAAAGCTCTGATACCACTTGTAGGATCGAAAGTAGGTCTAGAGGGGGGTGATTAGACTACTTGACAATATAAAAAATCTGCCTTTAGATCATGCAATGTTTTTGGCAGTTTCACAATTAAGATCAATTCAAGTATCACCCTACACATGCAATTCTAGAGTATATGCAGCGGAAAGTAAATTGCACATGTAAAAAGGAGGTGGAGAAGATCAAACACAGTTTGGTGACACGGAGATTTTTGTCGTGGTTCCGATAGGTGGTGCTATCGTACATCCACGTTGATGGAGACTTCAACCCACGGAGGGTAACGGCTGCGCGAGTCCACGGAGGGCTCCACCCACGAAGGGTCCACAAAGAAGCAACCTTGTCTATTCCATCACGGCCTACGCCCACGGAGGACTAGCCTTACTCGGGGTAGATCTTCACGAAGTAGGCGATCTCCTTGCCCTTACAAACTTCTTGGTTCAACTCCACATCTCAAAGACGGAGGCTCCCAAGCGACACCTAACCAATCTAGGAGGCACCACCCCCCAAAAGGTAATAGACGGTGTTGATGGTGATGAACTCCTTGCTCTTGTGCTTCAAATGATAATCTCCCCAACACTCAACTCTCCTCACTGATATGGCTGTGGTGGAAGAAAGGATTGAGTGGAAAGCAACTTGGGAAGGCTAGAAATCAAGTTTCATATGGTAGGAATGGAATGGCTTGATCTCAACACAAGGGTAGGTGGTTCACTTCTCAGAAAGTGTATGGTAGGAGTGGTAGACTTTCTGATGGCTCTCTTCACGAATGAAGAGGGGGTGGAGGGGTATATATAGCCTCCACACAAAATCCAACCGTTACACACACATTTGACCAATCTCGGTGAGACCGAAGTGAAAACTCGGTCAGACCGAAAGTTCAAATATAGTGAACGTTGGGATTTTCGGTGGGACCGAAAATACCATCTCGGTGTGTCCGAAGTGAGTCAAAGGTTAGGGTTTGCCATCTCGGTGTGACCGAAAACAACAACTCGGATATTCCGAAATGCTGTCAATTGGTTACAGAAGGTTGGCAGACCATTTTCGGTGGGACCGAAACTCAGAATCGGATGGACCGAGAAATTAGGGTTTGGGGAAATAACTGAAGTGGTTCATCTCGGTGGGACTGAGTTTGCAGAATCGGTTTGTCCGAGATTACTTATGAGTGTGTTGAAAAATGAAGAGTGCTGATAGTTGAGGGAGCTAGATCACCAAGCACTTGAGCAACAAGAACATTAACACAACCTCATCCCCTTTTAATAGTATTGGCTTTTCCTATGGACTCAATGTGATCTTTGATCACTAAACCAAAAATGGAGTCTTGAGCTTTTGCCAATGCTTGTCTTAGCATTTTGAGGGGTCCACTTCTTCAGACATTTCCATACCCATATCATCGAACTTTTCTGAAATGATTCTCAAGTAAATATTAGTTCAATGATATATATGTTGTTATTAATTACCAAAACCACCCAGGGATTAGTTGCACTTTCAATGAGCTTGCATGCATGTGTAGAAAGTTATTTTCCAAGTTTTGATGCAAGTTTATGCCTTGGGAAAGTGAGTTGAGTAGTTTGCCTTAACTCATCTTGTTTTAATCCCCATTTTTGTAAATTGCAAAAAATTTCAAAAATGAGTTTGTTAGGAAGGGCAAAAGGGTGGCTTGAGAAGAGGAGGCCCGCACACTCCGATCGAGTTACTAGAGCCGCAGCTTCACCATCGACTGCTAGGGTGAGCTATAATGAAGATCATGTACCCCTAGAGTTGTTGGAAGACACAAGTCCAGCACGTGGGATGACATTTCCATGTGATGAATTCCTTGAAGCTGCGGGAATCAAGGATGAGTTTTATAATCTTTGTGCTAATGCAGGTTTGACACGGCTCGTCACGAGCCGTGTTACCCAGTATCAAAAACTCACCTCCAGTTTCATTAACAGTTTTAGATATAATCCTGATTCAGGTGCTATTGAGTTTAAAATTTACAATGATCTTATCACCATGACTTTGGGAAATTTTTGTGAAATAATAGGTGTGCCGAACGTTGGGAGGACGGCTAGGATGGCCACTCAGCCCTCCGAGCTGAAAACCATCATCAACTCTCTCTGCAGCATGGGTACGAGGGATATTCATCGGTCGAAGATCTCCAGCATCTTATTTCCTCACCTCAGGTATTTTGCATATTATATTGCCAGAGGGGTGTTAGCTCGTGACAACACGAGCAGCATTTCTGCTCCGGATATTGCTATCCTGGCAGCAGCCCTCTTAGGGAGGTCTGATTATAATCTGGGTGCCTTAATTGCTCGACGCCTTGCTATGAACGGTAACAAGGGGGACTTATATGGTGGCGTTTATGCCACACTTATCTTAGAACATCTTGGAGGCACCCCACACCCTGATGATTATCCTTTTACTTATTTAAGCTTTGATCTTGCTGCTATGAAAAGGCATAAGTTTGTTACCATGGGTTCTGAGCTTGATAATCTTGTTTATATCTTGCGTTTCGGAACTACCGCGGAACGCGAGATCTGTCTACCTGCACCTCTTTTGTTTGATTTTTCTCGCAGGAACGGATGGTCCTTTGATGTTGTCCAGTTCGATGAGTTCATGGTCCAGCATCAGTTTCATAACCCCATGGAGGGGGTTGTGCCCGACGAGGAGGAGCACGGTGAGTTACCACCTTTTCAGGGAGAAACCGCCACCGAGTTTGGTGAAGGTTCTTCCTCTGTTTGGCGTTCGTAACCTTCCTCGTGGGAGACTCCGAGGAGTTCGGTGTACGCGCCAGCATCCTTCTATGACCCTTGGACTCACCACCATACCCCCGGAGCAGGAGGCTCCTGTGGGCAGTAGCTGCTACCAACTTAGGCCAAAAGCCTAAGCTTGGGGGAGTACGTGCCCCTCTCACTTTTCCATTGTATTATCCGTTTTATTCGCTTTGATCTTTTCGAAGTTTTTGCCCGTTCTTCTTTATTTCTCTCTTTGCAAAAACAACAAAAAGATTTTCTCTTTCTTTTGCTTTTATTCAACCTTTGAAAAATCCAAAAAGATTTCCTTTCTCTCTTTAGTTTGCTTTGTTTTCAGAGTTCAGCTCGAGTCCGTGATGGCATTTAATTATATTTCCTATGTTCGATCGTGCAAGTGACAAGCAGTAATGACGAAGATCGACCGAAGGGAAGCAACAAGGAAGACCGGTATGAACTCTTCTTGTTTCTACTTTTGTACATATGCATGTACTTATGATCTAGAGACCAGCTTGTAGCGACATAGTGCTATGTTTACAATGCTCGTCCAGTGGTTCATGCTTTCCTTGTGGCTAGTCTCGAATAACTAGAGTATATAATGTGTTATTGAAATGATCTACATGCATTGCACTGTTCATAGTCTGGTATACTAAGGTGGTATTTCCCTTTAGAGAATTTTTGGATTGACTTGGCACATGCTTACACATGTTTAAGACTAAAAAGTCTGCTTTGCCTTGATGATCTTTGAGTTTCAGAATAGTTATATCACTTTCATGCCCGATTCAATGTTGCTTTGTCGCTCTGCATGATTATGACCGTTATTGCTCTCTAGTTGGTCGCTTCCCAGTCTTTTGCTAAGCCTCCACCTGTACTAAGCGGACTGACTGCTTGTGCATCCAAAATCCTTAAAACCTGTTATGCCATATGAGTCCACCATACCTTCCTATACATGGTATTTACCTGCCATTCCTAACGAAGACTTTCGTGTGCCATCTCGAAATTAATCAAAAGCATTTCTCTTTTCGTGCCTATGTTTTAGCTCATGAGGAAGTAGTAGTTAATTCATGATCTTTTTAAGTTGGACAAGTTTCACCCCTGGATTGCATGTATAATGTGCAAACCCATAATACGAGAAGGAACTGGCATTGAGTGCGCCTGGCTCAAAAAGATAATATAACAAACAAACCCTCCTTCACGCTTTGTTCATGAGAAATCAGAAAACTTTGGCAGTGATAAACAAAGGAGATTAAGAGGATGTAATCGTCCTCATGCGGGAGCCGTTCCTCGAGACTTGTCCAGCTCAAGAAGTGATTGAGTTATCTGCTAGCATTCGTTGACAAAATATGCACCTCTCAAAAACGTTTTTACCTCTGTTTCTAAAAACCAAGAGCTCTGGTACATGTTTAGTTTTTGTTTCCGATCACGGGTTTTCAAATTTGCCAACAAAAGCCACGGTTCGAGAGTCTCCACATTCTTTCTTCAAATCACTAACTAGGAGAGAATAATTGTCATTCTGAGTGTAATGTGCATTGTCCCAAAGTATTACATTGTCTTCTGCATGCTTGTGATATGATTTATTCTGAAATTCTTAGTTCTAGTCTCCTTTAAAACTCTGGAGGAGTTTCTGCATTTATGTTTTGCTTCACTCATGGAGACTAGCGAGATACCACCCTAGTATGCTCAAGCTATGTGCAATGTAATCTTGTCTTGATTTTCAGTAGTATATTGTTTACTTTTAAGTATTTGTGACTAGTCACTTGAAAGAAGGATTGCTCCTTGCATTGTCCTCATAGTACTGTTTCAATACTTGCTAGACTATTTTCGTAGTACATGCTTATATACATCTAATGAAGCAAAAGAGTTTGTCAAAGTTTTCTTTGTCGCGTCCAGTTCGTTGAACTGAATTGCTTGAGGACAAGCAATATGCTAAGCTTGGGGGAGTTGATACGTCTCAAACGTATCTACTTTTCCAAACACTTTTGATATTGTTTTGACCTCATTCTTGCATGATTTGATCTAAACTAACCCGGACTGACGCTGTTTTCAGCAGAGCTGCCTGTATGGTTTTATTGTGTGCAGGAAAACGGATTTTTAGGTATCTCAGAAAAATCCACGAAAAATCACAGAAAATCCACGCACCCGAAGGAACCAGGAATCAGAAGAGGGGCCAGAGGGGGGCCAGGGGGTGCCCAGGCGCCCTGTGGGCGCCCCCCCGGGGCCGCGCCGGGGGGTCGCCTGGGTGGGGCCCACACCCCCTGGTGCCCTACTTTGCCTCGTATTTTTACTCGCGACACGGAAACCCCAGATCAGAAGTTCTTTTTGCAGTTTTCCGTCGCGGAGCCGCCGCCACCCTCTGTTCTTCCTCGGGAGGGCTAATCTGGAGGCTGAATTGGCCTCCGAAGAGGGGAGATCGTCGCCATCGTCATCATCATCACCACTCCATCATCCCTCCATGACTTCTCCCTCCATGTGTGAGTAATTCCCCTACTGTAGGCGAAGGGGATGGTAGGGATTGGATGAGTTAGATCATGTAATAGTTTGTCAGATCGTTGGGGGCATGTTGCCTATCATCTACTATGGTGTTTACCATCTTTGCTTCAACTTGTTATTCTTAATGCTTGACACTTAGGGCCCGAGTGCCATGATTTCAGATCTGAACCATATGTGTTTGCATGAATATATTTGTGTTCGTGATCCTATCTATGAGTTGTTTGCACCTATTACGGTTCGGAACCGGCGATCTCAAAAGTGACAGCTTGGGACACCAAAGGGGTTGGTCCGTAGTTTGAGGATTACATGTATCCATTGAGTTCATTGCTTTGTTCCGGTGCTCTTTGACAGGAGCACCTTAATCTCCATAAGTTCCTTTTGGCCCCGTTCGTAGCGGGATGGTAGGACAAAAGATGTTGTGCAAGTTCTTATTGCAAGCACGTACAACTACCTACGGGATACATGCCTAATGTTTGATATTTGCCTAGATGATCCTTACTTTTCCGTGTGTCGTGCCCCAAGTTAGAATCATGATATATCTCATGCATGCAGCGCCCAACCATCCGTCTCCCTAGCCTACAGTGTTTTAAATCCTGCTGGTTACTAGTTGCTATTGTTGCCATTTACTTTTGCTATTTACTTTTACTGTTTACTTTTACTATCACTATCATAACTATCATATCACTGTTACCACTTATCTTTTGTTGCAAGTAAGTATATTTCAGGTGCGGTTGAATTGACAACTCAACTGTCAAAGCTTATAAATACTCTTTGGCTCCCCGTGTGTCGAATCAATAAATTGGGTTATTCTTACCCGCGAAGACTATCTCGATCCCTTACGGTTGAGGGTTATCAATGTGGCTCTGTCTTCCGAGCTCCGCCACGAATACAACGTAGCTTGGAATCGTCTAAGTTACAAAAATCCACTCCGAGTGAAGAGCAACCCTCTCACTCGGGGGCTTAGCTGTGACCCCGTGACTCGCCTAAGTTTCAAACGCTCACTGCGAGTGAAGAGCAACCCTCTCACTCGGGGGCTTAGATGCGGTCCTCCGAGCTGCGTCATAATTATAATGTGGCTCTGTCTTCCGAGCTCCGCCACAAATACAACGTAGCTTGGAATCGTCTAAGTTTCAAACATCCACTCCGAGTGAAGAGCAACCCTCTCACTCGAGGGCTTAGCTGCGACCCCGTGACTCGCCTAAGTTACAAACATCCACTCTGAGTGAAGAGCAACCCTCTCACTCGGGGGCTTAGCTGCGGTCCTCCGAGCTGCGTCATAAGTATAATGTGGCTCTGTCT
>LR738709.1:136941982-137331960 GCA_902687465.1 Secale cereale
GCTGCGGTCCTCCGAGCTGCGTCACAACTATAATGTGGATCTGTCTTCCGAGCACCGC
The DNA here is from genome assembly GCA_902687465.1 of Secale cereale. Lineage (NCBI taxonomy): Eukaryota > Viridiplantae > Streptophyta > Magnoliopsida > Poales > Poaceae > Secale > Secale cereale. The sequence continues at coordinate 136,942,041 of LR738709.1, forward strand.
CACAAATACAACATAGCTTGGAATCGTCTAAGTTTCAAACATCCACTCCGAGTGAAGAGCAACCCTCTCACTCGGAGGCTTAGCTGCGACCCCGTGACTCGCCTAAGTTCCAAACGCTCACACCGATTGAAGAGCAACCCTCTCACTCGGGGGCTTAGCTGCGGTCCTCCGAGCTGCGTCATAAGTATAATGTGGATCTGTCTTCCGAGCTCCGCCACAAATACAACGTAGCTTGGAATCGTCTAAATTACAAACATCCACTCCGAGTGAAGAGCAACCCTCTCACTCGGGGGCTTAGATGCAAATGTCGACTCGAAGATTCAAGCGATCTAAAAAAAGCCGCAAGCCAAAAGGTCGAATCCGGATAAAGATCCCGCAAGATTCTGGCAAAGAGTACCTGGGCCACAGGCCCATCAGAGTTTAACGGTTACAAGACCACTCGGCATTCCGAGGCAAATTGAATTAAAGTATCAAAGTTAGCTCATTCATCAGGCGGAGGCGGACTCGCGGGCGCAACGAATTGGTCTAGGTCGATCCCATCAGCAATACGAGTGGCGGCTTCCAAGAAGGTCTCCATGAACGACTGGAACTGAAGCTCCTTCGTATTGGCAACCTTGAGCGCCGCGAGCCTCCTCTCCTTCACTTCGTTGTAGTGCACGCGGACCAGAGACAGCGTCACGTCGGCTCCACCCCGGGCGGACGACTTCTTCCACTCCTGCACTCGGTTGGGGATCTCGTTGAGTCGAGTCATCAGAGACTCGAGGTCGTTCTCCTGCACGACTCCTCTCCAGAGCGCGGTGTCGATCCGGGCCATCGCCGCTTTCAGCCGTCCCAGATAGTCCGTGGCCGCAGTAAGGCGGGACTCCAGCCTCAAGATGTTCATGGCAACCTCGTCCTTCATGATGGAATTGGCTGGGTCCAGGCTGGGCTCGACCCGCCCAGTCTCCTCTTCGAAGTTGCGACCGAATTTTGCACCGGAAAACAACGAGTCGAGTCAGCAAGCAAAACATGGGTCAACCGATCCAGCTTAACCCGAGCCAAAAGAGACATACCTTCGAGCACGAGGTACCACTTCTTGGTAAGGTCGCCCAGATAGGCCTCAAGATTGATCCTCTTCCGGAAAAGGGCCTCGTACTTGTCCTTCAAGACAGACTTGGAATTCTTCAGTCGAGACACCTCTTGATTGGCTGCGTCGAGTGAGCCTCTCAGCCTGATGATCTCCACCTCGAGCGCGCCTACAGAAGCCAGCTTCTGCACCGCCAGTTCTGCCTTCTCTTGAGCCGCCTGCTGCGCCACCGCCAGGTCGAGATCTTTCTGCTCCAGGGCTGCTTTCAGTTGACCTACCAAAGACGTCACTGGACAGATGAACATGAGGAAACACAAGACACATTTATCAAAAGTCAGTCGACAAATGGTTAGCGTCAGTTACCGGCCGTGTCATCCTGCGTCTTCTTCAGATGGTCCCGAGCCAGCTGCAGGTCGAGATTGAGCTGGATTTGCTTCTTCTCAAGGTCTGCAAATTTGGCCCCAAACTCGCAAGATTTCTGCATCAACAAAACAAGATTCTAAGACTGCAGTCGAGTCAAACACTCAACCGCAGTCTCGGGGACTACATCCAGTGGGTGCACTGAGCGTGCCCTCACTGGTTTTCACTCGGCCAAGATCAGTCTGGCTCGAGCTCAAAGAAAAAAAAAACAAGGAAGAAAAGTTCTATCGTCAGACCATGACCGACTGCCAGGAGTTGACCACGGTCTCAGGGACTACACCCAGTGGGTGCACTGAGCGTGCCCCCACCGGTTCTCACGCGACCACGATCAGTCTCGTTCAAGTTCAAGGAAAGTTCAAAGCAAACGCATCAAGACCCCCACCCAGTGGGTGTGACATCTCTTACGAACAAAGCAGCAGATTCTCTCAAAGCCAAATATTATTCCAGCGTAGCAAACCAACCAGTGGAGAAAACAAACCTGGACGTTGGCCCGAAGAGCAGAACTAGCGTCGTAAGCAGCCATGCTGGCCTCGTACGCCGCCTTCGTCTTCTCCATCATCAACCCCGCTTGGCGAACGGCTTCTTGAGCCGCTCCCACAGGATCCTCCGGGAGGCGGTAGGAGGAGAAGAGAACGGACGACGGAGCAGGCGCTGGGTCGACGGCTGGAGCGGGCGCTGGGTCGGCGGCTGGAGCGGGCGCTGGGTCGACGACTGGAGCAGGTGATGGGTCGACAGCCGGGACAAGCATCGGGTCGGCGGCCCCTCCAGCCGACGAAGCGGGACGTACGGTCGACACAGGGTCGGCAAAGGAGACCGTGGCTCGAGCCGCGTCCTCCTATCGCTGGGCCTCCGAGCCAGAAGGCGCCTTCCGGCCCTTCTTCCCTGTGCGTCGTCGATCTCCTCCCAAGCGCTCCTCGTCAACATCATCATCGTCATCTGGGAGCTCTATGACATGGCGTGGCGGCGCTTCAAGACAAACAATTGCGAAGTTCAGTCGACTGTCACCCCTAACCGACGAAAAAACAAGACACGATCTATAACCCGCACCTGCGCGGGATGTCGCGGCATTGGCGGTCTCCTCGTCGTCCCGGCCCTTGTCAATGTCCATTGAGGTCGTGGAAGCAGCAGCGCTAAAGAAACCCCTCGAAGATGAGTCGACGACAGACATGGCCGGCCTCCAAAAGACAGAAGGAAACAAAACCGAATGATACTTACGTGGAGGCGATGGGAACGTCCACCTTAATCCTGGGCAGGGCCTTCCGGGGCTTGGTGGTGGTAACCTTGGGGTGCTTGGACGCCTTCTCAGAGGGGTCAGGAGTGGCCGTGCGTGCGCGCTTGGGCGTTTGGGAGCCTGAGAGACCTGTCCGAGGGCACGCGGCCCCTGGGTCGTGCTTCCCCTTGGACCACTTCTCATCACGGGGAGGTGACTCGACCTCCTCCCCGCTGCTGTAGTCCTCGCTCTCCCCCTCGGTTTCCTCCTCCGACCTCCACTCGGTGGCGTCACCCACGCCCTCCTCGCCCTCCTTGACCAAATCCCCGTTGGGCAACGAGTACATCTCAGTATAGATCTGCAAAATAGGAAGATTGACCAAATATCAGTCGGATCCGTCGAGACAAATTACAAGCCAACGACAGAAACATCACTCGGGAGCCAAAGACGAACCTTATCGGGCAGATGGTCAGCGTCGAATGGGAGGACCCTCCCAGACCCCCTGGGGTTGTCTTTGTTCCCCGTGATGCACTTCATGCACTGCGCCACGTACTTCACGTCGGCCGCCTCCGGGTGGACTCACGACGAGTCGTCGGTGCCGGAGTACAACCACATCAGGTGGTCCCGAGCCTGGAGCGGTTTGATCCTCCGCATGAGGTACACCTCAAATAGATCCATCCCTGTTACACCCTCGCGGACCAACTGGATGACCCTCTCCACCAACATGTTCACTTCGGCCCTCTCGGCCTTACCCACTATCATTGAAGGAGGCTGGCTGGCTCGACCCAGAGAGAAAGGGGGAAGACCAGTCGACTGACCCGGGGTCGGACTGTCCTTATAGTAGAACCAAGTCGAGTGCCAGCCTCGAATCGACTCCGGAAAGATTATGGGGGAAAGGAGCTCCTATTCCTAAGTTGGATTCCGAGCCCGCCGCACGCTTGGAGGACGTGCGTCTTATCATCGCTCGGATTCGCCTTCTTGACAGTTTGCGAGCGGCAGGTAAAGATATGCTTGAACAAGCCCCAGTGCGGCCGGTAGCCGAGGAAGTTCTCACACATGGAAACGAACGCGGAAAGGAAAGCGATGGAATTGGGCGTGAAGTAATGCAGCTGGGTGCCGAAGAAAATCAAGAAAGCACGAAAAAAGGGATGCGGAGGCATGGAGAAACCTCGGTCGACGTGGGTCGCGAGGAGGACGCACTCGCCCTCCCGCGGCCGGGGCTCGAGTTTGCCCTCCGGCACCCGCCAGGAGCCGCGGGCAATCTGTCCCTCCTCCTCCAGCTCCTCCAGATCCTCCGCCACGACGGTGGACCGGATCCAATCCCCCTGGATCCAACCAGGAGGGAGCCCAGACCTCGATGACGATCCGCTCCGACCGGACCGCCTCCCCTTCCCCGTCACCGCCTTCTTCGAACGCTCCATCGCCGCGGTCTTGTCCTTGCCCATGGCACGCGCGCCGGCGGTCGTTGTGGAGAAAGGCAAGAAGGAGCAGAGGCACGGCAAAGAGGCGGATGCAGAAGAAGGAAGATTGGGCGCACAGTACTCCCGCTTCGGGCTCGGCGCACTCTTATAGCGCCCCGGTCGAGTGACTGACCGGTGGCCCGAGCGATCTTATCAAATCCCGTAACAGACATAGACGCGATACGTAGCGAAAAAGGTGTCGCGAGGATCGAGGCGTCTTAAGCATATCCGCCCGATTGCTGCGGCACGTCCCGTCCCGTGCGTTTCCCCAAATTTCAAAACCCCGTGAAATCCGGTGAACAAAGAACAACCAACCCCGCCAAAAACTGCGCACGCCAACGGCACCCGACGCCTAGCGCAAAGTTCAGCCAACGGAAGAAGCAACCAACACACTCGACGGTTCCAGAATCGATCAAGGCGACCAAGACAAGACTAAGGAAGATAGCCTAGTCCGTGAGCTCAGAAGTAGACTACCCCAGGGGCGTAGAGCCAGAACCGGAGCTTTCCTCAGCACTCTCCCTCTTGCTCAAGCCTCAATCCATTCGTGGGCTACTGATGAGGTTACAGACCTAGGGTAGGATCACATGCCCGACCAAGGTACCCCACCCAAGGTCACTACCCTAGAAGATCAAAAGAAAAAACTTATGATGACAAAGACAATCGACTGAGACGGCCCAAGAGGACATCCCACTCGACTCGACGTCACCTACAAGACGACTCAACTCCACTCGACCAATCCAAGGCACTCGACCCCCGAAGGTCAAGGATCCCTTAGGGCAATAACGGTCTGGTATTTACTCGCCATAGTAAATGCCTTAATTACTATTTACTGTAGGCGTTATCAGTAACGCCTGCCTTAATGTACATTGAACCCTTGGTAACGTGGAGCATGGCTGGGGTCCTGGCACACTATAGAAGCCACCCCCTCCTCCGGTACAAGGGTTCGCACCTTTGTAACTCACATATACACATACCAGTCGACCGCCTCCGCGCACCGAGACGTAGGGCTATTACTTCCTCCGAGAAGGGCCTGAACTCGTAAAACACTTAGTGTACAACTCCACCATAGCTAGGGCCTTGCCTCTCCATTCATACCCCCTACTCGTACTGTCGGACTTAGAACCACGACAACTAACTCATTAGTTGTTACAACCCTAGTTCTGGTATGCACCAGGCTAGTCTTGATGTTTGCATCATGTTTAAATTTCAAATGAAATTGAATTGAGGACTTGTGAAACCCTCAGAAACCCTTTTGAAAAATGACCCAAATATAAATTGCTCCAAAAAGGTCCAAGAAAATGTTCATGTTGCTCTCTGAAAATATTGGCTATAGATAAAAATCAAACCAATATTTTTAGGAGCTCATAAATATTTATTTGGGGCATTTGGAATTAATGCAATAATTATTTGCATTGGATATATATAAATATATATATTATTATATTTTATATATGTCCAATAATTCTGGATCTGTGTGGGGCTTTGGATTACTCCTTCTAGTCCCTACAAAAAATTGTCACAAGTTTTTAAATGTTTTAGTTTAAGTCAAACAAATGTTAGAAAAATAGAAAAGAAAGAAATAAAAAGGGTTAGAGTTTTACCTGGGCCACTTGCTGGCCTGGCACTGGACCGGCCCAGCTGCCAGTCATCATCCTCCTGGCGATGACACGAGGCAGGGGCACGCGCCCGCCGCTCTCGCGCATGGCAGCCACGCCTCCTGCCTGCCTGCCCCTCCCCCTCGCCGCCTCGAAGCTCCGGACGTTGCCACGCACCTCCCCAGACCTCTCTGGCTCTCTCCCGTCGCCCCTCCCCTCCTCTGCCTCCCTCTCTCGCTCGGACAAAATACGCCCGTCGCCGCCGCTCGCCGTTGAAGCGCCCAGAGCCATCCCTCTGCATTAAGGACGTGTCCCACAGCTCCGTCGCCAACCGTCGCTTCTCCACGCTGAAGGAACCGGACTCGGAGGCCCGGAATCATCGCCCTCGAGCTCATCACCGCCGCATCTGGCCGCCGGAGGTCGCCGTCGATTCTCCGTCTCCGGGACGTCCCCGAGCCCACTAAGCTACTCCACCGCCTCCATGTGAGCCCCTTGGTCTTTCCCCCATGTCCTTGCCGTCGTTTACGCCCTCTAGGTGACGCCCCCTTGCTGACCGAAGCTCGCCGCCGCCGGCTATGCCGCCGCCGTGGTCACAGCCACGCACGCTCAAAACCGAGCACGTCACCGCACTCAGTGCCTCACCAGGAGGCCGTATCACCCATCCGTTGGCCTTCCCGTGCCCTGAAGCGCCGTTTCCGACGACGCCCGAACTCCAGCGCCGTCGCGAGCTCGTTTCCGGCGAGCTCCGGCCGCCTTAGCTACTGCTTCTTGCTGGAACGGGCGCGGGTGAGCTCCAGCTCCCCGTAGCTGGTCTCCGCTGCGCAAAAGACCGCTGGAACGGCGATACCGATGCCCTCCGCCGCGTTTGCTGCCGCCGGCGGCTAAACGCTGGCATGTTAGCTGGGGGTTAACCAGGATTTGACCCCCTGGGTCAATGACAGGTGGGCCCCCACCCCTCTAGTTAGTTGACCGTTTAGTTTTAATTAAGTAATTTTGTTAATTAGATTAGCCACTGACATGTGGGCCCAGCCCTGCTGACTTTTTGTTAGGATTAGTTTTAGTGTTAATTAACCCAGTTAATTAACTGAGTCACTGACCAGTGGACCCCACTGTCAGGTTTGACTCTGGTCAGCCTGGTTGACCTGCTGACATCATGCTTGGGTCATGCTGACGCAGTATTCCAGTTCCGGAATTTAAATAAATCTTAAATGATTTATTTATTTCATAAATTGGTTTAAACTTCAAAAAAATCACAGAAATTCAACCGTAGCTCAGAATGAAATATTTATAAATGAAAAATTATCAGAAAGATTCAATCTATCCATCTGTACCATTTTCATGCATGACAAATGAAGTTATACCTACTGATTATATGAAAACACATAAATGGCATTTAAAAATGCTTATTTTAGAGTTGCATTTGAACCCTTGGTTCAGATGGAATTCAACCAAATAAAATGGTAGTTGCATTAGCTCAAACAACATCATAACTTCATGCCATATTCATGCATCATATTGTTGCATATGCTTGTGTTTGATTGCTGGCACCGTTCTTCTCGATAGGTTCTGCTCCGAAGACCGTTCCAGAGTACCTGTCAGAGGAGCAGTGCTCTACACGTTGTTATACCAGGCAAGCAAACCCCTTTGTTCATTCCGATACAATCCAACTCTCTCGCTCCTGCTCCCTGTTATTGCATTAGGACAACAACGATTCAACTGCTACTTTATACTGCGGTAGTTGAACCCATTCCTCTGCATGACGTTTTATTGCCACAGTAAATAGTTGAAACCCACTAGCATGTGTAGGAGTTGATTGAAGCCATCTTGTGTTCTTACCATGCCTTGCTTGCTATTGCTTAGAGTGTGTCAGGTCTGGTTCATTGGGAATGAATTGGAGTGCAGTGATATGTTCTGATGCTGAGCGTTAAGTGTGTGAACACGATTTGGTAAAGGTAGCGGTGAGAGGCCATGTAGAAGTACATGGTGGGTTGTCTCACTGGAACCGTCCTTAAGCACTGAGTTCTGTGTATGTTGTCCAATGACTAGCTACTACCACACATTGGGTTCTGGTAACTCGACCCCTCTCGGCTTATTAATCAACTTGATCTCTGTCCAGGAGTCGCAACTAGTTTCTGGTGTTTGTAGGTAGTGTTATTTCTCTACCAAGTGGCACCCGGCAGGGTGGGCTTGGGACAGACTAGGCACACGTGGCCCGGTGTACCGAGTGGCACCCGGATGGTGGGCTCGGGAACCCTGTACACATCGTTTGGGGCCGTGATGGAAACCTCGGCCGGACTCCCTTGCGGATGGAACCCGAATAGGCGATAAACCTGGACTAGAGTCTTGTGTGGTTAGTCAGGTCGTGGCCGACACCCTCGCCAGGCTTCCGCTTGAAGGTTGCCGAGATACACGACGTGTACATGGCGGTGAGTGGCGAGAGCGTGTGTGAAGAAGTACACCCCTGCAGGGTTTATCATGATCTATTCGAATAGCCGGGTCCACGGTTATGGACTTCTTGGATGCTTACGTGGTACATAGACAACTTGAAGTGGATACCCTAAAATACTCAAGACAAGTGTGAGTGCTATGGATGGCCTTCTCGTAGGGAGACGGGGATGAATCCATAGTGGTGTATTTGATGGTGATTAGTGGACTCGTGTGCGCCACCTCAAAGTTACCAGCAATCGTAGTACAGGATAGCCACTGAGTCAAAGCTGGCTTGCTGCAACTAAACCCCACTATGCCTTCTTGATACAAATGCATGTATGATAGGATCTGATGTAAGTCTTGCTGAGTACCTTTGTACTCATGTTTTCTTAATTTATGTTTTGCAGATGAGACTTCTGTCTCTCTAGTAGTTCCGCTTGGACTTCGACAAGTAGCTTGTTACCTCAGCTACGATCTTGGACGAGTGTTGTAGATGGTCAGGCTCTTCAGCCTTTTTCATTTGTAGATGTCTGTACTCAGACATGTATTCTTCCGCTTGTTGCTTGTATGCTCTGAATGTTGGGTCATGAGACCCATGTTTGTAATATCTGGCTCCTCGGAGCCTAATGAATAAATACTTTGTTTCTTAAAGTCTTGTTGTGATGCCATGTTGTATTTGCACATATCAAGCATATTGTGTGTATGTTATTGAAATTCTTGGTATGTGTGGGATCCTACACCTAGTTGTTTACCCTTGGTAGCCTATCTTACAGGGAAATGTCTCCTAGTGCTTCCACTGAGCCTTGGTAGCTTGCTACTGCTCCGGAACACTTAGGCTGACTGGCATGTGTCCTTCTTCGTTCCTGTGTCTGTCCCTTAGGGGAAATGTCACGCGTTGTTCCTTTAAGTCCTTGTAGCTTGCTACGACTTGGGTTCATACGTTGATGACTGACACGTTCGTTGCTGGGTCATGTATGCCTGTCTATGTAATTTAGTGCCACTTTTGGTTTATAACTGGTCATGTCGGCCCGGGTTCTCTGTCATATGGATGCTAGCGACACTATCATATACATGAGCCAAAATGCGCAAACGGTCCCGGGCCAGGTAAGGTGGCACCCGTGGGGATACCGTGCGTGAGGCCGCAAAGTGATATGGTGTGTTACATGCTAGACCGGTGTGACTTAGGATCGGGGTCCCGACAGCTTTGGTATCAGAGCCTGACTGCCTGTAGGATTACCAAGCCAAACTGGTCGAAGTTGAGTCTAGAATTCTTTAGTTATATAAGGGAATTAATTGTGGAAGGGAACGTAGGGCTCTTTTTACTCCTTATACCTCATGTCTTCTGATCTGAGTCATCCTACCTTTCCTACGGGGTTAAGGAACTAGGCTTCTTTTCCGTCTATCAGGATCACGTGTTACTATTCCGTAGTTCCTTAGGATTGGTTGATGAGAGTCCTACTCCTGTTTTCAAGTTCTTCCGGTGTAGATTGTTTAGTACTATCACAGAACCTTGAGTGATGATTTTGAGTTGTTATACTACCCCCTTTTGTTAGCAGGATGTCTCATTCTGAGCATTTTACTGCCGTTATGCTGCCGGAATTATCCTAGGAGTTCGAGAGATAACCATTTCTTGTCCTACCTTCTACAGCCTGGTTGATGCTGATTCCGTCCTTGGTTTCATTTCTCAGGATGTCGTCAGTTACCCGAGGTTCAATTGTTCGTAGAAAGAACCACGGAGGTGGTAGGGATGAGGAGGATCCTCCCGACCAGCCTTCGTTGGCAGAGGTCATGTTAGAGATGGAGAGAAACAAGCGAGAGTCTAACCGCTTGTTGGCACGTATTGAGGAGAACACCACACATCAATGCAAAGAGTCAGCAACCATCCATGACTTCATCCGTCTGAAACCACCCACCTTCCATCATCCCATTGAGCTGCTCGATGTAGATGACTGGCTCCGTAGTATCACTCACAAGCTGCGTTCTGCAAACGTAGCTCAAGTGGACAAGGTCATCTATGCCACATATCACCTGGAAGGTCCTGCTAGTCTTTGGTGGCAGAACTATGAGGCCATGATTCCAGCTGGCCAGATTCCTACCTCGAGAGATTTCACCGAGGCTTTTCACGAGCATCACATTCCTCAAGCTCTCATCGATCACAAGAGAGAAGAGTTCTGTAGTCTTACCCAGGCTAAGATGGTTGTTGATGCTTATAGTAGAGAGTTTGAGAACCTCGCCCGCTATGCTACAGAAGAAGTGTCCACGGACGCCAAGAAGCGGGCTAGGTTCCGGAAGGGTCTCAACCCCAAGCTGCGTCGTGATCTACACTTGCATCATTGCCATACATTCCAGACTCTTGTGAACAAGGCTATCAATGCAGAGACCGCTCAGCTCACTTACGGGGAGTCTCGTAAACACACCCTTAATTTGGGATCTTCCTCTGGTACTAGTTCCCAGAAGCGCCGGATTTGGGTTCCAAACTCCGCTCTTCCACCCAGATATTCTCCGAGGCCATCTTATGAGGTGCCTCATCCAGCTCAGTCTTATGTTCCACCCAAGCCTATTGGTAGACCGCTTGTCAATGCGGGTCCACGGCCTACCTCAGGGACTTGCTTCACATGCGGAAAGCCAGGACACTATGCACGTGACTGTTCTCAGGCCAGTCTTGCTCCACCCCAGCCCGAGAAGTCCGTTCTTCGTGGAAAGCCACCACGCAATACGATCAATGCCAATTCGTCTACCACTAAACATGGACGTGTGCATCACGTCTCAGCTAAAGACGCTCATGATGATCCAAATGTCATTCTTGGTACACTCCTTGTTAATAGCCATCCGGCTTCGGTTCTGTTCGATACCGGAGCATCTCACTCCTTCATCTCTGAAGGCTATGCTCGTTTGCACGACATGTCATTTTGTGATATGCCAACTCCGCTCGAAATCCAAACCCCAGGGTCTAGATGGCAAACTACCAAAAATAAGCCATGGTAATGGAATCCTTGTTGACAGACTTGTATTCCTTGCCTCACTTATAGCCCTCAAGTCTTCGGATATTAGCATCATCTTGGGTACGGACTGGATGACAGCTCATCATGCCAAGATTGATTGTTACACTAGGTCTGTTCAGCTTACACATCCATCTGGCAAGATAGTCACTGTCTCCACTAGAGTTGCAAAGCGTCAACTCTATTCTCTTAATGCCAGCCCCCTTCCAGACCTTGAAGATATCCCGGTAGTCCGAGACTTTCCGGATGTCTTTCCAGAAGAACTACCAGGTGTTCCACCTGACAGGGATGTAGAGTTTGTCATAGATCTTATCCCAGGAACTGTTCCAATTTCTAGGAGACCTCACAAGATGGCACCCCTAGAACTAGCTGAGCTTAAGAAACAACTTGATGAGTCCTTGCAAAAGGGTTTCATCCGTCCTAGTTCTTCTCCTTGGGCTTGTCTCGTCCTCTTCGTCAAGAAGAAGGATGGCACAGAACGGATGGTTGTAGATTATCGTCCCGTTAATTTGGTCACGATAAAGAACAAGTATCCGCTCCCCAGGATCAACGACTTGTATGATCGGCTCGCTGGATCCTCAGTATTCTTCAAGATGGATTTGAGGTTAGGCTACCATCAAATCAAGATTAGAAACAGAGACATTCCTAAGACGGCTTTTGTCACTCGTTATGGTCAGTACGAGTACACCGTCATGTCTTTCGGTCTAACCAATGCTCCAGCCACATTCTCCCGCTTGATGAACTCGATCTTCATGGAGTACTTAGATAAGTTCGTCGTGGTTTACCTCGATGATATTCTTATTTACTCGAAGAACGAGGAAGAGCATGTCGAACATCTTAGGCTTGTTCTAGAAAAACTTAGAGAGCACCACCTTTATGCCAAGTTCTCCAAGTGCGAATTTTGGTTGCCAGAAGTGACCTATCTCGGCCACGTAATCTCTGGTAGGGGCATCGCTGTCATCCCGAGAGAGTTCAGGCCATTCTTGATTGGACTCCGCCTGAAACTGTTAAACAAGTTAGGAGTTTCCTTGGTCTAGCCAGCTATTGTTGCCGCTTTGTTGAAAACTTCTCTAAAGTGGCCAAACCTCTCACGGAACTTCTTAAGAAAGATAAAAAGTTTGAGTGGTCCCCACAGTGTGAGCACAGTTTTCAGGAACTAAAAAGACGCTTGACTTCTGCTCCCATACTTGTGCCACCGGATTTCATGAAGGACTTTGTTATCTATTGTGATGCCTCACGACAGGGACTAGGTTGCATTCTTATGCAGGATCGTCATGTGATTGCCTATGCATCTCGACAGTTGCATCCACATGAGGAAAATTATCCTACACACGATCTAGAGCTTGCAGCTGTAGTCTATGCACTTAAGACATGGCGACATTACCTTCTTGGTAATCGTTGCGAGATTTACACCGATCACCAGAGTCTCAAGTATATCTTCGCCCAGCCAGATTTGAACCTTAGACAAAGACGTTGGTTGGAGTTGATCACAGATTACGACTTAGGGATTACTTATACCCCAGGCAAGGCCAATGTCATGGCTGATGCTTTAAGTCGTAAGTCATATTGCAACAATCTCATGTTGCAGCAGGGCCAACCACTTCTCCATGAGGAATTATGCAAGCTTAACCTTCACATTGCTCCTCACGGATTCCTTTCAAACTTGGTGGCGAAACCTACTCTTATGGATCAAATCATAGAAGCCCAGAAGCATGGTACGGGGATTACCCGGATCAAGAGAAATATTGCCAAGGGTATTGGTGGATGTTTCTCTATGGATGATCGGGGTGTTGTGTTCTTTGAGAATCGCTTGGTGGTTCCCAAGAAGCAACATCTGCGATAACTGATCCTTAAGGAGGCTCATGAATCTCCTCTCACGATTCATCCCGGTAGTACTAAGATGTATCAGGACCTACGCCAGAGGTTCTGGTGGACTAGGATGAAGAGAGAAACTGATGAGTTCATTGCTAAATGTGACGTTTTTCGTCGCGTTAAGGCGGAACATCAAAGACCTGCTGGCACCCTTCAGCCTTTAGCAATTCCTGAGTGGAAATGGGATAAAGTTGGTGTGGACTTCATCACCGGCTTTCCCAGGACCAAGAGAGGGAATAATGCTATCTTCGTAGTCATTGATCGTCTGTCCAAAGTGGCTCACTTCCTACCTGTTCGAGAGAGTATCACCGCTAGTCAGCTCGCTGACTTGTATATTTCTCGAATAGTGTCACTTCATGGTGTCCCACTAGAGATCAATTCAGACCGTGGTAGTCTTTTCACTTCTCACTTCTGAGAGAGATTCCAGACTGCCATGGGCACCCATCTTTCTTTCAGTACCGCTTTCCACCCTCAATCAAGTGGTCAGGTGGAACGGGTCAACCAAATTCTCGAGGACATGCTTAGAGCTTGCGCTATCTCATTCGGTATGGATTGGGAGAAATGTCTTCCTTTCGCCGAGTTTTCTTATAACAATAGCTATCAATCCAGTCTCAAGAAAGCTCCTTTCGAGATACTCTATGGACGAAGATGTCGAACACCTTTGAACTGGTCAGAAACCAGTGAAAGACAATTCTTTGGACCGGATATGATCCAGGAAGCAGAAGAGCAAGTTCGCATCATTCGTGAGAATTTGAAAATAGCTCAATCTCGTCAAAAGAGCCAGTATGATCGTCATCGTAAGGAAGTGGCTTATGAAGTTGGCGACAAAGCTTACCTTCGGGTTACTCCTTTGAAGGGTACCCATCGTTTCGGTATCAAGGGCAAGTTGGCTCCTCGTTACATTGGTCCTTTTCGCATTCTCGCTAAACGAGGAGAGGTTGCCTACCAGTTGGAACTACCCCCACATCTTTCTCGAGTTCATGATGTGTTCCACGTCTCTCAACTCAGGCGTTGCTTCTCGGATCCCATCCGCGGAGTGGACCACGAAACGCTTGATCTCCAAGATAACCTCACATATCGAGAGTATCCCGTTCGCATTCTGGATCAAGCAGAGTGTGTCACCCGATGACATAACATCAAGTTTCTCAAGGTTCAGTGGTCTCATCATTCCGAGAGAGAAGCTACATGGGAGCGAGAAGATCGTCTCCGACTGGAGTACCCCACCTTCTTTCCGCCGACTCCTCAATCTCGGGACGAGATTCTTTCGAGTGGGGGCGAGTTGTCACAACCCTAGTTCTGGTATGCACCAGGCTAGTCTTGATGTTTGCATCATGTTTAAATTTCAAATGAAATTGAATTGAGGACTTGTGAAACCCTCAGAAACCCTTTTGAAAAATGACCCAAATATAAATTGCTCCAAAAAGGTCCAAGAAAATGTTCATGTTGCTCTCTGAAAATATTGGCTATAGATAAAAATCAAACCAATATTTTTAGGAGCTCATAAATATTTATTTGGGGCATTTCGAATTAATGCAATAATTATTTGCATTGGATATATATATATATATATATAGGGTGGGTCTATTCTCATAACACCCCTTAAGACCTTATTCTCCTAACAATAGGCTTATTCTCCTAACAACCCTCCCCCACCCCTACAGACCTTCCAGCGCGGGAGCGCCCCGACGCCCGCATCCTCCCCCACCCCTCCCCGCCTCCTAGCGCGGGAGCGCCCCGGCAGCCGGCGTCCTCCCCGACCGCTCCCTGCCTCCTAGCGCGGGAGCGCCCCGGCGGCCGGCCTCCTCCCCCACCCCTTCCCGCCTCCTAGCGCGCCAGCTCCCCGGCGGCCGGCGGCGACACCCACCCTTCCCCGCCTTCTTCCGCGCCACCGCCCCGGCGGCCGGCGGCCACCCCCACCCCTCCCCGCCTTCCTCCGCGCCAAGCACCATGGAGCGCGAGCCAAACGGCCAGCAATGCAGTCCGGCGGCGACGATATTTCCGCGGCGGCTTTTACGAAGCGACGACGCACCTCACCTTCGCCCCAAGACCACCTGGGGGATCCGCCGCTGAAGCATCCTGCCTCAGTCATGCATGACAGGGGGAAAGCGAACTTCAAAGGATGACTACTCCATCGCATTCGTCGTGGATGCAAACTGCAGTGCACAATCTGAGAAGAAGCACCAGGAAAAGGACGTAGATCAACACATATGCAGTTTTACATTTTAAAAAACATATTAACTTGTAATGTGTTTGATAAAATGCAGTTCTCTTCTATATGAAAAAGAAAATAAGATCACAAATGCAGTTCTCTTCTGTATAAAAACTCTGACATCGGAATGTCATTTGGAGAATGCAGTTCTCTTCGTCGTATAGAATCTGACATGACCATGAATCAATACAGAATGCAGTTAGAAGACAAAAAAATGTAGAGTCAGACTAGGATTCGCGTACACTGCAGTGCGTGCGTGGTCGGTTTAAAGCTTCCACTGCAGTACGCTTCGAGTACACGGTGCAGTGCGCTTAGTGCAAAAAAATGTGAAAACAAAAACTTGGCTGCAGTGCGGATGAATTTTGAAACTCGATGACAAACACGTCGAATTCGTCTTTGCAGTCCCATGTGATAAGGTGAGATGCAGTGCGGATGCGTATATTTAAAAAAACTTGGCTGCTACTCAGATGAGAGAATGCAGTGCGCTGCGAACATGTTACAACTCACAAGGAGGAGTTGGCTGAAAGCTCCATTATGTACATATTTGACATTGTCACCATCTGGCACCAAAAAAAACACAAAAACTAACTAGACCGATATATACAAAAGCACACAGCATGGTGTTTACAGCTTTGCACATCGAGAACTACACACAGCGACCATACATTACTGTTTACATAAAGTTCTGGAGCACACACGAAAAAGACATCAACACACGTAGAAAAAGATCTGCTATCATTTATGCCTCATCCTACTCCTGCAAATGCAGTCTTGGAGAGAAGCCAAGAGAAATGCAGAGATTTCTTAGATCCTCCGGGAACTCGGTGACACCGACCATGTTATCTGGGTGGAACAGAATCTGGAACAAAAACTCAGCCTTCCAATCCTGAATAACAGCTTCCTGCGATGAAGAAAAAAATAAAATAAACAAATATACAACATCATCAACAAAAAAAAGAAACTGACGAAAAAAATATCAAGGAATGAGGAGATATTGCTGGGTTAAAAAGAAGATACTTACACTACGCTTTGCGAATTTCACAACAAAGGTTTTGCCGTCGTAATACTGAGCCATCTTCAGAACATAAAAGCCGCACTCGTTGGGGCCCTGCTCAGGGGTGCCCAAATAGCTAGCTTTCTTTGAAACATCCACCCAGTCTACCGACTCCTTTCTCTTGTACTCTTTTTCTCCATAAACCTTCTTCAACAATGCAGTCATCCTGATCATCTGGTGGAAAATAAAAAATAAAATAAAAATACACATCACAACAAATATTGTTCAACACGCACACGCATGAAAAAAAACAACAAAGGTGAAAAAAGGAAAAAATTTACCATTTCAGTGCGGTCGCTGTGGTATTCAGACTTATGCCACCTCGTCGTTTGATCAACCGGTCCGCTGTACCTCCTAGTGTCATGAATGTCAAGGGTCTCGCGGTGCCTATTCATCGTGTATAGCGAATAATGCTGGTCTTTCATCCGTGGTAACAGAATCTGATTTTATTTCATAAAATTTGTTATGGGTTCGATCAGTGAAAAAGGATTACTGGAAAAAATTAGGAGAGAAAATAAATACAAAAAGGCTGAACAAAAGCAAATCTGATAACTTACTAACTTGCAATCAAGAAGGTTCTCGTCATCACGGACATAAAGTTCGAACTGTTGTGCTGCATCTTCGACGTTAAACTTGCCGTGGACAAAAGGCAACACAACATTTCCATCTTCATCTCTATTCGCGTGATCATTCATTTGAAGCACATACTGCGTGTGGGTAATTCACAAAAGAAAGTTAATGCAGTTCACCTTAAAAAGATGTTCGCTCCGACGCTTAATAAAAAAACGGATCACGCTTCTCTAAAAAACAGTATGCAGTTCACAAATTCTCACCATAATTTGTTTCATTTTAAGATGCATGGGTTAAGACACCCAAAAAAAATGTATGCAGTTCAGTACATTCTAAAAACAAATTATTATACACTATTTTACTGCAGTTCACTCGAGCAGAAAAAAAAGAGAAATACCGTGATAAACAAACGGGACAGCAGAACGCGTTCGCCAGATCGATAAACCACATTCATACCCTCGTCATTCTTCCAGAACCTGATGATATGATTTATCAATTCCGAGTCCATAAAACCACCTTTGGTGAAAGTTAAGAACAAGTAGTCCACAGTCACGGTGTAGACTTCGATAGGATTCCTGTGCATGAAAAGCGCGCACCTGCACAAAAGAAACGGCGAAGGTGGGGGGGGTTAGTAGCACAAAAGCAAAAACACAGAAAGAACATTACACACATTAAAAATCAAAAAAATATATAAAAAACTAACGAAAAAAGAACTGACTCGCTGTATTTCTGCCTGAATTGTGTGCTCGTGATGAGTTGCAAGACTTTCCTCATCTCCACAAGATGGCTAAATCTCGCAGGATTCAACTTCTGTACAGGAGATCGAAACTTTGATGGCTTCTGCACAGGCCTCCTATTTGATAGAATTAGTGCCTCGCTGTCCGTCGGGCGTTCCACAGCTGCGCTCCTGGTCCTCCTAGGCACTGGTGGTGGCCTCTCAAAATCATCATCGCTATCTTCAGCATTCGGAGGGCTCGCAGCTTTCTTCCCATGCTTGACATTGACAGGAGATTTCTCAAGAGCTTTTTCATTCGAAGTGCCGGCACCACTCCTCAACATCTTACACACAGGTTCTTTCACGACCTTAACGGGGGGTTCATCGAGGACAACTTTCTGAATAGTTGGAGTATGAACCTGAGTTTCAAACAAGGAAATACCACCTTGGTGTGCGCCTTCATCAAAGCCTGCACAAAAAAATGGATAATGAGCAAAAGTAGTGAAAAAGAATCATCAAGTTCCCTAAGGAAAAGTCATTTTAAACACACAAATGGGGTTCTACTAAAAAGCTTAACAAAAGTAGTCGACCTCCCCTCTCTGTACCAATGAAGTTCACTTAATAAAAAAGGTGTGTGACTGGAAAAAAATGTAATAACCTTCTTTAAAAATTAAAAGTGATGTCAAGTCCAGACAGCAATGCGACGAGGTCAACCAACTATAGAGCATAGCCTTCCTGATGTAGCCAATGTGCTCCTTCCCAAACTTGGCAATCGTTTCACCATCCCAGGTCTGCATGAACTGGAACATGTAAAATCCACAATCATGCCTGCAAAGAAAACCAACACAAAACACATTAACAATGCAGTTCACTCAGTAATAAAAGTGCTACTGATGTTAGTAAAACAATGCAGCTCATACACACAAGAAAACGAGGGAGAACAACCAATAACACATTAGTAATGCAGTTCGCTCAAGGGAAAAGGTGCTTCTAATTTAGTAAAAACAATGCAGCTCACTTACACAAGAAAAAAATGAAGGAGGAAAAACAAAAAAGGAGAACAGGTACAAACCCGTTTCCCTGTTGCGGGACGTTAATATGAGTCAGCGCATAGCCGTCCAGGGTGGGAGGGTTCAACGGCTCGTCGCAGCTTGCGCTGCCATCTTTCCAGACTTTTTTGATGTTCCTGACCATTTTCCTGAAGACAACACTTGCAGCAGCGCTGTCTCCTTCGTTCAATGAGTCCAGAAGCTCAAAACGCTTCTCTCGCAGGTTCAAAGTGACCAAGCAGTAGTGGCCTATCGCGTCCTTCACTGTTGCAGGAGGAGGGTCAAATGTTGCAAACATAATCTGAAATAAAAAAAGAATAAAACAAACCAGATGAGAAAAAATAGAAAAAACAGAAAACTTATTTTCAAGATGACGAAAAATGGTCAAGATGCGTTACCAAGTTTTTCTTGTCCACACGTTCCTCTGCGCTTGAAGAAAACATCTTTTTCAAAGCCCTATTTGTGGCACCGCCGTTCCAAATGGAATTCTACAAAAAAGACAAAAAACAGAGAGTTAATGAAAAATGGTTATAGCACAAATAAAAATTGGACGAGGGGGATAAAATATAAATTAATGAAAATGCTTACACATAGGTTGTACGGGACAATCATAGTTTGAGATCCTTTGAACCTTTCAGCTAGCATAGAGACGCCAATGTTTGCGAGGCGCATGCTGTAATGCCCAGGATGGGACTATACCTCCTACGTGTCGAGGCACGACTTAAAGGTATAAGCCCATCCTAGAATGATCTCAAGTTTGGTATATTTGCACGACTCATGTAAAAGAGGGATTAAATTGCAAAAGGAGATAGTTGGCTTACACTAGCCACTTCACACAAAACAAAACATAAGCAATACATCATTCAAAACATCACAACCCGACTACGGGTGAAGAACCAAAAGAAAGATACCAAAACAACATAAAGCCACAGGTCAGGATCGAATCCTAGTAGAAACCACTACTGAACATCGAAACGTCTCAAGCAAACGGCCACGCTCTTCATCGAGCTCCTGGTGAAGAACTTGAACCAGCTCCTGCATCAAACTCGGCTGAACCTGCATCTGGTGTGGTGAAGTAACTGTGAGCCACAGAGGACTCAGCAATCCCGTTCCCGGGTAACAAGACTATTTAAGCCTTGGGTGAGGATAAGGCTGAAGAAAGAAATATGAGGTGAAGGAACAAACAAGAGTCTGCAGCAGCAACTAGCACTAACTTACGTAATAGAGAGCGAGAAGAGAAGAGCATCGGTCGAAAGATGATCACGAAGTGATCCTAGCTAAAGCCGGTCAAACATAACCCCACCGTGTTCAACTCCCGAATCCCTATTCGGAAATTGACAGTCACGGTACACACGCTGGTAGTGTATTGAAACATTGTGTCAAGTTATCTACAACCGGAATTAACAAGCTCCCATCTGCCACATAACCGCGGGCACGGCTTTCGAAAGTTCAAACCCTGCAGGGGTGTTCCAACTTGACCCATTACAAGCCCACGATCCGCGGAGTCGCAACTCCATAGGTGGGAAGACCCGAGTATTCTCGGAATCCCGTGCTCAAGTTAAACCGAACTAAGGTAAGGCTAATCCAGCAAATCCTCCCGGCGTGCCGACACCCTCATAGTAGCCGCGCGTATCTCGTCTCAGGCCACGACCGGATGGGCGATTCTACAGGTTTTTACCAAACCTTGAGTTTCCTCGAGGTGGCCCCGCAGAACCCCCGTTTCGGACCAACACTCATGTGGAGCACTGGCCCGGGGGTTGAATTAAATTAAAAAGGGATAGCTAGTCCACATGCAAGTTTTATTAGTTTGTTATTAGGCAAAAAGTACCAATGTTGGGACTTGCTGGAAAAGACTTAGCACTTAGCGGTTTATCAAGGGGGTCCCATACACCCCAACCGTGTTAGGAACGCAAAAATCAAGGAACATAACACCGGTTTATACGGTTCCTAACGGCATGAGTGGAACAAATCACCAAGCAAAAGGCTTAGCCTTCCACCCTTGCCAATATATAGGTGATTTCATTTTAAGCATTTATATATATAGTGTGATATAACCCAACCAAACTTCAACATGAAGCAAGCATCTTCAATCTTCACCTGCAACTAGCAAAGCTATAAGAGGGGCTGAGCGAAGCGTACTTAGCCATTCAACGGTTTGCATAGGAAGGGTGGTTAAACAGGTTCATGGTTACAATAGGAGGCAAACCGTTGAATGGCTAAGTACGCTTCGCTCAGCCCCTCTTATAGCTTTGCTAGTTGCAGGTGAAGATTGAAGATGCTTGCTTCATGTTGAAGTTTGGTTGGGTTATATCACACTATATATATAAATGCTTAAAATGAAATCACCTATATATTGGCAAGGGTGGAAGGCTAAGCCTTTTGCTTGGTGATTTGTTCCACTCATGCCGTTAGGAACCGTATAAACCGGTGTTATGTTCCTTGATTTTTGCGTTCCTAACACGGTTGGGGTGTATGGGACCCCCTTGATAAACCGCTAAGTGCTAAGTCTTTTCCAGCAAGTCCCAACATTGGTACTTTTTGCCTAATAACAAACTAATAAAACTTGCATGTGGACTAGCTATCCCTTTTTAATTTAATTCAACCCCCGGGCCAGTGCTCCACATGAGTGTTGGTCCGAAACGGGGGTTCTGCGGGGCCACCTCGAGGAAACTCAAGGTTTGGTAAAAACCTGTAGAATCGCCCATCCGGTCGTGGCCTGAGACGAGATACGCGCGGCTACTATGAGGGTGTCGGCACGCCGGGAGGATTTGCTGGATTAGCCTTACCTTAGTTCGGTTTAACTTGAGCACGGGATTCCGAGAATACTCGGGTCTTCCCACCTATGGAGTTGCGACTCCGCGGATCGTGGGCTTGTAATGGGTCAAGTTGGAACACCCCTGCAGGGTTTGAACTTTCGAAAGCCGTGCCCGCGGTTATGTGGCAGATGGGAGCTTGTTAATTCCGGTTGTAGATAACTTGACACAATGTTTCAATACACTACCAGCGTGTGTACCGTGACTGTCAATTTCCGAATAGGGATTCGGGAGTTGAACACGGTGGGGTTATGTTTGACCGGCTTTAGCTAGGATCACTTCGTGATCATCTTTCGACCGATGCTCTTCTCTTCTCGCTCTCTATTACGTAAGTTAGTGCTAGTTGCTGCTGCAGACTCTTGTTTGTTCCTTCACCTCATATTTCTTTCTTCAGCCTTATCCTCACCCAAGGCTTAAATAGTCTTGTTACCCGGGAACGGGATTGCTGAGTCCTCTGTGGCTCACAGTTACTTCACCACACCAGATGCAGGTTCAGCCGAGTTTGATGCAGGAGCTGGTTCAAGTTCTTCACCAGGAGCTCGATGAAGAGCGTGGCCGTTTGCTTGAGACGTTTCGATGTTCAGTAGTGGTTTCTACTAGGATTCGATCCTGACCTGTGGCTTTATGTTGTTTTGGTATCTTTCTTTTGGTTCTTCACCCGTAGTCGGGTTGTGATGTTTTGAATGATGTATTGCTTATGTTTTGTTTTGTGTGAAGTGGCTAGTGTAAGCCAACTATCTCCTTTTGCAATTTAATCCCTCTTTTACATGAGTCGTGCAAAGATACCAAACTTGAGATCATTCTAGGATGGGCTTATACCTTTAAGTCGTGCCTCGACACGTAGGAGGTATAGTCCCATCCTGGGCATTACACATGCTCAGCGTTCCATACGACCAAAAAGACTCGCCAACATGGCCGATAGTAATATCACCAAACTCGCCCTTGAACGCAACTAGATGCCTTCAGACAAGAAGAAAAAAGCACAACAAAAAGTGATAAGATGGGAACGTCCCTGAAAAAATAACATATTAATTAACCGGGGCGTAAGACAGAAAATGTCATACTGCTTCTTCTTGTCCCTCCTAGCCCTCGTAACAGCGTCATACAACTCATTGTATCTCCTCATAAGAGCTGGATCAATCCTTGAAGGAGTAACAACAGGTAATTCCTCATCTGCATACAGAGTGAGAACGATATCAGATTATAAAACACACACGGTCCATTTCGCCACCGGGAAAAAGAACAAAAAATAATGCAGTTCGCTTACCTTCGGTTTCAGAATAAACTTTGTTCTGCTGCTCATATACATCTTCGCTGAGCGTCAAGTGCTCCAGCCCGGTAATATCATCGTCAAGCGGCGCTTGATTACTCATGTCCTGAGAGAGTCTTGGCTGTTCCTCTTCAGAATCAATCGAAACTGTCTCAGATGGGAATTTGGTTGTATCGCCTGGGAAAGCCAGATTGCCGACAGATTGCTCGGGGGCGCGAGGGACCACACAAAATTTCTCAGGCACCTCGTCGCCAACCAACAAAACAGTAGGCCCAACAACACCATCGATGCCAGCGGATGTCCCGGCATCGTCAAATCTGACTCTACGAGTTCCTTCTGTCTCTTCTGCAACTTCAACTGTAACACCAGGAGCTCCTTCTTTCTCTTCATGCTTATCACAATCCACGATGTCCTCCCTTCCTTCTCTCTCTTGTGCCTTATCAGCCTCAACAGGACACTCCCCTCCTTCTCTACCTTCTGCCTTATCAACCTCCGCATCAGGCTCCTGCCCTCCTCTCCCTTCCACGTTATCATCCCCAATGTTGCGCTCCGCTTGGATTTCAACATTTAATCTGCAGTTCTGATGAGTTAAAAAATAAAACACATTACACAAAAAAGCTAGAATGCAGTTTACTAATAAAAACAGACCATGAAGCTACCACGAAAAATAAAAAATAAAACACAAAAATGCAAAAATTCTCTATACTCACCAGGGGAGCGTCGCCGCCTTCCATCTCTTTACACTTGTCAGCCTCCTCATCCTTGCCAGCGTCGTCACCATCTGCCTCCTTCCCATGTATCTCCACGTTTGATTCGGCAACCTAAAATACATTAAAACATAAATAAAACTATTATCCAAATCTGCAGTTCTACAACTAAAAAACCAACACCAGATCATGCAGTTCACTGCTTAAAAAAAGATGATGCTTCTTCTCTAAACAATAACTGCAGTGCACTACCAGTTCTGGTGCACAAAAATACAAAAAAAAGTTAAAAACTGCAGTTCGCTGCCACTGCTGGTGCAAAAAAAATATGATTGTTTGTTTTGGACACTACAAAAAAATCAAACAATGAAGTTCACTGTAACAAAAAAAAAAGGAAGAAATCAAACCTTGTCGATGACGACTTCGTCAATAGGATTGTCTTTGGCAGCTTCGTCAACGGGGGATAATGGCCTGTCAAACAAGTGATCAGAATCAACACCGTCGTGGTCCTGGTGCTCATCAACACGACCAGCGTTAGCCTTGGAAGATTCTCCAACACGCTGCGAAAAGAACAAAAGGATAGAAAAAACAAATAGTCAATGCCACAAACGCACAGAAAAAATAGATAACAAAATATGGGTAAAAAAACTGTTCACATATGGAAAAAAGACATACATCCACATCTGCGGGGTCGGGCAAAAGAAGGCTGGACAACATCTTCATGCCTGTTCATTTCCTTCACGATTGCATCCGCTTCATGCTCATACGTAGCACACCTGTCATCCTGAGACTGCTTAAGCTGAACGAATGAAGATCTGATATTCGTTACAGCCTGCTTAAGGAATTCAACCTGCCCACGGTCAAAGTTATGAGCGGCCTCGATTTCTGCTTTAGAAGGGCCTTTGCCTTCAAGAAACAAACCGGCAATATTCCTCATCCTGGAGCCGGATGTTGGGAAATCACTAGTTATATTGATGACCCTATCGAGAAGCTCATCGACCTGAACAAATTTATTACGATCAGCAGAAGCATGGCAAGAAAAACCTCCAGCAGCCGCCCTAGCAAAACCACGACCCCGTCGAATTGGAGCCGCCCTAGCAAGAGGCTCACAAAACATTTCAGGGGCTTCGGCAACTGCAGTCCGCTTGTACACAATGTCCGCTTCCGCCTTCCACTGAAAAATTTAACAAAAAAAAAGAGATGCAGTCACAAAAAAAAGTGCATAAGAGGTTCACATTTAGCATGCACGAAAAAAAAGGAATAAAAACAAAAACAAAGGATGGCTATGCACTCAACGGCAGCTTGCCAAACTTGTAAGAGTCCAGGTGTATCTTTCCCCTGACAACGATGTCGGCGTTGTGAATCTTCTTCAACTGCACATGGGACAGTATTGCGGCGCGTGGAGTGCGTTTATCCATCACCGATACTTTTCGAAGGTTCAAGGAATCCAGATACATGAACAGGGGAACGATGGTGCAACCCTCAGCGCAGTTCTGCTTGCTCCCTGTAGAATTCCACTTGTACACAGCAGCCTGCAGCTCGTCGACAACAAGCTGACAAAAATCCATGCTAGCCATAGACGCAATATCCAAGTTTTCAACCATAGCAGCTACCCTGGACAACCGAGTTGCGGGGCTAGGACAAAGCAAGCACTGGAAGACAATGAGAAAAAAAACCTTCACCGTCTTATCAACCTTCGCAGGGTCCGCAGCCAGCGTGCGAAGTAAGGTAAGTAGGTCCTTCGCATCTATGCTACGAGAACGGTTGAACCCGAGTTCATCCTTCAGGTTAGTCAGCGAATCATCATGGCCGTTGGCAGCAGGCCTGGGAGCAGTGTGAGAACCCATAGGGAAGTCAAAAATGTGATGGACAGCCTCGTGATTGATTTCCAGAACCTTGTTTGGCCCATAGTCCAGTCTCATCGTGTCGGGGTCGATCTTTCCCATCAGCTTGCACATCAAAACACGAGAAACATTCTTCTCTAATTTCAGGTCAAAGACAATGCCAAAACCTGCTTGCCGCACCAAAGTTCTGTGCACCTCACCCAGCAAAGCGACAGCTTTGATTACATTTGGAATGGACAGCCGAACAGTCTTGTTGAAACGCCATTCGTGCGCAACATCGTCTTCAGACCTCTTCCTCTTCGTACTCTTAGCAGCCTACAAAAAAAACAAAGAATAAAAAATGCAGTTCACATCAGCAAACTCATGCAAAAACAACTTAAAAAAACAAAAGAAAAAGTAAATAAACAGCGTATACCTTACTAACATCAACATCCTCCTCATCAGAATCACTGTCCAGAGCTTCTTCAGCTGCATTTTCCCGCGCAAGCTTAGATCGACGCTCAGAATCAACACGAGAGTGATCGTCCGCCCGTCTCCGCTTTCCTTGAATCCCACCCACATCAACCTCGGTGTAATTAGGTATCTTTGAGTAATCAACACGCGGGCTCCGGCGTGGAGAACATAAATCTTGCTCTGTGACAGTGTTGAGTTTCCTCTTCACAGGATTCTTTGCGGGGGCAAATTTAGCAGACTTCTTTGAATCTGCAATCCTCCTTCCTATCTCCTTACCCTCCCCTAACTTTACTTGCTTCGCCCTATGAGCCTTCAAGAAAGTATTACCGAGCGCAATAGCTTTCTGCCTTCTCCTCTCAACATCGGCTGCAATCTGATCAGGGACCATCCCATCCTGTGTAACTGGCTCTGTGCCATCAACAGATTGCGACTGGGTTTCACTCAACTCAGGTGGAATGTTGACCTGATCAGATGTACCGCCACCGACAACATCGGCTGTGAAATAACGTGTAATCAAATAGTTAACGCCACCACCCCCTGACCCACCAGGAGATAAAACTGTGGGTGAGAAAAAACATAAGAAAAGATGTGTGTGTGAGATGAAGACCTAAACTTAATGCAGCTCATATCAACTTGGAAAAACAAAAAAAATGTAGAAATGCAGTGCACTTTTCCAGCAGTTTATGTTTTACAATTAAAAACATAACAGTAAACCTGAAAAATGCAGTTCATGTCGCTTGAATATCATATTCACTCGTGTCTGGAATTGGGACATTGGCACAGGGTTATATGATGCAGTGCACTAATTCGTTCAAGTGACCAATTGACCGCATATAAAAAAAAGAAGTGCGCTTAGATATGCAAAACAAAACAAATTCATGCAGTTCTGTGAGTGGCAAAAACTAAAACTTAATGCAGCTCATATCGATTTCGCAAAACCGCATAGTGGATAGACAAAAAAATACAAAGCACTGTCCAAAATGCAGTGCTCTTTTAGCAGTTTATGTTTAACAAAAAAACATAACAACTAACTTAATGTCCTTCCAAAAAAGTAAAAAACAATTAACTTGACGCAGTTCATATCAGTTTGCCACGCGTGTCTTAAAAAAAGGCCTTACTAAAAAGGAATCTAAGATGCAGTGCACTATTTCGTTCAACAAAAAGAAGTAAATTGACCCTGAATGAAAACTGCAGTTCACTATGATGTAGTTACCAGAAGGAGAAGCCGTTCTAACTGGTGACGCATCAATTGGTGAGGAAGAAGCCATACTGTGCCTCCAATCAGCAAGGGATAATAATTAAACCCTAGACAGCAAACCCCAAATTCAGGCAGAGAAAAACTTTCAATCCATAGGGAGTTCCAATTTCAAGCATACAAAACAACCTTAAGAAGAGAATGCTGGCACGAAAAATAACCCTAGCACAAGATCTGGAATGGATTAGGGGCGATTTGGGGCTCACCGTGGGACGAAGTGATGGCCGGACGAGGCGGGTGCGGACGGCAACGGCGGAGGAAGCGCCCTACGGACGGCGGCGGCTGCAGGCGTCGTCGCCCTCCACCACCAGAGAGCCCCTACGGACGGCGGCGGCTGCGGGCGTCGTCGCTCTCCACCACGAGAGCACGAGGGCGGGGGGGATTTCTGTGCGGGCACGGGGGAGAGGGAAGTGGAAGCGGGCAAGGGGGCTGTAAGAGAGACTTAATGAATAAAAGCCCGTCCGACAGGCCCACAGGTCATAGACAAAAAATAAAAAAAATGTCTCGGTGTTGTAACACGATGCAGTTCGCTTACGGAAAACCGCCTCGGCTTCTGAAGCGATGCAGTTCGCTTACAGCGGACGATTCCGCTTCTGAAGCGATGCAGTTCGCTTACGGCGGAAGATTCGGTTCGCCTGCCCGAAAATAAATGTGCCCACTATCGCCCGAAGCGCCCGCGCCCCCCACCCCTCCTCTATCCCGTCGGTTGCACGCCGCACGAACTGCAACGATCATCACGAACCCACGATCGCCACCACGATTGGGAGACGAGGTCGTGGCCTCGGCAGAAGTTGCTGCCGCTCCCATTTAAACCCCGCGCTCCATCAACCAGACCGTCCGCACAAAACACACGACGCTGCCCCTTCCTCCTCCTCTTCCTCCTCTTTGCAGCCACGGGGTTCAGCAGGACCTACGACGGCGTGCATGCGCACGGGAGCACGAAGCTGAAGGTGATCTACACCATCGACGTCGCCGCCATGGCGACGTACGTCGAAGAGTTCAAGACAGTTCTCCAGCGGCGCCGCCAGAAGATCGTCGGCATCGACGTGGAGTACACACCCGACCACGAGAGGGCGGCCCTGGTTCAACTATCCATCGGCAAGTACCACCCAGTGCTTCTTTTCCAGGTATGTAGTACATTGGGCAAGAGATGCATCCCCTTCGACATGTTCCTCGGCGACCCAAGGTAAGCAATTCTCTCTGTCGAGTACGTGTTGCAGTTCTATATGCCCATGTATGCAGTTCCGAAAGGTATAACTTGCGGTTCACTTTCCTTAGGTTTGAGTTCGCTGGCTTCGCCATCAAGCAGGACAAGGAGAAGCTCGCAGCCTGCAACCTCCACATCCCCAACTTCGTTGACATCCAGACGAACTGGAGGGTGCCTGATGGAACGAAGCCACTGGACTCGCTTGGCGATGTAGCTGCTGCCATCATCGACGACGAGTACGCAGACATGAAGATGAAGATGACAGACCACGACCACAGCCTGTGGACTTCCAATCTCAGCACCAAGCACGTCGAGTATGCTGCCAAGGACGCCTACGCTGCGTTCGAGATATGGAACCGAATCACCACAATGAAGAAAGGCCTCGCGCGCGCTGAAACAGAGAAGACCAGGAAGCGCCCGAGATTATCCTGGAAGCCGTGGGGCAAGGGGGCATCAACTTCCACCTCCAACTCCAACGGGTGGAACTAGTGAAGCAGGACGGATGCTGTAAAGCCAAGGATTCCTGTCGGAAGTGCTCGATTAGTTTCCTTCTGCGTATGTAGATTAGTTTGCTTTCGTTGTAGTTTGCTTTGGGACAATGTTTGCTTGTGTTGCGTTAGTTTGCTTGATGATGTACTATGTTAATTATGAGCGCAGAACCGTGGTTTCTATCTATAAAATATATGCAGTTCTCGGTAGTCTGTTTTCGGTATGTATATTGCTTCAAAACTGCTGCTGTAGCTAGGATACACATAAAAAACAAAACTATCAGAGCAGTTCACATAGAGAATTCTTTCACAAAACTGCTCCTATTAAGAAGGTTGATGCAGTCCTCTTTTATTAAAAAACTCTAGTTCCGTATGTGGGTTAAAAAAAAGGAAAAGCTCGGTGGGGGTTTCCAGTATGGATGTTCTTCAACTGCTGCTGCACATGAAAAACTATATTTAAAAAAGCAGTTCACTTATACTCAGAATTCTCATAAAGAAAATACGCTAGAAGCAACGCAAAAAAGCAGTCCACCGCGTTTGACCAATCAAAAAAACTTATCAAACTAGTCCCCCCACACCCCCGTGGCTGTAATGCAGTTCATACAGGCTCGCATTGCATATTAATGCAGTTCGCCGCACTACAAAAATTCACCGCGCATTGCATATTACTGCAGTCCACCACTCTTGACCACGATTCACAGACGAAAAACACAGCCTGCAATGCAGTTCTAACAACTATATAATGCAAAAAATCTCAAAAACATCTTTGAGAAACGACCAGAGCCAGCCGCGCCGCAAAAAAACATGGACAAAAAACTTAAAATTCTTCAAAATTAACAACTTAATCCGCTCCAATTCATACGGATACATCAAAAGCAGCCCGTAATTGCCGAAAACAACAGAATATTACATACAAAACGCAACAATTTCGATCCGCACGGGGAAGAACAGAGAACAGAGGTTTTTCCGCTAGAACAGAGAGATACTCGACAAATTATACTGAAATTTCAATCCTATTAGCAGATTAGTCTGTCGCGGAATAACACAAACATCAACGCGATAATGGTAACACACAAACATCAAATAGAATACGAACATCCAACAGCAAGATGCGAAACTCCTCCACCAGCGGAAGAACGGACGCAGATCCGCCAAATCCAAGGATTTCCGTCGTTTTCTCGCTGAATTCAGTGCTTAACCACATATTAAATAAGCGCACGCACGAATAAACCAGTAGAAATCGATCAAACTAGCCAGAAACGCTGCTAAATGAATGTTTCCTGCTGCACCTCTATGTGGTTCGCAGCAGAAGAAGGAAGCAGTGCGCATAGCTTTCCAATGCAATTTTCCAATGCAGTTCGGAAGTGTTATGAGAATATTATTCTCATAATGTTATGAGAATAGACCGGCTGTATATATATATATATATATATATATATATATATATATATATATATATATATATATATATATATATATTGGCTATAGATATTATATTTTATATATGTCCAATAATTCTGGATTCTGTGTGGGGCTTTGGATTACTCCTTCTAGTCCCTACAAAAAAATGTCAGAAGTTTTTAAATGTTTTAGTTTAAATCAAACAAATGTCAGAAAAATAGAAAAGAAAGAAATAAAAAGGGTTAGAGTTTTACCTGGGCCACTTGCTGGCCTGGCACTGGGCCGGCCCAGCTGCCAGTCATCGTCCTCCTGGCGATGACAGGAGGCAGGGGC
The DNA here is from genome assembly GCA_902687465.1 of Secale cereale. NCBI lineage: Eukaryota > Viridiplantae > Streptophyta > Magnoliopsida > Poales > Poaceae > Secale > Secale cereale. The sequence continues at coordinate 136,972,455 of LR738709.1, forward strand.
ACGCGCCCGCCGCTCTCACGCATGGCAGCCACGCCTCCTACCTGCCTGCCCCTCCCCCTCGCCGCCTCGAAGCTCCGGACGTTGCCACGCACCTCCCCAGACCTCTCTGGCTCTCTCCCATCGCCCCTCCCCTCCTCTACCTCCCTCTCTCGCTCGGACAGAATACGCCTGTCGCCGCCGCTCGCCGTTGACGCGCCCAGAGCCACCCCTTTGCCTTAAGGACGTGTCCCACAACTCCGTCGCCAACCGTCGCTTCTCCACGCTGAAGGAACCGGACTTGGAGGCCCGGAATCATCGCCCTCGAGCTCATCACCGCCGCATCTGGCCGCCGGAGGTCGCCGTTGATTCTCCGTCTCCGGGACGTCCCTGAGCCCACTAAGCTACTCCGCCGCCTCCCTGTGAGCCCCTTGGTCTTTCCCCCCTGTCCTTGCCGTCGTTTACGCCCTCTAGGCGACGCCCCCTTGCTGACCGAAGCTCGCCGCCGCCGGCGATGCCGCCGTCATGGCCACAGCCACGCACGCTCAAAACCGAGCACGTCACCGCACTCAGTGCCTCACCAGGAGGCCGTATCACCCATCCGTTGGCCTTCCCGTGCCCTGAAGCGCCGTTTCCGACGAGACCCGAACTCCGGCGCCGCCGCGAGCCCGTTTCCGGCGAGCTCCGGCCGCCTTAGCTGCTGCTGCTTGCTGGAATGGGCGCGGGTGAGCTCCAGCTCCCCGTAGCTGGTCTCCACTGCGCAAAAGACCACCGGAACGGCGATCCCGACGCCCTCCGCCGCGTTTGCTGCCGCCGGCGGCTAAACACCGGCATGTTAGCTGGGGGTTGACCAGGATTTGACCCCCTGGGTCAATGACAGGTGGGCCCACACCCCTCCAGTTAGTTGACCGTTTAGTTTTAATTAAGTAATTTTGTTAATTAGATTAGCCACTCACATGTGGGCCCAGCCCTGCTGACTTTTTGTTAGGATTAGTTTTAGTGTTAATTAACCCAGTTAATTAACTGAGTCACTGACCAGTGGAACCCACTGTCAGGTTTGACTCTGGTTAGCCTGGTTGACCTGCTGACGTCATGCTTGGGTCATGCTGATGCAGTATTCTAGTTCTGGAATTTAAATAAATCTTAAATGATTTATTCATTTCAGAAATTGGTTTAAATTTCAAAAAAATCACAGAAATTCAACCGTAGCTCAGAATGAAATAATTTATATATAAATTATTATCAGAAAGATTCAATCTATCCATCTGTACCATTTTCATGCATGACAAATGAAGTTATACCTACTGATTATATGAAAACACATAAATGGCATTTAAAAATGCTTATTTTAGAGTTGCATTTGAACCCTTGGTTCAAATGGAATTCAACCAAATAAAATGCTAGTTGCATTAGCTCAAACAACATCATAACTTCATGCCATATTCATGCATCATATTGTTGCATATGCTTGTGTTTGATTGCTGGCACCGTTCTTCTTGATAGGTTCTGCTCCGGAGACCGTTCCAGAGTACCTGTCAGAGGAGCAGTGCTCTACACGTTGTTATACCAGGCAAGCAAACCCCTTTGTTCATTCCGATACAATCCTACTCTCTCGCTCCTGCTCCCTGTTATTGCATTAGGACAACAACGATTCAACTGCTACTTTATGCTGCGGTAGTTGAACCCATTCCTCTGCATGACCTGTCATTGCCATAGTAAATAGTTGAAACCCACTAGCATGTGTAGGAGTTGATTGAAGCCATGTTGTGTTCTTACCATGCATTGCTTGCTATTGCTTAGACTGTCAGGTCTGGTTCATTGGGAATGAATTGGAGTGCAGTGATATGTTCTGATGCTGAGCGTTAAGTGTGTGAACACGATTTGGTAATGGTAGCGGTGAGAGGCCATGTAGAAGTACATGGTGGGTTGTCTCACTGGAACCGTCCTTAAGCACTGAGTTTTGTGTATGTTGTCCAATGACTAGCTACTACCACACATTGGGTTCCGGTAACTCGACCCCTCTCGGCTTATTAATCAACTTGATCTCTGTCCAGGAGTCGCAACTAGTTTCTGGTGTTTGTAGGTAGTGTTGTTTCTCTACCAAGTGGCACCCGGCAGGGTGGGCTCGGGACAGACTAGGCACACGTGGCCCGGTGTACCGAGTGGCACCCGGATGGTGGGCTCGGGAACCCTGTACACATCGTTTGGGGCCGTGATGGAAACCTCGGCCGGACTCCCTTGCGGATGGAACCCGAATAGGCGATAAACCTGGACTAGAGTCTTGTGTGGTTAGTCAGGTCCTGGCCGACACCCTCGCCAGGCTTCCGCTTGAAGGTTGCCGAGATACACGACGTGTACATGGCGGTAAGTGGCAAGAGCGTGTGTGAAGAAGTACACCCCTGCAGGGTTTATCATGATCTATTCGATTAGCCGGGTCCACGGTTATGGACTTCTTGGATGCTTACGTGGTACATAGACAACTTGAAGTGGATACCCTAAAATACTCAAGACAAGTGTGAGTGCTATGGATGGCCTTCTCGTAGGGAGACGGGGATGAATCCATAGTGGTGTATTTGATGGTGATTAGTGGACTCGTGTGCGCCACCTCAAAGTTACCAGCAATCGTAGTACAGTATAGCCACTGAGTCAAAGCTGGCTTGCTGCAACTAAACCCCACTATGCCTTCTTGATACAAATGCATGTATGATAGGATCTGATGTAAGTCTTGCCGAGTACCTTTGTACTCATGTTTGCTTAATTTATGTTTTGCAGATGAGACTTCTGTCTCTCTAGTAGTTCCGCTTGGACTTCGACAAGTAGCTTGTTACCTCAGCTACGATCTTGGACGAGTGTTGTAGATAGTCAGGCTCTTCAGCCTTTTTCATTTGTAGATGTCTGTACTCAGACATGTATGCTTCCGCTTGTTGCTTGTATGCTCTGAATGTTGGGTCATGAGACCCATGTTTGTAATATCTGGCTCCTCGGAGCCTAATGAATAAATACTTTGTTTCTTAAAGTCTTGTTGTGATGCCATGTTGTATTTGCACATATCGAGCATATTGTGTGTATGTTATTGAAATGCTTGGTATGTGTGGGATCTGACACCTAGTTGTTTACCCTTGGTAGCCTATCTTACAGGGAAATGTCTCCTAGTGCTTCCACTGTGCCTTGGTAGCTTGCTACTGCTCTGGAACACTTAGGCTGACCGGCATGTGTCCTTCTTCGTTCCTGTGTCTGTCCCTTTGGGGAAATGTCACGTGTTGTTCCTTTAAGTCCTTGTAGCTTGCTACGACTTGGGTTCATACGTTGATGACCGACACGTTCGTTGCTGGGTCATGTATGCCTGTCTTTGTAATTTAGTGCCACTTTTGGTTTATAACTGGTCATGTCGGCCCGGGTTCTCTATCATATGGATGCTAGCGACACTATCATATACGTGAGCCAAAATGCGCAAATGATCCCGGGCCAGGTAAGGTGGCACCCGTGGGGATACCGTGCGTGAGGCCGCAAAGTGATATGGTGTGTTACATGCTAGACCGGTGTGACTTTGGATCGGGGTCCCGACATTAGTCACTTCACTTGCAAGGCTTCTTAAGATGTGTATTACCGAGAGGGCCCAGAGATACATCTCCGATACTCAGAGTGACAAATCATAATCTCGATCTATGCCAACTCAACAAACACCTTCAGAGATACATGTAGAGCATCTTTATAATCACCTAATTACGTTGTGATGTTTGATAGCGCACAATGTATTCCTCCGGTATCCGGGAGTTGCATAATCTCATAGTCTCAGGAATATGTATTTGACATGAAGAAAACAATAGCAGTAAAACTGAAATGATCATTATGCCAGGCTAACGGGTTGGTCATGTCCATAAAATTATTCTCCTAATGATGTGATCCCCATTATCAAATGTAAACTCATGTCCATGGTTAGGAAACCTTAACCATCTTTGTTCAACAAGCTAGTCTAGTAGAGGCTCACTAGGGACAAAGTGTTTGTCTATGTATTCACACATGTATCAAGGTTTCCGATTAATACAATTCTAGCATGAATGATGAACATTTATCATGAATAAGAAAATATAAAATAACAACTTTATTATTGCCTCTAGGGCATATTTCCTTCAATCTCCCACTTGCACTAGAGTCAGTAATCTAGATTACACATTAATGATTCTAACACCCATGGAGTCTTGGTGTTGATCATGTTTTGCTCGTGAAAGAGGCTTATTCGACAGGTCTGCAACATTCAGATCCGTATGTATTTTGCAAATCTATATGTCTCCCTCCTTGACTTGATCACGGATGGAATTGAAGCGTCTCTTGATGTGTTTGGTTCTTTTGTGAAATCTGGATTCCCTCGCTAAGGCAATCGCTCCAGTATTGTCACAAAAGATTTTCATTGGACCCGATGCATTAGGTATTACACCTAGATCATATATGAACTCCTTCATCAAGACTCCTTCATTTGCTGCTTCGGAAGCAGCTATGTACTCCGCTTCAGACGTAGATCCTGCCACGACGCTCTGTATGGAACTGCACCAACTAACAGCTCCACCATTTAATAAAAATAAGTATCTGGTTTGTGACTTAGAGTCATTCGAATCAGTGTCAAAGCTAGCATCGACGTAACCATTTACGACGAGCTCTTTGTCACCTCCATAAACGAGAAACATGTCCTTGGTCCTTTTCAGGTACTTCAGGATATTCTTGACCGCTGTCCAGTGAGCCACTCCTGGATTACTTTGGTAACCTCCCTGTCAAACTTATGGCAAGGCATACATCAGGTCTGGTACACAGCATAGCATACATGATAGATCCTATGGCTAAGGCATAGGGAATGACTTTCATTTTCTCTCTATCTTCTCTAGTGGTCGGGCATTGAGTCTTACTCAACTTCACACCTTGTAACACAAGCAAGAACCCTTTCTTTGACTGATCCATTTTTAAGTTCTTCAAAACTTTATCAAGGTATGTGCTTTGTGAAAGTCCTATCAAGCGTCTTGATCTATATCTATAGATATTGATGCCCAATATATAAGCAGCTTCCCTGGGGTCTTTCGTTGAAAAATTCTTATTCAAGTATCCTTTTATGTTATCCAGAAATTCTACATCATTTCCGATCAACAATATGTCATCCACATATAATATCAGAAATGCTATAGAGCTCCCACTCACTTTCTTGTAAATACAGACTTCTCCAAAAGTCTGTATAAAACCATATGCTTTGATCACTTCATCAAAGCGTATATTCCAACTCTGAGATGCTTGCATCAGTCCATAGATGGATCACTGGAGCTTGCACACTTTGTTAGCACATTTAGGATCGACAAAACCTTCTGGTTGCATCATATACAACTCTTCTTTAAGAAATCCATTAAGGAATGCAGCTTTGACATCCATTTGCCAGATTTCATAGTCATAAAATGTGGCAATTGCTAACATGATTCGGACAGACTTAAGCATCGCTACGGGTGAGAAAGTCTCATCGTAGTCAACTCCTTGAACTTGTCAAAAACCTTTCACAACAAGTCGAGCTTTGTAGACAGTAACATTACCATCAGCATTAGTCTTCTTCTTGAAGATCCATTTATTCTCTATGGATCGCCGATCATCAGGCAAGTCCACCAAAGTCCATAATTTGTTCTCATACACGGATCCTATCTCAGATTTCATGGCCTCAAGCCATTTATCGGAATCTGGGCTCATCATAGCTTATTCATAGTCCGTAGGTTTGTCATGGTCTAGTAACATGACTTCTAGAACAGGATTACAGTACCACTCTGGTGCGGATCGTGCTCTGGTTGACCTACGCAGTTCGGTAGTAACTTGATCTGAAGTTTCAAGATCATCATCATTAGCTTCCTCTCTAGTTGGTGTAGGCATCATGGGAAAAGTTTTCTGTGATGAGCTACTTTCCTATTTGAGAGAAGGTACAGTTACCTCATCAAGTTCTACTTTCCTCCCACTCACTTCTTTCAAGAGTAACTCCTTCTCTAGAAATGGTCCATTCTTGGCAACAAAGATCTTGCCTTAGGATCTGTGGTTGAAGGTGTACCCAATTTTTCCTTAGGGTATCCCATGAAGACGCACTTCTCTGATTTGGGTTCGAGCTTATCTGGTTGAAGCCTTTTGACATAACTGTCGCAACCCCAAACTTTAAGAAATGACAGCTTAGGTTTCTTGCCAAACCACAGTTCATACATTGTCGTCTCAACGGATTTAGATGGTGTCCTATTTAACGTGAATGATGTCTCTAATGCATAACCCCAAAACTATAGTGGTAAATCGGTAAGAGACATCATAGATCACTCCATATCTAATAAAGTACGATTACGATGTTCGGACACACCATTACGCTGTTTTGTTCCAGGTGGCGTGAGTTATGAAACTATTCCACTTTGTTTTAAATGAAGGTCAAACTCGTAACTCAAATATTTGCCTCCGCGATCAGATCGTAGAATCATTATTTTCTTGTTACGATGATTCTCTACTTCACTCTGAAATTCTTTGAACTTTTCAAATGTTTCAGACTTGTGTTTCATTAAGTAGATATACCCATATCTGCTCAAATCATCTGTGAAGGTTAGAAAATAACGATAACCCGCCGTGAGCCTCAACACTCATCGGACCGCATACATCGGCATGTATTATTTCCAATACGTCATTGGCTCGCTCCATTGTTCCGGAGAACGGAGTTTTAGTCATCTTGCCCATGAGGCATGGTTCGCAAGTATCAAATGATTCATAATCAAGTGATTCCAAAAGTCCATCAGCATGGAGTTTCTTCATGTGCTTTACACCAATATGACCCAAACGGAAGTGCCACAAATATGTTGCACTATCATTATCAACTTTGCATCTTTTGGCATCAAAATTATGAGTATGTCTATTATCACTATAGAGATTCAACAAAAATAGACCACTCTTCATGGGTGCATGACCATAAATTATTCTATACCACTATTAAACAAGCAAACATATTCATCGCTAAGTGCACACAACCTAATGTACACATAACAACACAGACCAATTACAACCTCACGATCTATACCATATAATTTGATCTAACAGTTAAGATTATAATAACCCTCAAACAAAACTGCGTTTAGCAATTTGCCTCAGCGGACGAAAACTCTGTCGGACGAAACCATTCCGCGCCCAGCGTAAACTCCGAATACGTAGCTTCCGTGATCCAAGGAAGAAAAGCAAAAAAACAATTGCCTGATACCTCATTGCAGGCGAGCAATGCGGTCAATGCAGGGTGGCAGCGACGGGGCGTGGTGTGGATCTGGCATGTGCTCCGGCGGGGCTGGCGTGGATCTAGCAGATGGCAGCCGGATCGGGTTGACGACGGGGGCGGCTCCAGCGAGTCGGAGGGACAGTGGCGACGGCTGAGCTCCTCGATGGCCTGATGCGGTACCAGGGAGAGAGAGCGCGCTTCGAAGGTGAGGGGGGGATAGAGAAAATGGAAGGAAGGGAGAGGAGGAAGGGCAGGGGCGCGGCAACCTCGACGATGAACCTCCGGTGGAGAAGGTGTCCGGCGAGAGGCGGCCTTCCTTCCAAATTAGATCCAAAATCTCCACCGGGGGCCATGGTGGGGCTGATTTCCGAGCTATGGGCCAACCATTGTCTGGATCGTCGTTGCTTGGGCTGTGCCAGGAGGAGTATTGACGGGCCGAGGGACACCGTGCACTCCAGGACGGAGGCTGTTGTGCTCTCCGGGATGGAGGCTGCCATTTCGTCAAGGGCGGGGCAGCCTCTGGGATGCGGCACTAACAATGGATGCACGGGTCATCTCGTAGCCGGCGTGCACTTTGGTGGGGGCGAAAATGAGGCCGGCGCATGCCACACTACCATCAAGATCAGATGCATGTACTGGTCGGTAAGACTTTTCTACAACTCCCATCTTCTCTTTTCACTTTTCTCTCTTGCGATCTTCCCATCTAAATCATGACGAAAATTTAGTTTGGATTTAGCACTTTGCATGAGTCATGGGCCTTCCTGATTGGTGATGACACGCTTTGAGCCTTTGACTGAATATTGCATCAGCAATACTTGTGAAAGTTTTATCAAGATATATGTCCATGCATATCTTCTTGAGGAATAGAACATAAAACTGTGCATATATTCTTGCTTTGACATATTTTGTGCATTCAAAAATAATTCTAACTGTCGGCGCATTAGCAGAGAAGGCCAAGCAAAGGTTGCATGGAACGCGAATCAGTAAACATGCCTCATCGTTCTTTTATATACGCGTCAAAGTAAAACTCTACAATACAAAGCAAACCAAGATACTTGGCATTAGTGAGATCCATAGATCAGCTAGGCAAGTACAAAGCTATGAATTTTCATGTACATGTGTAAGTTTTGTGAAAGTTTTCCAGATGTTTCCTATTTTTCAGTCTATAAGTAAGTTTATTAGTTGATTGCAGTGCCGAAAACAATTCAATTTGACATGTTTGTTCTAGCACTTTTTAGGCAACCATTCACGTACATATGCTGTTTGATTCCATGTGAATTCAATGACTGTTTTTTTAATGAAATTCTTTAGGTTTGCTTCGGCAAGTTTCATTTATAAAAGAAGATATGTTTAATTATGTGGAATTTTTGCAGGTAATATCCATCTAGCACTACTTTAGTCCTGCATAACTCTAGGTTTAGAAAATTGACCCCGAATTGGACACACGCCAGTCGACCTTATAATAAATCCTATCAAGTAAAGACAACACGTGCTTAGATTTCAGCAGTGCCCACTATTTTAAGAGTGTTCATGCTGCAATTCATTTTAATTCCTTTTTTTATTTGCGATAAATTGATTTTAATTTCAACTGGGGACACTAAAAATTCTATCATTATCGACAACGAACATAAAAATGGCAACATGAATGAGTCACTAGGAACGTGCAAGGATATTTATTTTGGCTGCGGATACGAACAATCCTATCATTATCGCTGGCGAACATAAAAAGTGTCACTAAATGATATTTCTCCTGGTGCAATGCCCGGGCACATAACTATCAACAAAAGCATGCTCAGTTTAGGTTACTTCCATCAAAACTTTGTTAGTAGTTCCAAAGACGGGGCATGCATGTTGATTCTCATATCATTTTTTTCTTGCGACTACACCGAGAATGAAGCTTTAAACAACATATATGAGAACTGCATAAGCTGGGAATCACTGAGATAATTACTTATGTTGCTCTATGCATACAATGCTAAATTATATTGTTTTTTGAAACTCATTTAAATATAGGTTGAATTATAGTATTTTTAGTGCTATCAGAATTTATTTTATGCATGTGAATGCTCACATTTGGTTGTAATATTTGTGAAGAACGTGTGTTGCACGTGCATACTTACAAAGTTACTCATATAAATAGAACAACCATTATTATCTAATTTAAATGAATAACCGTCTTGCACTAAACAAGATCTAGATATAATGTTCATGCTCAACGCTGGCACCAAATAATTATTATTTAGGTCTAAAACTAATCTCGAAGGTAGATGTAGAGGTAGCATGCTGACGGTGATCACATCGACCTTGGAACCATTTCCCACGCGCATCGTCACCTCGTCCTTAGTCAATCTTCGTTTAATCCGTAGCTCCTGTTTCGAGTTACAAATATGAGCAACCGAACCAGTATCATATACCCAGGCGCTACTACAAGCATTATTAAGGTACACGTCAATAACATGTATATCAAATATACCTTTGTTCATTTTGCCATCCTTCTTATCCGTCAAATACTAGGGGCAGTTTCGCTTCGAGTGACCAGTCCCTTTGTAGTAGAAGCACTCAGTTTGAGGCTTGGGTCCAGCTTTGGGCTTCTTCCTGGGAGTGGCAACTTGCTTGCCATTCTTCTTGAAGTTCCCTTTCTCTCCCTTGCCCTTTTTCTTGAAACTAGTGGTCTTTTTAACCATCAACACTTGATGCTCCTTCTTGATTTCTACTTTCACAGCTTTGAGCATTGCGAAGAGCTCGGGAATTTTTCTCTCCATCCCTTGCATATTATAGTTCATCATGAAGCCTTTATAGCTTGGTGGCGGTGATTGAAGAACTCTGTCAATAACACTATCATCTAGAATATTAACTCCTAGCTAAGTCAAGTGATTATGATATCTAGACATTCTGAGTATGTGTTCACTAACAGAACTGTTCTCCTCCATCTCGCAGCTATAGAACTTGTTGGATACTTCATATCTCTCAACTCAAGCATTTGCTTGAAATATTAACTTCAACTCCTGGAACATCTCATATGCTCCATGACGTTCAAAACGTCTTTGAAGTCTCGATTCTAAGCCATAAAGCATGGCACACTGAACTATCGAGTAGTCATCAGATCGAGCTTGCCAGACGTTCAAAACATTAGCATCTGCTCCTGCAGCAGGCCTTTCACCTAGCGGTGCATCAAGGACATAATTCTTCCGTGCAGCAATGAGGATAATCCTCAAGTTAGACACCCGGTCCGTGTAGTTGCTACCATCATCCTTCAACTTGGCTTTCTCTAGGAATGCATTAAAATTCAAGGGAACGGTAGCACGGGCCATTGATCTACAACATAGATATGCAAATACTATCAGGACTAAGTTCATGATAAATTAAGTTCAATTAATCAAACTAATAAAGAACTCTCACTTAGATAGACATCCCTCAAGTCATGTAGATGATACGTGATCCAAATAAACTAAACCATGTCTGATCATCACGTGAGATCAGGTAGTCATCAATGGTGAACATCTCTATGTTGATCATATCTACTATATGATTCATGTTCGACCTTTCGGTCATCAGTGTTCTAAGGCCATGTCTATACATGCTAGGCTCGTCAAGTTTAACTCGAGTACTCCGCATGTGCAAAACTTTCTTGCACCCGTTGTATGTGAACGTAGTGTCTATCACACCCGATCATCACGTGGTGTCTCAACACGACGAACTGTAGCAACGGTGCATACTCAGGGAGAACACTTTTACCTTGAAATTTAGTTAAGGGATCATCTTATAATGCTACCGCCGTACTAAGCAAAATAAGATGCATAAAAGATAAACATCACATGCAATCAAAAATATGTGACATGATATGGCCATCATCATCTTGTGCTTTTGATCTCCATCTCCAAAGCATCATCATGATCTCCATTGACACCTGCTTGACACCGTGATCTCCATCGTAGCGTCGTGGTCGTCTCGTCAACTATTGCTTCTACGACTATTGTTAACTCATAGCGATAAAGTAAAGCAATTACATGGCGTTTGCAATTCATAAAATAAATAGACAACCATAAGGCTCATGCCAGTTGCCGATAATTTACAAAATATGATCATCTCATACAATAACGTATAACTCATCACATCTTGACCATATCACATCACAACATGCCCTACAAAAACAAGTTAGACGTCCTCTACTTTGTTGTTGCAAGTTTTACGTGGTTGCTATAGGCTTTTAGCAAGAATCGTTCTTACCTACGGCACAAAACCACAACGATGTTTCGTCAAGTTTTCTGTTTTAACCTTCTTTAAGGACTGGCCGCGGTCAAATTCGATTCAACTAAAGTAGCAGAAACAGGCACCCGCCAGCCACCTTTATGCAAAACTAGTTGTATGTCTGTCGGTGGAACCGGTCTCATGAACGTGGTCATGTAAGGTTGGACCGGGCCGCTTCATCCCACAATACGGCTGAATCAAAATAAGACGTTGGTGGTAAGCAGTATGACTATCACCGCCCACAACTCTTTGTGTTCTACTCGTGCATATCATCTATGCACAGACCTGGCTCATGATGCCACTGTTGGGAAACTTAGCATGTAATTTAAAAAGAAATCCTACGCTCGCACAAGATCTATCTAGGAGATGCATAGTAATGAGAGGGGGAGACTGCATCTATGTACCCTCGTAGACCGAGAGCAGAAGCGTTTGACAACGCGGTTGATGTAGTCGAACTTCTTCTCGTTCCGACCGATCAAGCACCGAACGTATGGCACCTCCGAGTTCTGCACACGTTCATCTCGATGACGTCCCTCGAACTCTTGATCCAGCAAAGTGTCGAGGAAGTAGACAAGTTCCGTCAGCACGACGGCGTGTTGACGGTAACGGTGATGTGATCCGCGCAGGGCTTCACCTAAGCACTACGCAGATATGACCTTGGGAGTATACCGTGGAGGCGGGCGCCGCACGCGGCTAACAAGTGTTGTTGTGTGTTCTAGGCGCCCCCCTCCCCACCTATATATAGGTTCAAGGGGGAGAGGCAGCCAAGGTGGCGCCCAAGTAGGCCGAATCCTACTTGGGGTGCAACCCCAATTCGCCCCCCCCCCCCTCCTTATTATGGCACTAGGAGAAGGAAGGAGAGGTGGCGCCCTCCCCTTTCCTTTCTCCCTTGATGAGGCGAAGGAAGGAGGGGCTAGCCTTCCTCCCTTTCCTTCCCTAGGGACGGCCGGCCAGGTGAAGGGGCGCAGCAGCCCCTGTGGGCTGATATATCCTTCCCTTGGCCCAATAGGCCCATAACTTTGTCGGGGGGTGCCCGGAACCCCTCCCGGTGACCCGGTATCACCTGGAACACTTCTGGTGTCCAAATACCATCGTCCCATATATAAATCTTTACCTCTTGACCATTTCGAGACTCCTCGTCATGTCCGTGATCTCATCTCGGACTCCAAAGAACATTCGGCCACCAAATCACAGAACTCGTATAATACAATATCGTCATCGAACGTTAAGCGTGCGGACCCTACGGGTTCGAGAACTATGTAGACATGACCGAGACACTTCTCCGGTCAATAACCAATAGCGGAACCTATATGCTCATATTGGTTCCTACATATTCTAGAAAGATCTTTATTGGTAGAACCATTATAATAATATACGTTATTCCCTTTGTCATCGGTATGTTACTTGCCCGAGATTCGACCGTCGGTATCTTCATACCTAGTTCAATCTCGTTACCAGCAAGTCTCTTTACTCATTCCATAATACATCATCACACAACTAACTCATTAGTCACTTTGCTTGCAAGGCTTCTTATGACGTGTATTACCAAGAGGGCCCAGAGATACCTCTCCGATACTTAGAGTGACAAATCCTAATCTTGATCTATGCCAACTCAACAAACACCTTCGGAGATACCTATAGAGCATCTTTATAATCACCCAGTTATGTTGTGACGTTTGATAGCACACAAGGTATTCCTCCGGTATCTGGGAGTTGCATAATCTCATAGTCTGAGGAATATGTATTTGACATGAAGAAAGCAATAGCAGTAAAACTGAAATGATCATTATGCTAGGCTAACGGGTGGGTCATGTCCATCACATTATTCTCCTAATGATGTGATCCCGCTATCAAATGACAACTCATGTCCATGGTTAGGAAACGTTAACCATCTTTGATCAACGAGCTAGTCTAGTAGAAGCTCACCAGGGACACAGTGTTTGTCTATGTATTCACACATGAATCAAGGTTTCCGATTAATACAATTCTAGCATGAATGATAAACATTTATCATGAATAAGGAAATATAAAATAACAACTTTATTATTGCCTCTAGGGCATATTTCCTTCACTTGGAGTCCAAGTCAAAGAGTCCCCAAGGAGACGACAAACCAGAGGGCGCGCCCCTAGGGCTTGTGGCCCCCTCGGAGACCCCTTGACCCCCTTCCTTGGCCTATAAATACAGAAATATTCGAGAAACCCTAGAAGCATCCACAAAAATACTTTTCCACCACCGCAGGTTTCAGATCTCCTGAGATCCCATCTGGAGGCCTTTTACGGTACTCTGCCAGAGGGGGATTCGATCATGGAGGGCTTCTACATCAACCTTGATGCCCTTCCGATGATGCGTGAGTAGTTTACCACAAACCTACGGGTCCATATCTAGTAGCTAGATGGCTTCTTCTCTCTCTTTGATTTTCAATACATTTTTCTCTTCGATGTTCTTGGAGATCTATTCGATATAATCTTCTTTTGCGGTGTGTTTGTCGAGATCCGATGAATTGTGGATTTATGATCAAAATATCTATGAATATTATTTGAATCTTCTCTGAATTATTATATGCATGATTTGATATCTTTTTATTTCTCTTCTAATTGTTGATTTGGTTTGGCCAACTAGATTGGTAGTTCTTGCCATGGGAGAGGTGCTTAGTTTTGGGTTCAATCTTGCGGTATCCTCACCCAGGGACAGAAGGGGTAGCGAGGCACACATTGTATTGTTGTCATCAAGGATAAAAAGATAGGGTTTATATCATATTGCTTGAGTTTATCCCTCTACATCATGCCATCTTGATTAAGGTGTTACTCTATTCCTATGAACTTAATACTCTAGATGCAAGCTGGATAGGGTCTCTGTGTGGAGTAATAGTAGTAGATGCAGGCAGGAGTCGGTCTACTTGTCACGGACGTGATGCCTATATTCATGATCATTGCCTTAGATATTGTCATAACTTTGCGCTTTTCTATCAATTGCTCGACATTAATTTTTTTACCCACCGTATGCTTTATTCAAGAGAGAAGCCTCTAGTGAAATATATGGACCCCGGGTCTATTTTACATCTATTATTTTCATATCTATAAAACTAAAAAAACAAAAATACCTTGATGAAATTATTTTGTGTTTACTTTATTTTTCTTTTTTTACTTTAGTTTTAAATCTATCTCTATCATATCCCACTCTTGTTTGTGACGTTGAAGGGATTGACAACCCCTTTTCAGCGTTGTGTGCAAGTATTTGTTAGTCAGTGCAGGTGCATATATTGGAAACTTGCTTGTACCTCCTAATGGATCGATACCTTGGTTCTCAATTGAGGGAAATACTTATCTTTACTTTGCTGCATCACCCTTTCCTCTTCAAGGGAAAAATCAACGCAAGCTCAAGAAGTAGCAGTATGAAGAGGCAAAATATCTCCACCAAAGAAATCTGATGATGATTCGAAGAGCAAGAAAAACACAAAGAATGCCAACAATAAGTAAAAGACGGTGGGAAATGGCCCTTCATTTTTTAGTTTTGCAATGGCTATAACATTTAGATGTCCCGTGCTTTTGCTTTTCACTCCTTATTTGTAACTCATACAATTATGATCTTTATCCAGACTACTGCACTATTTATCTTTAATGTAACAAATTTATTCAGTATATGTAATGTTTTGTTCTCGCCTGGTCCCTCTCAGGCAAGCATATTTCAAGTTTAGTGTTGCTAGTGTTCTATGCATTCTCCATTTATCTGGATTTATACAAATGACCAAACAATCCTAGAAAGTACTGAACTAGAATATAGAGGGTATCAATTTCTCATACAAGTGGGTTCACATTCAGAATAAAATTAATGAAAGTGACTGCATTGTGGTAATTTTTCAGGAGACTAAAAATAGCACATTGACATGTCTTTTCTCATAAATTTCTATCCTGCAAAATTTGATAAATTTGCTTTTCTGCCCTTAGTGGCTAGGTCAGTGGTCTCTTAACTGGCTGGTGCTCATCTCACTTCAAGAGTGAGGTTCTGTTCCAGAATGAGTATGCTTTATCAGTAGAACTTCAATCCACCAGATGTGGAAATTATTGGAATTTAACCAATATTTATGCTCCATGTCAAGATGAGAAAAAACTGGAATTCCTACATTGGTTGGATTGCATTGAAATTCACGATGAGGTTGATTGGTTAATGGTGGGAGATTTCAATTGATAAGAAGTTTTTAAGATAGAGGTAAACTTGGGGGAAATATAAATGAGATGCTTTTGTTTAATACAGTTACCAATAAACTTGGTTTGGTGAATATCCCTTTGTAAGGGAGAAAGTTCACATGGAGTAACATGCAGTCCAACCCTTTGCTTGAGAAATTGGGCCAGTTCTTCCCTTCACCTGCTTGGACTGTGTCTTACCGAAACACACTAGTTTTCCCTCTACCTATGACTGTTTATGACCATGTTCCATGTGTCATTCATATTCAGACTAATATGCCTAAAAGTAACTTGTTCATATTTGAGAATTGATGGATGGAACATGATCAATTTCTCCCTCTAGTTGAGGCTGTTTGGACACAGAGTATCCACTTTGTTGATGTTGCTAAGAGAATTAATGCCCAAATTAAGATTACCAAAGGAGTCTCAAGACTTGGGCTAGAACACTTTCCAACCTGAAATAGGACATATCAGATGCCAATTCTTTAATTCTACCTTTGGATAGCATTTAAAATCGCATAGATCTAGATGCCATGGAATCTACATTAAGATTGGATCTTAAGGCTCACATGCTCCTCCTTTGAAGCATCAAAAGATTTACTGGTGGCAAAGGAAAAATTAAATGGGTAACTTTGGGCAGTGAGAACTCTAGTTTTTCATGCCTTGGCTACTATTCAGAACAGATCAAATTGCATTGCTTCCCTCACTACTAAGGATGGCTCAGTACTATTTGAGCATGAAAAGAAGGCTGAAATTCTTCATGATGCTTTCAAAGACAGGCTGGATAAATCTGAATCATTTATCATACCCCCTGAGCTTCTAAATCATGTAGAGCCACATCCTAGACTAGATTTCCTAGAGCAACCTTTTATACATAAAGAAATTGACGATATTATCAAGGGCTTACCCTTTAACAAATATCCTCGTCCTAATGGTTTTAACACCAACTTCGTCAAGAAATGTTGGCATTTTATCAAGAAAGATTTATGTGATCTCTGCGATCAGTTTCATAGAGGTGAGCTATGTTTGCAAAGCACTAATAGTAGATTCAATACCGTCATACTAAAAACGGCTGGGGTAATAGAGTAAATAATTACATGCCGATTTCATTGCTCAGCTGCACTATTAAGCTCTTAACAAAATTGCTAGCAAACAAACTACAATCTATCATTCTAGAGTTGATCCATACCAACTAATATGGATTTATTAAAACTTGGACAATCCAGGATTGCGTAGCTTGGTCCTATGAATACCTTTTCCAATGCCACCTGACTAAGAATCCCACTGCTATACTTAAACTAGATTTCGAGAAAGCATTTCAAAAAAAATGAGCATGGAATGATTATGGTCATACTTCCGCAGAAGGTTTTTGGTTCAGAACTGTTTGCCTGGATTTCTAAAATAATGTCAACTGACACATCTGCTGCTTAGCTGAATAGTGTACCATGCAAGAAATTTATTTACAAGAGAGGGGTTAGGCAAGGAGATCCTCTTTCTCCTTTGCTATTTGTCTTAGATGTTGACTTCCTCCAAACTATCATTAATAATGCCATGCAGAACAGTGTCATACAACCACCAATTGTTTCAAGGTCTTGTCCATATTTCCCAATTTTGTAATAAGCAGATGACACTCTAATCATTATGCAAGCATGCCTCATTCAGCTGCAACACCTAAAAGAGATTTGGAAATATTTTCCAAGGCTTCTGGTTTGAAACTGAACTACCAAAAATCACACCTACTGCCCATTAATGTTCCTGATGATGATGTCCAGATTTTGTCACAAATTTTGGAATGTCAGTATGGATCATTTCCTTTCACATATTTAGGTGTTCCTCTCAGTTACAATAAACCAAGGAGGGAGTTCGCATGTATTTAAATGAGAGAATTCGTAAAAGGCTCAATGTATGCTCTCAATACCCGAGTTATGATTATAGACTTCCCTTGGTCAATTGCAGTGCTCTCATCACTCTCCACTTTTGTTATTAGTTGCTTGTTGTCATACAAGGGGATCATTTAACAACTAGACAAATACAGAAGACACTACTTCTAGAGAGGTAAAGATCAGGAAAATAATAATCCTCCACTTGTTGCATCGGATTTGGTTTGTAGACCTAAGAAAGATGGCAGATTAGTAGTGCTTAATCTTCAAACTCAGAACAACAGTCTTATTTTCAAGATGATGCATACATTTCTCAACCACCGGGACTTCCCTTGGACCAATCTCATCTGGGAGTTCTATTATCCACATGGCCTTAAGACATCACCTCTTAAAAAGGCTCTTTTCGACGGAGAGAATGTTTTAAATTTTTACCCACATACAAAGAACATGTTGTGTGTCTGATATAAAATGGCATGACACTTGAGATGACACTCCAAAATAGCAGCTTTAGCCTCAACTTTTATCCTTCACCAAGGAGCGACATATCAGCCTACACTCAATTGCTAATCTATAGGATATATCTGAGATCTTCAACCCCTATTAGAGGAGGCTTATGCACAGTACCAAGACCTGACTGCTCTCCTTTAGCACATTTCTTGAAGTAACGAGAATGATCATTGACAATTTCCACCCGGGCCGACAAAATATCAAGTGTCCATAGTTTACAGCACACCATGATGTCATTCCAACACTCAAATGGCTCTGGAAGACCTGCTACCAGCTTAAGCACAAAATCGTTTTATGGCTTCTACTCCATAACACGCATAATACTGGATACATGCTCCATAGAAATATATTTTTCCTGGCTATACATGTGTACTTTGTGGCCAGCAGGCTTTGGAAACTAGGGACCATCTATTTTTTCACTGCACTTTTGCCAAGGTATGATAGACATATCTCTGCACCACTTGGAATCCAAGCTTCTAAGGCATACAAGAGCTCGGCGAATTAAATGACCTTCTCGAACTCCCATTCTCTCTTGATATTATCATTCTGGCTGCATGGGAAATTTGGATCACCAGAAATGGTTTTATATTCAAGGATATAGCACATAATCTCTCCAGATGCAGAAAGACGTTCAACGAGGAACTGAACTGGTTGGTACATAGAGCTAACAGGAAAGAGTATGTGAACCTTGAAGAGTGGGTCAAAGCCTTTAGATGATTCTGAGCCAGCTGCTATGACTGCACATTTCTCCTTTAGAAGACTGGTTAACTAGATTTTGTTAAGCTTTGTTTGTGTTTTATTTTATTTTATTGAGCTCTCTTGAGCCTTTTGTTTTGTCCTTGTTTTTAGCATTCTTTCATTCTTTGTAATTGCCTCTTTGTACCCTATTTTGAAAATCAATAAAAATATGCAGTAGAGTCGTGTTGTTTCCCTCAAAAAGATGTTCATGTTCCTTTTATAGATCAATGCATGTAATCGCTGAGCGCAAGCACGTGATGTGCTTGCTTCCAAGAGTGCTTGAACTGCTACATAACTAGTGCTAGTGACCTAGTGTGCTATTATAGAACATGTACATCTCCGGTGTTGTTAGTTAGAAAAATTCTCACTTGATTTGCATCGATGTGATGTATGCTTATGTGATGTGGAGTTGTTACGCTGCGCCATTATAAATTCACGTCAACTATTTTTTTTGAAACGTGGCAAAAGATTTGCCATTTCATTAATTAAGAGAGAGTTGTTACAAAGCACATTCGCCGTGCTCAGGCGGAGATAAAGCAACTACTCACGATGTAAAATTACGCCTAGCCCTTTTGCGCCTGCTAGAGACCACATTATCGCTTCCTCTAAGATTTTTTCCACAAGAATCGTCGTAGGCGTGGAAACGTTCCGAAAGACCCTAGCATTTCTTTCCTTCCAAAGTTCCAAAAAGATGAACATGAGAAGGGAGGCCATCCCTTTTCATTTGGCGATCGCGCAAGAGCAATCTCATTCCACCAATGTTTGACATTTCGCATTGACGCCCAGTCTGACGTAACAATATTGCTCAATCCGATCTTCGCCTTTACCGCATTCCAAACCGCAACGAAAACCGGCATTGGAAAAGGAGGTGTGCTGCAGATTCCTGAACTTGGCTGCATAGAGGGCATAAACCGTAGTTCGGCCACCCCCGTCGTTGAATTCTGTCGGCCGTCCATACCCTGTTGTGAATGATTAACCAAGCAAAGAACTTGCTTTTTGGCGTTGCCCAAACTTTCCAAACGGTCTTTAGAAGCGGAGTAGAGGTGCGACCCTCGAACTGCAGCGAATAGGCTGAAGAGGTGGAGTAAGATCCGCTTTCCGTAAGCTTCCATGTGAACGTATCTTGCGTGTTTTGATCCAGAATAATCCCATTGACCCTCTCCCAGAGTGTGACAAATTCATGTATATGCTCAGCAGTGATGCCATTTGACATGTCAACCAGAGATATCCATGTATCCTCAGTGAGAGCGTACCTCACCGAGCATCCTTTCTTTCTTGAGAGCTCATAAATTTTAGGGGCAATGTCCATCGGTCTTACGCCGTGGAGCCATGGAGATGTCCAGAAGCAGGCCTTGGCCCCGTTGCCAAGCGTGACCTTCGTAGCAGCAGCGAATAGGTCCATGTCGGCCGCGGTGCAAGGAGTGCCCAGGCCAAGCCACGGTTTTGGTTGCTCTGCCCACTCAAACCAAAGCCACCTCAAACGTAGAGCAGTAGCGTATTTTCCCAAGCTAAGGATGCCTAGTCCGCCCATGATTTTTGGACTGCAGACTCTCTCCCAGTTGATTTTACACTTGGCCCCGGTGACTTTGTCGCAACCAGCCCAAAGAAAAGCGTGTCGCAAGGCATCAATGCGCTTTAGCACCTCGGCCGGCAGCACAAGCGAAGTTATGCTGTAGATTGCGATGGCGGTGAGGACCACCTTGACCAGAACAGTCCTCCCAGGGGCAGTGAAAGTGCAACTAATCCCCGGGTGGTTTTGGCAATTAATAACAACATATATATCATTGAACTAATAGTTTTTTAGAATCATTTCAGAGAAGTTCAGTGATATGGGTATGGCAATGACTGAAGAAGTGGACCCCTCAAAATGCTAAGGCAAGCATTGGCAAAAGCTCAAGACTCCATTTTTGGTTTAGTGATCCAAGATCACATTGAGTCCATAGGAAAAGCCAATACTATTAAAAGGGGATGAGGTTATGTTGATGATCTGGTTGCTCAAGTGCTTAGTGATATATCTCCTTAAACTATCTGCAACCTTCACTACAATGTTCACTCATAAGTAATCTCGGTCCCACCGATTCTCCAAACTCAGTCACACCGAGATGAACCACCTCAGCCATAAGCCAAACCCTAGAAAAATCGGATATTCCGAGTTTGCAATCGGTTTCACCGAAACATGGGCTGCCAAGCTTATGTAACCTTCTGTCATCAAATCGGTGTCACCGAGATGATAAAGTCGGTCTTACCGAAATTGGCATGCTCCTGTCTTTGCTCAAATCGGAATAACCGAGATGGTATTTTCGGTCCCACCGAAAACCCCAACGTTCACATTATTTGAACTTTCGGTCTGACCGAGTTGTCCACTTCGGTCTCACCGAGATTGCTTAATTATGTGTGTAACGGTTGGATTTTGTGTGGAGGCTATATATACCCCTCCACCCCCTCTTCATTCGTGGAGAGAGAGCCATCGGAAAGAACTACCGCTCCTACCTTACATTTCTGAGAAGAGAACTACCTACCCTTGTGTTGAGATCCAGTTGCTCCACTCCTACCATATGAAACTTGTTCTCTAACCTTCCCAAGTTGCTTTCCACTCAATCCTTTCTTCCACCACAGCCAAATCAGTGAGGAGAGTTGAGTGTTGGGGAGATTATCATTTGAAGCACAAGAGCAAGGAGTTCATCATCATCTACAACATCTATTACCTTTTGGAGGGTGGTGCCTCCTAGATTGGTTAGGTGTCGCTTGGGAGCCTCCGTCATCGAGATGTGGAGTTGAACCAAGAAGTTTGTAAGGGCAAGGAGATCGCCTACTTCGTGAAGATCTACCCCGAGTAAGGCTAGCCCTCCGTGGGCGTAGGCCATGATGGAATAGACAAGGTTGCTTCTTCGTGGACCCTTCGTGGGTGGAGCCCTCCGTGGACTCGCGCAGCCGTTACCCTCCGTGGGTTGAAGTCTCCATCAACGTGGATGTACGATAGCACCACCTATCGGAACCACGGGAAAAATCATCGCGTCTCCAAAATTGCGTTTGCTCTTCTCCACCTCTCTTTACTACATGTGCAATTTACTTTCCGCTGCTTATAATCTAGAATTGCATGTGTAGGGTGATACTTGACTTGATCATAATTGTGAAACTACCAAAAACTGTTCTTTGTCAAAAGGCAGAATTCTTTATATTTACAAGTAGTCTAATCACCCCCCCCTCTAGACATACTTTCGATCCTACAAGTGGTATCAGAGCTTTGGTCTCCATTGTATTGGTTTCCATTGCATTGGACTCCATAAGCTTGGTTTCACAACCTAGGAGAGTATGGCGTCTAGTGAGGGTAATTATCGTAGAGGTCCTTACTTTGATGGTACAAATTTTGCTAGTTGGAAGCATAAAATGAAAATGCATATTCTTGGTCATAACCCAGCTGCATGGGGCATTATTTGTGTTGGTATGCAAGGTGAATTCTTCGAGGAAGGAAAAGTTCCGGATCGCGAAGCTACACCGGAGGAATTGCGGATGTTGCAAAACAATGCTCAAGCTTGTGACATTCTCTTCAATGCCTTGTGTCCCGAGGAGTTCAACAAAATCAGCCGTCTTGAAAATGCAAAAGAGATTTGGGATACTTTGGTTGAAATGCACGAAGGTACCGAGTCTGTGAAGGAATCAAAGCTAGATATTCTTCAAGGTCAACTTGACAAGTTCAAGATGAAGGATGGTGAAGGAGTCGCTGAAATGTACTCTAGGCTTGCTCTCATCACAAATGAGATTGCCGGCTTAGGAAGCGAAGAAATGACCGACCGATTCATCATTAAGAAGATTCTCAGAGCTTTGGATGGAAAGTATGACACCGTGTGCACTTTGATCCAAATGATGCCAAACTACAAGACTCTCAAGCCAACTGAAGTCATTGGAAGAATTGTTGCTCATGAGATGACACTTAAGGATAAGGAAGAACTTCACAACAAGTCAAGCGGTGCTTACAAAGCTACAAGTGATGCTCCCACAACCTCAAGTGACAAGTTAATTTCCAATGAAGAGATAAGCCTAATGGTTAAGAACTTCAACAAATTCTACAAGAATAGAGGCAAAGAGAGAAGCTCAAAGTCTAGATCATATGATGAAAAGAGATCTTCTAGTCGTGATCAAAACTGCTACAATTGTGGAAGACCCGGACACTACTCAAATGAGTGTACGGCTCCCCACAAGAGAAGAGAAGAATCTCCAAGAAGAAGATCAAGAGATGAGTCACCTCGGAAAGAGAGAAGGAGTAGAGATGATCGTTATGAACGAAGATCCTCTCGGAGAAGCAAGGATTCGGAGAGGAAAGACAAGTCATCAAGGAGCTACACAAGAAGAAGACATCAAGCTCATGTAGGTGAATGGGTCTCCGGCTCCGACCCCGACAATCAATCCGATGGAAGCTATCACTCCGACTCCGACTACAGTCAAGATGAAGGTGTTGCCGGTCTTGCTCTCGTATCCTCCAACTCCAACTCCTACGACTTATTTGATTCACCAAATGAGGGAATTGGAAGATGCTTCATGGCTAAAGGCCCCAAGGTATCACACCCTGAATTCATTGACTTCAATAGTGATGAGGATGACTTGCTTAGTGATGATGAGCTCTTGCATGATAAATCTAGTGAGCCTAGTAACGATGAAAATGCTAGTAGTCTTTATAGTCGAGAAGAGTCGAATGACAATGCTATGAAGGAGATTGAGCGTCTAACTAAAGAACTAAACACTCTTAAGTTAGCTCATGAAACAACTCAAGAAGATCATAGAGAGCTCTTAAGATCTCATGAGAAGCTACGCTTCGAGAAGCTCACTCTAGAGCAAGAACATGAGTTTCTAAAAGCGATCAATGACGATCTTCGAAAGAAGAGTTCTTCATATCTTGCCAAACGACTTCTCTTGTCTAATTTCTTGCCAACCATTAAGACTAAGCATGACAAGCATAAGAAAAATTCTTCCTCTAGCAGTAACAATAACCATGTTAAATCTAATATTGTTGCTTCTAGTAGTTCTCTTGATTCCACTAACAATGTTTCAAGCCAAGTTACACTTGAGCAAGAGAATAGTTTATTGAAAGGGATCATAAAGAAATGTGTCTACAAGAGTCTTGCCGGAAGCAAAAACTTTGAGGAAATTATTCGCAAGCAAGGGAGGCACCGGAAGAATCAAGGGATTGGTTTTGAGCGAAAGTTCAACGCCGAAGGTGTTGAGTGGGAAGAAGGTCAATATCCTACTCCACAGTTTGTTTCTCAAAAGGAGAAGTATGATCCTACTTCTTCCAATGTGGAACAAGCTCAAGATGACCTTCCACCACAAGACCACAAGCTAAAAGCTAAGGACAAGCTTCAAGAGGAGATTGATGCATTCATTGAAGCACCTCAAGCCATGGTCAAGTGGGTTCCCAAGGACACGTCAAGTTCTACTTCGTCAAGCTCAACTACAACCCCAAGGATTCCCATCAAGATGATGTGGATCCCGAAGAAGAAGAACTAGAAAGTTCTTGAGGGTGACTCCGCCAACATACTTCACTCACATTCATTTTGGCAAGAACTTGTGCAATCAACTTCCACATCATGCACTAGTTCATGGAGTCACAAACCCTCTTGTTGGTAAGTCAAGGGACAAGGTAATCATTGCTTTCATGGACATCATCTATTGTGAACTTCAATCTATGTCTATGGATATCCTTGTTTGTTCCTTGTGGGACTAACCCATGTAGGTATTGAAAGTGCCCTAATCCAAAGGATAGCTCCCAACTCTTAATGATCTACATCAACTTTGAGCATCCACATCTTCAACATCTACATGAAGTCTTCTACGACAACCCAAGGTTAGTTTGACCCTTTAAAAGGGGTTCTCACATCTAGGGGGAGCTTTGCTCTAAAAATTGAGCTAAAGCATCTTCAAATGATGTGAACACATCAATGCTTTATGTAAAAGTGGTAACCCCACTTGTGCTTAAACGATGAGTATGACCTATGATCAAATGTTCTCATTTGGCTCCTAAGTCAAAATACTCATATAAAGATGACCTAGTCATCGACAAATTGTGTGCTAGTTGCTAGAGTTTTGGTTGTGCATGTTTGACACATATTTCATTTGCTATCTTATTGTGTGAGCATGTTGATGCATGATTTTATCCATTCGAGGACATCCATTTGTTGTTTTGGTTGTTTTGATTTTTCTGGCCAAATGGATGGACAAGAATGCCTAAGTACCTCCCCTAGCTATCTATGCTTTCTTGTCTCAAATTCTATTCATGCTTATATCACAAACTTTGAACAAGTCATTTTCGGACCCTCCGAGTGAGGAGCACTCGGATCCACCGATCCGTCAAGGGCTAACTTCCAAAACCTTCTAAGTGATTTTCGGTCAGACCAACTTTCTCCCACTCGGTCAAACCGAAAGCATTTAGACTGATCTAGGTTTCATCTCGGTGAAACCGAGTTGCAATTTTCGGCGTGACCGAAATGCATAACTGCCTGGCAGTTATCCATCTCGGTGACACCGAGTTTTTCAACTCGGTCCCACCGACAGCAAAGGGATATATATACTGAGGGCAGCGCGCGTTGATTACTCCTTCAAACGTTTTCGCTCCCACATCCCCTGCTGCCGTCGCCCTGATCTCCGGATCGTCGCCGTCGTCGCCTGTGCGCCCTCGCCGCAGGTCTCCACCGCCGTCAACGGACTTCTCCTCCGCGCCGTTGCCGTCGTAGAGAGACTCCACCAAGTTAGGGTGAGTCTCGATCCCACTCGTGCTCCCATCTCCGATTCAATGCACGTTTGGTTTGCCCAATATCTGGCCACGATTGAAATCTTCTTTTACACCAGATCGGTTCGTTTGAACTAGTTTCGAGTAAAATTCTTAGGGTTAGGTTTCCACGGAATACATCTCGGTGAAACCGATTTTAAAATTTCGGTGTGACCGATTCGGCCTCTGGCCATTGCACTGCACCTTTCGGTCCAACCGAGTTGTGCAAATCGGTGTGACCGAAATACAGTTTCAGTGAAACCCTAGTGTTTCGGCAGGACCGAAACCCACTTCGGTCAAACCGAAAATGGTGTGTAAAGCTTCTGTTACACACTTCGGATTCACCGAAACTGAAAATCGGTCTGACCGAAATGCCTTCTGTGAAAACTTAAAACTAAAATTTGAACTCATTTTTTTTTGCAAAAACTTCTGCAGTTTGTGATAACTCTTCTTCTCTGCCTATACCTTATCTATTCATAGGTTGTCAGCCATGTCAGATGCCAGTGACAGTTAGAACAAGTCAGAATCACCTATCGCAGACATTCCTGAGGCAGATACTAGTCCTGAGACTAGTAGTCCATCTGATGATGGTGAGAGGAGTACACCAAGTGGCTTGCCTCCTGCAGCCACCAGAGCTAGAAAGGAGAAGAACTCCGATGATGAGGATTCTGATTTCATTGCTGAGGAAGAGGTGACCTCCAAGCCTAAGAGAAAGGTTGTTGCCAAAGAGCAACAAGGTCAGCAATCAAAGAAGGGCACCAGCAAAGTCAAGCAATCAACTGTTGCCAAGAAGCTGAACTTGGGAGAGCCAGCCCCAAGCAAAGTGAAGAAAACCTCCAAGAGAAAGAGGGTTGTGTATACTGATCCTCATGCAGATGCAGCAGTCGAGGAAGAAGAAGAAGAAGAAGCACCCCAGCCTGCTCCTCAGAAGCAGAAGCTCATGGGTGATGCCATTAGGGCTGGAGCCACTTCAAAGCCCAAGAAATCTGCTCAAGCCAAGGCAGCTCCAGCAAAGCCTGCTGCCAAGCCCAAGAGGACTACCAGAAACATTCCAGCATCTGAGAAGAACAAGGGTGATGTGCCACCATCTGAGTCTGATGAGGAAGGACAAGTGTTGCTGAAACTCCGTCCAAAACTGCCACTTCACAATGATGCTCATCCTCAAGCCGAGGATATGAAGGCAAGGAAAGATAGAGGTCTCAGGCTATGGAGATAATCTGACCCATATGCCGTGAGGAGAAGAACTGCTGTAGATCCCAGGTTTCACACCAGAGAGCAGCAGGACTTCTATGAGACTGTGCTGATGGACAAGAAGCCAATAGTTGCAGACACCAGATATGTTGACTGGAAATACATTGACAGCGAAGAGCATAGAGATTTCTTTCCCCATGTGCATGAAAGCTTCACTGCATGTGGAGTTGCTGAGTTTGTGGGTCAGGAATTGACTAGTTGGAACGATGAGATGATTATGCAATTCTATGCCACAGCTCACTTCTATCCTGATGGGAAGATCACCTGGATGACTGAAGGTCAGAGATTTTCTTCTTCTGTTGAAGAATGGGCAGAACTTCTGAATGCTCCAGTGCAACGAGAGGATGACATTGATGTCTATGGGATTCCTAAGAAAAATCATGATTCCATGAAGAACATGTACAAGGAGATCCCCGCAGCAGATTTGGAAGTGTGGAAGCTCGGCTCAGTCTACCATCTCTAGGCAGGTTTACCTACCACTAACACTATTTTGAGGCATACCTTGATGCCCAAGTCTGGAGATCATCGCATGATCAGAGGGTATTCTATCAACATGCTGCATATACTTGATGAGAAGGCACCTTTCAAGGTGATGGACTTGATGGTAGAGACCATTAAGAGGACTGCAGCTGACCAGAAAAGGTCATGTGGATTTGCCGCACAGATTCAGATGCTTATCAATGCCAAGTTTGGCACGGGAAAATTCTTGTTGGATAGGAAACACTTACCCCTGCAGCCAGAGCATGAAGACAATGTTGTTGTGATGGACGAGGAGGATCCAACATCTGTTGAAGGTCAAGCCAAGATAGAAGCTGCCAAGAAAGCCATAGCTGATAAAGAAGCAGCAGCATCAGCAGCTAAACCAAAGAGTTTCGGAGAACAGATTCTTGAAGCTACCCAAAGGATTGAACAACGCCTGGCCAGCATTGAACAATCTCAGGAGAGCTTAGAGAGGATTTTTGACGAGAAGATCCACGCTCTGGACGTGAAGCTGACTGAAATTCAAGTGACCGTCAACAAGCTTGAGGCAGACATGGAGGAAGCAAAGCAGGACAAGGTAGAGCTTGTGCAGGATGACTTAGTCCAGGACTCTCATCGCCAGACTGCTCCGGTTCCCAGAGGATCCCGATCAGCTGCTATTCCAGTGACTAACACCAGGGCTACAACTTCAGCACCTCCTACAGCTCCAGCAGTTACTCCAGCTACAGCTCCAGTATCCACTCCTCCAGCACAGACATCAGCTGAAGTCTTCGCCGATGCCGTCATATCTACTCCGACATCTACCCAGACGGGAGCCGCCAGCAGAGCCCACAGTGACGTTTAGCTCTATGCTTTTTCAAACTTTTTGGTAACTTTTTGCCAAAGGGGGAGAAATTGTATAGATCATAGGGCTTCGAGAGAGAGAGTGCTCTTTCGTTCTTTTGCGGTTTCTTTGAGATACTTTTGGTACTTTTGGTTTTCGAAACTTTCAGTGTGCTTAATACTATGTTTGATGCTACCTTAATGAGTGCTTAGTCATACTATGCTTTAATGTGTGCTTAATGCTTATCATATGCTATTCCTATCTTGTATGGCTAGTTACTCATGTCTTGGTGATTGGGTGCATGCTGTTCATTCTTATCATTTTGTGCGTTCCACCAAGATGTATGTGACATGGAAGAGTAACCCATGATCCTAATCGATTGTGCATTTGCATTCAAACGCAAATCTTAAATAATGCACAAACTTAGGGGGAGCTCTTGCTTATCACATACTTCTCAAAGCGACGATATTACTCATTGATTATATCCTTTGTCGAAGCTTTGATCTATATGTTGTCATCAATTACCAAAAAGGGGGAGATTGAAAGTGAACTAATCCCCGGGTGGTTTTGGCAATTAATAACAACATATATATCATTGAACTAATAGTTTTTGAGAATCATTTCAGAGAAGTTCAGTGATATGGGTATGGCAATGACTGAAGAAGTGGACCCCTCAAAATGCTAAGGCAAGCATTGGCAAAAGCTCAAGACTCCATTTTTGGTTTAGTGATCCAAGATCACATTGAGTCCATAGGAAAAGCCAATACTATTAAAAGGGGATGAGGTTATGTTGATGATCTGGTTGCTCAAGTGCTTAGTGATATATCTCCTTCAACTATCAGCAACCTTCACTACAATGTTCACTCATAAGTAATCTCGGTCCCACCGATTCTCCAAACTCAGTCACACCGAGATGAACCACCTCAGCCATAAGCCAAACCCTAGAAAAATCGGATATTCCGAGTTTGCAATCGGTTTCACCGAAACATGGGCTGCCAAGCTTCTGTTACCTTCTGTCATCAAATCGGTGTCACCGAGATGATAAAGTCGGTCTTACCGAAATTGGCATGCTCCTATCTTTGCTCAAATCGGAATAACCGAGATGGTATTTTCGGTCCCACCAAAAACCCCAACGTTCACATTATTTGAACTTTCGGTCTGACCGAGTTGTCCACTTCGGTCTCACCGAGATTGCTCAATTATGTGTGTAACGGTTGGATTTTGTGTGGAGGCTATATATACCCCTCCACCCCATCTTCATTCGTGGAGAGAGAGCCATCAGAAAGAACTACCACTCCTACCTTACATTTCTGAGAAGAGAACTACCTACCCTTGTGTTGAGATCAAGTTGCTCCACTCCTACCATATGAAACTTGTTCTCTAACCTTCCCAAGTTGCTTTCCACTCAATCCTTTCTTCCACCACAGCCAAATCAGTGAGGAGAGTTGAGTGTTGGGGAGATTATCATTTGAAGCACAAGAGCAAGGAGTTCATCATCATCTACAACATCTATTACCTTTTGGAGGGTGGTGCCTCCTAGATTGGTTAGGTGTCGCTTGGGAGCCTCCGTCATCGAGATGTGGAGTTGAACCAAGAAGTTTGTAAGGGCAAGGAGATCGCCTACTTCGTGAAGATCTACCCCGAGTAAGGCTAGCCCTCCGTGGGCGTAGGCCATGATGGAATAGACAAGGTTGCTTCTTCGTGGACCCTTCGTGGGTGGAGCCCTCCGTGGACTCGCGCAGCCGTTACCCTCCGTGGGTTGAAGTCTCCATCAACGTGGATGTACGATAGCACCACCTATCGGAACCACGGGAAAAATCATCGCGTCTCCAAAATTGTGTTTGCTCTTCTCCACCTCTCTTTACTACATGTGCAATTTACTTTCCGCTGCTTATACTCTAGAATTGCATGTGTAGGGTGATACTTGACTTGATCATAATTGTGAAACTACCAAAAACTGTTCTTTGTCAAAAGGCAGAATTTTTTATATTTACAAGTAGTCTAATCACCCCCCCTCTAGACATACTTTCGATCCTACAGGCAGCCATGAGGTGGCCAATCCAAGGGGTAAGCCTGCGCGCAACTTTGTCTTCCAGCGGTAAGAAGTGGATAGATTTGAGTTTCTTGACCGAGAGTGGGAGCCCAAGGTACGTCATGGGGAAGGTCGTGAGAGTTGCGGGGAACTGTTGCAGAACTTCCGGGAGATCAATGCCAGAGCAACGAATTGGGGCAACCAGACTTTTGCTGTAGCTGGTGACCAGGCCCGTGACCTCACCAAAGGCATTAAGGATGGAGGCAAAGCAGGCGACATCCTCCTTGATGGGCTTCAGAAAAATGGCTGCATCATCAGCATATAGAGAGGTACGGAGAGTTGCGGTATTCCTCCGAATCGGGTGCAAATGGCCTTGCAAAGTAGCTTTGTTTAGGATGTGGTGCAGTGGGTCGATGGCAAGCACAAAAAGTAGTGGCGAGAATGGGTCTCCCTACCGCAGCCCCTTCCCATGTCTAATAGGGTCTCCAATCGTGCCATTAAGTAACACTCTCGAGGTAGCAGAAGATAGGAGAGCCGAGACCCAGTCTCGAAAACGCGCAGGGAAACCCAGATGCTGGAGAAGGTCCAGTAAGTAGTCCCATCTTACGGAATCGAAGGCCTTCTTGATGTCGAGCTTGAAAAGCAACATAGGGGTCTTGCTGCGGTGTAATCTGCGAGCGAGGCTGCGGACATAGGTGAAGTTGTCGTGGATGCTTCGTTTCTTTATAAATGCGCTTTGGGCTGGTGACACAAGATCATTCATGTGAACGGCGAGTCGCGTCGCCATCATCTTAGCCAAGAGCTTTGCCACAGCATGAATAAGGCTAATCGGCCGGAAATCTGAAATGTCCTCGGCACCCTCTTACTTTGGGATTAGAGCAATGTTTGCAGAGTTTAACCAATGTAAGTTTGTGGCATTGAGGTTCGAGAAGTGGTTGATGGCAGCCATGACGTCCAGCTTGATAACCTCCCAACATGCCTTGAAGAACGCCCCCGTGAACCCATCCGGCCCCGGCGCCTTGTCGCTAGGCGAGTCAAAGACTGCCTTTGTAGCCTCCTCCAAGGTGAACGGTGCCCCAATATCGCTGAGATCACAATCTGGAGTGCGGATACAGCTCCAGTTTAAGTCCTTGAGCCTCCTTGGCCCCTTCTTAAGGACTGTAGAGAAGTGGCGGTGGATAATATCCTTCTTGTGGTTGTGGTCAGTGACCCATCCCTCGTTGTGCTTGAGACGGTGTATAAAGTTCTTTCTCCGTCGACGGTTGATTCGAAGGTGGAAGAATTTAGTGTTCGCGCCCCCCTCTTTAATGTTCATCACCCTAGAGGTTTGTCGCTTGCGCGCCTTCTCAAGCACCGCCAGTCCAATGACCTTCCTCTTTAATCTCTTCCGAAGATCGGCCTCTTCCGGGCTTAGGGACCTAGACTCTTGCGCAATATCGAGGCGGAGAATGACCTCAAGAGCCATATGAACTTGCACTTTCATGTTCGAGAAGAGGGATTTGCTCCAAGCTTTCAGTTTGTTGCCGGTGCGTTGGAGTTTGTGGTGCAGGATGTGGTACGGCTCAGAATGGTTATGATCCTCATTCCACGCACTTTGAACAGTGTTAAAGAAACCTGGCATCTTGATCCAGAAATTCTCAAAGCGGAAGCACTTGGAGCGTTTGGGGCCAGACGCCGAGGCTAGCAGAAGAGGGCAGTGGTCAGAGAGGGAGGATGATAAAGCATGCAGAATGTGTGATCCAAATTCCATATCCCAACCATCATTGTAGAAAAAACTATCTAACTTGCTCACTGTGGGCTCATTCTGGCCATTGCTCCAAGTGAATCTCCTATTCTGTAGATGAATCTCTTTAAGCTCACAAGAGTTGAGAGCATCTCGAAATCTGACGATGCGACTTCGGTCAACATTTGTTCGGTTTTTATCTCTCGCCCGATAAATCTGGTTGAAGTCTCCCGTGACCAGCCACATGGGACCTTGGGGTGGCTTTTCGGCGATGAGTTCCCCGAAGAAAGCGTCTTTGAGGTTGCTCCTAGTCGGCCCATAAACCGTGGTTAGCTTGAAGGAGACGGGAGTCGGGCTCCGTGGGTACATGGTAACCGTGGCAGAGAGGGTGTACATTTGGAAGTGTACGTTGGACAAATGCACCATCTCCTCATCCCAGAGCAGGAGGATCCCACCACGCGTTCCTTCAGCCGGCCATTGGGCGAAACTTCTGAGTCTGTGGCCACCGATGTGGGCTGCTGTGAAATCATCCACAGACTCCATCTTTGATTCCTGGATGCAAACAATGTGGCAGGGCGTAGAGGCAATGGTCTCGTGCATGGTAGTGCGGCGATCAGGGCAGTTTAAGCCCCGAACATTCCAGTTCAAGATCGTGAGGTTATGATTGTTGTCTGTCATCTTGGAACCAGGCCTACATCCTTGTGCATTATCCATGGCAGCAAGTAGGAGGAAGAGGGACAGGGATCCTTAGCATCAGCAAAAAACTAGTCCGCCTCGCCAGGGCCCATAGCAGCTGCAGCCACACATGGCAGCAGCAAACAGGCGTACATCGACCGCAACACAATAGCCTTGCCAAGGCGACAGGTAGCTGCAACAGACTGCAGCTACAAACAGGCAACCCACTACTAAATCTAGACAAGGCTCCTAACATAAAGAGGTGGCAACATCATGGCATCGCAAAGAGGCATAGATCAGGATGCGGCAGCCGCCTCCGCTTCCTCCTGAGAGCCCAGGTCTGGGCCTCCCTCCCCTGCATGGTCGATCAAAGCATTCTCCACCGCCGACGTCAGATCACAGTCAAGATTGAACAGAGCCCGCAGCGCCGCAATGGTGATATCTGGCAGACGACCATTGAACATATGCAATAACTTGTTGATGGCAGCCTCTGTTACCTGCTCACCCTCATCCACAATGCCCAAGCGCCGGCATAGCAGTTGTTCTGCGAGGGCCGCAATGGGCATCCTTTGCTTCTTGGCACTGATTCTGGGGCTGCGACGACCGAGATTGAAACTCGTGACACCCGCAAGGGTCTTGCGCCGTCTAGTAGGTGGCCTTGGTGGTGTCCAGGTTGATGGAGATGGTAGCAGTGCAGGTCTATTTGGGACGAAGATGGGGGTGGTACAATCTTCAGGGGCCTCATCCTGAGGCATCTCATGCATGGCAGGGTCTAGAAGACCATCAGATGGCTGCTCCTGGTCTGCTGGATGTTCTGGGTCATCAAGTGCAATATCACTGCCGTCAACAGGAGGGAGCGATGGAGTGTGCAGCAACAGGCTAGGAGTGCCAAGAGCTTCAGAGGACTCCAAGCATGGTGTGTGCAGCATCAGGCTTGGTGTGCCTATAGCTTCAGAGTTCTTCAAGCATGGTGTGCAGAGAAGTTCGGTGGCCTGAATAAGGGCGTTAGACGCCGCTGCATCAATGTTGAGAGAAGGCTGCACAGGTGTGGGTGCGAAGCAAGGGGCAGCACGACGTAGCCAGGCCACAGCAGTAGAGGGGGACCTGATCTGAATGATGTCTCGGGAGGTAGTTCTTGGCGACGGCGGCGGCGAGCGACCTCTGCCATCTGGTAAGTCCCTCCGTCGTGGCCGATCCAGGGAGTTGGCCCGGCGCCTGCCATCCCTCCCTCGATCATGGTCATCCCTCCCACGGCCGTGGTTACCACCACGATCGCCACGGCGCTCTTCCTCCGCCCTCCGCTGAGGAGCGCGAGAGCGGCTGCGAAAGAGCCCCCTCCAGGAAGAAGAGCGATGGCGGTCATTGTCGCGTCCTCTTCTATCATCTCTGTCGCGGTCGTCATCTCTGCGGTGGTGATCTTCATCTTCACGGCGACGGGGTGGCGGCTCCAGGGGGTCTCTTGGCCTCTCCTCCCCATCAACCACCCCAAAAATCCAAGTAAATGGATCAGTGCGAGGGCGGCGAGGCACCAGACCAGCAGCATCAGGTGTGAAATCTTCAAGCCTGTCCAAGTGCACAATGGCACGGCGCCGGTAGCCACGATGGCCGATGGCAGCCGAGGGCGCACCGCCGGGGCCATTGGGCACCTTCGTCGCAAAGGTGACGTGCTGGACCTTGGGGATGCTCGACGGGTTGTTGGACCATGCACACAGCCTTAGGCAGGAGGCGTCTTCTCGACGGAGCGTGGCGATGTCGAAGTAGTGGACAAAGGTGTCCGACCCCAGCACCTGGGCAGCCACCGAGTCGCTCCATGCATTGAGCGGACTGCTCTCAATACAGAGGTGAACTTGGTAGTCGGCTTGGACGATGTCGGAGTGGGCGTCACGCCGCCAGTTGGAGGAGTGAATGTCGAGGCCGGCATGCCTGAAGCGCCCCGGCGACGCGGTGACCCTGTCCCGGTGGTGCGGGAACTCGAACAGGGCGAAGAAATCTTCAGGGTAGTGCGGCACCACCGTGACGCGGTCGATGCCGAACTGGTCGTTGATGGCCTCCTTGATCTCCGCCGCGTTGGCCGTTGGCCGATTCCCTCCGAGCCACAAGAAGGCGTCGAGGGATTCGAGGCTCGCCGCGTTGGCCTCCATCTCCGGCGTGGCGACGATGACCACATGACCCTCCTCCGGCCGCAGCGTGGGGTCGCCAATGCGGAGCGGGCGCGAGGCCTGACGCGCCATGGGACCAGCCAAGGGTGGCGGAGGGAGCACAGGTGGGGGCGGTAGTTGGTGGAGAGGGGCAGCCACCTCAGCCGAGGCCTCCTGCGACGACGACGCGAAGGAGAAGGGAGGGTTGGTGCAGCCCCAGGCTTTGTGCCCAACGCGCCGGCAGAGTTGGCAGGTCAGGGGGTTGCGGCAGCCAGATTGGCAGTGGCCCTTGAGGAGGCAGCGATGGCACTTGTGGTCTCGAAGCTTGACGAACTGTTGTTGCTGCTGCGGAGAGGAATAAGAATGCCCAGCAAAGCGTCTTGAAGGCTGGTGGGTGAGGCGCTCTGCACGCCACCAATGCGGGGGGCGGACGAGGCGCCAGCCCTCCTCCAGGTTGTCGCCTGAGCCGTCAGGCCGCCTTGAAGCAGCAGCAGGGCGCACAGGGCTCGAGGGGGAGAGTCGCAGGCGCCTTAAACTCTGGCCAGGCGCCATGAATGAGCATGGTTTGAGGCAGGGCCGCTGGGCGCCATGAATGGGAGGGGGCGGCATGCCCTCCAGCACGGCAGCAATTACTGCGAAGCTTACCTTCTTCGACCGTCCCGGGGCGACCGCAGCGGCCGGCGCTGACCGCGGATCTGGCCGAATCCCCGTTAGCTGAGGGAATAGCCCTGCGACCAGATCCGGGGAAGAGAGCTGCGGCGGGGGAACCCAGGGGGGAATCGCGGCGAGGCCGGGGAGGCCGATGCGATGCGGGGCAGGGCCTCAGGGTGGCGGGGCGGCGCCGTTGGGGTGGCTGCGGGTGCCGGCGCGGCGCGCCGCAGGAGCGTAGGTGGGGAGGATGTCGACATTGATGTCACTGTCCATTCACGTCAACTATGGTTTATATAGTATTTATCAAAACCGAACCGTACATAGTTCATACAATTTGAGTCGGTTGGGTGTTATCTCGGCGCTATTGTGTTGTATAGGCAAGGAGCCTATGATGGCACTGTGTTCGAGGCGCCGTTGTATTTGGTCAAATAATATTGTGGATTTTAACAATGTTTGTGAATGTGAAAATTGTTCTAAGATTCTGAACACCCTAGGAATGTTGGTTCCTGGTGCGTGCGTGGGACGGGGTGTCTGTGGCCCACCTATAAGTAGGTATTTCACACGTTTAGGTTGTTTGGGGCTGTTTGCAAGCTGTCACAGCTCATGGATGGTGTTTGTGTGTTATGTATCGGCATGTTTTTTTTTGCGGAATTTTTTTTTAATCTATTCATATTCAATCATAGTAGTACAATGAACACTAGAAATAATAAAAATTACATTCAGATTCGTAGACCACCTAGCGACGACTACAAGCACTGAAGCGAGCCGAAGGCGCGCCGCTGTCATCGCCCCTCCCTCGTCGGAGCCGGGCAAATATTGTTGTAGTAGACAGTCGGGAAATCGTCGTACTAAGGCCTCATAAACCAACGCACCAGAACAGCAACCGTCGCAGATGAAGAGTGTAGATCAAAAGGATCGAACCTGGAAACATACGAACGAAGACGAACGACGAACACATCCGAACAAATCTACCAAAGACGGACGACAAGCTAGACATGTAACAATAGTCCAAACGCGCATTGAACAATTTCAACTTCCTCTCAAAACAAATACCGCCTGGGACAACAAGCCGAGCTGGCACCAACGAAAGAAAACATCACCATAATTAAAGCCTAACCCAACAAAGATAAAATTAAATTAAAACAACCAACCATTATTATCGAGAGTCTGAGAGCTTCAGTCATGTGTATACAGCAGCGATAGGTATTTTCCTCGCGAGATCGAGAAGTGTAAGCCCTGCCCCTCCGCCCATCCGCCCCTCCCACAGCGCCCCCTCCCCCAGCTGCGCCGGTGGCCACTCCGGCCCCGGCGGACACCACCTAGCCTCGCTGGTGGCCACTCCGGCCCGGCGCCCACAACACACAATCACACAACCTACTTCCATCCTGCTGGATCGTTGAGATGGCTCTCTCGGACCTCAATTTCGAGCCAGGCCTGGCCTTTGAGGCCTTCATCTGGAAGCAATTTGGCGCTCCAATCAATCACTTCGAGGACGGCAAACTCAAGGAATTCTTCCTGGTGGTAGAGGTGACCCGATCTAAACTCCGTATCAACTTAGATTCGGTCAGTCTCATGCTTCAATCCTGTTTTGGGGGTCATGCCTCTCGTTTCAAAGTCTCTTGCCTCCAAAATTGGTCTTTCAAGTTCAGTGTTTCCTCCAAAGAGGTGGGATTTTCTATCATTAAGGGGGGAAACTGCGTCAATAGTCTTTTCAGTTTGGGTTTCTTCCTCTGGGGCAATGGAGGCCCGGATTCTAAC
Source organism: Secale cereale (assembly GCA_902687465.1). Lineage (NCBI taxonomy): Eukaryota > Viridiplantae > Streptophyta > Magnoliopsida > Poales > Poaceae > Secale > Secale cereale. The sequence goes on from LR738709.1 coordinate 137,009,526, forward strand.
AAGGAGTTTAGCCTCTTTCAGCAAGAACTTGACCAAGAATGGACTGTGGTTAACCGGTCTAGTGATCGTCGATCGTACTCTGAAGCTGTTCAAACCCCAAGGGTTTTTCCCAGTCACAATCACTCCGCTCAATCGCCGGTCAGACCTCAGGCCAGATCTCCGGCGGGTCCGCCGATCAGATCCAACGTTCGCCCTCTCGCAGTTTCGGAGCGCCTAACTCAATCACCGGCCGCTTTTCAGCCGGCATTAACTGTGCCCAATAATGTGGCGCTAGGAAGGGCGGGTCTTTCGGACATTCAATCTCCTGGGCCGGTCCGAGCCGTTCCTAGGCCCAACGGCCTTTTCTGTGTGCGCTGTCTCGGTGAGGATCATCGAAGGCCTGGTTGCAAAAACAGGATTCGCTGCAGAGGATGTCGTCGTTTGGGCCACATCAAGGCTAACTGCAGGTTTGGGGGCGCGCCTTCCGATCCGACGCCTCGAATTCAACCGCCTCCTCTGCTTCAGCCACTTTTGGCTGGTGACCGTGAGTCCTGTCAATCACCTCATTTAAGCCCTATTGTCAGAGAGAACATCATTCCCCTTGTTCAGTCAAGTCCAGCCACTACCGCCGGTGCCGACTCGCATTCCCGCAATCCCTCTCCTATCTTGCCTCAAGCTGCCATCTCCTCTGGAGCTCGTCCTGACAGCGGCGCTCTCATCTCGCCGGCTATGGCATCCTTCCCCTTCGATCCTGAGTCCTTCCTCCCAGAAGGCTTCCATGCGATTGAGGTGGATGGAAGACGTGCACGTCACCGGGTACTGCACGGGAACCTGGTTCCTGCAAATGAAGATCTTGCCATTGCAACTATCATCCCCATGCCCCAAGGAGAAGTAAGTTTTCTCAATATCCGTGAGATTCTCGTCGAGTTCTTGCAATCCAAGCGCATTGGGGTGTCTGCGGTGACTAAGTGTCCTCTGGGGCAAGCATTTGTGCGAGTGCGTAGCGCGGCAGATAGGGATTTTCTGGTCAATAGAGGGCCGCATGCCTATGGTGACATTCATATCATCTTCCAGCAGCACAATGAGGGTCTAAACTGGAGGAACTTCAACTTAAACCGAGATGTTTGGACCTTCTCTTTGGTTTCCCCGCTGATCTGAGGAGTTTCCATGAGCTCTCTAATGCCACTGCGAGTTTCGGACAGTTGATGGTCTGGGACAGATTTAAATCAAGTGATGCAGCGGTGGCACTAAAAGTTAAAGTTGATGCTCTTAAAGATATCCCGACTAGTTTGGTCATCTCTGGCGCCAAGAACTTTAGTGGTCAGTCCTGGACTTGCCCAGTGGTGATCGTGGATGACATGCCTATTGGGGTTCCACCTCCTGACGAAGATCCTGTCCCTGAAGATGGCAACCCCCACCCAAGACCACCTGAGATCTTTCATCATCCAAACCAGAACAATCTCATGGTAGGACCTGTTGCTTTCCATTTGCTACAACCCAATCATCAAGCTCCTCCAGTGGTTCAGGAAGTGCAGCACTTAGATGCAGAGGAAGAAGGATGGGGACACTGGGCCATGCCTCAGCAACAGCAGCCTGCAGATGTAGAAATCCAAGCTGGAGAATTCTTGGAATTAAATGATTTACTGGAGCCTCTTGAAGTGCAGCCAGATGATGATCACAGTGGCCTCACTCTATCCTTGGGCTTGCCTTCGAATGCAAGCTCTGCTGAGTCTGCTACTGGAGCAGGCCCTAACATGCAAGAACTTGTAGAGCTCATAGCACCTCTTGTCGTGCCTGCAGCCCCTCCAGCTGTTCTCAATGCTCTGGATCTTAACCAACCCATCGAACAGCTACCTCCTGATGATTTTGATATTCCTCAAGCCCAGTTGCCTTCTGCTGAGATTGATGTGGTTGCTGCTGCAGCTTTTCCACATCCTGATGCTAGTTTGCCAGACATGTTGCTTCCAGTCGAGCTGGCTGTGGTGCCAGCCAATGCTTCTGAAAGATTTGAAATACCAACGGCTATGGTGGATCTCCCTCCTCCTCACACAGTTGCCGAAGAACCGTTGGATTCTGAAGAACTGGTAGTGAATATTTCCAACATGAATACTTCTGCTCCTACTGCCCAGATATCTGCCAAGATTCAAAACCCTGAGGCTCAGTGCTCCTTGGCACAAGAAGAGGACCGCAGTCAAATTCCATTGGGAGTCCCTAATCCCAATGAAGAGAACCCTACCCCTGAGCAACCTGAAGGATATAACCACAACGCTGCTCTTTCTACATCCTCAGCAGGTAACAGTATGGAGGCACCCCCAGGCTTCCCTTTCCCTATCTTTAATGATAATCTTACTGGCAAGATTATGCAATCTCTTCCATCTGCATCCTCAGGGCCAGATGGGGATTTTCTTTCTAAGGAAGGAATGGAGCTTTGGAAGGCTCACTTTGCTCCTGGGGCCTCCACTAATAGAGTTACTCAGGTACCTATAGAATGGTGCAATTTCATCATTTATGCTCTGTTAACTGTGGACAATTTTGATTGGGCAAAGGCTCTTCTTGCCTCTCAATTATGGACTTATATCATCAAAGAATCTGCCAGCAAACAAACAATGCCTTTTATAATACCTGATGATTGTCATAGTGATCGAATTCCTTGCTGTAAAAATTCAGAAGAAGAGACTGATACTTGTTCTAATGAGATTCTCACACCTCAGGGGCCACAAAGAAGCAGCACCCCACCTCTCCCACCAGCCAGCGCCTCACTTGCTCACTCTCAGAAGAAGAGGAAGGAAAAGGCTCCCTTGGTGGAAACCGAGGTAAGAAGGAGCTTCAGATTGAAGTCTTTAAACAATGGCTATAGAAAGAGGTCTTGCTCTGACAAAAACTGCTTCCCATGCGCTACTGAGCCTCCTGCTATTCCAACTAAAATCGTAAAGAATCTTGCTGTCTCCTTTTGCAAGGCGGCTGTCAAGGACTGCTCGGATGAGATGCTGCACCGGCCCAAGAAGAAGAAGGAGGCAAAATCCTCTGCCAAGCAGCCAGCGAAGAAGGCAGCTTTCAAGCCTTAATTCAGTCTCCAGACTTTAGATAGCCTTCTTCAGTTTCCAATGTTAGTCCCTCACATTGTTAGAATGGGATTCTTGAAAATCTTTTGTGTTATTTCTATGATGGCTATGCTGGACTGCATCACTTTTGTAATGACTTTGTGTGCTGCTATGTTACTCCAAGTCAGTTGTCAGATGTGCTACCTCCATGTCATTGTTTCTTTATGTCCTGAGCCTACCAGTGCAATCTTAGCGAGGTTCTGTGGGTCTTACAGTAACTGGACTTCTAAGAAGTACCACACCGATTTTAGCTCCAACACTTTCCAAATATGAATAGAAATTGGAACATTCTCAATTGGAATATCAGAGGAATCAATGACAGTAACAAATGGCTTGCACTGCGCAATAAGATTTCAGAAGCAAATGCAAACATCATCTGCCTTCAAGAAACCAAGAAAGAACACTTTGACTTTAGATACCTGAAAAACTTTTGCCCTAACAGGATCAATTGCTTTGATTTCTTACCATCTGTGGGAGCTTCTGGTGGTCTCCTTTTGGCCTGGAATGGAAATATTTTTTCAGGTGAGACTCTATTCAAAAATGAGTTCTCCATATCAATCAGATTTATGTCTAAGATCACTAGTGATGCCTGGATTCTTACCAACATTTATGGTCCTTGCCAAGGGGCAGCAAGAGATGAATTCCTCAGCTGGTTTAGCAACATCCAAATGCCTGATGAGACCAAATGGATCATTCTGGGGGACTTCAATTATATCAGATATCCTCATAATAGAAGCAGGCCTGGTGGCAACTTCACTGATATGTTAAAATTTAATGATGTCATTAACAGTCTGGCCCTAGTTGAAATCCCTTTGAAGGGTAGAAGTTTTACATGGAGTAACATGCAACAAGCACCTTTACTGGAGAAACTAGACTGGGTTTTCACATCTGAAGCTTGGACTAATCACTTTCCAAACACCATGGTCCTTCCTTTGTCCAAGCCTGTCTCTGACCACATACCTTGTCAGGTGCAAATTGGTACTCATATTCCCAAAGCTAAGATTTTCAGATTTGAAAACTACTGGCTTCAAATTGAAGGATTCAAAGACATTGTCAGGCAGAACTGGGAGCAGGCTATCCACATTCAAGACAGTGCTAAGAGAATTTCTGCAAAATTCAAGAGACTTAGAAAATGTCTGAAACTATGGGCCAGAACAACCTCACAACTCAGCATGTCCATCAAAGCTACTAATGAAGTCATATTGCTTCTAGATACAATTGAAGACTTTAGAACCCTCACTTTACAAGAATGGAATGGTAGAGAGTTCTTAAAACAGCATTTGCTCACATTTTTGGAGAGGCAAAAGCTATACTGGCAACAGAGAGCTACAATCAGATGGGTTAAATTTGGAGAGGCAAACTCTAAATATTTCCAGGCCAAAGCCACCATCAAATACAGAGTTAATCATATAGCCAGCCTGCAAGATGAGTTGGGCAGCACACACAGTGACCATAGTGCCAAAGCTAATATCCTATACAATGCTTTCAAAAAGAGATTAAGCACTTCTGTTCCTACATTCAATCCCCTACACCTGGGCTCTCTAATCAATCATAATGTGGACCTCTCACTGCTGGAAATTCCTTTTACTAAGGAGGAGATTGACTCAGTTGTCAAGAATCTACCCAATGATAAAGCTCTAGGTCCAGATGGCTTCAACACAAACTTCATTAAACACTGTTGGGATATTCTAGCCTAAGACTTCTACTCTCTTATTGAAGACTTCTATAATGGTACAGTCAGCCTGCAGAGCATCAACTCCTCCTTCATCACTCTGATACCCAAAAAAGATGCCCCTACATCACCCAATGACTTCAGGCCTATATCACTGCTTAATTGCTCTATTAAGATCATTACTAAACTTTTGGCAAACATGCTACAAGAGGTCATTCTAAAACTGGTGCACACCAACCAGTATGGTTTCCTAAAAAGTAGATCCATCCAGGATTGCCTTGCTTGGTCCTATGAATTCATCCATCAATGTAAAATGTCTGGCCAGGAGATTATTATCTTAAAACTTGACTTTGAGAAGGCTTTTGATCTCATAGAACACCACTCCATCAAAGACATCCTCATTGCTAGAGGTTTTGGTGCCAGATGGCTGATGTGGATAGATATGCTTTTCTCCTCTGGTTAGTCTGCTGTGCTGCTAAATGGGGTCCCTGGAAAGCAGTTTCTGTGTAAAAGAGGAGTAAGACAGGGGGATCCTCTCTCTCCACTGCTCTTTGTTCTAGCTGCTGATCTTCTACAGGCTATTATGAATGAAGCCATGCACAACAACTTGATCTCAAGGCCACTTGAACAGCACTATTGCCCTGATTTCCCTATCATACAATATGCTGATGACACAGTATTGATCATGCCAGCATCAGACATACAAGTGGAGCAGCTCAAGAGCCTCATCCTACATTTTACAGTCTTTACTGGACTGAGAGTGAACTTTGATAAATCAGCCATGATCCCCATCAATACTGAACATGGTGTCCTTCAAGCTCTGGCTGCAAGAATGGGGTGCTCTATTGGCTCCTTCCCTTTTACCTACCTAGGCTTACCATTGTCACTTTCCAAGCCTAGGATGGAAGATTTTTCACCTATCATTAAGAGGATTGACAGCAGATTGTCAGGTTGCTCAACACTTTTATCCTATGGAGACAAACTTACTCTCATCAAATCTGTCTTCACACATCTCACTATTTTCTTCATGTGTACTCTTGACCTTCCAAAAGGCATTACTGAGCAAATCAACAAAGCTTTAAGATACTGCTTCTGGAGAAAATATGGCATGGTTGATAGAGGTTCTGCTCTCATTGCATGGGACAAAGTCTGTCTGCCTAAAAACCAGGGAGGACTAGGAGTTCTCAACATCGAAATTCATAATAAATGCCTGCTAATGAAGCATCTGCACAAGTTCCTCCACAAAGATAACCTCCCATGGGTGCATCTAATTTGGGGTACTTACTACCCGGATGGAATGCTCACAAATAGGAATGTAGGCTCTTTTTGGTGGAGAAGTATTTCCAAATTGATACCGGAGTTCAAGTCAGTGGCGACAGCACATCTGGGCTCAGGAGACACTATTGATTTCTGGTTGGATAACTGGGGACATGGCACCACCAAACTAAGATTTCCAGAGCTATACTCCTTCGCCATCCGAGACACTCTAAACTTCAAGGATTTTTTGCATCAGGCAAACAGAAGTGAAAATTTCTTCCTCCCACTCTCGGCTCAAGCTCACACCCAATTCACGGAGCTTCAAAACGACATTCAAGGCCTCCAACTGTCAGCTAATGGTGACAGATGGACATACCCCTGGGGATCAGCATACTCTTCGATAAAGATGTACAAAGAATTAACAAAGGGACCGTTGGCTGCATCGCTTTTCCACAAACTTTGGAAAAACGCAGCTATGCTTCGTTACAAGATCTTCTTCTGGTTCTTAATTCATGACAGAGTCAATACTAGGAATATGCTGCATCGGAGAACATTTCTGCTGCCATCTTATAACTGTGTGCTATGTCAGTTGAGCACTGAAGAAACTTCTCAACATTTGTTTTGGGACTGTGATTTTGCCTTCAGTTGTTGGTCTTCCATCTTGGGTCACAGACACACAGGTTTATCAATCTTTGATGAAGTCCATCTAGCCACCCAAAATTTACCTCAAGACTTTGCGATGGAAATTATCATTATGGGATGTTGGAATATCTGGATGCAAAGAAATGATAAGATTTTCAAGACAAAATCAGCATCAGTCCAAGCCTGGAAGACCTCACTCAAGGCAGATCTCCAGCTTCTCACACACAGACTGAAAGCCAAATTCATAGATCACTTTTCAAGCTGGATTGCGCAACATTTGACTTAAAATGCTAGCTTCAGGATTCAGTAAAACGGGAGTAGGATGATCCCTTATTTTTGTGTTCTTTTCTTGTAACGGTACATATTGTTAACTTTATTTGAATGAAATTACCGTAGAACGATTGTTCTACGGTTTCGGTTCAAAAAAAAAAGTCATGTGTATACTGCGTTAGTGATTTTTTTTTCTCGGTTGTCTTTTTAGCCGAGTTTTTTTATTTTGGTCGGGTTTTCTATTAAAATCATTTTTTAAATAATTAGGAATATATATTTCTTTGAAATTCAACAAAATCACAAAACTTTAAAAACATTTGTGAATTAAGACAATAATTGTATATTTTAAAATTGTTCATGAAAATGAGACAATATACGCAAATTATAAAAATAATTCAGGATTCATGAATTTTAAAAATGGTCGTGAATTTTAAAAACAATATCATTACAACAATTACACATATCTTAAGATAAAACACATACTCTGACAATAATTTAGATTTAAATTGCAGATGTCCTTCCGACAACTAATTTCATTCACATTGCACTACTATGAATGTCTTTTAGTTAGGATTAAGCAGCTGAGCACAGCTGTCGACCCTTGAGGATCAAATCTAAACCATTTTGTGGTGTACTTTGGCAACACTCATTCTCAAACTCAGCACAACTGCACACGTGCCCAACCTACGCCCTACGGCCATTAATTGCAAGGAAGAATACAAACTAGATGTTGCTGCTAATCAACTCCAACCATTATCTAATTTCGTTTAGCATTGGAGACACAGGCCTCATCTTCGTGCAGGTTATGCTCCTGTGCTGCGCAAATGCAAGACGACGTACGCCATGGTCCGTCCATGCATGGTCGCCAACAACGGCCCGGATCTACGGATCTGCTCTTGGCTGGCCCGCCGGCAATCAAGTCCCCAGAGGTGGGCACTGGGCAGTCCGAGCGCATTTAGGGCACATGATCAGTTGCAGCGAATTTATTAGTCAGTATCACGCCTTCTCCGAATAGTGCTAGGCTGAACCCATTTTGGTGACCACCTCACAAAGAGGTTAGGTTGCCACTTCTAACGTGAAGCACGTTTAGCAGTAAGCTGCCTGCATACGTTGGGCCTGCTGGCGCTGTCGTGCTAGCTGGAGTGAGCTCCAGGCCCCGACACTTCGTACAGGCGGTGAAACTCCTCCTTGCGTCTCAAGACACCCACCTACCCTGTGCTGTGCCGCGCGTAATGCACGCCAATGGAGGAGCTGTGGCAGCCAGTGTCGACCGAATACACACACACACACATATTGGTGTTGTGACTTGTGAGCATGTCGATGGAGTACGTAGCATAATGATCGAAATGAGTATGGGATGGGCGGGGACACATGTCGATCGACCCGACCACGGCCACGCGGCATTTAATCACACTGCTAGTGCTACAGTTCCGTGAGGGCCTGCCTGGGATTAGACCTGGCCAAACATCGGGCCGGGCCGGGCTTCGGGCCGGGCCTAGCCAAGCCCGAGCCAAAAAACCTAGGCCCGAGCCCGGCCCGGCCCGGCCGCCGGGCCTGTTTTCTGGGCCCAAGCCCGGCCCGAACATGCAAAAGCCCGTCGGGCCTCGGGCCACGGGCCGGGCCCCTTCACAAAACAGCAAAAACGACGGGCCCGGGCCCGGCCCGAACTAGCCACCGGGCTCAACATCTAGGCCCGAGCCCGGCTCGGGAGCAGCGTCGGACCGGGCCGGATCGGGCTTTTTCGGGCCGGGTCGGGCCGGGCTGCCCATGGCCAGGTCTACCTGGGATTGATTGGCCCGGGAAAGCTCGTCGGTTTGGGCGCGAGACGGAATTAAAGAACCGACGAGCGCGCGCTCCCTTCCCTCCCGGCCCTCGTCCGGTTTGATATTCGTAGGAAAGGATAGGATAGGGACCCTGCGATCCATGCACATACGATTTCTTTGGAAAGATGGAGTAGACACGTGGGCGTGCTACGTGTTTAAGGCGTGTGCACTGTGTGCTCGACCAGGCATGCATGGGGATCGATCGAGTAGTTGGCAGGCAAGATGAAAGAGAGATAGAGAGAGAGCTATTCATGCTGACACGTATCCCTGCACATGACAGGTCTCAAGAACGATCGGTGCAGCATATAGTGCATGCGCAATTATGTCTTTTTTTCGCGAGAAACTTTCGATCTCGAGGGGCAGTACAAAGAATAACAAAATAATAAAAATTACAACCATATCTTTGGACCACCTAGCGACGACTATAAGCACTGGAGCAAGCCGAAGGCACCTCGCTGTCATTGCCCCTTACTCGCGGAGCCAAGCAAATCTTATTGTAATAGGCAGTTGGGAAGTAGTTGTGCTAAGGCCCATAAAACCAGCGCACCACAGTAGCAAACATCGCTGATGAAGAAATTTGTAGACCAGAAGAATCAAATATGTAAACACCCAAACGAAGACGAACGAAAACCGGATCTAAACAGATCCATCGAAGACCAACACCAACCGAATCCCGCGAGATACGACGGAGACAAACCTCCACGCGCCCTTCGACGATGGTAGACACACCATCGAGACGGGGATAGAACGTGACAAACATTATTCCTACTAAGGGGCATCGCTGCCGCCACACAACCCCAACCAAGACGTTGAATCTAACAAGAGCGAGAACGGGATCTTTCCTGCAAGGGGGGGATCCTCCGCACCTCCATGGTCTAAAGGCCATCAGAGATGAGACGGGCCGACGACGGCGCCGGCTGGAGGAGAAGAACTTTTCTTATGAAAGAGGCAGAAGATTACGAACAGACACAATTACGAACCATGCGCAATTATGTCCATTGCACAACTCTCGCACATTTTTCATGTTTTGTTTGATGTGAATCTGAGGTGTCAGGTGATACTATTATTTTTGACTTCGCAAAAATAGATACATCTATGACGAAAAACTGTTTGTCACCCCGCTTTATAAATAAAACCACAACCAAATACAAACACAATATAGCAAAAAAACTATCACATTACAGGCTAGTGATAAAAAAACTACCTTTTTTATTATTTTTCTTAAATATCACAAATTTGATTGGCTGTTCCAAAAAATCCAAATAACTGAAATATTAGGTGTTAACCAAGTTTATGACAGGGTGAGGCTCACTCGCACGGCAGATCCTATTTGACGCTCGTTAGCATTAAATGGTCGTGCATTCGCTGAGACCTGCGTTTAGGCCGGCCCACGCACGGGATTGATGGCTTTTTCGTTCGCTGCCGCCTCCTTCGCTATTTCCTTCAGGTTTTTCCGTTTTTCTTCGGTGTTTTTTTTACGGGTTTTTCAATGGTTTGTTCGGTTTTTCAGTTGTTGTTTTCTTGTCTTTTTGTTCTGATTTCTTTTTCCTTCATTTTTTTGTTTATTTTATATTCTATTTATCTTCTTCCTTTATCTTTTCTTCTTCTCTTTTTTGTGTGGTGTATAAAAGTTGACCATGTATTATAAAAACATTCATGGTATATTTAGAAAAATGATCATTGTTTTTATGAAAAAGTTCATTATGCATTATAAAAATGTTGATCATGTATTAGAAAAATGTTCAACGTACATTACCAAAATGTTCAACATATATTAAGAAAATGTTCAACGTATTTTAAAAAATGTTCATTGTGTACTTAAAAGTTGTTTAGCCTATATCACAAGAATATTCAATGTGTATTTACAAATTGTTTATCTTAGATCACAAAAATGTTCAATGTGTATTTAAAATTTATTCATAGTATATCACAAAAAAAATTAATGGAAGATTTTCTTCAAAAAAAATTGATTTGTCGCTGCATTTAGTTCTTAAATATTCGCTTGGCCAAGAAATCATCAACCTTCAGCAGGTCGAATGGTAGAGAACATTGAATCTCTATCATCTAATCGCGAGTTGACGCCAGCGAGGAGAGCTCCTGTTCGGTGCCCTAGTTCCCACCCAAGCATAGTTGTTCCTCTCTGAGACATGCTGGGTACATGCATGTGCAGTTGTTTGGTTGTGATGTATGTGTTGAGACATGCTCTGTCAGGACTGTGTTTGGTAGACTGTATCAATAAAGTTTTTGATGCTAATACAGTTTCGAACAACATTTCACTAATAATAGAAGCAATAAAACCTCACTGTTTCAACAGAATCTCAACAATGAAAAATTATTTCAGCTATATATAAATATGAAGAAACAATTACTAGATTCATATCTCAGCATATTGGAACAATAAACAAAATCTCAGCAATATAACATCACTAGATTCATATTACATAGCTTTATTGGATTCCAATTGAACAATAACAATTGCATAACACTGAAGAAATTGATTTATTCTTGTGCTTCGGTAGTGCTGCTACTACTACTGAACCTGAACCTGACGAATGCATCATGCAGTAGAACTATTACCAATCCCAATCAAAATTAAGAGGAAGGAACAAGTGAAACGGAGTGAGGAATGGATCAACGGGGAGTGTGTGAGGTGCAGCGGCAGCATCATTTAACACAATCAAACTTAAGGTTTATACCTAACTCAATACCTTTGTCGAGATCCCAATCTTCAGAGTTGCGTTAATTTCTTTCCAATAAATTCTATTTGAATTCAATAGTCTTATTCATATAAGAGCCAGCACAGGAAGTATCGAGCATGGATTGATCATTATGAGAAAGCCGAGCATAAAAATTCTAAATAATAATTTCTCTTGAGAGCTCATGATTGGGGCATGAATATAACATTGACTTAAGCCCCCCCCCCCACACACACAAGCTTGAGCGATACTTTCTCCTTCACGAGGCCAACAATTATATATATAATTCCGATCACGATGAACTAGATGCATAGGATAAAACTTCTGATGAAATTCCAATTTCAATCGGTTGTAGTTTCATGATCCAATATCATCACATAACCTATACCATGTCAATGTCTTTACCTTCAAAGATAAAAGGGAAGACCTTCTTCTTGACAACATCCTCGCTGATACCTGCAAGCTTAAATAATCCACATATTTCATCCACATAGATTAGGTGTAAATCAAAATGCAATGTTCCATCTTCTGCATAAGGATTAGCTAGCAGTTTCTCTACCATACCCAAAGGAATTTCAAAGTAAATATTTTCAGTAGGTGCAGTAGGTTGATGAGCAACTCTTTGTTCTTCATGTCGGGGTGAAGATACCCCGAATAAACCTCTCAAAGGATTATTTTCCATAATAACAAGTGACAGTAAATTTCAGCACACTATATAGATGTTTCCTTACCAAATTCCACTTACCAAAGGCGCTTCACTCCCCGGCAACGGCACCAGAAAAGAGTCTTGATGACCCACAAATATATGGGGTCTATCGTAGTCCTTTCGATAAGTAAGAGTGTCGAACCCAACGAGGAGCAGAAGGAAATGGCAAGCGGTTTTCAACAAGTTATTCTTTGCAAGCACTGAAATTATCAGTAACAGATAGTTGTGTGATAGTATAATTCGTAGCGGGTAACAAGTAACAAAAGTAAACAAGTTGCAGCAAGGTGGACCAAATATTTTTGTAGCAAAGGACAAGCCTGGATGTATTATTATATAAAGCAAAGCGCTCCCGAGGACACATGTGAATTGTTATCAAGTTAGTTTTCATCGTGCTCATATGATTCGCGTTCGTTATTTTGATAATTTGATATGTGGGTGGACCGGTGCTTAGGTGTTGTCCTTCCTTGGAAAATCCTCCCACCTATGATTAACCACTCTCGCAAGCATCCGCAACTACGAAAGAAGTATTAAGATAAATCTAACCATAGCATGAAACATATGGATCCAAATCAGCCCATTACAAAGCAACACATAAATTAGGGTTTAAGCTTCTGTTACTCTAGCAACCCATCATCTACTTATTACTTACCAATGCCTTCCCCTAGGCCCAAATAATGGTGAAGTGTCATGTAGTCGACGTTCACATAACACCACTAGAGAAAAGACAACATACATCTCATCAAAATATCGAACGAATACCAAATTCGCATGATTCTTATAACAAGACTTCACCCATGTCCTTGGGAACAAAAGTAACTACTCACAAAGCATATTAATGTTCATGATCATAGGGGTATTGAATAGCATTAAGGATCTAAACATATGATCTTCCATCGAATAAACCAACTAGCATCAACTACATGGAGTAATCAACACTACTAGCAACCCACATGTACCAATCTGAGATTTTGAGACAAAGATCGGATACAAGAGATGAACTAAGGTTTGAGAGGAGATGGTGCTGGTGAATATGTTGATAGAGATTGACCCCCTCTCAATGAGAGGATCGTTGGTGATGACGATGGCTTCGATTTCCCCCTCTCGGAGGGAAGTATCCCCTGCAAAACAGCCCTGCCGGAGCTCTAGATTAGTTTCACCCAGGTTCTGCCTCGAGACGGTGGCGCTTTGTCCCAAAAACTTCCTTCTGATTTTTTCCAGGTCAAAACACACCATATAGCAGAAGATGGACGTCGGGGGCCTGCCAGGGGGCCCGGCGCGCCCAGGAGGGTAGGGCGCACCCCACACCCTTGTGGATGGTTGGTGGCCCCCCTCTGATGCTTTCTTCGCCCAATATATTTTATATATTCCAAAAATATTCTCCGTGAAGTTTCAGGACTTTTGGAGTTGTGCGGAATCAGTATCTCAGATTTGCTTCTTTTTCCAGTCCAGAACTCCATTTGCGGGCATTCTCCCTCTTCTTGTAAACCTTGTAAAATAAGAGAGAAAATGCATAAGTATTGTGATATAATGTGTAATAACAGCCCATAATGCAATAAATATCAATATAAAAGCATGATACAAAATGAACGTATCATTCGACTCCATAATCGTACCAACATGCATGTCGAATACCTCAGATTTTATTATCAAAACTATATAGCAAATGCTATGAAAAGCATAGCCCAGAAGAACACCACGGTTTTTGGTCCAAGTTTGCACTTCTTGGGAATTGGTATATTGACTTTCGCCAAACAACCCCAAGTACGTAGGTAGGAGAGTTTAAATATTTTCCGTTCCCATTCCTCAAAAGGAATCATGGTTTTATGCTTTGTGGGAACTCGGTTTAGGACATGTCAAGCAGTCATTAGTGCCTCCCCCACCATGCCTTGGAGAGACCCGATGTGTCTAACATGGCGTTAACCAAATCAGTTAGAGTTCAGTTCTTTCTTTAGGCCACCCCATTTGACTAAGGTGAGTAGGGAGGCGTCCTCTCATGGATTATACCATGTTCCTCACAAAACAAATCAAACTCATTGGAAAAATATTCTCCACCATGATAAGACCTAAGCCGTTTAATTTTTCAATCAAGTTGGTTCTCTGCTTCAGCTTTATAGATTTTGAAGAAATTTAGAGCCTCGTCTCTTGATTTCAGAAGATACACATGACAATATCTAGTGGAGTCATCAATCAACATCATGAAGTATTTATTTCAACCTTTTGTCAACACGCCATTCATCTCACAGAGATCAGAATGTATAAGATCTAGTGGTGCCAAGTCTCTAGCCTCTGCAGTCTTATGGGACTTGCGAGGTTGCTTAGCTTGCACACACACTTGGCACTTGGAGCCCTTGACATTAGTGAATTTCGGAATTAAACTCATATTGGCTAGCCGCGTCATGCAACCAAAGTTAATATGACAAAGTCGTGAATGCCAAATATTAGACTCATTATTGTGGCAAACATTATTAATAACTTTAGTGCAAATATGTCACAAAGACATGCGGAACAAACCTCCGCACTCATAGCATTTTCCAACAAATTGTCCATACTTAGAGATTACAATTTTATTGGACTCGAAAACCAACTTAAAACCGTCTCGACACAAATGGGAACTGCTGACGAGATTCTTATTGATGGAGGGCACATGATGAACATTCTTCAGACGCACGATCTTCCCCAAAGTAAACTTCAAATCGACTATACCAACACCTCGAACGATGGCATGTGACCCGTTCCCCATCAGCACGGGAGAAGTCCCTGTGACCTGGTAAGAAGAAAACATGGAGGCGTCAGCACAAACAAGTACATTGACACCGGTGTCAATTAGCCAATCAAAAGATTGAAATACTGAAAGGATGGTAGGAAGAATACCGTACCCAGATTCCTTCATATCAGTATCATTGATGACAACATTAGCGGACTTGCCCCTCTTCTCATGTTCGCGCTCCTCAAAGCGATTAGGACACTTCGGAGCCCAGTGATTAGGATCACCGCAAACATGGCAAAGTCCCTTCCCCTTCTTATGAGAATTCTTCTTGAAGTTGGTAAGATGTGACGGTTTGTTCTTTGCATCAAACTTGCCTTTGCCATGAGTTTTGTTCTTGTTGTTTTTGAACTTGTTGGGCTCGAAGTTCTTCTTCTGTACCATGTGGGCACTGGAAGCTCCCTCAGCAACTCGAGCACGTGTGTCTTTTGCTCTCGCCTTCTCTTCAACATCAAAAGTACCAATGAGATCCGAAACAGAAAACTCCTGTCTCTTGTGTTTCAGGAAAGTAGCTAAATTGTTCCACGAAGGTGGAAGGTTGGCAATGATGCCCCCAGCACCAAATTTTCCCGCACCACACACTTAAAGTACTCAAGTTCTTTGACGAGTGACTGTATCTCATGAGCATGTTGTATAATAGAGTGCTCATCAGTCATCTTGTAGTCATAGAATTGCTCCATGACATACAACTCGCTGCCAGCGTCCGAGGCACCAAACTTGGCCTCGAGCGCAGCCCACATGTCCTTGCCGTTGTCAAACGATATATACGAATCCACAATGGAATCATCAAGAACACTCAGAAGAGCGCCTTTAAAGAGAGTATTGATCTTCTCAAAAGCTTCCAGTTGTGATGGATTAAGATCGCCCTCAGGCTTGCCCTTAGTGGCCTCATAGAAGCACATGGTCTGAAACCAGTAGACTGCTCTCGTGCGCCACCTCTTATATTGCGCCCTCTTAAAGTCAGGCGGCTTCAAATGCGCAACAAAACCACTCAGAGTAAATTGCCTATAATCAGGTTTTTGGATTGTTGGAAATATGAGCAAACTACTACGAGATTTAATCCGAATAAACAGAAGATAAATCATGACAGCAATAGCAGAGATTAAGCTAATCATGCGAACTAGCATAGTAGATGAACAGATCACATCTAGGGCAGATACTAGAAACATGAATTATACCATGATCTCGAACAGGAAGGATAGAAACACATACGGTGCAGTGGGAGCAGCACCGCCGGCGCTGATGTTGTCGCCAATGTCATTGAGGATGAGATTGCCGAGGTCGGGGAAGAAGTCGTCGTTGGCGAAGTAGTCGCTGCTAGCAGTTGCGCAAGTGCGCTCCCCAAAAACCTGATCGCCCCTCTCCCGTACAGGATCACGAGAGGTGGGGTTTCGGAGGCCTGAGTCCCTTCTCGCAGTGCACGCCGGAAGGAGGGATGGAGAAGACTTGTGTGACGACGCAATGCTCTGGAACGATGGTGTGAAACCATACGATGATGCGGCGGCGGCTAGGGTAGACGTCTGCCTGACTATATAATGTGGGTCGGGTCGGTCGTGAATAAAACCCCACGTCCAAGTAATAGCCACCACGATCCAAAAGGATCGGAAACGACTGACTAATTAACGCGTCGGTTAATTATTAATTAATGATTTATTAATTATTCCCGAGCAGCAAAAATATAGACAATGTGCATAGCTATGTCCTCGGCTCGGCTCATTCCCGCAACACGCGGCGCATCGTGACGAGGCGTGGCGTGGCAAGGCAAGCGAGGAGGAGGAGCGCGCGTGTAGGTCTCATCTTCTCATGCTCATACAAGTGGTAGAAGAGCTCACCTTATAAAAAGGTGCAACTCCCTCTCAACTTCTGTGATGGGACTAAACTTTAGTCCCACTCACACCACTCACTAGCTATGCATGAATGGACCAAGAGAATTTCAGAATTTTAGTTGAGATTTGGGCCAAAGGCCTACTAGCAAAATTCCAACATGTTCTTCGATTGAATCTCACCAGACCGGGGCGCCGCCTCCAGAAGACACCATGACCGATGGCCGGGGCGCACGAGCCATGTCGTCCCACCTTCTGCAGCTTGCGCCGCCGCTGGGACCATCTCTGATGCTCCCTCCCCCCTCCCCCCTCAAGCTACCGCCGACCATGCCCGCAAGAGCTCAGGCCGCCATGTCTAGGAGCTCGGGTTGCCGCGCGCCGGCCATGCCCAGGAGCTCAGGCCGTCGCGGTGCTTCGGCCATGGTCCAACAGCTTGGGGCGCCGCGCCCAGCAGCTACAGAAGTCGTTGCTGTTCCCAGGAGCTCGTGCCACCATGCCCAGGAACAACGAGAGTCACGACGTTGAGGAGGAGGAGCTGATGCGCCGTCGGCACGCCCTCGAGCTCCGCCGCTAGAGCAAGGCCGGCCGACGTGCATGTGTCCCTTCGTCAGCTCCGACAACGAGCTCGCGAGCGGGGACTTGATTGATTTTTCTTAAAAATTACAAGGGACCTGATTGCTTTTAAAATAATTACAGGGACCTGATTGCCTTCTATAAATAAGTGGGGCACATCTGTCATAACATGTTAATGGCCAACCTAATGGTCATCCTGACGAGTGGACCTGAGTTGTCATAATCCAAATCAATTTTAAACAAGGTTGTAATTCGGGTTTTTTTGGAACACCCAGTCAAATTTATGGTAGTTTTTTGAAAAAATAAAAAAGTAGTAGTTTTATAGCACTATTTGTAATGTGGTAGTTTTTTGCTATTTACTCATTGAATACGGAAGTCCTCAAGAAAAAAATTTATGGAGGTAAACAAAAGAAAGAGAATAAGTACTACGTCGTGGGCAACAACACAACAAGCCCGATACAACAACCACAAGGATCAAGGAGGGTAGTTAATCATAAGAAGGTGTGACGCCAAGTCCTTGTAATCACCCGTTAGCTTATCAATGGAGAATATATCCGCCGCTTGCACAAAGGTTTCCACAGCTATAAGAAGCCACATAATTTGTAAATTGCATCAACGGGCCGAACAAGGCAGACATGCACAATAACATATTTATTACGGGTGCATCACAAAAGTCCACGGTCCCAAAATTGTTCCACATCAGCCTGCGGACCTGGCCACAAGAGAACGTAAAATTCAGGGAGTTAGTAGGGCACCACCCATTGCCCCACATCTCCCCGAGGTCTCGCAAAAATTTGAACACATAGTAGAAGAATATATGATTAAGGTCTTTCTCCATGTTACACAATGGCCACACGCCATCCCCGGCCCATGCCTTTCTAGAACCTAGGCTCCCGAAGACAGACGACCACGAACAAGCTGCCAAAGACAGATCTTATGTTTCGTGGGGAGCCTATTTTCCAAATCTCAACCAACTCCTCCGGACCATGACCAACTGCCAAGCAGTCGTAGGGGGACTTGGTTGTGAACTCGCCTGAAGGGTCAAGGTGCCAAGAGGTACAATCCGGGAGGTCCGAGATGGTCGTGCTCGCCATCCCTGCCTCCAACGAGTGCCATTTGACTATTTCATCAGGGCCAAACTATCGTCGAGAAGTCAATTGACTACCCCCCCCCCCCCCTCGACAGCCGCAACCACCAAAATTGTCTGTTGGTTGGAGATCGACAGCCGCAACCACCAAAATTTTCGGCTGATTGTCGGCTCTGTTCTATTGATAACGAAGGGGTGATGATTGTTTCCAACTTTGTCCTAGGTTCGACACCGGGGAAGTAACCAACTCTTTTACATGGTTCCAAAATTTCCCCTTTTTTTTCAAGATTCCATTGGTTTTTTTATCAGCATGGTTTGAATTGTTTATAGGGTCCAACTCAAAACCCCTCCTACTAACTACTCCCTCATTCCAAATAACTGAAGTTCTATGATTTTCCTACGTCAAACATTTTTTAAAATTTAACCAAGTCCACAGAAAAATCCGCAAAAATCCAGTCCCTCTGTAAAGAAATATAATACTTTTTAGAAGAGTTGTAGATCTTTACAGAAGAAGTACTATATCAAATATTACTTCAATTATTTTGGAACCAAGGGAGTACAATTGTTGGGCAACGGGAGGAGTTTGTCCTACAGCATTAGCGCGGGATAATATATGACCATAAGCACCATCTGGCGTTGAGGATCTATCGTAGGCGGTACAAGAAAAATACAAAATGATAGACCGTTTTGCAATTGCTAAGCTTAAGCCAGGGGCATACAAGAAAATCCTAGAGAGGACACCAGTCATTTAACCCGTGTTAGTCAGACACAAACGACTCAAGAGTGCCATGATTTCCAACCAGTTCACATGCCTGATGGAAGAGACAGAAAATGCAACTCTTATGTTGCTATCCAATTCAGTGCACGGCGATGATCCATCGATCGCAGAGTGACACTAGGTATAGAAAGGAAGTTAACTTTTGTATGAGTAGGATAGATTCTCGAAGTGTGCACAAAGGTCGATATGTCCGAGTGGTTAAGGAGACAGACTTGAAATCTGTTGGGCTACGCCCGCGCAGGTTCGATCCCTGCTGTCGACGCTTTCTTTTTCCTTTTTCCAATTTTCGCTCGTCAGTGAAATTACCATTCCAGCATCGTTCTTCAGGTGGGCCTTCTTCAGGCAACACAACTGGACGGCCGTACTTATGGAGGACAGCGGGAGCCGTCGCCGATTCCCTCTGCCTCACATCGTCGAGGTTTACAAGATGCTGTTGCTCTTCTTTCCGCGGTTCCGCCCCCTTCCTTCATGGAATCATTGCTGATGCTTCACTAGGCTGGCCATTTGGTCAACCGCGGGAGCACCACGAGTTCCTAATTTACCGTTTTCTGATTTATGGTCTATGATTTGTTACGCTCTCTAGCCTCTAGCCAGTGTGCAACTGTGCATACTATCTTTTTTTGTTGTTGAAAGAAACGGCAAACTGCCGTCTGTTCATATATTAAGCAGATAGAGGGTGACAAAAGCGTTCATGATCAATTGACTTACTGTTGACACCAGATTTTGGCATGGTCGAAAACATAACTAAGAAGGTCTCAAATGGAAAAATACTCAAAGTGATAAAGTTCCGTCTCATCAAAAGAAGAAACTTTGATATTTGGGCCATAGCCATCCGATCTCATCTCTAAGGTCGAAGTTGTGTTCGAAGTACTGAGATTTTGTATCCAGAACACTATTCGACTAATTGCGTTATCAAGACGGCCTCATATGAGAAAACTTTTTACATAATTTGTCTTCGTCTCATCGAAATGGTCGATTTTGATATAAAAATCGTCTCAATCCAAGGACGTATGCAAAAGTTAGAGCCATCTGAGTGCGGCCCTGTCACGAGCCAAAACTGGCGCGCGCCTCATCAGCCACGTGTCTGATGGGTAGCGCAAATAATAGCCTGTTTTGCGCGAGCAATTTGGCTCTCAAGCTAACCTCTGATCAGAAAAACGTTCAACATGAAAGTTGTTCGTCTCGTCGAAACGGTCAAGATAGCTTTTGGGCTCGTTTTAAAAACGACCTGCAAGATACATCCAAATTTTACCGAATAGTTTTGGAAAGTTCGGACCAAACAAATCCGAATTGGACTAGGGTTTTGGACGTGAATTGAAGCATTTTCCTTACACGGAAAGTCCAGCCGCCTCTTATATACCTAAGGTGTGACGACCGATTGAACAACACACAATCGATCAATCCATCTACCATTTTTTACCGTTACCTTTATCTCTCTCCCTTATTCTTCTTCTTTCTCGTTCTTCCTGTTGCAGGGCGGCGAATCTCGAGGCCCTAGGGGCGATCAGGTCGACCTAAGGCGGCCCATAGCTGCCGCGCGCCCTGAAGGGGTCCCTCTCGGGTGTGTGGGGTTTCGGGTCCTCAAAATCGCCCCCCGGATTGCTTGCGTACCGCGCTTTCGGACAGGTCTCCTTCGACGTGAGCTGCGGTGCATCACCCTCGACGTTGGAGGTACACGGTGACATGTACGTGTGCGAACACACTTTTTGGCGACTTCGCTGGGGACAAAGCTTCGAATGGTCTCCAGCCCGTTCTCGCTACGAACATATCATCATCTAGGATTTGCAATCTACAAAGGTAATATGAATACCCGATCCCCTTATGTAGATGCAAATAATTCATATGGTGTTACTAGATCGTTCAATGAATATACTCTATCGGCCAGCCCTGGTTTTTTCAATCATGCGTCTAACTACGTGCAAGGGCCGATTCAAAGTAATTTGCATGGTTCAACTTATGATATTAGTAACATGCAACATATGCATTCCAACTCACATGCATCGGCAACCCAGCAAATTCATATGCCCATGAGCAACATGATGAGTTCAGTTAATCAATTTGAAACACCCTAAGTTAGAACTTTCAATAGCATGCAACAAAGTGTTTTATCTTTTTATTCATCGGAAACTAATTTGCAATATACTAGATCAACCATGCTGATGGATGGCAGAATTGGTCATGCTACTAATAGCTATTCGGACAGGTATTCTCAAACGTCATATGCTACACATCATGTCAGTAATTTTTTGACACCGTTTACATCTGTAGATGCTCATAATTCGGCTCCGCACCTTTACGATCATAGCCGAATAAGTGAAAATTTGCAGGAGTGCACATGCCATCATCTAATATTATAGCATATAATGCATCCTCTACGCAATTGCATAGTTTCGGCAACATCTTAATGCCGAAAGAATCTTAAAGTATCGTGGAGCAATTCCTTACAGAATGGGAAGTGACTAAATTAAAAAGGGATATAGCCCTAAATAATAAGATTATTGCTCGTTGCCTTGAACAACAAGATACGGGGCTAGTTTCTGATTATAATGCAATAAAAGTTAGAGTTTTGCAAGAAGATGAATCTTTGCCAATTGGTAAAATTGACGAGGAGAAAAAAATGATTTTACAACATTGCATATGCCTTCACATAATACTACATCATATTATATACCCCCTACACAATTACAAAATTTCGGCAACACACATGTGTCATTGCTGAAAGAATCTAAAAGCATTGGGGACAATCATATCCGGAGTGGGCTGAAATTGAGAAAAAGCTTAAAGCCAATTTTGCCACTCGCCGCCATAAACAAATAGAAAAAGAATTGGCTCAGATAAAAGAAGAATGGCCAATTGGTAGAATCCATGAAAAGAAGGATGATTCGGAACATGAAAGTGCTTCGGTTGAAAAAACTGAATCAAGTAGTATATATTCCGGGTCCATCAAATCTAAAGAGGCAAGCATTGTTGAGAAAGGGCATGGCAAGCATAGCAGAATAACCATGCTTGATTTTTCTGAAGTCAATGACACCTATTTCCTGCCCTATGAGTTTCGTGCCATAGAAATTGATGAGCTTCAAGGACAAGAACAAGTAGCTGAACAAAGTTCGGTTAACAAGAATCTTCAAAGTAATGATGCACGGAATCAAGAAAAAGATGATAACAAGGCGTTGGGGAGCCATCCAAAAACGGAGCAAGATGTTCTTCAAGTCGCACCACCATCATGCTCTCCCAACATGTTTGAAGAGGTATGGCTTGCAAGTAATTTACCTGTTTCCAGATTTGGTCACAACTTTATTGTTGATGTATCTATTAAAAAAATCATCATAAGTAATTTTGAAAAACCAATGAAGAAGGGTAATTTACTTGTTAGCAATAAAATTGTTATTGAACTTATCGGTCAACCCATTGCACCATTTATAAAGACCGATAGTGACTTATTGTTGTAACAAAAGTTTTCCCCATTGATTTATTTGAATTTCATATCCAATCGGGTAGCTTTGCTTATTTTTTACTTGGCTTACACTTGGTATCAATTGAGACATGTATATTCTAACTATCTTCGTTTCAGAAATTTAAAGCCAAGGTTTAATTCCTTTGAGAAAATCGATGCTATTATAATATCTTATCGGAAGACATCGGAAATAGAGTGCAAAACACATTGCATAGCCGAATGAAGAGATTCCAAATCTGAACCATTCGTTTGCTTACCTCCAAAGTTGTTCTCACACCAAGATCGGCTAGAAAATAAGAAGTATACCTTCAATTCAAGCATGTGTGATCAAATATTTGATTTTTTGCTGAAAAATAATTACATAAGAATTCTTGATCACCATGCCAAGCCATCAATTCAAGGACGAATGTATTGTAGGTTGCATCATTCGTTCAAACATAATTTTGAGGATTGCAATATGTTTCACCAAATAGTCAAATCGGCCATTGATAAGGGACGATTGAGAATTGTTGAAACACCAAAGAATGACTATTCTATTCCGATTGGTCTTGATGGCAAAAAGTTTTTGCATCGGCTGCTTCAAGCCGATCCATCTAAAGAGAAGATAAAAACTACAGGTGACGGGGTCAAGCTTTCAAGTAAAGAATTTGTTGAAGAGAACAATGAACATAAACTTAAGGGTGAGAATTCCATTGAAGCTACAATGAAGACGCCAAAGACTGGGGGGCAGCAAGAAAATCCAATGATCGAGGAAACCAAACCGAAAGAAAACAGAGGCCGGAATAAGCACAAGTGTACAAAATCAAAATAACTTTCGCTGAACTATTGGATAAATATCAAAAGAAGAGTGAAGAGAAGAATGCTTATCGGTCAAATCATGCAAAGAAACCAAGATCACCCCCAAGGCGCAAATATGAGGACCGGTATTGGCAAAGTGAGAATCTTCATGCAACATATCAAAAGAAGAGTGGAGATAATGTTTTGATGGTTGATTTCGTAGCAATAACCACGGTGTTGGTGTCACACCAAATTGCATCCACGCCCTGGTTGTGTTGTTTCGGGTGGTTTTCAAGATAGTTTTCCTTTTAAACCAGGTCATTTGTATTTGTTTGTTTTTTCATATCTGAAATGAAATCGGCAGAGCTCCTGCTTGCAACGTAAAAATAAGTACACGGCACAAACTGTTGCTAACAAGGATGGAAAAAACAAGCAAGCTAAGATTTTGCATTTATTCGTCAAATGAAAAGAAGGTCGTTCAATTGCCTGTTTGACAGACAGTTTTCATACATAGGGGAGCTGATGCAAGCAAAAAAAAATACATTGAAATTCATCAGTATTCTTGAAAGCCACGAAAGAAAAGCAATCCTAAACAGAAATTGCTCTGCTTTCCCGCATGCAGAGTCAAAGTTCAGGTGTCCAACAGTCCAAGCCTTCTAATCTGAGATCATTTTCATGATGAAATCCACAAAAACCATAGTTTCCACATTTTTCATGATGGCAGTGGTTTCATACTAAGGAAACCCACAACCCGTACATTATTTTCACATTTTCTGTACGTTTGTGCTCTACGCCAGTCTGACGGTGTAGTAAAAATACGCTGGTGCAGGTATTAATAAGTCTGTAAAAGAAGAACGTGCCATCAGCGAAAGCGTTCTCAAGAGAATGCAGTTCATCCAGAAAAAGACTTGGCAATGTGCAATAGTCATCTCCATGTAACTTCAAAATGATGAATAAATTCGATACCAGCATTAGCTTGCAGCAGCAACGGCACTCGTTGTAAAGGCAGCAATTTTCTCCCTGTAATTTCCAATACAGCTACTACATTCAGAGATCTCTGAACGAGTGTAACACGACAGGATCAGCTAAGATCAGCACTACGCCACTATCTTATCTAACTCACATGCAATGCAACACTATATACACTGCGTAAGCCGCAGGCTGCTGCCTGCTGGCTAGCGGTTCAAGAACAGAAGATGGGGAACCGGAGCAAAATAGTTAGTCAGAAGATGGTGTCTACTGTCAGCTTCCTCTTGGGTGGCGACCTCTCGATTATCTGCTTCTGCATGTCCATGAAGCTTAGCCCCTTGTGTGCAAACATCCTTCTGAGGTTGATCACCGAGAGCTCGCTGTATCTCGCGACAGCAAGGTCCGCTTGTTCTAGCTCATACCTGTACGTCACCAGAAACAGTTACACACAAGAAGCATGCATTGACTTTCCTATTGAACCGTAACATAAGGTGACGAGCGGAACAACAGGATTGCTCCAAGGAAAACAGGGCTACGCACGCAGGATGAGCACCAATCAGCGAAACTGCCATCATAGTGCAGTTGTGAGCAGCTGTAACACCTCTTGGGTCATCCTCAAACACTATGCATTTCGAGGGCTTCCGATCCAACTGCCAAGAAGAGAAGATCAGCAAACATGTGAGCGGTATGTTCTGCACAGTACAACGACAACAATCAACTAGTAGTCGGGCAAAAGCATGCCTTAACAGCAGCTGAGAGAAACCTATGTGCTATTGACTCCATATCATCCTCATCGGTCACAATCGCCTGTAGTTGAAAAGGCAAAAAATAAAATTAACCTGTAACAATCTAAGCTAAGCAGTATGTTTTTCATATCAGTAAACCTTGGGGGAAGTAAAAAAGGGTGAATCGCAGAAAAACCTTGAAGTATTTGCTTAATGCCATCCTGTCCAAAGCTTCAACCATGCATCTCCT
The DNA here is from genome assembly GCA_902687465.1 of Secale cereale. Classification (NCBI taxonomy): domain Eukaryota; kingdom Viridiplantae; phylum Streptophyta; class Magnoliopsida; order Poales; family Poaceae; genus Secale; species Secale cereale. The sequence continues at coordinate 137,034,872 of LR738709.1, forward strand.
ATCCAGGGAGGAAGCCACAGCGCAGGGTATACCTGCTGTCCGAACTGCATCCAACCATTCTCTCAATCCTTCTACTGGGGTGTCAAGCTGAATGACAAGGATTTCAGACAGTCAGGGGAAATCATAGAGTAAGTCAAACCCTACTCAATGCAAGAAAGAGAAAATTTACTTTGAAGAGGCTTTCATAGTAAAGCTCTATAAGTCGTGCCTTCAACCTTTCCATTTGATCGTCCTCTTTTGCCCAATACAAAACCTGGTAACCACAAGTAGAATTGATACTTAAGTACCAGTGCCCTATTCAAGCGAAGGCATTGGAGCGACAAAAAAGGGGGGTGCTAAAAGGGAACATATAAATTTTCTAACATATTTTTTGCAGCTAAAATATTTCTGTACCTTGAATTTCCAGATGATAATGTAGGCTTGGTATAAAAGATTCAAAAGATACATCCACCGAAACACACGCATACCTTTCTAAGGACATGGTCAGCAGCACCATGAATAATACTTTTTTGGATATGAGCAGCAGTAGGGATGTCCTTCCCTGCGCAAGATAAATTACATTAGTATGTGTTTACCAACGTCATATAGCAATATGCGACTATGTTTACAAAAACAATACCTTCCTCCAAAGCAAGCTGTCTCCAAGCATCCAACTTTAGTGAGTCTGTGTCAGCCTAAGAGAACAGAAAAGAGCATCAAATGTTGGTCAATCAGTGAAGCAGTAATGACATAGCGGCAACCTATACACACAATACGAAGATTCACCTACAAATGAAACTACATAACAAAGAATCCTGTAATGCAATTGAACCAGGGAAATGTTGAATTATGTACAAGTATAGTTTGCTTGGACTATTGCTGCAATTAATAACTGGAGACGAGCAAGTATTTCCAAAATGCCATTTCAAACACACGGTGTGACTAGCTATTGCATTATGATACACTAACACAAGACAAAAACTCACAATAACATTGTCCCATGAGAAAATTAGACCAAATGCTTCATCCGGCTTCATAGCATGCCTTATCCTTTGAAGGAAGCATTCTTGCAATTTTTCGTTCAGATAATCCTGAAAGGTAGAAGAAAGCTCATCCACTAAAGTGACATAACAGATAAATGATAGGTTGCTAATAGCACATAATGGCATAATAGCAAGTGGTCTATCATGACATATGCTTACCACATCGATATTGAGTGGTCCGTCCATCCTGAAAGTCTCAAAGCCTTCCCCATATTCAGCTCCAATTGTCTAACAGAAATAAATGCATAATCTTTTTAATCAGTAACAGATAAAGTTTAAAAGAAGATTCACTAATCCTGCAGAAACTGTATTTAGTGAACCAGTATTAAACTAGCTACAGAAGGGTTCAGTTGTATAGCATACTACGGCTCCCACAGTGATGGCGATCCAGAGAAAGAATTCGCAAGGAACTTGATAAAAAAGGGCTAGTAAACACTGATCTGCTCCACTGATCAGCTAACAGATGAAACCATGAATTAGTCAAAGAAGCACCTCACTGACTAATCCAGCATCAACCTATATGAAACAAATGTATCTAGTGGTATTAATAATTCACTGGCAAAACCATGGAACTATCATAGATCCACTTTACTTGACCTAATTACATGAAACTCACTTGACTAAACTAAAATGGAAGAAATGAACAAACCCGAGAAGCTAGATAGCCCAACTCTAGCCTACCACATCTATAGTAACCCCGTAACCATATCCGTAGTACTACTATTTCTCCAAGGAAATAAGTGTGCAGTCTGTAACCCGGAGCAGGGTCAGCAAGTTCGCTGAGAGGCTAATCCGGAGCGCACACAGAGCTAATTCAATGCTAACAGCATCTAATTGGACATTTGCACCCAGGGGAAGTCTGGGTTCTTGAAAATCAAATGAATATACTAATCAAGAAAGCTGCTTTATTAATCCAAAAAAGGATTTTATTTCTTTAATCAACCAAGAAACTCTCACCTCCTCGACGAAGACCTTGCCTGGGAGGGGCGGGAAGGCATCAAACCCCGACGCCATCCTCCGCATCCGCATCTGCCTCCCATTTCTTGCTCTCTGCGCAGAAAGGAAAATAAATCAGGGAAAGGATGCGAGAAAACACACAAAAAAGAGAAGAAAAAAATCGGCTTAGAGGACGCGGGTACTGCTTACGGCGAACCGGAGACTGGGGCACGGCGCGCGAGGGGAGGAGGAGGACGACGGAGCCGAGGGGAACGGCGAAGGAGATGTGGCGGTGCGGAAGCTGCAGGACTCCATGGAAATGGGAAGGGGAAAGAGGCGAGGGTAGAGACGGATGGAGTGAAGGGTTTTCTTTTGGGATATGTCACGCTTTTCTTTTTCTTTTCTTTTTTGAGCCTATATTGGTTTTGATTTTTCTGGCTGGAAACTAGAAATTTGGAAACTTCAAAATTGAAAAAAATTATTGTTTGGGAAAACAAAATATGAAATCTAACTTAGCTAAAAGAATTGTCTGTGTAATTATCTTGGATTTTTTTATGTGTGTTTCATATTTACACTAGGAGATACTCCATCCATCTAGAAATATCTGTCGCTTGTCGGAGAAATGGATTACAAGTATTTCCGTACAGAAGAGTATTTAGCACTAAATAATGAAGATGGTGTGTAGATGAAAAATACTCCCTTTGTTTCAAAATAAGTGTCTCGATGTTAATATAACTTTGTATTATAGTGTTTTTTACAATCATTTTAAACTAAAGTTGACACAAAGCCTGCTGTCCCGTTTTAAGACAACTACTCCCTCCGTTCACTTTTATAAGTCATTTCAGACATAAGAAAATGAACTAATTTACACACTGTCTGAAATGTCTTCAAGGACTTATAAAAGTGAACAGAGGGAGTATTATTTTCCTTTTCTGTGGAGATATTTAAGGCCAATTTTTGTTGTCCTCAGCTGTACAGATGGTGCTTTGGTTTGACCGTTCAAACAGTTGCGGGATCTCTTTTCTTTTTTTTTCTCAACAAGCGGTGCAACAAATCTAACAAGTCACTGTCAAAAATACAACTAATGAACCAGAGTACAAAACAATCACATCTGTAAAATCCACATCACACATGCTCTTATCTGCATTAGTAGTCTCACGATATTGGCAACCACAACAACAACTTGAACTAAGAGATAAACACGGAATATGCTACACGCTACAAAGTTTTAAGTATCTGCGATGAGTTCCCTTGACAAAAAGTTATCTCTTAGTATGAAATAAAATAATATATTTTCCACTCCTCTGAAAGTGGTCATTTTAAATCTGTTCCATGGTCTCCCAAATGCAACTTTGACCACCACCACTACTACTACTATTATATGTATATAAAACTAAAAGGATGTTTGGGGACCGAATGAATTTTGGTAATTAAGAACGAGCAACTAAATAAATGATACGCGTCTCATATTTATTGATCGTCAAGCATCAACAATTCCCGTTCTGATGGTGTATATCTAGTTTTGTGGGAGGACGCGTGAAAGTGCGTCTTCGTTGGATCTTATGGGATTCAGTATGTGCTGGTCTTCTATGGATCCATTTGAATCAGGTCTTCATTCATTTTCATTTGTGTGTTTGCGGGTTGATCCTTCCAATCTACGACTTTCTTCATCGATGATGATTGCTGCTCTGGTGCGCTGGTCTTGTGGGGCCTTAGCATGACGATTTTCCGACTGTCTGCTACAACAATGTTTGCACTGCTCCGGCGAGGGATGGACGATGACGGCAGCGCGCCTTCGGCTCGCTCCAGTGCTTATAGTTGTCTCTCAGTGGTCCACATACCTAGTTGTATTTTTTATTATCTCTGGTGTTCTTTATACTACCATGATTGAGAATGAATAGATTAAAAGTTTTTCGCAGAAAAAAAATCAGCAATTCCCAAAAGGGATGTCAAAATATGTGGTTTACTGAAAGTTAAGCTTCTTGTTCTTCACTATTTCACCAATTATGTGACCGGAAAAGCTAAAATCCGAACGATCGAACTTTCGCTACAGACCCGAACGACCCGTGCGTTGTTGGATCTGGATCGCGCGATCGTGATTTTTTAGTGGAAACCAATTGTATATCCTACGTGTGCCCGCAACATCTCTGTCTCTACTATTATTAAACGAGAGAACATATTCAACACTAAACGCACCCAGCCTGATCTACACATAATATTCCCGGTTAATTGGAGCCTCACGATCAGATCGCTTAATTAGATCTATCTCTACTATTGTTAAACAAGAGAACATAGTCAACACTAAACGCACCTAGCCTAATCTACACATAATATTCCCAGTCAATTGGAGCCTCATGATCAAATCGCCTAATTAGATCTAGCCATCACGATTACACCAACCCACAACCCAAGTGCGTTTACCAGTTTTTCAGGGTGAACGAAAACTCTGGCAACGCCCGCACCAGGGAAACAGCCCACGCCGACAGAAAGGAAAAAGGAAACATCCCACATCCAGTTTACACGGAGAGTCATATACGGAAACAAATCAGCTGAAAGGGCATGCCCCTTCCTATGTGGTTTTGGTGATTGATGACAATGCGTTTGCGGACTAATCGTGTGTGCCAAGTATTTCAGAGATGAATCCAGAGGCACGAGACGATCATCTACCCTCCGAGTTATCAGCTCAAGACGTGTCGTCTTCCTAGGCTTGTGTTTTGGTGGACTTGAGTCGTAGGAGACACCGTACTATCAAGGGGGGTCCACATTGGAAAGACGAGGGTGGAATCATCACGTACACTCTATTTTGGCACCCACATCGTCTCTCCTTTCCTTGGGGATCTCCACATCTTTCTGTGTTGATCTTGTCTGTAGGGCGCGGTAGTAGCGTGGCCAGGGCGGTAGTACCGCCTATGCGCTCTAAGCGGTAGTACCGCTGAAGAATCACCATAGTACCGGTTGGGTGTATGCGCGGCCGTACCGTCGCAGCTAGGCTCCACCTCCGCGTCGATTCGAGACGAGTATTTATCGTGTTGGGTTCTACGGTAGTAGCAACGGTAGTACCGCTACCACCACCGCGGCTACTACCGCTCCTCCCCTCCATGCCTCGTCCCTAACACAAGGCGGTAGTACCGCTGGGGGTTGCGGTAGTATCGCTGGCACCAGCGGTAGTACCGCTCTGTGCGGGCGGATAAGGGGGTAACGGTTCACTCTTCTCCTCTACTATATAAAGGGTTCTTCTTCCTCTAGAAGAACTACCTCTTCTCCCCCAAGCTCCATTGTTGCTCAAAAAGCTCATTTTTGCCTGATCTCTCTCCCTAGCCAATCAAACTTGTTGATTTCTAGGGATTGGTTGAGAAGGCCCAGATCTACACTTCCACCAAGAGAAATTTGATTACCCCACTATTCCCTTACGGATCTTATTAATCTTGGGTGTTTGAGCACCCTAGACGGTTGAGGTCACCTCGGAGCCATATCCATTGTGGTGAAGCTCTATGGTTTCGTTGGGAGCCTCCAGTTCAGTTGTGGAGAGAGCCCCAACCTAGTTTGTAAAGGTTCGGTTGCCGCCTTCAAGGGCACCAATAGTGGAATCACGGCATCTCACATTGTGTGAGGGCGTGAGGAGAATAGGGTGACCCTAGTGGATTCTTGGGGAGCATTGTGCCTCCACACCGCTCCAACGGAGACGTACTTCCCCTCAAAGGGAAGGAACTTAGGTAACACATCCTCGTCTTCACCGACTCCACTTTTGGTTATCTCTATCATTTACTTGTGCAAGCTTTATTGTGTTGGTATCTTGTGCTTGCTTGCGTATTTATCTGTGTTGCATCATATATGTTCTCACCTAGTTGCATTTCTAGACAACCTATATTGTTGCTAACTTTAATTTGGTCAAGAAAAGCTAAAAATAATTAGTTGCCTATTCAGCCCCCCCTCTAGTCAACCATATCGATCCTTTCAATTGGTATCAGAGCCTCGTCTCTTTTTTAAGGACTTTACCGTCCAAAGAGTATGGGTGACAACCTAGTCGAGACGGAGGGACACTCCGGTGGAACTCCGTCCTTGCCTACGTCCGATGGGGGAACCTCAGTCTCTCGTGAGGAGTTCAATGTGGCTATGGACACATTGAAAGACTCACTGGCGACCGAGGTCAAAGGCACGTTCAAAGAATTTCTTGAGGGACTTAAATTACCCACCGCACCGTTGGAAGTGGTTTGTCTCGCTACCAACGTGTCGGATGCTATTCCCGACAAGGGAGAAGCTAGTAGTGAGCAAGTCCCAGTGACTAAGAATGGGAGTGGGATTTTTGCTCACTTTGCGCCTCCCATCAATTATGGAGGACCCGTTCCTACTCCGCATTTAAATTCAGTTGGACCTTCTCCTAAGTTTATAAAAAAATGATTTTGCTACTTGGATGTTTCATTTTAAACGTCATTTAAATCATTGTTCTACTAATCTTTGGAGAATCATTGAGCTAGGTTTCTACCCGCATGATCCTTACAACTTAACTCCAAGAGAAGCTGCGGATCATCAATTCAACGAGTCCGTTCTTTGCATTCTTCAAGAGGCTATCCCTCCCGAAGACATTGCACATCTTCGACCCTTCTCTGTGGCCACGGAAGCATGGGAGCATGTTGGTTCCTTGTACAAGGGAAGCACATGCATTCAACGCTCAAACTATGAAGTTGTGCAAGATGAAGCCGATGAGTTTACCATGATCGAAGATGAAGATCCCCATGAACTTTATCAAAGATTAACCACTCTTGCGGTTTCACTTCGAGATCATGGGAGCAAGGATACGGATGACAATTGGATCAAGCGCAAATTTCTCAAGGCCATGATGCCTTATCACAAGGCCATGTCCTCCGTCATCCGTCAAAGACCGGACTTCCACACTTTGTCCTCAAGTGAAGTGTTGGATGAGTTTGTTGTCATGAGGATCTTGGATAAGACCGCCAACAATGTGGTGTTACGAGCTGAATGATCAAAGAAGCCCGATCTTGGTTGAAGGCCAAAGTTTGTGTGGAAGAGGAGGATGAAGAGGATGAAGATGAGTGTTGCCCCGAAGACACCAAATATGCCTATCATGAGCACATGGCTCTTGCCTCAAGGCAATTTTGGGGCTACAAGAATAACTCAAGGCCCAACTTCAACAAGAACAATTCAAGTGGCCTCAAGGGCAAGCAACGAGTGAGGACGTGCTACAATTATGGCAATGTGAGTCACTTTGTTGTAGATTGCCCATATGAGAAAAGAGAAGACAACGGAGGCAAGCTTATCCGGAAGGACAAGGCCAAGTCTTATCCCAACAAGAACAACTTCAACAAGAAGACTCCTCCCAGAGGATTGGTGGCCCAAGAAGAATATGTTGAGGACGATGATGATTAAGAAGATGATGAGATGGTCACTATGGCCACCATTGCTATTGCAACAACTCCACGATCATACCTCTTCGACTCACCAAATGAGAACATCATCGCCAAGTGCCTCATGGCTAAGGCCACCAACAAGGTAACCCCCAACATCAACTCTACCATCACCTCTAATCCTTCATTGACGGATTGTATTGATGAGAGTGAGGGGGCGGAGGAGGAGGAAAATGAATTTGAGTTGTTTATGAGTAAACACAAGGGCAAACCGAAGAAGCACTTCGTTGCTCTCTTGGAACAACTTGGTGAAGCCAACGACTGTTGGGAACGTAGTATTTCAAAATTTTCATATGATCACGCAAGATCTATTGACTAGAAGCATAGCAACGAGCGGGGAGAGTGTGTCTACTTACCCTCGTAGACCGAAAGCGGAAGCGTCTAGGGACGCGGTTGATGTAGTCGAACGTCTTCGCGATCCAACAGATCCAAGCACCGAACGTACGGCACCTCCGCGTTCAGCACACGTTCAGTTCGATGACGTCCCACAAGCTCTTGATCCAGTTGAGCGTCACGGGAGAGTTACGTCAGCACAACGGCGTGGTGACGGTGATGATGAAGCTGCCGACGCAGGCCTTCGCCTAAGCACTGCAACGATATGACCAAGGTGTGTAACTGTGGAGAGGGGCACAACACACGGCTAAGACAAATCTTGGAGTGCCTTTGGGGTGCCCCCTGCCCACATATATAAAGGAGGGAGGAGGAGGAGGCCAGCCCTAGAGGGGGCGCGCCAAGTGTGGGCAGTCCTAGTAGGATTCCCCTTTTTCCTTTCCAGAGTAGGAGAGAAGAAAGAGGGAAAGAGAGAGGGAGTAGGAAAGGGCAAGGGGGGGGGGCTTTCCCTTAGTCCAATTCGGACCCAGGGGCGCGTGCCTCCTTCCCTTTGGCCTGCCTCCTCTATTCCCGTATGGCCCAATAAGGCCCAAATACTTCTCCTGGCGAACTCCCGTAACTCTCCGGTACTCCGAAAAATACCCGAATCACTCGGAACCTTTCCGATGTCCGAATATAGCCTTCCAATATATCGATCTTTACATCTCGACCATTTCGAGACTGTTCATCATGTCCATGATCTCATCCGGGACTCCGAACAAACGTTGGTCATCAAATCACATAACTCATAATACAAATCGTCATCAAACATTAAGTGTGCGGACCCTACGGATTCGAGAACTATGTAGACATGACCGAGACTCATCTCCGGTCAATAACCAATAGCGGAACCTGGAAGATCATATTGGTTCCTACATATTCTACGAAGATCTTTATCGGTCAAACCGCATAACAACATACGCTGTTCCCTTTGTCATCAGTATGTTACTTGCCCGAGATTCGATCGTTGGTATCATCATACCTAGTTAATCTCATTACCGGCAAGTCTTTTTACTCGTTCAGTAATACATCATCTCGCGACTAACTCATTAGTCATGTGCTTGCAAGGCTTATTATGATGTGTATTACCGAGAGGGCCCAGAGATACCTCTTCGACACTCGGAGTGACAAATCCTATTCTCAATCTATGCCAACACCACAAACACCGTTGGAGACACCTGTAGAGCATCTTTATAATCACCCAGTTACATTGTGGCGTTTGATAGCACACAAGGTGTTCCTCGATATTCAGGAGTTGCATAATCTCATAGTCATAGGAACATGTATAAGTCATGAAAAAAGCAATAGCAGTAAAAGTAAACGATCAAGTTGCTAAGCTAACGGATGGGTCTTGTCCATCACATCATTCTCCTAATGATGTGATCCCGTTGATCAAATGACAACTCATGTCTATGGCTAAGAAACATACCCATCTTTGATCAATGAGCTTGTCTAGTAGAGGCATACTAGGGACACTCTGTTTTATCTATGTATTCACACATGTACTAAGTTTCCGGTTAATACAATTCTAGCATGAATAAAAGACATTCATCATGATATATAAGGAAATATAAATAACAACTTTATTATTGCCTCTAGGGCATATTTCCTTTAGTCTCCCACTTGCACTAGAGTCAATAATCTAGTTCACATCGTTATGTGATTTAATACCGATAATTCACATCGTTATGTGAATAACACCCATAGTTCACATCGCCATATGACCAGCACCCGAAGGGTTTACTAGAGTCAATAATCTAGTTCACATCCCCATGTGATTAACACCCAAAGAGTACTAAGGTGCGATAATGTTTTGCTTCGTGAGAGAAGTTTAGTCACCGGGTCTGTTACATTTAGATCCCTGTGTATTTTGCAAATTTCTATGTCTACAATGCTCTGCATGGAGCTACTCTAGCTAATTGCTCTCACTTTCAATACGCATCCAGATTGATACTTAGAGTTATCTGGATTAGTGTCAAAGCTTGCATCGGCGTAACTCTTTACGACGAACTATTTATCACCTCCATAATCGAGAAACATTTCCTTAGTCATCCAGTAACTAAGGATAATTTTGACCGCTATCCAGTGATCTACTCCTGGATCACTTTTGTACCTCCTTGCCAAACTCATGGCAAGGTGCCCAACAGGTTTGGTACATAGCATGGCATACTTTAGAGAACCTATGACTGAGACATAGGGAATGACTTTCATTCTTTCTCTATCTTCTGCTGTGGTCGAGTTTTGAGTCTTACTCAACTTCATACCTTACAAATCAGGCAAGAACTCCTTCTTTGACTGGTCCGTTTTTGAACTACTTCAAAATCTTATCAAGGTATCTACTAATCGAAAGTCTTATCAAGCGTCCTGATCTATCTTTATAGATCTTGGTGCCCAATATGTAAGCAACTTTACCAAGGTCTTTCATTGAAAAAACTCCTTTAAAACAATCCTTTATGCTTTACAGAAAATTCTACATCATTTCCGATCATCGATATGTCATTCACATATACTTATCAGAAATGTTGTAGTGCTCCCACTCACTTTCTGCAAATACAGGCTTCACCGTAAGTCTGTATAAAACTATATGCTTTGATCAACTTATCAAAGCGTATATTCCAACTTCGAGATGCTTGCACCAGTCCATAGATGGATCGCTGGAGCTTGCACATTTTTTAGCATCATTAGGATTGACAAAACCTTCTGGTTGCACATATACAACTCTTCTTTAATAAATCTATTAAAGAACGCAGTTTTGTTATCCATTTGCCAGATTTCATAAAATGCGGTAATTGCTAACATGATTCGGACAGACTTAAGCATCGCTACGAGTGAGAAAATCTCATCATAGCCAACACCTTGAACTCTTCGAAAACCTTTCGCAACAAGTCGAGCTTTGTAGACAGTAACATTACCATCGGCGTCAGTCTTCCTCTTACAAATCCATTTATTTTTAATGGCTTGTCGATCATCGGACAAGTCAACCAAAGTCCACACTTTGTTCTCATACATGGATCCCATCTTAGATTTCATGGCCTCAAGCCATTTTGCGGAATCTGGGCTCATCATCGCTTCATCATAGTTCGTAGGTTCATCATGGTCTAGTAACATGACTTCCAGAACTGGGTTGCCGTACCACTCAGGCGCAGAACGCACTCTGGTTGACCTACGAAGTTCAGTAGTAACTTGATCTGAAGTTTCATGATCATCATCATTAGCTTCCTCTCTGATTGGTGTAGGAATCACTAGAACTAATTTCTGTGATGTACTACTTTCCAATTTGGGAGAAGGTACAATTACCTCATTAAGTTCCACTTTCCTCCCACTCACTTCTTTCGAGAGAAACTCCTTCTCTAGAAAGGATCCATTCTTAGCAGCGAATATCTTGCCTTCGGATATGTGATAGAAGGTGTACCCAACAGTTTCCTTTGGGTATCCTATGAAGACACATTTCTCCGACTTGGGTTCGAGCTTATCAGGTTGAAGCTTATTCACATAAGCATCGCAACCCCAAATTTTGAGAAACAACAACTTTGGTTTCTTGCCAAACCACGGTTCATAAGGCGTCGTCTCAACGGAATTAGATGGTGCCCTTATTTAACGTGAATGCAGCTGTCTCTAATGCATAACCCAAAACGATAGTGGTAGATCGGTAAGAGACATCATAGATCGCACCATATCCAATACAGTACGGTTACGACGTTCGGACACACCATTACGCTGCGGTGTTCTGGGTGGCGTGAGCTGTGAAACTATTCCACATTGTTTTAAATGAAGACCAAACTCGTAACTCAAATATTCGCCTTCGCGATCAGATCGTAGAAACTTATTTTTCTTGTTACGATGATTCTCTACTTCACTCTAAAATTCTTTGAACTTTTCAAATGTTTCAGACTTGTGCTTGATCAAGCAGATATACCCATATCTGCTCAAATCATCAGTGAAGGTCAGAAAATAATGATACCCGCCGCGAGCCTCAACACTCATCGGTCCACATACATCAATATGTATGATTTCCAACAAATCAGTTGCTCATTCCATTGTTCCAGAGAACGGAGTTTTAGTTATCTTACCCATGAGGCATGGTTCGCAAGCACCAAGTGATTCATAATCAAGTGATTCCAAAAGCCCATCACCATGGAGTTTCTTCATGCGCTTTACACCAATATGACCTAAACGGCAGTGCCACAAATAAGTTGCACTATCATTATCAACTTTGCATCTTTTGGCTTCAATATTATGAATATGTGTATTACTACGATCGAGATCCAACAAACTGTTTTCATTGGGTGTTTGACCAATGAAGGTTTTATTCATGTAAACAGAATAACAATTATTCTATGACTTTAAATGAATAACCGTATTACAACAAACATGATCAAATCATATTCATGCTCAATGCAAATTCCAAATAACATTAGTTTAGGTTCTACACTAAGCCCGAAAGTATAGGGAGTGTGCGATGATGATCATATCAATCTTGGAACCACTTCCAACACACATCGTCACTTCACCTTTAACTAGTCTTTGTTCATTCTGCAACTCTCGTTTCGAGTTACTAATTTGAGCAACTGAACAAGTATCAAATACCCAAGGGTTGCTATGAACACTAGTAAAGTACACATCAATAATCTGTATATCAAATATACCTTTGTTCACTTTGCCATCCTTCTTATCCGCCAAGTATCTAGGGCAGTTCCACTTCTAGTGACCATTTCCTTTGCAGTAGAATCACTTAGTTTCAGGCTTGAGTTTAGCTTTGGGTTTCTTCACGGGAGTGACAACTTGCTTGTCATTCTTCTTGAAGTTCCCCTTCTATCCCTTTGCCCTTTTCTTGAAACAAGTGGTCTTGTTAACCATCAACACTTGATGCTCTTTCTTGATTTCTACCTTCGCCGATTTCAGCATTGCAAAGAGCTCGGGAATTACTTTCTTCATCCCTTGCATATTATAGTTCATCACGAAGTTCTACTAACTTGGTGATAGTGACTAGAGAACTTTGTCAATTACTATCTTATCTGGAAGATTAACTCCCACTTGATTCAAGCAATTGTAGTACCCAGACAATCTGAGCACATGCTCACTGGTTGAGCTATTCTCCTCCATCTTGTAGGAAAAGTACCATCAGAGGTCTCATACCTCTCGACACGGACATGAGTATGAAATACTAATTTCAACTCTTGGAACATCTTATATGCTCCGTGGCATTCAAAACGTTTTTGATGTCCCGGTTCTAAGCCGTAAAGCATGGTGCACTAAACTATTAAGTAGACATTATATTGAGCTTTGCCAAACGTTCATAACGTTTGCATCTGCTCTCGCAATAGATCTGTCACCTAGCGGTGCATCAAGGACATAATACTTCTGTGCAGGAATGAGGATAATCCTCAGATCACGGACCTAGTCCGCATCATTGCTACTAACATCTTTCAACTTAGTTTTCTCTAGGAACATTACAAAAACATAGGGGAGCTATAACGCGAGCTATTGATCTACAACATAATTTGCAAATACAACCAGAACTAAGTTCATGATAAATTAAAGTTCAATTAATCATATTACTTAAGAACTCCCACTTAGATAGACATCCATCTAGTCATCTAAATGATCACGTGATCCAAATCAACTAAATCATGTCCGATCATCACGTGAGATGGAGTAGTTTTCAATGGTGAACATCTTATGTTGATCATATCTACTATATGATTCACGCTCGACCTTTCGGTCTCTAGTGTTCCGAGGCCATGTATGTACATGCTAGGCTCGTCAAATTTAACCCGAGTATTGTGCATGTGCAAAACTGTCTTACTCCCGTTGTATTTGAACGTAGAGATTATCACACCTGATCATCACATGGTGTCTCGGCACGATGAACTTTTGCAACGGTGCATACTCAGGGAGAACACTTGTACCTTGAAATTTTTGTAAGGGATCATCTTATAATGCTACCGCCGTACTAAGCAAAATAAGAAGCATAATAAGATAAACATCACATGCAATCAAAATATGTGACATGATATGGTCATCATCATCTTGTGCTTTTGATCTCCATCTCCAAAGCTTCGTCATGATCTCCATCGTCACCGGCTTGACACCATGATCTTCATCGTAGCGTCGTGGTCGTCTCACCAATTATTGCTACCACTACTATCGCTAACTCATAGTGATAAAGTAAAGCAATTACATGACCTTCGCAATTTATACAATAAAGAGACAACCATACGGCTCCTGATGATCATCTCATACAATAACGTATAACTCATCACGTCTTGAACATATCACATCACAACAAGGCCTGCAAAAACAAGTTAGACGTCCTCTACTTTGTTGTTGCAAGTTTTACGTGGCTGCTATGGGCTTAGCAAGAACCGTTCTTACTTACGCATACAAAAACCACAATGATTTTTCGTCAAGTATGTGTTGTTTTAACCTTCACAAGGACCGGGCGTAGCCACACTTGATTCAACTAAAGTTGGAGAAACTGACACCCGCCAGCCACCTGTGTGCGAAGCACGTCGGTAGAACCAGTCTCGCGTAAGCGTACGCGTAATGTCAGTCCGGGCCGCTTCATCCAACAATACCGCCGAATCAAAGTATGACATGCTGGTAAGCAGCATGACTATTATCGCCCACAACTCATTGTGTTCTACTCGTGCATATCATCTACGCATAGACCTGGATCATGATGCCACTGTTGGGGAACGTAGTATTTCAAAAATTTCCTACGATCACGCAAGATCTATCTACTAGAAGCATAGCAACGAGCGGGGAGAGTGTGTCTACGTACCCTCGTAGACCGAAAGCGGAAACGTCTAGTGACGCGGTTGATGTAGTCGAACGTCTTTGCAATCCAACCAATCCAAGCACCGAACGTACGACACCTCCGTGTTCAACACACGTTCAGCTCGATGACGTCCCACAAGCTTTTGATCCAGTTGAGCATCATGGGAGAGTTTCGTCAACACGACGGCGTGGTGACGGTGATGATGAAGCTACCGATGCAGGGCTTCGCCTAAGCACTGCAACGATATGACCGAGGGGTGTAACTGTGGAGAGGGGCACCGCACACGGCTAAGACAAATCTTGGAGTGCCTTTGGGGTGCCCCCTACCCACGTATATAAAGGAGGGAGGAGGAGGAGGCCAGCCCTAGAGTGGGCACGCCAAGTGTGGGGAGTCCTACTAGGACTCCCAAGTCCTAGTAGGATTCCCCTTTTTCCTTTCCAGAGTAGGAGAGAATAACGAGGGAAAGAGAGAGGGAGTAGGAAAGGGCAAGGGGGGAGCGCCCCCCTTTCCCTTAGTCCAATTCGGACCCATGGGGGGGCGCCTCCTTCCCTTTGGCCTGCCTCCTCTATTCTCATATGGCCCAAAAAGGCCCAAATACTTCTCCTCGCGAATTCCCGTAACTCTCCGGTACTCCGAAAAATACCTGAATCACTCGGAACCTTTCTGATGTCCGGATATAGCCTTCAAATATATCGATATTTATGTCTCGGCCATTTCGAGACTGTTCGTCATGTTCGTGATCTCATCCGGGACTCCGAACAAACGTCGGTCATCAAATCACATAACTCATAATACAAATCGTCATCAAACATTAAGCGTGCGGACCCTACGGGTTCGAGAACTATGTAGACATGACCGAGACTCATCTCCTATCAATAACCAATAGCGGAACCTAGATGCTCATATTGGTTCCTACATATTCTACGAAGATCTTTATCGGTCAAACCGCATAACAACATACGTTGTACCCTCTGTCATCGGTATGTTACTTGCCCGAGATTCGATCGTCGGTATCACCATACCTAGTTAATCTCGTTACTGGCAAGTCTCTTTACTCATTCCGTAATACATCATCTCGTGACTAACTCATTAGTCATTTGCTTGCAAGGCTTATTATGATGTGTATTACCGAGAGGGCCCAAAGATACCTCTCAGACACTCGGAGTGACACATCCTATTCTCGATCTATGCCAACACCACAAACACCTTTGGAGACACCTGTAGAGCATCTTTATAATCACCCAGTTACGTTGTGACGTTTGATAGCACACAAGGTGTTCCTCCGGTATTCGGGAGTTGCATAATCTCATAGTCATAGGAACATGTATAAGTCATGAAGAAAGCAATAGCAGTAAAACTAAACGATCAAGTTGCTAAGCTAACGGATGGGTCTTGTCCATCACATCATTATCCTAATGATGTGATCCCGTTGATCAAATGACAACTCATGTATATGGCTACGAAACATACCCATCTTTGATCAATGAGCTTGTCTAGTAGAGGCATACTAGGGACACTCTATTTTGTCTATGTATTCACACATGTACTAAGTTTCTGGTTAATACAATTCTAGCATGAATAAAAGACATTCATCATGATATATAATGAAATCTAAACAACAACTTTATTATTGCCTCTAGGGCATATTTCCTTCAATGACATGATGGAGGCTCACGAGGAGACCGTTTCTAAAATGGAGGGTCATAGTTTGAGACTATGCCGATGAGATATCGGATCTCTCTAATGCTCTTGAGGAAGAGCGTGGTATTCGATTGGCTCTTGAGGAGTCACACAACGATGATCATGCTAAATTAAAGAAAAATCTTGATCATGCTTTAGTTGTCTCTTGTGTGCTCAATTCCGAGAAGGCAAAGCTTGTGGTTGACCATGCTAGACTCAAGGAGGAGTTTGTTACGCTTGACAAGGCTCACAAGGTCTTGAAGAGTGTACATACTAGCCTCAAAGAGTCTCATGATCAACTTCAAGTTTCACTAACCAAGGAGAAAGCTACCTTTCCTCGCATGGTTTTAATTGATAATACAAATGCTACTAGCCCATGTTGCGAGCATGTGCATCTTGTTGAAGAGAATGCCAAGTTGAAGAAGCAACTTGAGAAAGGCTTTGTGTCTTGTATACAAGGTGAGAAGAACCTCAACGATCTTTTGAGCAATCAAAAGGAAGTTGTGGCGAAGGAAGGAATTGGGTTTGATCCCAAGCCCAAGAAGAAGAAGAACGACAAGACCAAGGAACGTCCTCGTCTCAAGCAAACCTTTGTAAAAGAGGGAGAGGTTGCTCCTAAGAAGAAGAACATTTTCAAGAGTGGTGGAGTCAAGAAAAACACTGCCACGCCATCCAACAAAGCCGACGACTTTAACCCTTCTTATGTTCTATGCCGTGCTAGTGATGGACATGTTTTTGCTAAATTTGTTGGTTCTTCTTATGAGTACATTGAATGGTCTATTTGGGTTCCTAAGACCCTTGTTACTAACCTCAAAGGACCCATTACAAAATGGGTACCTAAATCCAAGCATTGATCTCTTGTAGGAGTTTGCTTCCGGTGGGGGATCATGGTTGCTCGATAGTGGAGCCACAAATCATATGACCGAAAGCAAAGACTTGGTGTTGGACGTGCACCAAGGTTCATCTATGGCCACCAATTTGGAATGGGGTTATGCTTCATCTTCTAAGGTATTGGGGCTTGGCAAGGTTGTTGTTTCTCATGATCTCACGATCGAGAAAGTCGTGTCTGTTGAGTCCCTTGCATACAATTTACTTTTTTTTCGTCAACTTGCACTCATGGGCTTTGCCACATTCTTTGATATTGATACCGTGGCCCTCTTGTGGAGCAAGAATCTTAAAGTAGCCGATGTTGGGCATGTCGAAAACGGTCTCTATGTGGTTAACTTCTCGGAGCAACCCACTAAGACCGCGACTTGCCTAATGTCTAAAGTTGATGTGGGTTGGCTTTGGCATCGCCGGCTAGCCCATGTCAATATGAGATCTTTGCAAAGTCTCCTCAAGGGGGACCATGTCCGTGGACTAAAAAATGTTAGTTTTGCCAAGGATCATGCTTGCAGTGCTTGTATTGAAGGAAAGTTACATGAGAAGGCTCACCCTCCCACGACTATCATCTACTCAAAAAGACCGTTAGAGATCCTTCACATGGATCTCTTTGGGCCTCCATCCTTTGATGGTCTTGGGGGTAGAAAGTATTGCTTGGTGATTGTAGATGATTATTCAAGATACACCTGGGTATACTTCTTCAAGAGGAAGAGTGAGACCCAACAAACCGTCATCAACTTTGCAAATGAAGCTCAACGACAACATGATGCAAAGATCTTGATGATTCGAAGTGACAACGGCATCGAGTTCAAGAACTACACCTTGGATGAGTTTCTTAGTGATGAGGGGATCAAGCATCAATATGCCGCACCGTATACCCCTCAACAAAATGGTGTGGCGGAGAGAAAGAACCGGACATTGATGGACGCGGCAAGGACCATGATGGCGGATTTCAAGTCTCCGTACAACTTTTGGGCCGAAGCCATCAACACCGCTTGTCATGCATCCAATCGGCTCTATCTCCGCAAAGGCTTGAACAAGACTCCATATAGATACTTACCGGTAACAAGCCCAATCTCAAGTACTTCCGGGTGTTCGGTTGTAAGTGTTTCACAGTCAAGAAAGGTGCTTGTTTGTCTAAATTTGAAGCTAGAGCTCATGAGGGCATATTTGTTGGTTATGCTACAAACTCTCATGCTTACCGTGTCCTCAACAAGTCCAATGAACTCATTGAGGAGACGCATAACATAGAGTTTGATGAGAATAACGGCTCCCAAGTGGAGCAAAGTGGTACTTGTGATGTAGGTGATGAAATTCCTCCCCAAGCCATAAGAAGAATGGGTGTTGGTTATATCATACTCATTGAGGAACCCCTTGTGGCCGAAGGAGAAGGACAATGTTCCACTCAAGTGGAACCATCACCAACCCAAGACCCACACGCTTCCGAAGAACAAAGTGAAGGCCCTCAACCGGATGAACAAGGCCAAGTGCAAGATCAACCACAAGATGGTGGTGAGCCACCAAGTGATGTACAAGGCCAAGTTCCCTCTCCCGAGCATGTTCAAGATCAAGAACAAGCTCAAGATCAAGACCAAGCTCATGACGACGCTCAAGATGATCAACTCATAGCTCCTCAATTATCTCTTGAAGAGCAATTGGAGCGTCGTGCTGCCAAAGTTGCTTCCAGGATCGGTTCTAGAGAGCATCACATGGAGAATATTCTTGGAAGCATCACAAAGGGGGTAAGCACTCGTAGACAATTAGCAAACTATTGTGCTCATCAAGATTTTGTCTCTTGTGTTGAACCTCAGAAGGTCTATAAGGCGCTCGAAGACCCCGATTGGCTCAATGCCATGCATGAAGAACTCCATAACTTCGAGCGCAACAAAGTGTGGCGTCTGGTGCCAAGGCCGAAGGAGAACCATAATGTCATGGGAACCAAGTAGATCTTTAAAAACAAGCAAGATGCTCACGAAATTGTCATCCGCAACAAGGCACGTTTGGTGGCTCAAGGCTGCTCCAAAGTCGAGGGTATCGACTACGGTGAAACCTTTGCCCCCGTCGCTCGCCTTGAATCTATTCGTTTGTTGCTTGCTTATGCTTCTCATCATAACTTTAAATTGCAACAAATGGATGTGAAAAGTGCCTTTCTTAATGGTCCTCTTAATGATTTGGTGTATGTCAAACAACCCCCGGGGTTTGAGGATCCTAAGTTCCCCAATCACGTGTATCAACTCGATAAGGCGCTCTACGGCCTTAAACAAGCCCCACATGCGTGGTATGAGCATCTTACCGAGTTGTTGCAAGATCGTGGGTTTGAAATTGGGAAAATAGACCCCACTCTTTTTACTAAGAAGGTCAAAGGGGAGTTGTTTGTATGCCAACTATATGTTGATGATATTATCTTTGGTTCACCTAACAAAGCTTTCAATGATGAGTTTGCCGCACTCATGACCGTGCAATTTGAGATGTCCATGATGGGAGAGTTGAAGTTCTTCCTTGGGTTCGAGATCAAACAAAGAAGGGAAGGAATCTTCATCAAACAAGCCAAATACACTCAATACATGCTCAAGAGGTTCAATCTAAGTGATGTCAAGTCGGCTACTACTCCAATGCCTACCAAGTGCCAACTTGACATTGATCCCAATGGTAAAGCGGTGGATCAAAAGGTATATCGTTCTATGATTGGATCCTTACTTTACCTTTGTGCATCTAGACCGGATATCATGTTGAGTGTGGGAATGTGTGCACGGTTTCACGCCTCACCTAAGGAAAGTCACTTTGTGGCAGTCAAGCGAATCTTTCGATATTTGGCTCATACCCCAAACTTTGGCTTATGGTACCCAAGAGGAGCAAACTTCAACCTTGTAGGGTTCTCGGATTTGGATTTGGCGGGAGACAAAGTGGATAGGGAGTCAACTTCCAGAGGTTGCCAATTTCTTGGTTGCTCTTTGGTGAGTTGGTCTTCCAAGAAGCAAAGTTGTGTATCTCTCTCTTTCACCGAAGCTGAGTATGTGGCAGTCGACAGTTGTTGTGCTCAACCTCTATGGATGAGGCAAACTTTAAAGGATTACGGTGTCACGTGTGACAAAGTGCCTCTTTGGCGTGACAACAAAAGTGCCATCAAGATTTCTCTCAACCCGGTGCAACACTTCAAGACGAAGCATATTGAGATTCGGTATCACTTCATCCGGGAGCATATTCGGCGAGGGTAAATAGATCTTCACTATGTCAACACCCATGATAACCTTGCAGATATCTTCACGAAGCCTTTGGATAAAGCAAGATTTCGCGAGTTAAGGCATGAGCTAAATATCATAGATTTGAGCAATGTGGATTGAAGTTGTGCACACCTCCCATTCACACCGTGTTATCTTGTTTAGATGTAGGCATGGATATAGGGGGAGTGTTGTTCTCTCAATGAACTTTCTCTCCCGTTGTTATGCAGAAATCGATCAAATCTTTCACATTCACCATTGTTGTTGGTACAAAATGTGCATTGAAGATGAGTAGTGGTCATGGGCTCAAGGTTAAAATCTTTGCAGTGCCATACCACTTCACTCAAACATAGGTGGCCTCGGCCACCGCCATCTCTTTCGAGAGGTGTGTGTTTGTTGTCGTGTTTTTATCTTTGTTTGTGTGGTTGTGTGTGTGTGTTGTTCCCTCTGATTTCCTGTGTTTTCTTCTCGTAGCTGAGTGTTTTCTCGCTAAAAGGCTCTTGGGAGCAAAATGTCAGTTTAGAGACTCTTTTTTCTGAGTTGGGCGGTACTACCGCTGGAGCGCACGGTACTACCACTTATTAACCTAAGCGATACTACCGCCCGCTCGAAGCGGTACTACCGTTGGAGGGCGAGGCTGCGGGGTTAAGTGGGAGTCGGGGAATTTTCTTTCCCTTACCCACACCCATTCACCCCCATCTCTCGTTCTCCTCTCTAATGAAGAACCTGCCGACGAGGTCGCCGGTGGGGTGCCTCCTCCGGACCGTGTTTCAACTTCTCCTTCGATGGCCCCACCCCTTCCTCAAGCCATGGATGCTGGTATTGCCCCCCGTTTCCTTCTTGTTGCTTCTAGTTTTTAGATCTAGGTTTTTAGGGGCAACGGGCATACATTCCATGATTTTTGGCCAAATCAATGCCCGAGTAAGATGGTGAAATCTTCTATACTGCTAGGATTGAACTTTGATAGGACTATTAGCCTCTCTGGTAGTACCGGATCAGACATGGTGTTTTGGGAACTGCTGTTCCTCCGCCTGGAGTGGTACTACCGCTCCGTCGGAGCGGTACTATCGCTGACAGCGGTACTACCGCTTTCCATATGCGGTACTACCACTGACAGCGGTACTGCCGCCTGTCCTATGCGGTACTACCATGGAGAGGCCATCATCCATCATAATCCTATCAAATTTTGATTCTGTTTTGCTCTTTGTCTCGTGTCTTATGCTTGTTCGTTCTCTGTGTCTTTTGTGTGTGTGTGTTTGTCTCCAGGAGATGGCCCAACGGAACACCCTGCTCGTCGCATCAACCTCGGGCGCACTACTTCAAAGCGCTATCGCACCTCTGAGGCAGCAGGTGGGTCTGCAAGTGGTTCTGTAGGGGTTCCTTCGTCAAGTGCACCACCGTCTCAGTCACAACAGTCGTCCAAGAATACTGCAGGTGGGTTCTGTAGGGGTTCGTTCGTCAAGTGCACCACCGTCTCAGTCACAACAGTCGTCCAAGAATACTGCAAAGAAGCCAACTAAGAAGGCCAAGACTGTCACTGAGATGTCAAACAAGGAAATCTGGGAGAGGCATCGGTGCAATCCCTATGAGCATGATCAAGAGCCCACCCTTGTCAACCGTACTTTCTGGAACCGCTTTCAGTATGCAACCTACTTTGATGTGATCAAGGCCAAGAATAATCTCTTTGTTGATGTGCGCTCAATTGACATTGCTCATTTGGAGAAGGACACGTCTTACTTCGGTGAAGCCCTGGAGATGTGCAACCAGCTGAACATTATCAACATCATGTCATTCGACAAGGACTTTGATGCTAATCTGGTGGCTCAGTTCTATGCCACTGTCCATCTTGGCACCGATGCAGAAATGACTTTGATGTGGATGACTAATGGTAGGCGTCTGGCGGTTAAGTGGAAAGCTTTCATGGAGCTTCTTGGTATTGAAGATCTTGGACTAGAGATTTCGGTCGGCTTTCGACCTCATCACAATGCTACCTCCACTCACAAGCAGAACCTTTGGCCATACTGCACTAAGAAGGTCAACCCTGAGACTCTAAAGGAGACGTATGAGCTGCCTGTGTTTCTGGATATCCTTCATCGCATCTTCAGGGAGACACTCTTTCATCGCATTGGGAACCAGGATATGGTCCACTCATATCTTGTGGATATGATACTTTTCTGCCAGCATTAGAAGGAACAAAACACTTGAGAAACATTGGATATCTCTCATGTCATGTGATCTGAACTGTTGTCCGCCATCTCAGAGCGTAAGTGTCTCATCTATGCTCCATATATCATGCTCCTCATTGAGAAGGCTTGGGAGCACACCTACAATGGGTACCCACTATAGACTGGCGAGCTGGTCTCTCACGAGGTCAAGAGGCTTAGGAGGAAGGATCTCTGGAACACTCCGGTCACTCAGCCTAACATCCCGGCTGATGCTGATGATTCTGAGGCAGAGGCCGGTCAGGATGATGATGATGATGAGTATATGCCATCTGGAGCTGAGCCCTCTTGGGAAAAGATGCTTACAAAGAAGATGAAGAAGATGTTCTGCATGGAGTCTCACGGTCAGTACATGGCCCATGTTTCTGAGAAGAAGTCCAGGACTCGTCACAAGGAGCTTATGCGTCAGCTTGGTGCCACAGTTGCTAGCAGATATGAGGGCCGGATCACCGATGAGGACGACTGGGTTCAGCAACACTACCACTGCACTGACTCTGACCCCGAGCAGCCCCCAGCCGATGACGGAGGTGCAGATGACCATGCAGCGGTGTGATGATGTTGTGCCTTTCTCTGCCCCTTTTCGGTGTCTCGATGCCAAAGGGGGAGAGGTGGATTTGCGTATTGTGAGTGTGTCTGTGTCTCGTGCGTTTTAGGTGCTTTGTCTTTTCTTCTCGCAAACTTTCTTTGTCTTTCTGGTTTGGTTTATGTTCTTGAGACCTAGTTACTATTTCCTTGTGTGAGACCTATGCTATCTTAATTATTTTGAGTACTCTAGTAGGTTGTGCATAATTCCTGTTCTATCCTTTCACACCTACCATGTTACCCTCTTATGTCTCCTCATTGTTAGATGTTATCGGATTATAAAATATAGGGGGGCATTGATCCTAGAGTGTGTGCTTTGCATTCCACAAGCAACTCTTTTATAGGCACACATCTAGGGGGAGCTCGTCTATATTTTGTAGTCCTTGGGGTTTGCTTACTCCTAGTATGTCGTTATATTATGTGCAAATCCCGTGTTGTCATCAATCTACCAAAAAGGGGGAGATTGAAAGGGCATGTCCCTTCCTATGTGGTTTTGGTGATTGATGAAAATGCATTTGCGTACTAATCGTGTGTGCCAAGTATTTCAGAGATGAATCCAGAGGCACGAGATGATCATCTACCCTCCGAGTTATCAGCTCAAGACGTGTCGTCTTCCTAGGCTTGTGTTTTGGTGGACTTGAGTCGTAGGAGACACCGTACTATCAAGGGGGGGTCCGCATTGGAAAGGCCAGGGTGGAATCATCACGCACACTCTATTTTGGCAGCCTCATCATCTCTCCTTTCCTTGGGGATCTCCACATCTTTCTATGGTGATCTTGTCTATAGGGCGCGGTAGTACCGTAGCGAGGGCGGTAGTACCGCTTAAGAATCGCAGTAGTACCGCTTGGGTGTATGCGCGGCAGTATCGTCGCAGCTAGGCTCCACCTCCGCGTCGATTCAAGACGAGTATTTCTCGTGTCGGGTTCTATGGTAGTAGCAGCGGTAGTACCGTTTATAAGTGGTAGTACCATTACCACCACCGCGGCTACTACCGCTCCTCCCCTCCGTGCCTCGTCCCTAACACAGGGCGGTAGTACCATTGGGGGTCGCGGTAGCATGGCTGGCACCAGCGGTAGTACCGCTCTGCCCAGCGGTAGTACCGTTCTGTGTGGGCAGATAAGGGGGTAACAATTCACTCTTCTCCTGTACTATATAAAGGGTTCTCCTTCCTCTAGCAGAACTAACTCTTCTCCCCCAAGCTGCATTGTTGCTCCAAAAGCTCATTTTTGCCCGATCTCACTCCCTAGCCAATCAAACTTGTTGATTTTCTAGGGATTGGTTGAGAAGGCCTAGATCTACACTTCCACCAAGAGAAATTTGATCCCCCCCACTAATCCCTTGCGGATCTTGTTACTCTTGGGTGTTTGAGCACCCTAAACGGTTGAGGTCACCTCAGAGCCATATCCATTGTGGTGAAGCTCTGTGGTTTCATTGGAAGCCTCCAATTCACTTGTGGAGAGAGCCCCAACCTAGTTTGTAAAGGTTCGGTTGCCGCCTTTGCTACTTCTCGAGCTTGTGTTGTATTCCCTCGAAGAGGAAAGGGTGATGCAGCACAGTAGCGTAAGTATTTCCCTCAGTTTTTGAGAACCAAGGTATCAATCCAGTAGGAGACCATGCGCGAGTCCCTCGCACCTGCACAAACAAATAAGAACTTCGCAGCCAACGCGATAAGGGGTTGTCAATCCCTTTACGGTCACTTACGAAAGTGAGATCTGATAGATATGATAGTTTGATATTTTTGGTATTTTGGATATAAGAATAGAAAGTAAAAGCGGAAAAGTAAAGTAGATTGTAGATTGATATGTTGAGAATAGACCCGGGGGCCATAGTTTTCTCTAGTGGCTTCTCTCATGATAGCGGTATTCTACGGTGGGTGAACAAATTACTGTCGAGCAATTGATAAAAAAGCGAATAATTATGAGACTATCTAGGCATGATCATTATATATAGGCATCACGTCTGAGACAAGTAGACCGAAACGATTCTGCATCTACTACTATTACTCCACACATCGACCGCTATCCAGCATGCATCTAGAGTATTAAGTTCATAAGAATAGAGTAATGCCTTAAGCAAGATGACATGATGTAGAGGGATAAACTCAAATAACATGATATAAACCCCATCTTTTTATCCTCGATGGCAACAATACAATACGTGCCTTGCTGCCCCTACTGTCACTGGGAAAGGACACCGCAAGATTGAACCCAAAGCCAAGAACTTTTCCCATTGCAAGAACTATAGATCTAGTAGGCCAAACCAAACCAATAATTCGAAGAGACTTGCAAGGATATTATAATCATACATAAAGAGTTCAGAAAAGAACCAAATATTTCTCATAGATAATCTTGATCATAAACCCACAATTCATCAGATCTCGACAAACACACCGCAAAAAGAGATTACATCGAATAGATCTCCTCGAAGACCGAGGAGAACTTGTATTGAGATCCAAAGAGAGAGAAGAAGCCATCTAGATACTAGCTATGGACCCGAAGGATTGTGGTAAACTACTCACAACTCATTGTGACGTGATGATGATGATGTAGAAGCATTCCGTGGTAGATCCCCCCTCCGACGGAGCTCCGGAACAGGCCCAAGATGGGATCTCATGGGTACATAAGGTTGCGGCGGTGAAACTAGGGTTTTCTCTGTTGTTCTGATGGTTTCGGGGTATGTAGGTATATATAGGAGGAAGGAGGGCACCGGGGCCAGACGTGGGGCCCACGAGGTAGGGGGCGTGCCTTGGGGGGGGGGCACCCTCGTGGACGCCACCTCAGCCCTATTCCGTGGTTCTCAAGTCTCCCATGCGTGTTTTGCTCCAAAAATATCTCTCCGGAAGTTTCATTCTGTTTGGACTCCATTTGATATTCCTTTTCTGTAAAACCCTGAAATAGGCAAAAAACATCAATCTAGAGTGGGCCTTTGGGTTATTAGGTTAGTCCCAAAAATAATATAAAAGTGTATAACAAAGCCCATTAAACATCCAAAACATCATAAATAATAGCATGGAACAATAAAAAATTATAGATACGTTGGAGACGTATCAAGCATCCCCAAGCTTAATTCCTGCTCATCCTCGAGTAGGTAAATGATAAAAAACAAATTTTTTGATGTGGAATGCTAACCAACATAATTTTCAATGTAGTTCTCTTAATTGTGGCATGAATTTTCAGATCCGAAAGATTCAAGACAAAAGTCTATATTGGCATAAGAAATAATAATACTTCAAGCATACTCACAAAGCAATCATGTCTTCTCAAAATACTATGGCTAAAGAAAGTTATCCCTAAAAAATCATATAGTCTGGATATGATCCCTCTTCATCACACAAAATATTCATATCATGCACAACCCCGGTTTCAGCCAAGCACTTGTTTTCATACTCTATTCTTTCAAACCTTTCAACTTTCACGCAATACATGAGCGTGAGCCATGTACATAGCACTAGGTGGAAGAGAATGGTGGTAGTGGAGAAGACAAAAAGGAGGGAGATAGTCTCACATTAACTAAGCGTATCAACGGGCTATGGAGATGCCCATCAATAGATATCAATGTGAGTGAGTAGGGATTGCCATGCAACGGATGCACTAGAGCTAAATATGTATGAAAGCTCAACAAAAGAAACTAAGTGGGTGTGCATCCAACTTGCTTGCTCACAAAGACCTAAGGCATTTGAGGAAGCCCATCGTAGTAATATACAAGCCAAGTTCTATAATGAAAATTCCTACTATTGTTTGAAAGTGACTAGACATGAGACTCTCTATCATGAAGAACATGGTGCTACTTTTAAGCACAAGTGTGGAAAAAGATAGTAGCAATTGTACCTTTTTTCTTTTTTTCGGAGGGGCCTTTTATTTTGTTCGGCCTTTCCTCACATGGGACAATGCTCTAATAATGATGATCATCACACTTACATTGAATTACAACTCGATACTAGAACAAAGTATGACCTTATATGAATGCCTCCGGCGGTGTACCGGGATGTGCAATGAAACAAGAGTGACATGTATGAAATGTTATGCATGGTGGCTTTGCCACAAATACGATGTCAACTACATGATCATGCATGGAAATATGACAATATGAAGCGTGTCATATGAACGGAATGGTGGAAAGTTGCATGGCAATATATCTCGGAATGGCTGTGGAAATGCCTTGATAGGTAGGTATGGTGGCTGTTTTGAGGAAGATATATGGTGGCTGTTTTGAGGAAGGTATATGGTGGGTGTATGGTATCGGCGAAACTTGCGTGGTACAAGAGAGGCTAGCAATGGTGGAAGGGTGAGAGTGCGTATAATCCATGGACTCAACATTAGTCATAAGAACTCATATACTTATTGCAAAAATTTACGAGTCATCAAAACAAAGCAATCAACGCATGCTCCTAGGGGGGAGGTTGGTAGGAGTTAACCATCGCGTGTCCCCGACCTCCACACAAAGGATGACACTCTACAAATACCTCATGATCTAACTTCGTCACATAGCGGTTCACCATACGTGCATGCTACGAGAATCACTAACCTTAATACAAGTATTTCTCAATTTCATAAAAACTCTACTAGCATGACTCTAATATCACTATCCTCATATCTCCAAACAATTATCAAGCATCCAACTTCTCATCATATTCAATGCACTTAGTATGAAAGTTTTTACTACATTGATCTTGGATGCCTATCATGTGAAGGCTAGTTTTATAGCCAATGCACATTACCATGCTGTTCTAATAGACTCTCTAAAGGATATAAGTGAAGCATGAGAGATCAACAATTTCTACAAAATATAATTACCACCGTGCTCTAAAAGATATAAGTGAAGCACTAGAGCAAAAACTATTCAACTCAAAAGATATAAGTGAAGCACATAGAGTGTTCTAACAATTCCTAGGCCATATTTATCTCTCTCAAAAAGGTGTGTCCAGCAAGGATGATTGTGGCAAACTAACAAGCAAAGACTCATATAATACACGACGCTCCAAGTAAAACAAATATCATGTGGTGAATAAAAATATAGCTCCGAGTATAGTTACCGATAGATGAAGACGAAAGAGGGGGTGCCTTCCCGGGGCATCACCAAGCTTAGGATTTTGGTTGTCCTTGAATTTTACCTTGGGGTGCCTTGGGCATCCCCAAGCTTAGGCTCTTGCCACTCTTTGTTCCATAGTCCATCAAAGCAATACTCAAAACTTGAAAACTTCACAACACAAAACTTAGACAAAAATCTCGTGAGCTCCGTTAGTATAAGAAAACAAACCACTACTCAAAGGTACTATAATGAACTCATTCTTTGTTTATATTGGTGTTAAACCTACTGTATTCCAACTTCTCTATGATTCATACTCCCCAATACTACTCATAGATTCATCAAAATAAGCAAACAACACACGAAAAACAGAATCGGTCAAAAACAGAATAGTCTGTAGTAATTTGTAACTTCCGCATACTTCTGTAACTCCAAAAAATTGAAATAAATTGGTAAACGTGAGGAATTTGTCTATTAATCATCCGCAAAAAGAATCAACTAAATAGCACGCTCCAGTAAAATCTGGTGACTATTCTAGCTAGCGCTAACGATTCTGTTTTTCACAGCAAGATCATATAAACTTCACACAAGTCTTCCCAAAGGTTCTTCTTGGCACAAACACTAGTTAAAACACAAAACCACATCTAAAGATAAGCTAGATGCACTATTTATTCCTAAATAGAAGCAAAAAAATATTATAAAATTGGGTTGCCTCCCAACAAGCGCTATCGTTTTACGCCCCTAGCTAGGCAAGATACATGGATAGATCTAGGTATTGCCATCTTTGGAAGGCAATCCATAAGTGGCTCTCATAAAAGATTCAGATGGTAATTTGATTTTCTTTCAAGGAATGTGTTCCATGCCTTTCCTTAACGAAAATTGGAATCTAATATTTCCTTCCTTCATATCAATAATTGCACCAATCGTTCTAAGGAAAGGTCTACCAAGAATAATAGGACATGAAGGATTGCAATCTATATCAAGAACAATGAAATCTATGGGCACATAATTCTTAATAGCAACAATAAGAACATCATTAATCCTTCCCATAGGTTTCTTAATGGTAGAATCCGCAAGATGCAAATTTAAAGAACAATCATCAAGCTCATGGAAACCTAGCAAATCACACAAGGTTTTTGGGATAGTGGAGACACTTGCACCAAAATCACACAAAGCAAAGCATTCATGATGTCTAATTTTAATTTTAATAGTAGGTTCCCACTCATCATAAAGCTTTCTAGCGATAGAAACTTATAATTCAAGTTTTTCTTCATAAGATTGCATCAAAGCATCAACTATGTGTTTGGTAAAGGCTTTATTTTGACTATAAGCACGCGGAGAGTTTAGTACGGATTGCAACAAGGAAATACAATCAATCAAAGAGAAATTATCATAATTGAATCCCTTGAAATCCAAAGTAGTGGGTTCATCACTATGCAAAGTTTTAATCTCTTCACTCCCACTTTTAACAATTTTAGCATCAAGATCTAAAAACTCCGAATAATTGGGACACCTTTTAATTAAAGTAGACTCATCTCCAATCCCATCTTTATCAAGATTCATACTAGAAAACAAGGATCTAATAGGAGACACATCAATAACTTTCAGATCTTCATCTTTATTTTCATGATAACTAGAAGAACACGCTTTTATATAATTCTCTCTTTTAGCACGCATCCTGCCGGTCCTTTCTTTGCATTCATCAATGGAAATTCTCATAGGTTTGAGAGACTCATTTATATCTTGCTTAGGTGGGATAGATCTAAGTTTCAAAGAATCAACATCAAGAGTAATTATATCCACACTTCTAGCCAATTCATCAATCTTAAGCAATTTTTCTTCAAGAAAAGCATTGCAATTCTTTTGCGAATTCATAAACTCCTTTACACTAGTTTCAAATCCAGAAGGCATCTTTCCATAATAGTTATTGTAGGAATTACCATAATTATTAGAGGAATTACTAGGAAAAGGCCTAGGATTAAAGTTTCCTCTATAAGCATTGTTACCAAAATTATTCCTACCAACAAAATTCACACCCAAAGATTCATTATTATTTTCAATCGACGTGGATAAAGGCATATCATTAGGATCAGAAGAAGCACTCTTAGCAGTAAATAGTTTCATAAGTTCATCCATCTTTCCACTCAAAAGACTAATCTCTTCAACTGCATGCACTTTTTTAGTAGTAGATCTTTCGGTGTGCCATTGAGAATAATTAACCATAATATTATCTAGGAGTTTGGTAGCTTCACCTAAGGTAGTTTCCATGAAAGTGTCTCCCGCGGCCGAATCTAAAAGATTACTAAAAGCAAAATTCAAGCCAGCATAAAAGTTTTGAATAATCATCCATAAGTTCAAACCATTTGTAGGGCAGTTACGTATCATTAATTTCATTCTCTCCCAAGCTTGTGGAACATGCGCATGATCTAGTTGCTTAAAATTCATAATATCATTTCTAGGAGAGATGATCTTAGCAGGAGGGAACTACTTAGAGATAAAAGCATCTTTGTAGTTATTCCACGAATCAATACTATTTCTTCGCAAAGAGGAAAACCAAGTTTTAGCACGATCTCTAAGTGAAAACGTAAATAACTTCAATTTAACAATATCATTATCCGTATCCATCTTCTTTTGCATATCACACAAATCAACAAAGTTGTTTAGATGGATAGCGGCATCTTCACTAGGAAGGCCGGAAATTGATCTTTCATGACAAGATTCAACAGATCAGCATTGCTCTCACAAGATTCAGCATCGGTAATAGGAGCAATCGGAGTGCTAATAAAATCATTATTATTGGTAATGGAGAAGTCACACAATTTAGTATTGTTCTGAGGCATAGTCACAAGCAAGCAATCCAATACACAAGCAAACAAGAAGCAAGCGAACGGTAAACACACGGCAAAAAGAAGGGCCAATAAGACAGCAAGGGTGAAGTGTAGGAGAGGAAAACAAGAGGCCAATAAATGTAATGCGAAGGATAAGGGTTTGTGATAGGTACTTGGTATATGACTTTTGCGTAAGCCTCCCCGGCAACGGCGCCATAAATTCTTCTTGCTACTTCTCGAGGTTGCGTTGTATTCCCTCGAAGAGGAAAGGGTGATGCAGCACAATAGCGTAAGTATTTCCCTCAGTTTTTGAGAACCAAGGTATCAATCCAGTAGGAGACCACGCGCGAGTCCCTCGCACCTGCACAAACTAATAAGAACTTCGCAGCCAACGCGATAAGGGGTTGTCAATCCCTTTACAGTCACTTACGAAAGTGAGATTTGATAGATATGATAGTTTGATATTTTTTGTATTTTTGTATATAAGAACAAAAAGTAAAAGCGGAAAAGTAAAGTAGATTGTAGATTGCTATGTTGAGAATAGACCTGGGGGCCATAGTTTTCTCTAGTGGCTTCTCTCATGATAGCAATATTCTACAATGGGTGAACAAATTGCTGTCGAGCAATTGATAAAAAAGCGAATAATTATGAGACTATCTAGGCATGATCATTATATATAGGCATCACGTCCGAGACAAGTAGACCGAAATGATTCTGCATTTACTACTATTACTCCACACATCGACCGCTATCCAGCATGCATCTAGAGTATTAAGTTCATAAGAACAGAGTAACGCCTTAAGCAAGATGACATGGTGTAGAGGGATAAACTCAAATAACATGATATAAACCCCGTCTTTTTATCCTCGATGGCAATAATACAATACGTGCCTTGCTGCCCCTACTGTCACTAGGAAAGGACACAGCAAGATTGAACCCAAAGCCAAGCACTTCTCCCATTGCAAGAACTACAAATCTAGTAGGACAAACCAAACCAATAATTCGAAGAGACTTGAAAGGATATTATAATCATACATAAAGAGTTCAGAAAAGAACCAAATATTTCTCATTGATAATTTTGATCATAAACCCAAAATTCATCGGATCTCGACAAACACACCGCAAAAAGAGATTACATCGAATAGATCTCCTCGAAGATCGAGGAGAACTTGGTATTGAGATCCAAAGAGAGAGAAGAAGCCATCTAGATACTAGCTATGGACCCGAAGGTTTGTGGTAAACTACTCACAACTCATGGTGAGGCGATGATGATGATGTAGAAGCACTCCGTGGTAGATCCCTCCTCCGGCGGAGCTCCGGAACAGGCCCCAAGATGGGATCTCACGGGTACAGAAGGTTGCGGCGGAGGAACTAGGGTTTTCTCTGTTGTTGTAATGGTTTCGGGGTACATAGGTATATATAGAGGAAGGAGGGCACCGGGGGCCAGACGTGGGGCCCATGAGGCAGGGGGCGCGCCTTGTAGGGGGGGGGGGGTCGTGCCCCCCACCCTCGTGGACGCCACCTCAGCCCTATTCTGTAGTTCTCAAGTCTCCCGTGCGTATTTTGCTCCAAAACTATCTCTCCCGAAGTTTCATTCTGTTTGGACTCCGTTTGATATTCCTTTTCTGTAAAACCCTGAAATAGGCAAAAAACAACAATCTAGACTGGGCCTTTGGGTTAATAGGTTAGTCCCAAAAATAATATGAAAGTGTATAACAAGGCCCATTAAACATCCAAAATATCATAAATAATAGCATGGAACAATAAAAAATTATAGATACGTTGGAGACGTATCAAACATCCCCAAGCTTAATACCTGCTCGTCCTCGAGTAGGTACATGATAAAAACAGAATTTTTGATGTGGAACGCTAACCAACATAATTTTCAATGTAGTTCTCTTAATTGTGGCATGAATGTTCAGATTCGAAAGGTTCAAGACAAAAGTCTATATTGACATAAGAAATAATAATAGTTCAAGCATACTAACAAAGCAATCATGTCTTCTCAAAATACTATGGCTAAAGAAAGTTATCCCTACAAAATCATATAGTCTGGCCATGCTCCCTCTTCATCACACAAAATATTCGTATGATGCACAACCCCGGTTTCAGCCAAGCACTTGTTTTCATACTCTATTCTTTAAAACCTTTCAACTTTCACGCAATGCATGAGCGTGAGCCATGGACATAGCACTATGTGGAATAGAATGGTTGTTGTGGAGAAGTCAAAAAGGAGGGATATAGTCTCACATCGACTAGGCGTATCAACGGGCTATGGAGATGCCCATCAATAGATATCAATGTGAGTGAGTAGGGATTCCCATGCAACGGATGCACTAGAGCTAAATATTTATGAAAGCTCAACAAAATAAACTAAGTGGGTGTGCATCCAACTTGCTTGCTCACGAAGACCTAGGTCATTTGAGAAAGCCCTTCGTAGGAATATACAAGCCAAGTTCTATAATGAAAATTCCCACTAGTATATGAAAGTGACTAGACATGAGACTCTCTATCATGAAGAACATGGTGCTACTTTGAAGCACAAGTGTGGAAAAAGATAGTAGCAATTGTCCCTTTTTTTCTTTTTTTGAAGGGGCCTTTTCTTTTGTTCGGCCTTTCCTCACATGGGACAATGCTCTAATAATGATGATCATCACACTTACATTGAATTACAACTCGATATTACAACTCGATACTAGAACAAAGTATGACCCTAAATGAATGCCTCTGGCGGTGTACCGGGATGT
Source organism: Secale cereale (assembly GCA_902687465.1). Lineage (NCBI taxonomy): Eukaryota > Viridiplantae > Streptophyta > Magnoliopsida > Poales > Poaceae > Secale > Secale cereale. The sequence goes on from LR738709.1 coordinate 137,068,587, forward strand.
GCAACGAAACAAGAGTGACATGTATGAAAAGTTATGCATGGTGGCTTTTCCAAAAATACGATGTCAACTACATGATCATGCATGGCAATATGACAATATGAAGCGTGTCATATGAACGGAACGGTGGAAAGTTGCATGGCAATATATCTCGGAATGGCTATGGAAATGCCATGATAGGTAGGTATGGTGGCTGTTTTGAGGAATATATATGGTGGTTGTTTTGAGGAAGGTATATGGTGGGTGTATGGTACCGGATAAAGTTGCGCGGTACAAGAAAGGCTAGCAATGGTGGAAGGGTGAGAGTGCGTATAATCCATGGACTCAAAATTAGTCATAAGAACTCATATACTTATTGCAAAAATTTACGAGTCATCAAAACAAAGCAATCAACACATGCTCCTAGGGGGGAGGTTGGTAGGAGTTAACCATCGCGCGCCCCCGACATCCACACAAAGGATGACACTCTACAAATACATCATGCTCTAACTTAGTCACATAGCGGTTCACCATACGTGCATGCTATGAGAATCACTAACCTTAACACAAGTATTTCTCAATTTCATAATAACTCTACTAGCATGACTCTAATATCACTATCCTCATATCTCAAAACAATTATCAAGCATCCAACTTCTCATCATATTCAATGTACTTAGTATGAAAGTTTTTACTACATTGATCTTGGATGCCTATGATGTGAAGGCTAGTTATAGCCAAAGCACATTACCATGCTGTTCTAATAGACTCTCTAAAGGATATAAGTGAAGCAAGAGAGATCAACAATTTCTACAAAATATAATTACTACCATGCTCTAAAAGATATAAGTGAAGCACTAGAGCAAAAACTATTCAACTCAAAAGATATAAGTGAAGCACATAAAGTGTTCTAAAAATTCCTAGGCCATATTTATCTCTCTCAAAAAGGTGTGTCCAGCAAGGATGATTGTGGCAAACTAACAAGCAAAGACTCATATAATACACGGCGCTCCAAGTAAAACACATATCATGTGGTGAATAAAAATATAGCTCCGAGTATAGTTACCGATAGATGAAGACGAACGAGGGGATGCCTTCCCGGGGCATCACCAAGCTTAGGCTTTTGGTTGTCCTTGAATTTTATCTTGTGGTGGCTTGGCCATCCCCAAGCTTGGGCTCTTTCCACTCTTTGTTCCATAGTCCATCAAAGCAATACTCAAAACTTGAAAACCTTACAAGACAAAACTTAGACAAAAATCTCGCGAGCTCCGTTAGTATAAGAAAACAAACCACTACTCAAAGGTACTGTAATGAACTCATTCTTTGTTTATATTGGTGTTAAACCTACTCTATTCCAACTTATCTATGATTCATACTCCCCAATACTACTCATAGATTCATCAAATAAGCAAACGACACACGAAAAACAGAATCTATCAAAAACAGAACAGTCTGTCGTAATCTGTAACTTTCGCATACTTTTGTAACTCCAATTTTTTTGAAATAAATTGGTAAACGTGAGGAATTTGTCTATTAATCATATTAAAAAAGAATCAACTAAATAGCACGCTCCAGTAAAATCTGGTAACTATTCTAGCGAGCGCTAACGATTCTGTTTTTCACAGCAAGATCATATAAACTTCACACAAGTCTTCCCAAAGGTTCTACTTGGCACAAACACTAATTAAAACACAAAACCACATCTAAGCAGAAGCTAGATGCAATATTTATTCCTAAACAGAAGCAAAAAAAAAAATTTGGTTGCCTCCCAACAAGCGCTATCGTTTTACGCCCCTAGCTAGGCAAGATACATGGATAGATCTAGGTATTGCCATCTTTGGATGGCAATCCATAAGTGGCTCTCATAATAGATTCATATGGTAATTTGGTTTTCTTTCTAGGAAAGTTTTCCATGCCTTTCCTTAACGGAAATAGGAATCTAATATTTCCTTCCTTCATATCAATAATTGCACCAATCGTTCTAAGGAAAGGTCTACCAAGAATAATATGACATGAAGGATTGCAATCTATATCAAGAACAATGAAATATACAGGCACATAATTCTTATTGACAACAATAAGAACATCATTAATCCTTTACATAGGTTTCTTAATGGTAGAATCCGCAAGATGCAAATTTAAAGAACAATCATCAAGCTCATGGAAACCTAGCAAATCACAAAAAGTTTTTGGGATAGTGGAGACACTTGCACCCAAATCACACAAAGCAAAACATTCATGATCTTTAATTTTAATTTTAATAGTAGGTTTCCACTCATCATAAAGCTTTCTAGGGATAGAAACTTCTAATTCAAGTTTTTCTTCATAAGATTGCATCAAAGCATCAACTATGTGTTTGGTAAAAGCTTTATTTTGACTATAAGCATGCAGAGAGTTTAGTACGGATTGCAACAAGGAAATACAATCAATCAAAGAGAAATTATCATAATTGAATCGCTTGAAATCCAAAGTAGTGGGTTCATCACTATGCAAAGTTTTAATCTCTTCACTCCCACTTTTAACAATTTTAGCATCAAGATCTAAAAACTCCGAATCATTGGGACACCTTTTAATTAAAGTAGACTCATCTACAATCTCATATTTATCAAGATTCATACTAGAAAACAAGGATCTAATAGGAGACACATCAATAACTTTCAGATCTTCATCTTTATTTTCATGATAACTAGAAGAACACACTTTTATATAATTCTCTCTTTTAGCACGCATCCTAGCGGTCCTTTCTTTGCATTCATCAATGGAAATTCTCATAGCTTTGAGAGACTCATTGATATCATGCTTAGGTGGGATAGATCTAAGTTTCAAAGAATCAACATCAAGAGTAATTATATCCACACTTCTAGCCAATTCATCAATCTTAAGCAATTTTTCTTCAAGCAAAGCATTGAAATTCTTTTGCGAATTCATAAACTCCTTGACACTAGTTTCAAATTCAGAAGGCATCTTTCTATAAGAGTTATTGTAGGAATTACCCTAATTATTAGAGAAATTACTAGGAAAAGGCCTAGGATTAAAGTTCCTCTATAAGCATTGTTACCAAAATTATTCCTACCAACAAAATTCACATCCAAAGATTCATTATTATTTTCAGTCGACGTGGATAAAGGCATATCATTAGGATCAGAAGAAGCACTCTTAGCAGTAAATAGTTTCATAAGTTCATCCATCTTTCCACTGAAAACACCAATCTCTTCAATGGCATGCACTTTTTTACTAGTAGGTCTTTCGGTGTGCCATTGCGAATAATTAACCATAATATTATCTAGGAGTTTGGTAGCTTCGCCAAAGGTAGTTTCCATGAAAGTGCCTCCTGCGGCCGAATCTAAAAGATTTCTAGAAGCTAAATTCAAGCCAGCATAAAAGTTTTGAATAATCATCCATAAGTTCAAACCATGTGTAGGGCAATTACGTATCATTAATTTCATTCTCTCCCAAGCTTGTGCAACATGCTCATGATCTAGTTGCTTAAAATTCATAATATCATTTCTAAGATAGATGATCTTAGCTGGAGGGAAATACTTAGAGATAAAAGCATCTTTGCACTTATTCCACGAATCAATACTATTTCTAGGTAAAGAGGAAAACTAAGTTTTAGCACGATCTCTAAGTGAAAACGTAAATAACTTCAATTTAACAATATCATTATCCGTATCCCTCTTCTTTTGCATATCACACAAATCAACAAAGTTGTTTAGATGGGCAGCGGCATCTTCACTAGGAAGGCCGGAAAATTGATCTTTCATGACAAGATTCAACAAAGCAGCATTGATCTCACAAGATTCAACATCGGTAATAGGAGCAATCGGAGTGCTAATAAAATCATTATTGTTGGTATTGGAGAAGTCACACAATTTAGTATTGTTCTGAGGCATAGTGACAAGCAAGCAATCCAACACACAAGCAAACAAGAAGCAAGTGAACGGTAAACACACGGCAAAAAGAAGGGCAAATAAAATGGCAAGGGTGAAGTGGGGGAGAGGAAAACGAGAGGCAAATAAATGTAATGCAAGGGATAAGGGTTTGTGATAGGTACTTGGTATATGACTTTTGCGTAAGCCTCCCCGACAACGGTGCCAGAAATTATTCTTGCTACTTCTCGAGCTTGCGTTGTATTCCCTCGAAGAGGAAAGGGTGATGCAACATAGTAGCACAAGTATTTCCCTCAGTTTTTGAGAACCAAGGTATCAATCCAGTAGGAGACCACGCGCGAGTTTCTCGCACCTGCACAAACCAATAAGAACTTCGCAGCCAACGCGATAAGGGGTTGTCAATCCCATTACGGTCACTTACGAAAGTGAGATCTAATAGAAATGATAGTTTGATATTTTTGGTATTTTTGGATATAAGAACAGAAAGTAAAAGCGGAAAAGTAAAGTAGATTGTAGATTGATATGTTGAGAATAGACCCGGGGCCATAGTTTTCTCTAGTGGCTTCTCTCATGATAGCGGTATTCTACGGTGGGTGAACAAATTACTGTCGAGCAATTGATAGAAAAGCGAATAATTATGAGACTATCTAGGCATGATCATTATATATAGGCATCACGTTCGAGACAATTAGACCAAAACAATTCTGCATCTACTACTATTACTCCACACATCGACTGCTATCCAGCATGCATCTAGAGTATTAAGTTCATAAGAACAGAGTAACGCCTTAAGCAAGATGACATGATGTAGATGGATAAACTCAAATAACATGATATAAACCCCATCTTTTTATCCTCGGTGGCAACAATACAATACGTGCCTTGTTGCCCCTACTGTCACTGGGAAAGGACACCGCAAGATTGAACCCAAAGCCAAGCACTTCTCCCATTACGAGAACTACAGATCTAGTAGGCCAAACCAAACCAATAATTCGAAGAGACTTGGAAGGATATTATAATCATACATAAATAGTTCAAAAAAGAACCAAATTTTTTCATAGATAATCTTGATCATAAACCCACAATTCATCGGATCTCGACAAACACACCGCAAAAAGAGATTACATCGAATAGATCTCCTCGAAGATCGAGGAGAACTTGGTATTGAGATCCAAAGAGAGAGAAGAAGCCATCTAGATACTAGCTATGGACCCGAAGGTCTGTGGTAAACTACTAACAACTCATGGTGAGGTGATGATGATGATGTAGAAGCACTCCGTGGTAGATCCCACCTCCGGCGTAGCTCCGGAATAGGCCCCAAGATGGGATCTCACGGGTACAGAAGGTTGCGGCGGTGGAACTAGGGTTTTCTCTGTTGTTCTGATGGTTTCGGGGTACGTAGGTATATATAGGAGGAAGGAGGGCACCGGGGGCCAGACGTGGGGCCCATGAGGCAGGGGGCGCGCCCTGTAGGGAGTAATACATTATCTTCTAATTTGCCTGCCCATGTTAATGTGATTGAGTATGTGCATGAATATTACCAAATCATATCCATATTACCTACATAAATAAACTTTAGGATTTTATTTGGTCATCATTCATGTTGGTAAGAAGTTATTGGTTTGAAAAAAAAACATAATTTGCTTTGGTAATAAGTCAATAAAAGATAGGACAATTAAGATGAATTTTAAGTAAACCTAGTACAAGAATGTAGAGATGAAAGAAAATTTAATATAAGGCTGGACGAAAGACGAGATGGACAACTGAACATGAGGCGTCGTATCATGTGAATCCAGTATCCATCGTGCATTCATGTATGGCTCCTTTTCAATCATCTGATATGTAGCAAAAGTGTCCCCTAGACAATGGAAAACATCAGAACCTGAATTTGTCCCCAATCCCTTCCGCAAACACTGCTCTCCCGACAGCCCCGCTGATCTGGCTCGTCCTGTCCAGGAGCCGGCAAACATGTGCACTCGTCCATCTTGGCAGTGATCCCCGCCACCGAGGCAACTGCCCGCCCCAACCTCCGTAGTCCTCCACTTCGTCATCGACCCAGCCACCGATGGCCGTAACGGCTGCATCTTCTACTTACACGCTATAGACTTGCATGGCAGTGAGTACATAGTGTGTTTATGACTTGCTGGAGAGCAATGACAACAAGTCTCTGAATGCATGTAGTACTTGCACACTGAAGCTTCTGAATGCCTATACCGCAAAGCTCTTTTTACTGGAACCAGGATGTACTGGTTAGTATTCCATATTTGATTGGGTGGGTGAAGATTCGTGCAGCTGCCACACATTAATTTCCAGTTTCTTCGATACAACATTTATACCTGACCAAATACAGTGAATGAACCCCATCAAAATTATTACATGGGCCTACCTTTGATCAGATGCTTGCATTTCCCTCTCTCTCACGTACTGTAGGACACTGATACGTCTCCAACATATCTATAATTTATGAAGTATTCATGCCATATTTAACACAATTCTACATGGTTTTGGTATGATTTGAATGGAACTAATCCGGACTGTCGTCGTCCCCGGAACCAGGGTACCCAGACTTGCCTGCCTGCGGGCCGCGACGCGCTCCTACTACGGCCTGGTACGGCCCAGCTGGTCGACCAGTTGCTTAAGACCCTCGCGAGGGGGCTAGACCTCGCGAGGATAACGACACCAAGACCCCCTCAGGAGCGGCCTCGACTAGGTTGCTCCGGAGGGGCGGAGAATCCAAGGCCAAGCCTGCCTCAGGAGGAGGCAGTGATGCGAGCAGTGACGCACCGCGCCAGCGGGTGCCAGCACATGCCCGCGGCGCAGTTGCCGTTTTGGTGCAAAGAAGACAACGCAGGCGCAGGTTCCCGAGGGGCGGGACTAAGGTTTCCCCTTCGGTCCAACAAGACTGAAGACCGCAAGGACGACAGGGAGGATGTCACCACCGAGCCCACCACCGCATCACCGCCTGATCCCTTTGCAGGGGAAGACTGCTTTTGTCAGGATAGGAATGTCCTTGTGTTCCCGCTCAAAATGGCCGTTGTGGGATCCCTTCCCGCCTAAACATTTCGGGGGAAGAGGACCCTGGCCGCCTATATAAGTAGCTAGGATTTCCACTGTGGAAGGGGGATCTCATTTCGAACACTCCACCTTCACACCAAGGAGCAAGAACACTTGCCTCCTGACCCTCCTGAGCTCTCCTCCTGAGCTCAGGAACCACTGTACTTGTTCATACTCTAGCCCTCCCGAGGCTAATCCACCAAAGCAGGACGTAGGGTTTTACACCGCAAGGTGGCCTGAACCTAGGTAAACTTGTGTGTGCTTTACTTGTTGCTTGCTTGAATCTCACCATTGGACGAGGGCGAGGCGCTAGGTAGATGTGAGTGGGAGAGATCTTTGTTCACGCCCCTGTGTTCGAACTTCTTGGGTTTGCGGAGCCCATAATCCGACATTTGGCGCGCCAGGTAGGGGGCGCGTCGAAATTTCGCCTCTCCGACGACCTCACCTCCCCTCTCCTGATCCACACCACCATGATGGCCGCGGCCTGCCGCATCTGCGTGGAGGCTGGTGCTGTCCCTGTCATCCCAGTAGTGTCGGCGAACCACACCACCCATGGGTGCTCCGCCCCATCGCCCGACGATGTTCTCGCTGGCCGGGCCACCGAGGAGCGGCCTGCTTCTCCATTTTCGCTCCCCGTGGCCTCGCCGGCGGCACTCTTGGTGGCGCAGGAGCTGCTCCGACACCGGCCACCCACGGAGGAGCTCGACGATTGGGTGGCCCGTGTCGACGAGCTGCTGGGCACTGCTGGCGGGGAGTTGCCCTGCCGCGGGGTCTCCTGCATCATCGGAGGATCCCAAGCACCGGCGTCAGCCCGACACGTCAAGTCACACTTTCGACGGGCCAGGGTCGCCGCCCAGCCATAGGAGGCCCCGCGGGGGCGGAACGCGTAGGGCCACGCCATCGCTTTCGGCCCCGACGACCGCACCCTAGCCATAACGGGCACGAACGTCCTCCCTACGGTATGCACCCCCACCGTCTACGGGGTGGCTATCACGAGGACCCTCATCGATGGCGGCGCCGGGCTCAACATCCTCTCCCCGGAGGCTTTTGGTCATCTGCCCGTGTCCTACATGCAGCTCCTCCCCACCAAGCCCTTCCCGGGGGTCGCAGACTCAGCCGTACCGCTCGGCCAGATCCGCCTCCCGGTCACCTTCGACACACCCGTTAACTACCGGACCAAGTTCATCGACTTCGACGTCGCGCCCATCCACCTACCCTAAAATGCCGTCCTTGGCTTTCTAGCCTTGGCGAAATTCATGGCGGCGACTCACGCAGGCTACAGTACCGTCAAGATGCCCGGAGCAGCGGCATCATCATTGTCGAAGGGGACCCCAAGGCCGCCCTTTAGGTCCTCGGGCGTGCTTACAGGGCAGCAGCCACGGCCCATTCAAGTACGGAGGGGGCTCCGGAGACATCGGATGCCGCGCCTGACAAGAAGAAGTAGCTCTTCTCTCAGGACCCGGCCGAGACGAAGCAGGTGCCCGCTGACGAGCAGGGCTCAGGAGCCACCTTCACCATCGGCACGGGAATGGACCCAGAGCAAGAGGCAGCGTTGGTTAGCTTCCTCAGGGCTAACAAGGATGTGTTCGCTTGGAAAGCCGCTGACTTGGTCGGGGTGCCTAGGCACATCATCGAGCACCACCTTACGGTGTGCCCCAACGCGCGCCCTATCAAGCAGAAAGCACACAGATAGGCCCCAGAGAAGCAGGCCTTCATCGTTCAGGAGGTTCGAAGGCTAGAGGAAGCATGCATCGTACGGGAGGTATGGCACCCGGAGTGGCTGGCCAACCCCGTCATCGTCCCAAAGAAAGGAGGCAAGGAGCGCATGTGCGTCGACTTCACGAGCTCCAACAAGTTCTGCCCTCAGGACCCGTTCTCTCTCCCGCGCATCGACCAGATCATGGATTCAACGGCTGAGTGCGACCTGCTCTACTTCCTCGATGCCTTCTCGGGCTACCACCAAATTAAGATGGCGGTGGATGATGTGGAGAAGACGACGTTCCTAAGCCCTTGCGGGGTCTACTGCTACACCTGCATGCCTTTCAGGCTGAGAAACGCGGGCGCCACCTTCCAGCGCCTGATGCACATCACCCTCGGCCCTCAGCTTGGGAGGAACACGGAGGCCTACGTCAACGACATCATGGTCAAGACCAGAGAGGCCAAGGCTCTCATCCGGGACCTAGAAGAAACGTTTGCCAACCTGCGCAAGGTGAAGCTGTGCCTCAACTCGGAGAAGTGCGTGTTTGGTGTACCCTCCGACAAGTTGCTAGGATTCCTGGTTTCACACCGGGGCATTGAAGCTAATCCGGAGAAGATCAAAGCCATCGAAAGAATGAAGCCCCTACAACCTTGAAGGAGATGTAGAAGCTTGCGGGATGCGTAACGTCCCTGGGGCGCTTCATCTCTAAGCTTGGCGAACGCGCCCTCCCATTCTTCAATCTCATGAAGATGAAGGGGCCCTTCAAGTGGACTCCGGAGGCCGACGCCGCCTTCCGGGGTCTCAACGAATACCTCACCAGCCCACCGGTTATGGTGGCGCCAAGACCCCTGGAACCCATGATTCTCTATCTCGCCGCTACGCCTCACTCCGCCAGTGTAGCGTTAGTGTTGGAGTGCGAGGAGAGGCCCCAAAGCATGAGGCCGCGGGGCAAGTGTGCATCCTCAGGAGCTCCGTCGCCCCCTGGCGCAGCTCCGAAGGTAGATTCGACCACGGCTGCTGATGGCCCCGCCGACCAGCAAGAAGCACCCAAGACTCCTGAAGCGCCTGAAGATCCTGCGGCGCCGACCCTCGTGGAGCACCCTGTGTACTTTGTCAGAACCGTACTGCGCGACGCGCGCTTGCGTTACCCGATGCCTCAAAAGCTGCTCCTGGTGCTCCTTGTCGCCTCCAGGAAGCCGCGCCATTACTTCCAGGGCCACCCTATCAAGGTTGTATCGTCGTACCCTCTCGAGAAGGTGCTCCGGGGCCCAAACGTCGTCGGGAGGGTCGCTGAGTGGAACATCGAGCTACATGTGTTCCAGTTGGAGTTCAGCACCACGCGAGCGATCAAAGGAGCGGCTCTAGCAGACTTTATGGCAGAATGGACCGACGCGCCGGAACAGGGGGCTGGCGAGGATCGCTCGCTGGCCCCCGGTGATGAAGCCCCAGACGGATGGGTGGTATACTTCGACGGCGCCTTCTCGTGGCTTGGCGCAGGATCTGGCGCCGTGTTAGTATCCCCACTCAGGATAAGTTGTACTACGCCATGCATCTTTGCTTCCAGCAAGGCGAGAAGGTCTCCAACAACATAGCAGAGTACGAGGGCCTGATTGCTGGGCTCAAGGCCACAGCTGCACTGGGGGTCAAGCGCCTCACCATTAAAGGCGATTCGCAGCTCCTCGTCAACTTCTCCAACAAGAAATACAAGCCCAAGGACGAGCACATGGAGGCATATCTGGAGGAGGTGCGCAAGATGGAAAAGCGATTCCAAGGGCTGGAGATGCAGCACGTGCCAAGGGGCACGAACAAGGAGGCGGACGACATCGCCAAACGAGCCTCCAGGCGGAAACCTCAGAGGCCGGGCGTCTTCGAGGAGCGGTTGCTCAAGCCATCGGCAGCACCGCCCGCTCCTGAGCCGGCGTCCCCTCGGGAGGGGCTACCTACGGCGCCCGCAGCCGGAGCTCCGCCCTGCGGGCCGACCTCCGGAGCCCGCCTGCTACTCGCGACGGAGCCCGAGAAGGGCTGCTGGACCAAAGAGCTCAAGATGTACCTGCTACACGACACCTTGCCAGACAAGGAGGAAGACGCAGAGCGCGTGGCTCGACAGGCCTCGGCTTACTGCATCCAAGATGGCGAGCTCTACAGGAGGCGCCCCAATGACGTCTCACTAAAGTGCATCTCGAGGAAGCAAGGACGCGAGCTGTTGGCCGACATCCATGGTGGGGACTGCGGGCACCATTCGTCGTCCCGCACCCTCGTGGGCAAGGCCTTCCGCAGCAGCTTTTACTGGCCCACGGCACTTAACGACGCCACGAAGCTTGTGCAGGCTTGTGAGGCGTGCCAGTTTCACGCCAAGCAGATCCACCAACCAGCGCAGGGCCTCCAGACGACCCCGCTTTCCTGGCTCCTCACGGTCTGGGGATTGGACATCCTGGGTCCATTTCCCTGGGCGGCGGGGGGTTACCGCTTCCTGTACGTTGCCATCGACAAGTTCACCAAGTGGGCGGAGGTGGAGCCTGTTCGCGTGATCCCTGGCGGGTCGGCCGTCAAGTTCATCCAGGGCCTCGTGAGGCTCGGGGTCCCCAACCACATCATCACGGATAACGGTTCGCAATTCACAAGCAATCTCTTCAGGTCATATTGTGCTAACCTTGGAACACAGATGTGCTACGCCTCGGTGGCTCACCCCAGGAGCAACGGTCAGGCCGAACGCGCCAACGCAGAAGTCTTGCGCGGCCTCAAGATGCGCAACTTTAAGAAAAAGCTCGAGGCTTGTGACAGGGGCTGGATCGACGAGCTCCAGTCCGTGCTGTGGTCAATCTGTACCACCGCAACCAAACCCATGGGAGAAACACCTTTCTTCCTCGTTTATGGGGTGGAGGCGGTCCTCCCTCACGAGGTCAAGCATCGCTCCCCACGGGTCTTGGATTTCAATGAGGAACACCATGACGCCGCCTGGCAGATGGACCTCGTGCTCGGCGAGGAGGGCCGCCGCCGAGCTTCCCTCAGGGCAACGCGATATCAGCAGGCGCTTTGGCGATACCACTGCCACAGCGTCTTCACAAGAACACTTGAAGTTGGTGACTTGGTCCTGAGGCGGGTCCTCTCCAGGGAGGGGTTACACAAGCTCTCGCCCATGTGGGAGGGCCCGTTCTGAATCGCCCGTGTCTCTAGGCCTGGTGCTGTGCGCCTGGAGACACAGGATGGGGTACCTATACAGAATTCCTGGAACATTGAGCACCTGAGGAGGTTCTATCCGTAATCAAGGCTCCGTGCCCGTGAAGGTCTCCGCTCGTGACACTCTCACGTAATAATGAGTTGGGGCTGTACACGCCTCCTGAGCGTTGCCTGCGGGCCATCAGACGGGGCTCTCACCCACATCCCAGTGGTAGTCCTTAGCTCCGCGCTAGGAAGAAGACGTAGTGTAGGGGTCGGACGCGACCTTTTTCCTTTTTGGCTTGGTGTTTGGCTATCAGCCTTTTCTACTTCCTTGGCTATCAGCCCTTCCTCTACCCCGTGCTATGAAGTTCTCGTGTTTCTTGCATTTGGTTGGGAGTCTTGCTTGGAGTTTTTCTTGCCGGTTTTATGTTCAGCTTGTCAGGCAGGGGCTGCGCCGCTTGTTCTCCTTCGCATGCCGCGCGCGTGGGGGCTGGGACACGGTCAGTCTCGGCTCTCAGCTGCCGCGATCCCATGACCTCACCTGGCCAAGCCCGCTCAGGCTCTGGCATCGGGCTCCTTAGTCCACACGACCTATTCTGCCGAGCCTGCTTAGGCCTTGGCGCCTTAATCCACGCTCGACACTCTCAAGAGAGCCCAAGGGCGCAAGCCCTTAGCAGCCTGCGGCGACTTACTCATACTCGAGGGCTCCGCAGGTCAAGACCCCCCGAACTCAGCCATCCTCATGGACCGTCGGGGGCTCATGACGCCAATGAGTCAGGAGCACCTTGCCTCCAGACGTCGCAACACACACGCTAAGTAATCTCATCCAGACCAAAAACATAATAGCAAGTTCTCGCTTCATACATATGTCATAGTCCATTACACGCCTTCTCGAGGCAACCTAAAATTTTGACACAGGAAGGAAATGAAGAAAAAGAAGAAGCAGAGGTCGACCTGCCGAGCCACAGCTCCACCGAGCCGCGGCTCAGCACCGCTGGCCCCACTCAGTCGAAGTCTTCCAGCTCCTCCCGCTTCACCGAGGCACAGCGGCGCGACGACCCTCCCCCCTCGTCGAGCCGAGCTCGGCGGCGCGGTGGCTCATTGTAGCCGCCGCTGCTGGAGGAGATGCTGCTTCCACAGAGGGGGGACTCGCGGTGTCCACCAAGGCCAAGCTCATCTCCAGAGGAAGAGCTGCTCCTCCGGACGCTGTCGCCACCCTCCTCGTCATCGTTAGCCTCAGTACAACACCCAATGCGCCTCCCTTCCTCCGAGAAGACCTTGACGAACATCGTTGAGGCACCGTCATACCTTAAGTGGAGCGTGCACCTCCCCTGCAGCTGGCGCACGCACAAACGACTGCCAGCCGCGCTCCAGGAACACGTCGCCTGAGGGGGCAACGTCGACCTCCACCCAGGAAGCACCACTGCAGCAGCCGTTGGTCTGCAGCCAGTGGTCGCCGGGGCCTCCGGCTGGCAGCACGTTGCCGAATGACAGGGGGAGTCGGAGCCATAAGACGCCAGGCTTCTCCGCCCACACCACAAACTCCGACGACACATCGAAGGAGTGGAGCTGTGGGCGCGGAGGATGCACAACCGCCAGATGCTGTCTGATACGTCCAAAACGTATCTATAATTTCTGCTTGCTCCATGCCTCTTTTGGGTGATATTGCTATGATATTTATACACTTCCATACACTTTTGATCATATTTGGACTAACCTATTAACTCAGTGCACCCCAGTGCCAGTTTCTGTTTTCTGCTGTTTCTGTATTTCAGGTTTTCCCGTCACGTAAACTGCCAGAAAAATCCCGGAAAAATTATATAAAAAATCAGCATTCCAGAAGCTTCCACACGGTCGAAGTAGGGCCGGAGGGGGGCCACCAGGGCTCCAGGCGCCCTGGTGGCGCGGCCCCCCTCCTGGCCTCGCCGGGGGCGCCTGGGCCCCCAGGCCTCCGCTGATGCCCCCCTTTGGCATATATTTAACACGTGTCCCGAAACCCTCGAGGACGAAACCCTTTTTCGCGATCTCATCTCTGTTCCGCCGCCGCCGCGCTTCGATCGGGAGCACCAGGAGAACCCTTCCAGGCACCCTGCCGGAGGGGAGGATCACCACCGGGAGCCTCTCCACCACCATGGACGCCTCCCGGATGAGTTGTGAGTAGTCTCCCTTGGACCATGGGTCCATGACCAGTAGCTATGTGATGTTCTCCTCCCCTTCTTGTGCTTCACTAATTAGACCTTGTGAGCTGCCCTACATGATCGAGGCACATATGTAATCCTTATGCTGTTGCTATGATGAGTTTGCTGGGATTCGATGGATTGTGAGATTATGTTCAGATTGTGTTTGAGTAATATATTTGATTTACCTCTTTTATATTTATGTTCGTAAGTAATTCATGCATGTTCTCCGTTGCTATTTATTGCTTTGGCCAAGTAGTAGGTAGTGACTCCAAGAGGGAACGTTATGCTCGATTGTGGGTTCATGCCCCTCGATGACTAGCTTGAGTGACAGAAACATGAGTCTAGGGGATGTGCTGTTGCCACAAGGGGGAAAACAACGGTGCTTGTGCCCGCGGGTGCAAGGATTGTTTACTTTACGCAAAGTTCTTTTAATGCAGTTGTCTGTTGCTTTGAGTTTACACTATGGGTGGGACTCGCAACTTAATACCAGCGAGATGTTCTGGATAGATATCTCAAGGTGGATGATTAGTAGTAGATGCAAATGGATTTCGGTCTACTTGCCTTGGCGTACCGCCCATGCTTTGAACCTCTACCTTTCTTGCAACATAGTTAGCATTGGTTTGCGCACATAATTCTGTCAATTGCCCAGCTGTAATTCGTTTACCTCACATAGCTGTTTTATCGTCTTTTGGGAGAGAGACATCACTAGTGAACATCATGGGACCCCGGTCCATATTACCATCACTGATCACATCCGCTATTTACTTTCTGCTTTTACTTACTATATGCAATTATACCTATCACTATTATCACTTGCGTTTGATCCTTTGTAAACGACAAGGCCGGAGGGATTGACAACCTCTCTGTACTCGTTGGGAGCAAAATTATTTGTATCTGTGTGCAGGTCCAAGTTGATTGCTAGTATCTGGCGCCGTTAGCAGTTGACACCTTCTTGTTGAAACTAGGAGTCTCAGGGGAAATCGATCCTTGGTATCTTTTCCAAGGGAAAACTACCGCTACACTGCATCTCAAACCTTCCACTTGGGGTAACCAACGAGGGGCGAGAAGCCATCAAGCAAAGTTTTCTGGCGCCGTTGCCGGGGACTCCACTCTTCAAGATAGGGGTGTTGCACGCTATCTTTTACCTTTGCTTTTTAGTCTGGTTAGTTTACCTTTCATTTTTGCTTTAGTATCTTTTATCGAAAATCACAAAAATAGTTATCTTGCTTGCTTGCTACTATGGGTTCCACCGAGAACACCAAGTTGTATGACTTCACTAGTCATAACAACGATGACTTTATTTGCACGCCTATCACTACACCTGCCACTTCAGCACCTTCTTATGAAATTAAACCTGCTTTACTGAATCTAGTCATGAAAGATCAATTCTCCGGTGCTGGAGATGATGCTGCTTTACACTTAAACAATTTTGTTGAACTCTGTGATATGCAAAAGTACCAAGAAATAGATGGTAATATTGTTAAGCTTAAGCTTTTTCCTTTCTCCTTGAGAGGAGGAGCTAAAATTTGGTTTCAATCTTTGCCTAGAAATAGCATAGATTCATGGGACAAGTGCAAAGATGCTTTTATTGGAAAATACCATCCACCTGCTAAAATTATCCAACTAAGAAGTAACATAATGAATTTTAAACAATTGGATAATGAACACGTTGCCCAAGCTTGGGAACGTATGAAATCTCTTGTCAAGAACTGCCCTACTCATGGTTTGACTACTTGGATGGTTATCCAAACTTTTTATGCAGGCTTGAACTTTACCTCGCGGAACTTGTTAGATTCAGCCGCGGGAGGAACCTTTATGTCAACTACACTTGGTGCTGCCACGAAGCTTCTCGATGATATGATGACCAACTATTCCCAATGGCACACCGAACGCGCTCCAACAGGTAGGAAGGTAAACTCTGTCGAGGAGATTTCCTCCCTAAATGAAAAAGTTGACTTGATCATGTCTCTACTTTCGAAGCAATCTTCTGTTGATCCTCGTGATGTTCCTTTAAATTCTTTGATTGCTCAAGAACAAGTAGATGTGAACTTTATCTCTAGAAACAATTTTAATAACAATGCTTATAGGAGTGATTTTGGTAGCAATCCTAGACCGTTCCCCTCTAATTCTTATGGGAACAACAATGCTTATCCTAGCACCAAGAACTCCACTACTGAACTAGAGATTATGCTTAAAGATTTCATCACTACCCAAAAAGCCTTCAATAAGAGTGTAGAGGAAAAACTAAACAAACTAGATAATCTCTCTTCGAAGGTAGACAATTTAGCCCATGAGGTAGAATTGCTTAAAATTAGAACTTCTCCTCTTGAGGAGAGGAAGGTCACTCCTATGAATGCTATTCAAGTGCAAATTAATGAAAACATTAGGATGTTGGCTAAACTTAAAGAGAGATGGGCTAGAGAAAGGGAGGAAGAAGATAGAATTAAGAGCCTTCCTACCCACCACACTGTTGCTACTATCCAAGTTGTTGAGGATATCCAAACTCTTAGCACCCAATGCACTCCTGGTCCCATTGGACCTATTAGTGGTGATGCTATGACCATAGAAACTACCAAACAAGTGAACCTAAAGGACACCACTACCACTTTACTTGATAGTAGTGACCTTGATTTTGATAATTGCACTCTTACCGAAGTTATTGATTTCCTTCACAAGATGGCTAAAGATCCCCACACTAGCACGCTTAATCTTGCCTTCACAGAGCATATCACTAATGCTCTCATCAAAGCTAGGGAGGAGAAACTTAGAGTAGAAGCCTCCATACCTAGAAAGCTAGAAGATGGTTGGGATCCTATGATTAAAATTAAGTTGAATAACTTCTCTTGCTATGCATTATGTGATGTTGGAGCTAGTACCTCCGTTATGCCCAAAAGAATATATGATATGCTTAAATTGAAACCTTTTGATTCTTGTTCTTTTGGTGTTCGTCTTGTTGATTCTTCCATAAAGAAACCTTTGGGGAGGATCGACGATGTTCTTATCATTGTCAATGACAATTATGTTCCCGTTGATTTTACTATTATGGACATTGAATGTGAACCTTTTTGTCCAATTATTTTGGGACGTCCTTTCCTTCGCACCGTTGGTGCCATCATTGACATGAAAGAGGGGAATATAAAATTCCAATTTACTCTCAAGAAAGGGATGGAACACTTCCCTAGAAAGAAGATTAAGTTACCTTTTGAGTCCGTTATACGGGCTAGCTATTCTTTTACTCTTGATAAGACTTGATCTCTATGCATTATGCCTAGCTTAAAGGCATAAAAGAAAGCGCTTTTGGGAGGCAGCCCACATGAATAAAATTTTATTTTGCTTTTGTTGTGTCTTGATGTTGTTACTACAGTAGCATCATCATTGTATCTTTGCTTTTCAACTTTGTGCCATGTGTAGCCTCTGATTGCAAGAAAGTTCAAAAGTTGTGACGTGCTGTCCAGGAAACAGATTCTGTCCTTGGATAGAAAAATTCGTATAAAATCACCAGATCACCTTTTTGGTCTGAATTTTTTCGACAGCGTGCTCTATACAATTGTCTTTCGGGCGTCTGTTCTGAGTTTTTTTATTAGAGTTGCAGAAGTGCCCCGAAAAAATCATTTACTACCTGCTGTTCTGTTTTTCACAGATTCTGTCCTGTTTTGCCTTTCCTTCATTTTGCAAACCTTGAGCTTGCTTTTTCTTTGCAAAAACCTTTTGGCAATCTTGAGAAACAGTAGACCTTCAAGAATATCCTTATTTCCATCAAGGAACAATTATATTATTATGGGTACTAACCTCGCTAATCAGATTATGATGAGTTATGTATGAAGGGAGTTTTCAAGTGTGCGAGGGAAGATGATAAAAAGATTCAGGAGTGTCAAACGCTCAAGCTTGGGGATGCCCCCATGCACCCCCAATAAATATTCAAGAATACTCAAGCGTCTAAGCTTGGGGATACCCCCGTGCATCCCCTTCTCCATCAACAATTATCAGTTCGTCTTTCGTTCCACTATATTTTTATCACTTCATGTGTTATGTGCTATGCTTGGAGCGTCTTGCTTTTAGTTTTCTTTAGCTTTTCATAACGAGTCGGAACTCAGCTTTCTTTGTGTGGGAGAGAAACACGCTCCACTTCAACCTAGAACATAACATAGAATTTTCATGTCTATCTTTGCCGTGTGTGTTCTTTGTCTTTCAATAGCTACTGTCATGTTCAGCTCTTAGTATTCATGCTTATCTTTTTAAAGAGCTTTTGTTTAGTTGGTTGCTTGAACTCTCTTTAGTTATCATGCTTATCTTATTAAGAGAGTTTGCTTCTGTTGCATTAGTCGATATGGCTATGATAAAAATGCTACGTGCATAATGGTGCTTAGTAGTTCATGTTTTCTTATGGTTAGTCTCAAATAGCTGGGGGGTTCCCAATGTGTTATTGGAGTACCAACATGATTTGTTTGCCTATGATGTGGTATGGTTTAGTAATATCTTCCTTCAAGAATTTATTTTGATTGACTTGGCGTATGCTCACGCATATTTAAGACTGTAAAGAAAGTCTGTCAAGCCTTGATGATCTTTTGTTTCTGAATAGCGATATAACTTCCATGCCTGATTCAATGTTGCTTTGTCGCTCTGCATGACTATGACCGTCATTTCTCTTTTAGTTGGTCGCTCCCAGTCTTTTGCTAACCTCCACCTGTACTAAGCGGACTGACTGCTTGTGCATCCAAAATCTTTTAAACCAGTTATGCCATATGAGTCCACCATACCTTCCTATACATGGTATTTACCTGCCATTCCTAACGGAGACTTTCATGTACCATCTCGAAATTATTCAAAAAAAAGCATTCCTATTTTATGCCTCTGTTTTAGTTCATGAGGAAGTAGTAGTTAATTCATGATCTTTTTAAGTTGGACAAGCTTCACCCCGGGATTGCATGTCTAATGTGCAAACCCATAATACGAGAAGGAACTGGCAAAGAGTGCGCCCGGCTCAAAAATAATATAACAAACAAACCCTCCTTCACGCTTTGTTCATGAGAAATCAGAAAACTTTGGCAGTGATAAACAAAGGAGATTAAGAGGATGTGATCGTCCTCATTCGGGAGCCGTTCCTCGAAACTTGTCCATCTCAAGAAGTGATTTGAGTTGTCTGCTAGCATTCGTTGACGAAACATGCATATCCAAAAAAATAATTATTACCTCTGTTTTTAAAACCAAGAGCTCTGGTACATGTTTTGTCTTTGTTTCCAACTACGGGTTTTCAACCTTGCCAACAAAAGCCACGGTTCGAGAGTCTCCGCCTTCTTTTAAAGCACCAACTACTGAGAGCATGATTGTCATTCTGAGTGTAATGTGCATTGTCCCAAAGTAGCATTGTCTTTTGCATGATTGTGATATCGTTTATTCTGAAATCATTGTATCTAGTCATCACTTAAACCTTGGAGGTGCCCCTGCATTTATGTTTTGCTTCACTAAAGGGGGCAAGCGAGATATCACTTTGTCATATTTGCACACCATGCTCATTACAAATCTTTTTGAGTGTTTCAGTATCATATTGTAAAACTTTCAGTTCTTTGTGATTTTCTCATGAGGCAACTTAATTACTACAGATTCATTGTCTCAGTAAGCTTTTGTCATATGACTATGAAAAGTCCTATATGGTTAATAGCATGTCACCACAGAAATTATTCTTGTTATCATTTACCTACTCGAGGACGAGCAGGAATTAAGCTTGGGGATGTTGATACGTCCAAAATGTATCTATAATTTCTGCTTGCTCCATGCCTCTTTTGGGTGATATTGCTATGATATTTATACACTTCCATACACTTTTGATCATATTTGGACTAACCTATTAACTCAGTGCACCCCAGTGCCAGTTTCTGTTTTCTGCTGTTTCTGTATTTCAGGTTTTCCCGTCACGTAAACTGTCAGAAAAATCCCGGAAAAATTATATAAAAAATCAGCGTTCTGGAAGCTTCCACACGGTCGAAGTAGGGCCGGAGGGGGGCCACCAGGGCTCCAGGCGCCCTGGTGGAGCGGCCCCCCTCCTGGCCGCGCCGGGGAGGGCGCCTGGGCCCCCCAGGCCTCCGCTGATGCCCCCCTTTGGCATATATTTAACAGGCGTCCCGAAACCCTCGAGGACGAAACCCTTTTTCGCGATCTCATCTCTGTTCCGCCGCCGCCGCGCTTCCAAGATCGGGAGCACCAGGAGAACCCTTCCCGGCACCCTGCCGGAGGGGAGGATCACCACCGGGAGCCTCTGCACCACCATGGACGCCTCCCGGATGAGTTGTGAGTAGTCTCCCTTGGACCATGGGTCCATGACCAGTAGCTATGTGATGTTCTCCTCCCCTTCTTGTGCTTCACTAATTAGACCTCGTGAGCTGCCTTACATGATCGAGGCACATATGTAATCCTTATGTTGTTGCTATGATGAGTTTGCTGGGATCCGATGGATTGTGAGATAATGTTCTGATTGTGTTTGAGTAATATATTTGATTTACCTCTTTTATATTTATGTTCGTAAGTAATTCTTGCATGTTCTCCGTTGCTATTTATTGCTTTGGCCAAGTAGTAGGTAGTGACTCCAAGAGGGAACGTTATGCTCGATTGTGGGTTCATGCCCCTCGATGACTAGCTTGAGTGACAGAAACATGAGTCTAGGGGATGTGCTGTTGCCACAAGGGGGAAAACAACGGTGCTTGTGCCCGCGGGTGCAAGGATTGTTTACTTTACGCAAAGTTCTTTTAATGCAGTTGTCTGTTGCTTTGAGTTTACACTATGGGTGGGACTCGCAACTTAATACCAGCGAGATGTTCTGGATAGATATCTCAAGGTGGATGATTAGTAGTAGATGTAGATGGATTTCGGTCTACTTGCCTTGGCGTACCGCCCATGCTTTGAACCTCTACCTTTCTTGCAACATAGTTAGCATTGGTTTGCGCACATAATTCTGTCAATTGCCCAGCTGTAATTCGTTTACCTCACATAGCTGTTTTATCGTCTTTTGGGAGAGAGACATCACTAGTGAACATCATTGGACCCCGGTCCATATTACCATCACTGATCACATCCGCTATTTACTTTCTGCTTTTACTTACTATATGCAATTATACCTATCACTATTATCACTTGCGTTTGATCCTTTGTAAACGACAAGGCCGGAGGGATTGACAACCTCTCTATACTCGTTGGGAGCAAAGTTATTTGTATCTGTGTGCAGGTCCAAGTTGATTGCTAGTATCTGGCGCCGTTAGCAGTTGACACCTTCTTGTTGAAACTAGGAGTCTCAGGGGAAATCGATCCTTGGTATCTTTGCCAAGGGAAAACTACCGCTACACTGCATCTCAAACCTTCCACTTGGGGTAACCAACGAGGGGCGAGAAGCCATCACTGTCTCGCGCCTCCTCGCCCACCACGGCCATGACCACCTCCGCCGCGAGAAGAGGCGCCGCGCCTCTCGCCGGCGACCGTGTCGGGACTCGGAAGGCCGCGCCTGCTTCCTCGAGGAGCCTCCGAGGGCATAGCGTCATACTTGCGGGGGCAGCCATGGCCCCTCTTCGGCGGCGGCAAGGCTAGCTCCTTCGGGGCCTTCCCCTTCTTTGTGGCAAACGGCTTCCTCAGTGGCGCCATGGATACCTCGCAGTGAGAAGAAGAGCAAGGAGCGAACAAGAAAGAAGATGGCGCTGGCTTGAAGGTGGCTTGGGGGCTCCCCCCTAGTCCCATTTGTAGGGCGGAGGAGCCCAACCGCCAGTCACTGGTGTCACAGCCATAGTGACCCCGTCATCCACGCCGGGGAGTTGTCAAGTCGCACGGTTGCCAAGACTGTGTGGGAAGCGGAGTCGCCACGTCCCATCCAACCATTACGCGCCAACCTGGCCCGCAGTCTTTTGGGGCCCACGACGCTTCGTCCTCGACTAAGGCTTCGCCCCGAAGCCAACTCCGCGCGCGCCTTGGGCCCGGGGGCTACTGTCGGTGTCCTGGGAACTAGGGTACCCAGACTGGCCTGCCTGCGGGCCGCGACACGCTCCTACTACGGCCTGGTACGGCCCAGCTGATCGACCAGCTGCTCGAGACCCTCGCGAGGGGGCTAGACCTCGCGAGGAGAACGACACCAAGACCCCCTCAGGAGCGGCCTCGGCTTGGTTGCTCCAAAGGGGCGGAGAATCCCAGGCCAAGCCTGCCTCAAGAGGAGGCAGTGACGCGAGCAGTGACGCACCGCGCCAGCGAGTGCCAGCACATGCCAGCGGTGCTATTGCCGTTTTGGTGCAAAGAAGACAATGCAGGCGCAGGTTCCCGAGGGGCGGGACAAAGGTTTCCCCTTCGATGCAACAAGACCGAAGACCGCAAGGACGACAGGGAGGATGTCACCACCGATCCCACCACCGCGTCACCGCCTGATCCCTTTGCAGGCGAAGACCGCTTTTGTCAGGATAGGAATGTCCTTGTGTTCCCGCTCAAAATGGCCGTTGTGGGATACCTTCCCGCCTAAACATTTCGTGGAAGAGGACCCTGGCCATCTATATAAGTAGTCCACCTTCACACCAAGGAGCAAGAACACTTGCCTCCTGACCCTCCTGAGCTCAGGAACAACTATACTTGTTCATACTCAAGCCCTCCCGAGGCTAATCCACCAAAGCAGGACGTAGGGTTTTACACCGCAAGGTGGCCTGAACCTGGGTAAACTTGTGTGTGCTTTACTTGTTGCTTGCTTGAATCTCACCATTGGACGAGGGCGAGGCGCTACGTAGACGTGAGTGAGAGAGATCTTCGTTCACGCCCCTGTGTTTGAAATTCTTGGGTTTGCGGAGCCCGTAATCCGACACGGACCGACGCTATTTTCGCAGAACTACCGTGGTGTTATTTTTTGTGTAGAAATAAATGTTCTCCAAATGCAACGAAACTTTTTGACAATTTTTTTGGACGAAAACAGAAATAGCGGAGCAAAGAACGACCAGAGGGCCCCCCTGCTGCCCACAAGACACTAGGGTGCGTCTGCCCTCTTGGCGCCCTAGTGGGTGGTTAGCCCCCAGAAGCCAATCTTCGCGTGAAACCAACGCCAAAAAATCCTATAAATACAAAAACCCCCCAGCAATAACATTAAATCAGAAGTTCTGCCGCCGCAAGCCCCTGTAGCCACGGAAAACCAATTTAGACCCTGTTTTGGCACCCTGTCGGCGGGGGAAATCATCACCGGAGGCCATCTTCATCATACCGACGGCCACCATGATGAGGAGGGAGTAGTCCACCCTCTGGGCTGAGGGTTTGTACCAGTAGCAATGTATTTAATCTCTCTCTCTCTCTCTCTCTCTCTCTCTCTCTCTCGTGTTCTTGAGATGGCATGATCTTGATGTATCACGAGCTTTGTTGATATAGTTGGATCATATGGTGTTTCTCTCTCTATCTATCTTGTTGTGTTGAATTGAGTTTTCCCTTTGAGATTTCATTGGATTGAATACTTTTATGGATTTGAGAACACTTGATGTATCTCTTGCTATGAATACACATAGTGACAATGGGTATCATATTGATTCACTTGATATATGTTTTGGCACTCAACTTGCGGATTACCGAGGTGACATTGGGGTAATCTATCCATAGGGGTTGATGCACGTTCTTGTCTTTGTTTCTCCAGTAGAAATCTTGGGGCACTCTTTGAGGTTCTTTGTGTTAGATTAAGTATTATGAATCTGAAGTTGTTTGATGCATATCGTATAATCAACTCACAGATACTCGTGGTGACATTAGAGTATCTAGGTGACATTAGAGTTGGTAGATGTGTACCATATGGTGTTATCTTAGTACGAACTCTTGTATAAATTGATTGGAAAGGATAACTTTGTGTTGTCTTAGTACGAACTCTTGAAAGATTGATCGAAAAGGATAACTTGGTGTTATTTTAGTACGAACGCTTGGATGGATCGATCGGAAAGAATAACTTGGTGTTATTTTAGTATGAACTCTTGGGAACATTGATCGGAGAGAATAACTTTGAGGTGGTTTCGTACCCTGCCAACAATTTCGTCTTCTGTTCTCCGCTAGATAAGAACTTTGGAGTGATTCTTTATCCCACGTTGAGGGATTGCCATATGATCTAACTATGTTAGCTTTGTTGAGAGATTGCACTAGTGAAAGTACGAACCCTGGGCCTTGTTTTCAAGCATTGCAATACCATTTGTGCTCCCTTTTATCACTTGCTACCTTGTAGTTTTTTTATTGTTCCTATCAGAAAAATCAATATTTACTATCTATATTACACTTGTATCACCATCTCTTCGCTGAACTAGTGCACCTATACAATTTACTATCGTATTTGATGTGTTGGGGACACAAGAGACTCTTTGTTATTTGGTTGTAGGGTTGTTTGAAAGAGACCATCTTCATCCTACGTCTCCCATGGATTGATAAACCTTAGGTCATCCACTTGAGGGAAATTTGCTACTGTCCTACAAAACTCTGCGCTTGAAAGCCCAACACGAGTCTACAAGAACAAGTTGTGTAGTAGACATCAAGCTATTTTCTGGCGCCGTTGTCGGGGAGGTGAGTGCTTGAAGGTATATCTTTAGATCTTGCAATTGAATCTTTTAGGTTCTTGCTTTATCACTAGTTTGGTTTTGTAAAAGAAAACTACAAAAAAATGTAATTGAGGTTGCCTCATATTATTCATCTTTATCATGTGTTTCTTGAAAATGATGGAAAGGAAAATTCTACTCAATTAATAGAAGAAGAATTCAATAAAATGTCTGGTACAAAATCTTTGAATGATGAGCATGATTGCAATGTTATTAGTATGAATTCTCTGAATATCCATGATGCTAATGATATGCAAAACCATAAGCTTGGGGATGCTATGTTTGATGAAGATGATATTTTAGTCCCCCAAGATTTGATGTGCAAATTTGCTATAATGGTAGAATGCCTCCTATTTACGATGATTATAAAGATGAGTGTGGGTTTGCAAAAGTGTCAACTCTAGGTAATGATCCCACTATTTAGGAGGGTGTTGAATCTTTTCACGATTTTGATAAAAGTGGATTTGGAGAGGTCATAACCTTATTTAGTGATGAATCCACTATTTCGAAGAGGTTTCAATTGACTTTTACAAAGGTTGATATCTATGATGATTATGGTGATGACATGTATGCTATGAAGAATAATGACAACCATGAAACTTGTCATCGTGATTTTAATTTTCAATTGGATTATGCCAATCAAGTGTCTCACGAAAGTTTTTGTTGAGTTTGCCTCCACTACTATTCATGAGAATAAATGTGCTTATGTGGAGATTAGCAAAATTTCTATGCTTTTGAATCATGGAAAGAACACTTTATGTGAAGCTATATTGTTGAATTCATTCATGATGCTACCAGAAACTACTATGAGAGAGGAACATAATGCTTTTACATATCTCAATAATATCAAGTTTCATCTCTATGTGTTGAAAGATTTAAAGTTTTGCTTCTTTTGCCTTCCTATGCTAGTTGATTCTTGCTCCCACAAATTGTTTGTTGACAAAATCCCTATGCATAGGAAGTGGGCTAGGCTTAAATTTGCTAGCCATGTGATTCATGATGCTCCTATTATGTTTCAATTAATTACTTCTATGTGAGCATCATTGAAATCATCGTTCCTAGCTAAAAAGGCATTAAAGAAAAGCGCTTGTTGGGAGACAACCCAACATTTACACCTATTGTTTTTGTGTGTTCACATGATTAAGCTACTGTAGTAATCATGTTTTATTGATTTTGTTTCAATAAAGTGCCAAGTAAAGCCATTGGGATAGTGTGGATGATAGTTGACTTGATTCTGTGAAAAACAGATAGTTTTGCGTCCAGTGCAGAAAATTCAATAAATTACTAGAACGTGATAATTTTATGAAATTATTACACATGACTGATATACAAATTGTCTACGTTGTCCTAAATTTTTAGAATTTTTAGAGTTGTCGAAGTATGGTCATTGTCCAGATCATTATAGACTATTCTATTTTTGACAGATTTTGTTTTCAATGCATAGTTTGCTTGCTTTAGTGTTTCCATAACTTATATTAAGTGATATAAAGTGTGGAAATGATAGAGTACAGTAGGCATTATGTGGAAAAAATATGAACCTTGTCTTTGACAATACCCAAGTGAATGATTTGATCTTTATCACACTAAACCATCTCAAGAAGTTCCGTTAAGTTTTGTGCGATTGAAGTTTTCAAGTTTCGGGTGAGATATCGATATTAGGAGAATAAGGAGTGGCAAGACCCTAAGCTTGGGGATGCCCTGGAAGGCATCCCCTCTTTCGTCTTCTTGGAACTATATTTTTATTCGTCACATGATATTTGTTTTGCTTGGAGCATCATTTTATTTTGTTAGGATTTGCTTGTTGATATTTAGAATAATGTTTTGCATATTTTATTTCAATAAAAGTGTCAAGTATAGCCTTTACCATACTCAATTTGCAAGTATACGAGTTGCTGTTTCAAAACAGAATGTTCATTGTTGTTGCAAAAATTCCCCAGAAAAGTCAGAATGTGATAAAATGTCGATGTTTTTTCACAATAAGCTATGATAATTTTTTTACAGTGTGGTAAATTTTTGGAATTAGAGAAGTATGAATCTTCTTGCATTCTTTACATACTGTTCTGTTTAGACATATTACTGTTATATTTGCATTGTTATATGTTTGCTTGTTCTAATGATTCTATTTCAGGATAGGAGTATTAAATATGCAGAGGCATTAGTATGCAATGTTAAATTATAATTTTAGTGATTTGTCACAGTAGATAATGGTAAGGTTTTGAGTTGATTTATAATAACTTATCTCACGAGTTCTTGTTGAGTTTTGTGTGGATGAAGTTTTTAAGATTTAGGGAAACCGTGGTATAAAAGGAATTAAGGAGACACAAAAGTTCAAGCTTGGAGATGCCCAAGGCACCCCAAGATAACATTTCAAGAAGTCTCAAGCATCTAAGCTCGGGGATGCCCCGGTAGGCATCCCACCATTCTTCATCAACAATTATCGGTTAGCCTCGGTTGATCCAAAGTTTTTGCTTCTTCGCATGATCTATGCTATTCTCGGAATGTCATTTTATTTTGTTTTCCTTATTGTTTGAATAAAATACTTAAGATGTGAAATTTTAAATGGGATAGAGTCCTCACATAGCTACCCATTTACTTAACTACTCCTTTGAACTTCACTTATATTTTTTTGGAGTAGTTTGTCGAACACTCCATGCTTCACTTATATTATTTTGAGAGTTGATAATAGTGATAAAAAAATGCACAAGCCACGAAATTGGTCCTAATATGATGAATATCCAAGAAGGATATACTAAAAATGTTCATGTTGATCATTGTATATGATAAGTTTGATTCCTTGTAATAGTTTTGCGATATAGAGATGATAATATGTGAGTCATGTTAGTGACTAATTGTGGTTTAGTAAGACTATTGGTGTTAAGGTTTGTGATTCCCTATGCATGCACATTAAGTCAATAGTTATGCAATGAAGTTATATCCTACTTGTGTTGCATTATTCGGTGGTAGTTATGTTTAATGTTCGTTTATGATGGATTTCGTTCCTTGGTTGTCCGCTTCTCAATCTATTTGCTAGCCTTCACTTTAACTAAGCGGGAATGCTGCTTGTGCATCCAAATCCTTAAACCCAAGTTGTGCCAAATGATTCCACCATACCTACCTATATGTGGTATTTCCATACCGTTCCAAGTAAATTTGTATGTGCCAACTCTAATTTTTAAAATAAATTTCTCTTTTGTGTGCCCGTACCGCGCATGAAGCGGCGCGGGTGGCTGATATTTTCCATGTTAAATAGGTTATTCTCAAGATGAGTGTTTATTCATTTGTCATTGCACGAGAGTGTGGCGGTAATAGGGATGCCCAGTCCCAAAATGCAAAAAAAAACTATAATAAATTCCTTTGGTATGTGTTGGTATGGAAGGCACCCGTGGATACGGCTAGCTATGGATTCTGAAAGAATAGTGGGAAATGAAATAAACTTTATTTTATGTTTGGGAACCGCCTATGATTTATTTAGAATGGAAGATATTGGGAACTCTTAGTCATTTTCGTTGACAACAAAAGCATGCCACCCAAAATAATTTTATCTCTCAATTCAAGCTTTGAGCTCTGGCACCTTTACAAATCTCTGCTTCCCTCTGCGAAGTGCCTATCTATTTACTTTTATGCAATTTTTTATTGAGTCTCCATCTTCTCTTATAAAGCACCAACTAAGGAGCACTATTATGATACATCTCCAACATATCTACAAATTTTTATTATTCCATGCTATTATATTTTCTGTTTTGGATGTTTTATATGCATTAATATGATATTTTATATTATTTTTGGGACTAACCTATTAACCTTGAGCCTAGTGTCAGTTTCTGTTTTTTTCCTTATTTTTGAGTTTTATAGAAAAGGAATATCAAACGGAGTCCAAACAAGCTGAAAATTTACGGTGCTTTTTTATAGACCATAAGAGACCCACGGAGCATCAAAGTTGGGCCAGAAGAGTCCCGAGGCGACCATAAGCCTAGGGGGCGCTCCCCCTAGGGCGCGCCCCCTGGCTTGTGGGCTCCTCAGGAACCCCCCTGACTTGTTTCCAATGCCAAAAATTCCTATAAATATAGAAACCTCCGAAAAGAAACCTAGATCGGAAGTTCCGCCGCCACAAGTCTCTGTAGCCACGAAAAACCTCTCAGGACCCCATTCTGGCACCTGCCGGAGGGGGAAATCATCACCAGTAGTCCACCCTCGGGGTTGAGGGTTTGTACCAGTAGCTATGTGTTTTATCTCTCTCTCTCTCTCTCTCTCTCTCTCTCTCTCTCTCTCTCTCGTGTTCTTGATTTGGCACGATCTTGATGTACCACGAGCTTTGTTATTATAGTTGGATATTATGGTTTTCTTCCCTTTCTACCTTGTGATGAATTGTGTCTGTTCCTTTGAGGTTTTGTTACGTCGGATTGAATACTTTGGATGTGAGAGCACTTAATGTATGTCTTGCGATGGGATATCCGTGGTGACAATGGGATGCTCTATTGATCCACTTGATGTATGTTTTGGTTATCAAATTGTGGATTCCCGTGGTGACATTGGGGTAATCAGTGCATATGGGTTGGTACACGTTTTCATATTCCGGTCCCCGTTAGAAATCTTGGGGTACTCTTGAAGTTTTTTTGTGTTGGATTGAATATTATGAATCTGAAATTGTGTGATGCATATCGTATAATTGACCCACGGATACTTGTGGTGACATTGGAGTATCTAGGTGACATTAGGGTTGATTGATGTGTGTCATGTGGTGTTATTTTAGTACGAACTCTAGGGTTGTTTGTGACACTTATAGGAATAGCCCAATAGATTGATCAGAAAGAATAACTTTGAGGTGGTTTCGTACCCTACAAGCAATTTCATCTTATGTTCTCCGCGATAGGAACTTTGGAGTGATTCTTTGTTGCACGTTGAGGGATTGTTATATGATCCAATTATGTTACCATTGTTGAGAGATTTTGCGCTAGTGAAAGTATGAACCCTAGTCCTTGTTTTCATGCATTGCAATACCGTTTTTACTCACGTTTCCTACTTGCTACCTTGTTGTTTTTATATTTTTAGATTACAAAAACTTATATCTACCATCCATATTATACTTGTATCACCATCTCTTTGCCGAACTAGTGCACCTATACAATTTACCATTGTATTGGGTGTGTTGGGGACACAAGAGATTTCCTGTATTTGGTTGCAGGGTTACTTGAGAGAGACCATCTTCATCCTACGCCTTCCATAGATTGATAAACTGTAGGTCATCCACTTGAAAGAAAATTGCTACTGTCCTACAAAACTCTGGGCTTGGATGCTCAACGCGGGTCTACAAGAAGAAGGTTGCGTGGTAGACATCATATTATCATACGTGTGCATTGAATGTAGCTAATATTTGAGTGTGTTTCATGAATGGATCAATGATTGAGCATAATGGGCTAGGGATAACTTTCTTTAGCACTGATACTTTGAAAGACATGGTTGCTTGTTGATATGCTTGAGTATTGATGTCTTCATGTCAAATTATAGACTATTGCTTTGAATCATTTAAGTCCAAATGTCCATGCTACAAAAGAGAAGAGTGTATGATGAATATGATAGGTAGCATTCCAAATAAAAAATTCTGGTTTCAATTGCTACTTTATCATGATGAGATTTATGAGAAAGAGTTGTTGTTATGATACTAGGAAGAGTGATTGAAATTATCCTTGATCAAACTTATACACTATGCTAGCATTCACACTTCATAATTTATTCTTTTATCATTTACCTACTCCGGGACGAGTAGGAATTCACCTCGGGGATGTTGATACGTCTTCAATGTACTTATAATTTATGAAGTATTCATGCCATGTTTACAACCCGGACTGACGTTGCTTTTAGCAGAACTACCGTGGTGTTGTTTTTTGTGTAGAAATAAAAGTTCTCCAAATGCAATGAAACTGTTTGACGATTTTTTTGGAAGAAAAGAGAAATAATGGAGCAAAGAACCACCAGAGGGCCCCCCTGTTACCCACAAGACACCAGGGCGCGCCAGGGGGGGTGGTGGGCCCCTAAAGCCCATCTTCGCATGAAACCAACACAAAAAATACTATAAATATAGAAACCCCAGACATAACCCTAGATTAGAAGTTTCGCCGCCGCATGCCTCTGTAGCCACGAAAAATGAATCTAGACCCTATTCCGGCACCCTGCCTGGGGGATCATCACCGGAGGCCACCTTCATCATCCCGGGGGCCACCATGATGAGGATGGAGTAGTCCACCCTCGGGGCTGAGGGTTTGTACCAGTAGCTGTGTTTAATCTCTCTCTCTCTCTCTCTCTCTCTCGTTCTTGAGATGACACGATCTTGATGTATCACGAGATTTGTTAATATAGTTGGATCATATGGTGTTTTTCCCTCTCTATCTTGTTGTGATGAATTGAGTTTTCCCTTTGAGATTCATCGGATTGAATACTTTTATGGATTTGAGAACACTTGATGTATGCCTTGCTATGAATACTCGTAGTGACAATGCGGTATCATATTGGTTCACTTGATATATGTTTTGGCACTCAACTCGCG
Source organism: Secale cereale (assembly GCA_902687465.1). Lineage (NCBI taxonomy): Eukaryota > Viridiplantae > Streptophyta > Magnoliopsida > Poales > Poaceae > Secale > Secale cereale. The sequence continues at coordinate 137,099,651 of LR738709.1, forward strand.
AATTCCCGAGGTGACATTGGGGTAATCTATGCATAGGGGCTGATGCACGTTCTTGTCTTTGTTTCTCCAATAGAAATCATGGGGCGCTCTTTGAGGTTCGTTGTGTTGGATTGAGTATTATGAATCTGAACTTGTTCGATGCATATAGTATAATCAACTCACGGATACTTGTGGTGGCATTGGAGTATCTAGGTGACATTAGAGTTGGTTTATGTGTATCATATGGTGTTATCTTAGTATGAACTTTTGTATAGATCGATCGGAAAGGATAACTTTGTGTTATCTTAGTACGAACTCTTGAAAGATTGACCGTAAAGGATAAGTTGGTGTTATTTTAGTACAAACTCTTGGATAGATCGATCGAAAAGAATAACTTGGTGTTATTTTAGTACAAATTCTTGGGAAGATTGATTGGAAAGAATAACTTTGAGGTGGTTTCGTACCCTACCAACAATTTCGTCTTATGTTCTCCGCTAGATAAGAACTTTGGAGTGATTCCTTATCGCATGTTGAGGGATTGTCATATGATATAACTATGTTAGCATTGCTGAGAGATTGCGCTAGTGAAAGTACAAACCTTAGGCCTTGTTTTCAAGCATTGCAACACCATTTGTGCTCCATTTTATCATTTGCTACATTGCTATTTTTTATTGTTCCTATTACAAAAATCAATATATATACTATCCATATTACACTTGTATCACCATCTCTTCGCCGAACCAGTGCACCTATACAATTTACCATTGTATTTGGTGCGTTGGACACAAGAGACTCTTTGTTATTTGGTTGCAGGGTTGTTTGAAAGAGACCATATTCATCGCATGCCTCCCACGGATTGATAAACCTTAGGTTATCCACTTGAGGGAAAATTGCTACTGTCCTACAAAACTCTGTGCTTGGAGGCCCAACACAATCTACAAGAACAAGTTGTGTAGTAGACATCAAACACATGCATGGCAGCAAAAGTACATGTCCAGTCTCTCTCCTCTCTTACACAACAAATCCATGTTTTTATTTTCGAGAAAGATAACTTCCAGTCGACCGGAAGTTGGGGACATGTCCACACGATTGCTCCCGCCTGCTGTTTTTCTTCTTCGATCTTTCTTTCTGCTCCAATTGCTCATGCCCGCCATTTTTTTCCTTCGCGCTGATAGCTCACGATAAAGGACTAAAAAAGATGCAGCCAGTGGGAATTGAACCCAGCTCGGCTAGGATTTTTTTGATGCCAACAACCAACCCACCAAACTTTATTTGATGTCCTATAAATGAAAAATAACTATGTGACCTTTTTAAACCCCATGTCAGTGAAAGAAAATATGTTTTCTACCCTGCAAAAAGAGAGTTGTTTTTTTCTTTTGTTGAGCTTCTCTAGTCTATCATTTCGTATTGTAGCGACCCGACCCGATAAGAGTCAAAGTCTCTGTGCTTACCGTGCAAGTCCCTGGATCGACTTGCTAGCACACACATTACTCGATGAAATAACAGAAATAACACAAATATCTTCATTACATAGATAGTCCAGGAGTAATACATTTATTACAAAATAGGGCATAGAGCCAAATAAAACAAATATTGCGGAAGCAAAGTAGTAAATGAGTCCAACTCCACGAGCAAGGTTGAGTGTAGAACATCGACCTATCGCACCTTAATCATCGTCGAATATATTTGCAACGTGATAAGTTGCAGCCATATAGGTCAGTACATTGAATGTACTGGCAAGTCACATCATAAGTATAATGACCTATTTGTACATGCAATTTTGCTAGTTGAAAGCTCTAAGTTTAGTTTTGCATAAAGCTAGTTTCTTCCTAGAATAAAGATATTATTCTACCACTACAGTAATAGCGTAGGATGAGTTGGCAAACCCAACTCAATCCATTCCCATGTTTTCATTTAAGCCCAACTTTTTTAATTAAGGGTGATGAGATCTCCCATCATTTCCACTACTAGATGCTCAAGTTGTCCGTAACCGGGGACACGACTAATCGATTAGGTTGACACTCTGTAGAGGTTGCGCACTTTTCCCCACAAGACTCGACCAACTCCATGATCGGAAGATCGAGACATAGTCTTTCGAAAGCATCCCCCTTAATCCATGGATAGGCCGGTACACCTACATATTCTACATCTACAAGCCCATCCCGAAAGAGGTCATACTATCTACTCAACTAAGCCAGAGCCCATATTGGCTTGTGGCTGCACACGTAAGCTTCTAGACATGAAAATATGTTTGACCCCTTTGATCCTGAGTGGGCGGACCACTAGTGCTGCACCACCATGGATTTCCCATGCGTGCCCCACTATACTTTGCCACCATTCAAACCAGTTTCCGCCCAAGTAGTTCATTAATTTTCTTAGGGGGGCCTTATAGTTACCGGAACCCCCCGGGGAGCTAATGGGCCTTAGTGGGCTTTAGGGGAGAGAGAGAGGGGTGGCTAGGGCTGGGCTGCGCCCCCCCTGCAAGCCTAGTCCGAATTGGACTGTGGGAGGGGCGGCACCCCCTCCTTCATTCTCTTCCTCTCCTTCCCTTCCCCCTTCTCCTACTCCTACTAGGAAAGGGGAGTCCTACTCCTAGTGGGAGTAGGACTCCCCCTTGGCGTGCCTCCTCCTCCTAGGTCGGCCACCCCCTCCCTCTCCCTCCTTTATATACATGGGGAGGGCACCCCTTGGACACACATCAATTGTTCCTAGCCATGTGTGGTGCCCCCCTCCACTGTTACACACCTCGGTCATATCGTTGCAGTTCTTAGGCGAAGCCCTGCTCCGGTAACTTCATCATCACCGTCACCACCCCGTCGTGCTGACGAAACTCTCCCGCGACAGTAAACTGGATCAAGAGTTCGTGGGACATCATCAAGCTAAACGTGTGCTGAACGCGGAGGTGCCGTACGTTCGGTGCTTGGATCGGTTGGATCGCGAAGACGTTCGACTACATCAACCATGTTACTAAACACTTCCTCTTTCGGTCTACGAGGGTACGTGGACACACTCTCCCCGCTCATTTCTATGCTTCACATAGATAGATCTTGCGTGATCGTAGGATTTTTTTGACATACTACGTTCCCCAACAGTGTCATCATGAGCCAGGTCTATGCGTAGATAATATGCACAAGTAGAACACAATGAGTTGTGGGCGATAATAGTCATACTGCTTACCAGCATGTCATACTTTGATTCGGCGGTATTGTGAGATGAAGCGGCCCGGAACGACATTATGCGTACGCTTACCCGAGACTGGTTTCACCGTTACGAGTACTCATAGCTTAAAGGTGACCGGCGGGTGTTTGTCTCTCTCACTTTAGTTGAATCGAGTGTGGCTACGCCCGGTCCTTGTGAAGGTTAAAACAACACACTTGACGAAAAATCATTGTGGTTTTGTATGCGTAGGTAAGAACGGTTCTTGCTAAGCCTGTAGAAGCCACGTAAAACTTGCAACAACAAAGTAGAGGACATCTAACTTGTTTTTGCAGGGCATGTTGTGATATGATATGGTCAAGACGTGATGAGTTATATGTTATTGTATGAGATGATCATGTTTTGTAACTTATCGGCAACCGACATGAGCCTTATGGTTGTCTCTTTATTGTATGAATTGCGAAGGCCATGTAATTGCTTTACTTTATCACTATGAGTTAGCAATAGTAGTAGTAGCAGTAGTTGGCGAGATGACCACGACACTACGATGAAGATCATGGCGTCAAGCTGGTGACGATGGAGATCATGACGATGCTTTGGAGATGGAGATCAAAAGCACAAGATGATGATGGCCATATCATGTCACATATTTTGATTGCATGTGATGTTTATCTTATTATGCTTCTTATTTTGCTTAGTACGGCGGTAGCATTATAAGATGATCCTTTACAAAAATTTCAACGTACAAGTGTTCTCCCTGAGTATGCACCGTTGCGAAAGTTCGTCGTGCCGAGACACCACATGATGATCAGGTGTGATAAGCTCTACGTCCAAATACAACATGTGTAAGACAGTTTTGCACATGCAGAATACTCGGGTTAAACTTGACGAGCCTAGCATGTACACACATGGCCTCGGAACACTGGAGACCGAAAGGTCGAGCGTGAATCATATAGTAGATATGATCAACATAAGATGTTCACCATGGAAAACTACTCCATCTCACGTGATGATCGGACATGGTTTAGTTGATTTGGATCACGTGATCATTTAGATGACTAAAGGGGTGTCTATCTAAGTGGGAGTTCTTTAGTAATATGATTAATTGAACTTTAATTTATCATGAACTTAGTCCTGATAGTTTTTGCATATCTATGTTGTTGTAGATCAATGGCCCGTGCTACCGTTCCCTTGAATTTTAATGCATTCCTAGGGAAAGCTAAGTTGAAAGACGATGGTAGCAACTACACAGACTGGGCCCGTAACTTGAGGACTATCCTCATTGCCACATAGAAGAATTATGTCCTTGAAGCACCGCTAGGTGACAGGCCTGATGCAGGAGCAACTCTGGACGTTATGAACGTCTGGCAAGCTCGTTCTGATGACTACTCGATAGTTCAGTGTGCCATGCTTTACGGCTTAGAATCGGGACTTCAAAGATGTTTTGAACGTCATGGAGCATATGAGATGTTCCAAGAGTTGAAGTTAATATTTCAAGCAAATGCCTGAATTGAGAGATATGAAGTCTCCAATAAGTTCTATAGCTGCAAGATGGAGGAGAGTTCTATTAGTGAACACTTACTCAGAATGTCTGGGTACTACAATCACATGACTCAACTTGGTTGCAAAGTGGACGAAGATAATGTTATTGATAGAGTTCTTCAATTACTGCCACAAAGCTATAAAGGCTTCATGATGAACTATAAGATGCAAGGGATGCAAAAGACAATTCCCGAGCTCTTCACTATGCTCAAAGCTGCAGAGGTAGAAATCAAAAAGGAGCATCAAGTGTTGATGGTTAACAAGACCACTGGTTTCAAGAAAAAGGGCAATGGAAAGAAGGGGAACTTCAAGAAGAATAGCAAGATAGTTGCTACTCCCGCGAAGAAACCCAATTCTGGAGCCAAGCCTGAAACTGAGTGCTTCTACTACAAAGGAACATGACACTAGAAGCGGAACTGCCCCAAGTATTTGGCGGATAAGAAGGATGGCAAAGCGAACAAAGGTATATTTGATATAGATGTTATTGATGTGTACCTTAATAATGCTCGTAGTAGCACCTGGGTATTTGATACTGGTTTGGTTGCTAACATTTGTAACTAAAAACAGGGGCTACAGATTAAACGAAGATTAGCTAAGGACGAGGTGACGATGCACGTGGGAAATGGTTCCAAAGTCGACGTGATCGCCGTCGGCACGCTACCTCTACATCTACCTTCGGGATTAGTTTTAGACCTAAATAATTGTTATTTGGTGCCAGGGTTGAGCATGAACATTATATCTGGATCTTGTTTGTTGCGAGACGGTTATTCATTTAAATCAAAGAATAATGGTTGTTCTATTTATATGAGTAATATCTTTTATGGTCATGCACCCTTGAAGAGTGGTCTATTCTTGTTGGATCTCGATCGTAGTGATACACATATTCATAATATTGAAGACAAAAGATGCAAGGTTAATAATGTTAGTGCAACTTATTTGTGGCACTGCCGTTTAGGTCATATTGGTGCAAAGCGCATGAAGAAACTCCATGCTGATGGACTTTTGGAATCACTTGATTATGAATCTGTAATGCCCAGGATGGGACTATACCTCCTACGTGTCGAGGCACGACTTAAAGGTATAAGCCCATTCTGGAATGATCTCAAGTTCGGTATCTTTGCACGACTCATATAAAAGAGGGATTAAATTGCAAAGGAGATAGTTGGCTTACACTCGCCACTTCACACAATACATTACATAAGCAAAACATCATTCAAAACATCACAACCCGACTACGGGCGAAGATCCAAAAGAAAGATACCAAAACATAAAGCCACAGGTCCGAATCACCCCTAGTAGAAACCACTACTGATCGTCGAAAAAAATCACAAGCATACGGCCACTCTCTTCATCGAACTCCCGGAAGCACTGAACCAGCTCCTGCTTCATTCCTGGCTGAACCTGCATCTGGTGTTGTAGTATCTGTGAGCCACGAGGACTCAGCAATCCCATAACCATGGGTATCAAAACTAGCAAAGCTTTATGGGTAGGAAGAGGTAAAGTGGTGAGGTTGCAGCAGCGGCTAAGCATAATATGGTGGCTAGCTTACGAGTACCAGAATAAGATGAGCATCTACGCAAACGGTCGCAAACTAGTAGTGATCGCTAAAGATCCTGAACTACATACGAGTCAAACATAACCCCACCGTGTTCTCTTCTCAAAGTGAAAAGAGACAGTCACGGTTACTCACACGGTTGTGTGTTTTACTTCGGATCCTCTGTCAAGTTATCTACAAACGGACATTAACAAATTCCAATCTGCCACATAACCGCGGGCACGGCTTTCGAAAGATCATAACCCTGCAGGGGTGTCCCAACTTAGCCCATCACAAGCTCTCACGATTAGCTGAAGTGATAAATATAATATCATCACCCCTTATCTTAGGGAAAACCGATCAGGCTCGGCATCCCGGTGCACAAGACATTTCGACAACGGTAAAACAAGTCCAGCAAGACCTCCCGGTGTGTCGACACCCTGATAGTAGCCGCGCGTATCTCATCTCAGGCCACATCCGGATAGGTGATCCTACGAGTAAAACCAAACCTCGAGTTTCCCCGTGGTGGCCCCGCAGTCTCCCCGTTTGGGACCAACACCATCGGCACTGCCCCCCCGCTATGTAGAAAGAATCCTCAGGTAGCGCTAACTCCCTATGCAATTTAATTAATTAATTAAGTTGTTATTATGAGCAAATTAAAACCAATGTTGGGCCTTGCTGGAGGAGTTTTATTCAAAGTCGAACTGTCAAGGGGTCCCCATCCACCCATCGTGTAAGGAACGCAAAATCAAGGAACATAATGCCGGTTTATCGGCGCCTAAGGTGGCATGAGTGGAACAAAACACCGAGCAAAAGGCCAAGCCTTCCACCCATGCCCAGTATATAGGTGTGTTAATAATAATAATAGATATTGTGATATTCCAACAACAAGTTCCCTCCTGGAACGAACTTCATCTTCACCTGCAGCTAACAACGCTATAAGAGGGGCTGAGCAAGCGGGTAACATAGCCAAACAGTGGTTTTGCTAGGAAGGTGTCAAAAGGTTAGAGGTTTCATGGCAACAAGGAGAGGGCTGACAATAAAAGATGGGTAGTGTCATGGAATTAGCACGGCAGATGTCCGGTTTAGCGGACTTGATGATGGAACCATCGCACGGGTTAGCTTGAAGGGGTTCATAGCACACAAAAAGACACAGAGGGTTTATACTAGTTCGGCCCTTTCGATGAAGGTAAAAGCCTACGTCTAGTTGGTTTGGTATTGCTTTGGCGTCGGATTACAGGGAGCGGATTCGCTTGCCTGTGTCTCGACCGGTTGATTGTTGCTTGTCCCTGAACCGTCGCCGGGTCGTCCCTTTATATAGAGGTGACGCCTGGTCCGGTTTACAGAGTCCCGAGGTCGGCTCATACTTGTATCCGCCTCGGTCTCTGTCTTTTCTTCCTTATCTCTCAAGTTACATCGCTTGGCGGTTTACAAACTTTAATTCTACACATGGGCCCTAAGATCTCATGGGCCGTAGCCTTTACTAAATATTACAACCAAGTATACTATAACTAAGCCGGTTTACACTAGCCGGTTTATACCCGCTAGTCATATCCCTGACATTAGGCCCCAGAATGATTTGAACTTGTTCATATCAGTCTTCTTTGTCTTGTATAATTTCCTTCTGTATTCACACTCTTGTAAACCGGCTCTGACGTCATCTTCGAGATTCACTAGATCTGACCGTGACATCATCTCCGCATTTAACGCTGTGAGCTGTACCGTAGCTTTGTTTAATGGTTATCCGAAAATCGAGGCGTCACAAGGATCTTTATCCAATCTTTGCCCCCTCGAATCCCGCACCTGTCGCTTCGCATCTGTCCTTTCGCTTATAAATATCACCGCCCCCCTTCATTCTTCCTTCTTCTCGCCTCTTCTTCCTTCGTCCGCCGCCCGAGCCTCAAAAACTCCATTGACGCCCGAGCTTGAAGCGCCGCTGTCGTCTCGCGGAGTCAAGACCTCCCTGGCCGCTGCATCAACCTGATTCGACCAGGGAACTCCGCCGCTGTCCTCCATTGTTCAGGTACGTCCTTTCTTTCTCATTATCGATCTGTATCTTCTAGGGTTCTTCCCTTGTTCTTCCGCCATTAGGGCCTTCAACGAAAGCTTCATCTTTTTCTTCGTAGATGCTTACCTCGTAGAAAATTTGTGACCCTTAGCCCAGTTAACAGATCTTCCACTAGTATTAGCTTTAGATCTTGCCACCTATACTTAATCCTATAGATTCATCTGCTCCGCATAAGACCCCTGGCGTTTCTTCTTGTATTTTCTTGCACTTTAATTTTTCTTTTCCTTGCACGCCCAGATCTGTTCCACTTTAGCTGTTTACAAGGAAACTGTTTCTTCTCCTTTGTAGATCTATTAGATATACTCCGGTTTAAACTGTTATGCCCTGTTCTTGCAAAACTTTTGAAATTGAACGCGACGGTGTAGTTGTTCCTCTTTTACTGTCGTGAACCGGAAATGACGTAGCTCGCTGTTACTGCTGGTTTAACCATGCCATTAGTCCTCAGTTCAAACCGTTGCGTAACTTTCATAGACAGTTTCCGGTTTATACTGCTGTACCCGCATAATCCGTTTTCTGCACTTTATCTTCTCCAGTACTTGTCCTTCCATTGCAATGGCCAAGCAGTATGTCTCCTGTGATTGGGTCCCTTCTATCATTACCGAGGAAGACTTGGTCAAAATTTCTGAAATTGGTACGTTAGGCCCTCAGTCTGTTTTGAAGTGGCGGGCCCCGGGGAATGAATGTCCTCCTACTCCCAGGTCCGGGGAGGTTATTGTGTTCTTTGATCACATATCTCGAGGCTTCTCTCCCCCCGGTTCAAAGTTTTTCCGGGATGTTCTTGCTGCCTTCCAACTCCACCCTCAGGACATTGGACCCAACTCAGTTTCGAATATCTGTGACTTCCAAGTGTTTTCGGAGGTATATCTGCAAGAAGAACCGTCTGTCGATCTGTTTCGGGACTTCTTTCACCTGAACCGGCGCACAGAGTTCACCAGTGGACCGCATCAGGAGCTCGGTGGCATTAGTATCCAGAAGAGGAGAGACGTTGTTTTTCCTCACGCCGCTTTACACACTCATCCAAAGGATTGGAACAAGTCATGGTTTTATTGTGTTGACACTTCTCCTGAAGGGGAGAACCCCTTGCCGGGTTATTGTGAAACTCGTATTCCGGAAGATCATCCTCTTCCACAACGGCTCAGATCTGTCGAGCGGACCCGGTTTTCATCACAGCTCTCCAGGTTAAGAGCTTTCATAGCTAATGGTTTGACTGGAACTGATTTTATGCGCTGCTGGTTGTCTTGGAGCATCCTCCTTTAAGCCGGCGATCACAACTGATGTGCCAATACTCTGGTAAACCGGATGATCCTCAACGGTTTACTAAGGGCAAATTATCTGAATCGGAGGTTATTGAGTCGGCTAAAAAGATGCTCAACGTCACTTTAGCAGACTGCAGCAAAGTCGGGCTAGCTCCGTATTATAAAAAGAACAAACTGCCTGCTGTAAGTCTTACTTCGCCCTGTATTTGTAACCCGTTTCTTTAAACCATCTTTTCAATTGTCTTTCTTTCCTTTGAATAGTCTGATGATCCTTTCTGGAAGAGAAAGCCTCAGGAGAAAACCGGCAAACAAGCACGCCGAAAAACCTTTGCCAACAAGAAAAGAAAAGCAGCTGTTGACGCCAGTTCTCCCGCTAGAGATGATGATCCGGATTCCGAGGTATGAATTAATACGGTTTGAATTTTGCTTTCTTAAACTTATATCTGTATCTAATGATAACCTTTCCACAGGAGTTGGCTGAAGGTGATAATCCGGCCGAAGTTGAGGTAACCATTCTTTCCTCTGATTCAGAACCTCTTCCACAAAAAAGTCGTCGGACCGTCCGGAAATACCAATTTTCTCATCCTTATGCTCAGTTGGATCCTAATTTTATTTTGAAGAAACAACAGCATGAAGCTCTTCGCCGGACCACTCGCCATAGTGGCCTGGCCGTGGAATCATCCGGGATTTCTTTAACTCCGGCTCGAAAACGCCGTGCTGAGGTGATACTTTCTCCGACTCTTCTTCATCCCAAGGCCGGGCTTATCCGAAAACCTCTTAAACCGTCTGATCCTGATTATCAGGAAACTCCGCTTTCTTCTTCTGGTGAATCTACTGCTACGCAGCTTCCTCCCTTGAAAACTGCCCCAGGGTAACTTTTTAACCTTTTCCGGTTTATGATTCCTTTTACTTTATAATTTTAACTCATTTCGCATACTTTTTCCAGCAAGCCAAAGCCTAGTAAGAAATCCAAGGCAAACAAGCCTTCTGCTGAGACCACTGCAGATGATCCGGCCGATGATCCAACAACAACCGTTCCTCCAGAAGGCGAGCCCATAGCTCCTCTTGAAGATCCTGCGCCTACGGATCACCTCTCCGTACCCGAAAATCCTACTGCTGAAGATGCCCATAATCCGCCAAGTCCAGCCCGGGTCAACTCTCCCCAGATTAATCCGGCATCTCCCAATCCGGCCCACACTGTGACTCCCCCAATTGCACCTGCTTCTCCAGATGTTGTGGTGACTGGTGCTGCCTTTGTTGCTCCGGCTGAGCCCACCGATTTAGCCAAGCATACGGCTAAAACGGAGAAGTTATATAAAGAGAAGGGCAAATGGAGTACTGAAGTATCCAATCTTGCCGATATGAGCGCCCAAGAAATTTATTCTGGGTATCTAAACCGGCTCCACAGCAGCCGAGACTATGAAGCAAGTTTGGTTAACTTAATGAGGGAGAAATATGAGGTAACCTTTTCCTTCTGACTTTGTACCTTTGATATGCTTCTATCCCATAACAGCCCCCAAGTTCCGGTTTAGCTGTGTGCTGAAGGTGAACCTGAACTTTATAGTTTGGTCAATTGATCCATCCATTAGCCCCCAAGTATCAAGTAGATAACTTGTTTATGTATTTGATACTTGTAAAAATTTCTGATGATACTTCAACCATCCATTAGCCCCCAAGTGTCAAGTAGACAATTTGTTTGTGTGCTTGAGACTTGTAATCTTTGAACTGTTGTTACTTATTGCTTCAACTGCCATTAGCCCCCAAGTGTCAAGTATACAACTTGTTTGTGTGCTTGAGACTTGTCTGATTTTTACCTCTTGTCTTTTAACTGTGCTTGCAGGCTGAGTTAAACCGGAATGCTGCTGAAATTAATGAACTTCGGAGCCGTCTTGCTGAAACAGAATCTGCCGCTTCAAAGGCTAAAAAAGATCTTCAGGTGAGTTTAAAGACTGCTGAAGATCTGAAGAAATATTTTGAAGAAGAGCGGACCACTTTTGAGGTTCAAAAGAAAGATCTGGAGAAAAGGGTTCAGGACGCTGAAAGGGCGCTTAATCCGGTTACAGAAGAATTAACCGGTTTAAAACGGCAGATTGAACTGATGACCTCTGCAGTCTTTGGTAAGTATAATCTGAACTCATGCTTTTATCCTTGTAATCTCCATTTGTGCCGGTCTAACCATAATATCTATATGCAGGGCGCCGTGTCTCCCATCTTGGGGATGACTTACGGAAGAAACTTAAAGCATGTTACACCTTGGTCGAGCAGCTGTATTCCGGCGCTCAGAGGATCATTAGTGCAGCTTCTTTTGGTAAACCGGCCCCTACGACGATCCAAGATACGTTGAACAAGTTATCTGTTTTTCCGGCTCGTCTTGAAGAAGTCAAAAAATCTGCCGCCCGAGGTGGCGCTCTTCTGGCCCTTACCAGGGCCAAGGCTTGGGTCCCGGATCTTGATCCGGAGGAAGCTTTAACCGGTTTTCCTGATACAAAAGACGACGGCTCGACTTTTACTGCAAAAGATCTTTACGCCTTGACAAAGGAGATGCGTCCCCTTGCCAGCATGCTTGCAGCTGAGTCCGATTTATCCAGGTATCATCCTGGATATGACTTGCAAAACGAACGGGTGGATCGGCCGGTTTATGACACCGTCAACTTAATCCCGCCAGTTCGTCCTCATACCTTTGCTCCTGATATTGAACCTTCTGAGCTTATCAACGACGAGATGTATTTCCGGGCTTTGACGAAGATCGACTGGCGTGTGCCGGACTTCCAACCGCTTCAAGAAGATGAAGATGTTCCGGATCATGGTGATGGCCAGCCGTCTCAACAAGGAGGAGCATAACTTAAAATTTATTGCTGTGATTGCAGTCTGTGTTTCGCCAAACAATATTTCCAATCCGTCGGGCTTGCTATGCCTTGTAATAGGATAGCTAAAACCTGATCTGCTTTAATTCGGATATTTTGTCTTTCTTTATGTGAAATATTTGCCGATTGAAATGTTGTCTGATATTGTGTATCTTGCATATCCTCTGCTCCTGCAGAAATAATACTGAAAATATGTCCTAGTGGTTTTACCACTGGACGGATTAAATTGTTCTCTTAAAACGTCTAATAAGTATATCTTTATACCAGAAATAACTTTATACCTGAGATTATATACGCTCAATATTCTTAATCCGGTAGGACTTTAAAGTCGCTTGATGAAGACCTTCATGGATCCAATTAGAAACCCGGAAACCTCCGGTTCATCTTGATGATAAACTCCGGTTCATCTTGTTCTCCAAAACTTTGTTCAGAAATTTGTAGCTTGTTGCCTGATATATGATCCGGGTTTTAATGAACACCGGGTTACTCATGCTGGTATTCATGACCCAGACTTTCCACTTTATAGATATGTGGTCAGCTTCTGTAGCTGCTCCACTCTGGTTTAAAGGGTTATAAAACACAAACACAAAAAGATGCAAATTTTGCAAATAAGACCATGTAGTCGAGGCTTTTTAAGAGCTGCCAGGCTCAAAGCAAGGTTCAGCCAATCAATGGGACGTGGTTTATCCATCTCTTCCCAGGGGCCTAGCCAATCACTGAACGTGGGTGAAACCATTCTTTTCAGAGGGCCGATAGAACCGCAAATAAAAACTGAGCCAATCAATGGGACGTGGGCAAAACCATTCTTTCCCAGAGGGCCTAGCCAATCACTGAACATGGGCGAACCATTCTTTTCAGAGGGCCGATAGAATTGTACATAAAAATTGAGCCAATCACTGGGACGTGGGCAAAACCATTCTTTCCCAGAGGGCCTAGCCAATCACTGAACGTGGGCGAACCATTCTTTTCAGAGGGCCGATGTACATAAGAATTGAGCCAATCAATGGGATGCGGATTATCCATCTTTCCCAGAGGGCCTCCATGGTTCCTCCTGAACCGGTGGGTAAATATAAACCAATCACTGAATGTGGATTATCCATCTTTTCAGAGGGTCTCCAGGGTTCCTCCAGAACCGGTGGGTAAATATAAACCAATCACTGAATGTGGATTATCCATCTTTTCAGAGGGTCTCCAGGGTTCCTCCTGAACCGGTGGGTAGATCATGAAGCGTCCTCTCTTCGAACCGGATATGATCTCATGTTCTTTAGAAAGTTTTATTGCTCCTTTGCATACTCTGCAAAAAATCAATTTCTAAACCGGCCAACATATTGAAATATAATATCGATAAAGAAACTTGTATGGTTGTCCTCACAAGATATTTGTATATGGAAAAAGGGCTGAGCCCCCGGTTTACCGAGGGTGCCGGTTTATTCATTACTCATAATATATACATAGGATACATTGGAGCACGTAGCTCAAGTATAGTATGGCCGTAAATGGGCGATGTTCCACGGCCTCTTCGTCTCCTCTTCTGACGTCCGTGAGTCCTTGTGTTCTCGAACGTCCACCAGGTAATATGAACCGTTGAGTAGATTCTTACTGACCACAAAGGGCCCTTCCCAAGGTGGGGATAGCTTGTGCATATCTGTTTGATCTTGGATGAGCCGAAGTACCAAATCGCCCTCCTGGAACGTCCTTGTTCTGATCCGGCGGCTATGATATCTGCGTAAGTCTTGTTGATAAATCGCAGATCGTGCTACAGCCATATCACGCTCTTCATCCAGCCGGTCTAAACTGTCCTGTCTTGCTCTCTCGTTGACTGCTTCAACATAAGCCGTCACCCTTGGTGAATCATGACGTATATCGCTCGGAAGGACTGCTTCAGCACCATAAACCATGAAGAAAGGTGTGTAACATGTAGACCGGTTTGGTGTAGTGTTGATACTCCAAAGAACAGATGGCAATTCCTCAACTCAACATCCTGGGGTTCTCTGCAAAGGTGTCATAAGCCGGGGTTTGATACCTTGCAAAATCTCCTGATTTGCCCTTTCAGCCTGACCATTGGATTGGGGGTGAGCCACAGAAGACACGTCTAAACGAATATGCTCTCGTTGACAGAACTCTTCCATCTCACCCTGAGATAAATTGGTGCCATTGTCTGTGATGATGCTGTGCGGAAAGCCAAACCGGAAAATTACTTTTTTGATGAATTTGACTGCCGTTGCCGCATCACACTTGCTTATAGGCTCCGCTTCAACCCACTTTGTAAACTTGTCTATTGCTACCAGTAGATGAGTTTTCTGATCTTGGGATCGCTTAAAAGGTCCAACCTTATCAAGCCCCCAAGTCGCAAACGGCCAAGTTATTGGTATCATCCGGAGTTCCTGCGCTGGAACCAGAGCACGTCTTGAAAATTTCTGACAAGCGTCACACTTCCGGACCAGATCTGCCGCATCTGCATGAGCAGTTAACCAATAGAATCCATGCCGGAATGCTTTAGCTACCAATGATTTTGAACTGGCATGATGACCACAATCCCCTTCATGAATCTCACGAAGAATCTCACAACCTTCCTCAGCTGATACACACCGCTGAAATACTCCAGAAGTACTGCGATGGTGAAGCTCTCCGTTTGCAATCGTCATGGACTTAGAACGTCGGATTATCTGTCGTGCTTCTTCTTCATCATCTGGTAACTCTCCTCGGCTCAGGTATGCCAAATAGGGCAGCGTCCAATCTGGAATAACATGGAGCGCTGCAACTAACTGTGCCTCTGGGTCAGGAACAGCTAGGTCATCCTCCGACGGTATCTGAACCGAAGGACTGTGCAATTCATCCAAAAAAGTGTTTGGTGGCACCGGTTTACGTTGAGACCCCAGCCGGCTTAAAGCGTCAGCCGCTTCGTTCCTTCGCCGGTCTATATGATCCACCTGATATCCTTTAAAGTATCCTGCAACTGCTTCAACTTCTCGTCTATAAGCCGCCATGAGGGGATCCCTTGAATCCCACTTGCCAGAAACTTCCTGTGCCACCAGATCCGAGTCGCCAAAACACTTAACCCGGCTCAAGTTCATTTCCTTTGCTAGCCTTAAACCATGAAGTAGTGCTTCATATTCCGCTGCATTATTAGTACAAGGAAACAATAAGCGGAGGACATAACAAAATTTATCACCTCTGGGGGAAGTTAAGACAACTCCAGCCCCCGAGCCCTCCAACTGTTTTGAACCGTCAAAGTGAATCGTCCAGTAAGTAAGATCCGGCTTCTCCTCAGGAGCCTGCAACTCTGTCCAATCATTGATGAAATCTACCAATGCCTGAGATTTTATAGCGGTGCGTGGTACATATTTCAACTCATGTGGGTTGAGCTCAATGGCCCACTTCGCTACTCTGCCCGTAGCTTCCTTGTTCTGGATTATATCCCCCAACGGTGCTGAACTAACCACAGTTATTGGATGACCTTGGAAATAGTGCTTCAACTTCCGGTTTGCCATGAACACACCATATACCAACTTCTGCCAATGAGGATATCTCTGCTTGGATTCAATGAGTACTTCACTCACGTAGTAAACCGGGCACTGAACCGGGTACTCCTTCCCTGCTTCCTTGCGCTCAACCACGATTGCAACGCTAACTGCCCGTGCATTAGCAGCGACGTATAACAGCAACGGCTCCTTGTCAATAGGAGCAGCTAAAACCGGTGGTTTTGCTAGCTGCCGTTTCAGATCCTCAAACGCTGCGTTTGCCTCATCACTCCATATAAACCGGTCTGTTTTCCTCAACATCTGGTAAAGTGGAATCGCCTTCTCTCCCAAACGGCTGATGAACCGGCTTAATGCTGTGATCCGGCCAGCTATGCGTTGAACATCGTTGATGCAAACCGGTTTAGTCAAAGATGTGATAGCCTTGATTTTCTCTGGGTTAGCTTCTATTCCTCTGTTTGAGACCAAGAATCCCAGTAGCTTACCTGCCGGAACACCAAAAGCACACTTTTCCGGATTAAGCATCATCTTATAAGCTCGAAGATTATCAAAAGTTTCCGTGAGATCTTCTATCATTGTTTCTTCCTTTCTTGACTTGACCACAATGTCATCCACATAGGCATGAACATTCCTCCCTATTTGCCCTTTTAGACAATTCTGAACACAACGCTGATAAGTCGCCTGTGCACTTTTTAGCCCAAAAGGCATATATACATAGCAAAAAGCACCAAAAGGAGTTATGAAAGCTATCTTCTCTTGGTCTTTAACTGCCATCTTGATCTGGTGATATCCTGAATATGCATCCAAAAAACTTAGCCGCTCACACCCCGCCGTAGCATCAATGATCTGATCAATGCGAGGGAGAGCAAAAGGATCAGTTGGGCAAGCTTTATTGAGGTCTGTGTAGTCCACACACATCCTCCACTTCCCATTCTTCTTCAACACCAGCACCGGATTAGCCAACCACTCCGGATGAAAAACTTCTACTATGAACCCTGCGGCCAAAAGTTTGGCCACTTCTTCTCCTATAGCCTTGCGCCTCTCCTCATTGAAGCGGCGTAGATACTGCTTGACCGGTTTAAACTTCGGATCAATATTAAGACTGTGCTTAGCGAGTTCCCTCGGTACACCTGGCATGTCAGAAGGTTTCCATGCAAAGATATCCCGGTTCTCACGGATGAAATTGATGAGCGCGCTTTCCTATTTGGGATCGAGGTTAGCGCTGATAGTGAACTACTTAGACGAATCTCCAGGCACAAAATCAACTTGCTTGGTCTCCTCTGCTGATTTAAACTTCAACGTTGGATCATGCTCGGTAGTTGGCTTCTTCAGCGGAGTCATATCTGCCGGATCAACATTATCTTTATAAAATTTCAACTCTTCCGTGGCACATACTGCTTCTGCATAAGCCGCGTCTCCTTCTTCACATTCCACTGCTATCTTGCGACTTCCATGAACCGTAATCGTGCCCTTATGACCCGGCATTTTAAGCTGCAAATAAATGTAACATGGCCTAGCCATAAACTTAGCATAAACCGTCCTTCCAAACAGAGCGTGATATGGACTTTTGATTTTGACGACTTCGAAAGTGATCATCTCTGATCTGGAATCATACTCATTTCCAAAGGTAACTTCCAAGTCAATCTTTCCAACCGGATAAGCTGACTTACCTGTGACCACTCCATGAAACACTGTATTTGATTGCCTTAGCTTCTTATCCGTCAGACCCATACGACGGAAAGTCTCATAGTACAAGATATCGATACTGCTACCACCGTCCATGAGAACTTTAGTGAATTTGTAGCCTCCCACTTGAGGTGCTACCACCAAGGCTAAATGGCCCGGATTATCCACCCGCATCGGGTGGTCTTCTCTGCTCCACATAATGGGCTGCTCCGACCAGCGCAGAAATTGCGGTGTCGCCGGTTCAACTGCATTAACAGTCTGCTTCAAAACCTTCTGGTCTCTCTTACACAGACTTGTGGTGAAGACATGATATTGCCCACTGCTCAATTCCTTCGGATTACTCTGATATCCAGATTGCGGCTGCTGTTGCTGACGCTGTTGCTGCTGATTTCCCTGACTATTATAATTCCCTTGGCCCTGCTGCTGATTACTCTGATTATTGTAACCACCTTGATGATGCGACTGATTGCCCTGGCTATTATAATTTCCTTGATTATTCTGATTACCTGCCCGGTTTTGATAACCATTGCTATTGCCCCTATATCATGATCCGGAGCTGCTCCCCTGATGACCCGGACCATAAAATCCAGGACCTGAACCGCCATTTGGAGGCCGGTTATGAGGATTGAAACGGCCTGCCACTGCCTTCATAAGGGGTATGCACTCCCTCATGGTATGCTTTGCCGGTCGCCCTTTTATGCCATGCTTCGGACAAGGCTGATCTAACTCTTGATCCCAGCTAAGTCTTCCTCCGCCGGTTTGTGAAGGTGGATTTCCCAGGCTATGCTGAAAATCCTCTTGAACTTGAGTGCTGGCCACGAAGTTAGAGCCACCCTCTGCCTTCCGTTTGCCCAAAAAACTTGTGGTAGCCGGATTAACTTGCGCCGGTTTACCAGACTTGCTAACCTTCCCATTCTTGTCTCCTTCCGCTTCTGGATACTTGGTATTATCAGAGTCTCCATATTTCACCAGGGCACTCATGAGAGTTCCCATATCATTGCAATCCCTTTTAAGCCGTCCGAGCTTTAACTTTAAAGATTCAAACCGGCAGTTGTTTTCCAAAGTCATTATCGCCGTACTAGGATTGATACTATTCGAAGAGTGTAAAATCTCTGCTACTCTCCGTACCCAAGCTGCTGTAGACTCCTGCTCTCCTTGCACACAAGCTGCTAGATCCACCACTGACATCGGCTGTTTGCATGTATCTTTGAAGTTTTTGATAAACTGGCTGCGTAGTTCCCCCCATGATCCGATAGAGTTCGGGGGTAGAGCTTTCAGCCAGGTCCGGGCCGTACCTTCGAGCATCATAGTAAAATACTTAGCACAAGCCGATTCATCCGCGTCCAGCATCTCCATGGCCATCTCATAACTTTCAACCCAAGCTTCTAGAGCTAAATCCGCTGTGTAATTAGGTACCTTGCGGGGCCCCTTAAAATCTTTAGGCAGCTTGACACCCCGTAAAGCGGGGATAAGACACTGCACCCCAAAAGAACTCGCCGTAACTCCTGTTTCTGCAGTGGCTGTGTGAACCGGCGTTGTTTGACGAACCTCCTCCCGGGCTCCTGATCTAACCCGGTTTATATCCGGAGCTGGTACCGCTGCACCCGCCGGATTATCCTGTCTGCGCTGATGCCTCCTGCGTTCGCTGCTAGACACTTCTGGCTCCTCCCAATGCCTAGTATAACTCCGACTAGGACGTGGTGTCGAATGTAACCTCTCCCTGCTATGAGAGTATGCTTGCTGTTGTATTAACGCCGTGTTAAGCAGCTCTTTGACCCGGCGCGCCTCCATTGCCACCGGAGACGTCTCCTCCACAGGTAAAGTGGCCAAACGTGCAGCAGCTGCAGCGATGTTATCCAAAGGGTTTGAATAATGACCTGGCGGGGCGGGAACGTAAGGTGCCGACGTAATCCGACGATCCCGCTCTGCGGTGGGCTGCTGAACCGGCTCCTCCCTGGCGGGAGGTGCCCTTCGGCTTGGAACCGGATTATTACTAGTCCCAGCCCCAGGTGTCCTGAATAGACTTGTTGCCTCATAGACCGGCGGCAGACGAGACTGGTACTTTCGTCCCCTTACTCCTTCCATAGAAGCTTGCTCCATCCTTAGGTAGAAAGCCTGATCATCCAGCTCCGCCTGTCTCGCTGCTATCATCTCTCTCTCTCTGCCTTCAGATCTTCTTTTAACTGATCAATCCGGCTTTTCAACTGAAGGAGCTCTGCATCATGATGCGCCTTGTCTGCTGGAGCTACTGTTTCCACCGCTTTAGCTGTGAATTCATCCATCAAGGTGGATAGAACATCAGTAAGTGAGAGGGTCGTGCCGCTCCCCCCTACGCCAGCTTCAGCTGTCGTCCCGTTCACCGGGGGCTGTGAACCGGCCATAAAGACAGCCACCCGGTTTGGCGGGCCAAAGGGGCCCGGAATACTGTTTCCATCTGACTCGCCCTCAGACCGGCCGTCCTGCAACTGATACAGAGATTTAGTTTCTCCGGATGAAGATTCGTCGTCTGAGTAGACAACTGTTGCACCATCAGATTCCGATCCGTCCTCGGCTCGAACTCCGTGGATTGCTCCAACGAACACGTGCTTCACGGCGGGCTGAATCCGGGCCGAGCTCGTACGCTGAGCCGGCTCGACGATGTTGAGGTAGATGTCCGGCTCAGGTTCCGGTCCGCCGATTTTGCCGATGAAGACTTGGATGCCACCGAAAGGAACCCGGTACCCGTATAAATTGAATCGGCCTCCGGTCCCCAACCTGCGTCATCGATGTAGATCCGGCCGCGGCGACCTTTGGTCATCCGGCCGACCGCGTAACCCTTGACCCCCTCAAAGCTGCCCTTCAAGAACTCGAAACCATCGTGCGGAGGCCCCACGGTGGGCGCCAACTGTCGTGGAATTAGCACGGCAGATGTCCGGTTTAGCAGACTTGATGATGGAACCATCGCACGGGTTAGCTTGAAGGGGTTCATAGCACATAAAAAGACACAAAGGGTTTATACTAGTTCGGCCCCTTCGATGAAGGTAAAAGCCTACGTCTAGTTGGTTTGGTATTGCTTGGGCGTCGGATTACAGGGATCGGATTCGCTTGCCTGTGTCTCGACCGGTTGATTGTTGCTTGTCCCTGAACCGTCGCCGGGTCGTCCCTTTATATAGAGGTGACGCCTGGTCCGGTTTACAGAGTCCCGAGGTCGGCTCATACTTGTATCCGCCTCGGTCTCTGTCTTTTCTTCCTTATCTCTCAAGTTACATCGCTTGGCGGTTTACAAACTTTAATTCTACACATGGGCCCTAAGATCTCATGGGCCGTAGCCTTTACTAAATATTACAACCAAGTATAATATAACTAAGCCGGTTTACACTAGCCGGTTTATACCCGCTAGTCATATCCCTGACAGGTAGCGCGACATGTAACGATAGCATCGAGACAACTAAGCATGGCAATGGTAGTAAAGGTATCCAAGGGTATGATCATCTTGCCTGGGATTCCGCAAGGAAGAAGAACGGGTCCATGAAGTAGACGGAGCAACATAGTCGAGCGAATCCTCACAACTCCGGAACGAAACCGAAGCTAACAAGAGAAGCAACCGGAAAGAAGCAAACAACACGGTAAACACACAAGCATAAACATGGCATACGATGCACAAGCAAGCATGATGCATGTCCGGTTTAATGATGCATGGCATGGCAATGTGCACAAACAACACTACAAGTTAAGTGGAGCTCAATATGCAACGAGTTGCATATTGACGAAACACCACATGTTATTTATTTAGTTGACTCTCATTTATTTACAAGACAAGATTAAAAGTTTTAACATGGCAAGAGGTGAAGCAAAAACAAACTACATATTTAGTCATTTTAAATGAGGCCAGAAAATAACAACAACAATTCCGGAAAATCCCCATGAGCATGTTGAGCAATTTTTAAGCAACAACAAATAAACATTTTAATGTTGTTAACATGATGCGGATGACATGAACAAGTTTTATGCAATTTTATTAAAAGGGAACATGAAGAGATAAGGAGTATTGTCACCGTGGTGGAAGGAAAGGGTGCCACGGCAATGATCTGAAAATGATGCAACGCAACATCTCGGTTCCGGTAACTCATTGAGAGACCGGTGCAAAAGAAAGGTAGCTTGAGTGTGTCAAGAAGAAAGGTGGGGTGATCCCGTCACCGGGTTCCCACGGGTCGGCGACGAGGCAACCGAGGAGCATGACAAAAGACGATATGGGCACGGAGCACACAAGTGGACCATCTCATACAACACACAAACATTCGACCACGGGTCATCGTCTCGGGGTTATACCTTCGAAGCGTTCGTTTCGGGGCGGTTCGAGTTTGTAGAGGGACGTAGTGGAAGTAGTCATTCTCGCGAGTCATGGTACACGTTCGTAGAGGGAAGTAGGCGTTCCGTTCGTCGAGGAAGTAGTGGTACACAATCATCGGTAGGGGTACTTGAGAGTCTTCGGACTTGCCGATCTCGTTAAACGAAGGGGTACTTGGCACATCCGGTAGTCGTACTCGAGGTCGTCGTTGACGTAGGGGTACATGAGGGTCATCGTGGTACTTGGCATCCGTAGTGGTACTTGTCGCATCGCATCATGTAGTCGTTCTCGAGGTCGTCGACGTCGTGGTACTTGCCGATCTTGCCGGTCTTGGTTCTTGTCAATCTCGTAGATGGCAGTAGAGGTCTCATGAGGTCTTCCGGTCAACATGAACATGAGGCAGGGCTGGCTGAGGCCACGGTGTCGAAGCTGTTGGCCTCCTGTAGGCAAAACAAGGGCAGGCAAAACAAGGGCATCGTCGGGCAGGAGATGCCCAAAGCTGGAGCAAGCCGGTGCAAGGAAAACGGTGGCCGGGGTCTGCGGCACTGGATCCAGCCAACGGAGGCGAGCGGCGCCCGAGGATGGGAACTTGGCGGCGACTTGCTGGTCGAGGCCGAACGGCGGAAGGAGGAGGCCGGGGCGCGCAGCTCCTGGTGCTGCGGCGGGGCGCAGCACAAAGGAGGCAGAGGCGCGGGGACGAGGAGAAGGTGACCGGAGGAAGGCGCTCGGGGCCACTGGGGAGGATGGCCGGACCGTGGTGGCGCTCGCCGGGGCTTGGGGCGGGGCGGCTCGCGGGCGCGTCGGAGCAGGGCCCGAGCGAGAGAGCTGGCAGGGTGCTCGGTCGAGCAGACGAGAGGGAGAGATCGATGGGGTGTGCTGCGAGGGAGGAGAGGTGAGCGAGGGAGCTGCTCGAGGGGGCTCGGGCGAGAGGGGGACGAGCGGCTGGCGACGCTGCGTGGGAAAGAAAGGGGCGAGGGGAGAGGATCGGGAGGAGATGGGGCTCGGGCTAGGGTTTAGATGGGGGCGCGGCTGGGCCTGAAGGCCTGGGCCAAAAGGAGGCTGGGAGGGGCGCTAGGAGGCCGTCCTACTGGAGAGGGAGGCTGCTGGGCCTCGGCTAGGCTTGGCTGCTCCCTTCCTCCACTTCTCTTTGAATTACAGACAAAACTAGGAAGAAAGAAAAGAGAGAAGAAGGTTAGGAGAGTAGAGGGCATGGGGTTAATCATCTGGGCTCACAAAAAATGTAAGGAATTAAATAAAATTGTTGGAGGGTTTTTGGAAGAACCTCGATAAACGGGAAAAGAAATATAGGGAAGGTTTTTTGACGGTGAAACTTGAATTAAGAGGCATGGGGAATATATGCAAGTGTGTTGGGTTAATTCCAAACAAATGGAATATTTATTAATATAGCTCCCTAAATATCGGGAGGGCATATGTTATAAAGAGAAGTCATCCTTCCCTCGATTTAAATGGACCGAAGGTCCACACAATTTATTTAAGTTGAGATGCAAAATAAATATGACATGATGGCATGATGACATGATGCAATGCAAAATAAATAACACAAGCACAAAAGAAACACAAGGGGAAACCCGGAACATCTGGAATCTCTGGAATCTTCTGGGACGTCGGTCTTCGGGCGTCACAACTCTCCCACACTAACAGAGGATCTCGACCCGAGATCCTAGAGATAGCACCAGATAAAAACGGAAGAGGAAGAGGTAAAACAAAGTTGCTTCTTTGACAGACGAGTGAGACCACGAACCTTGAGAGGTTGACCAAAATGAACGAAGTATACAACGGAGATGAACGAATATGAAAACTCCGTTAGAAAAGAGGAACAAGGAACATTATGAGAACCTTGTAGGTTAAAGACATGAATTAAGAGCTTACGAACCAAAAGAATATGAAACCACGATGGTACAGCCAAGGAATAAGAATGACATAATTTGGACAACACTCCGTCTGAAAATGGAAGGAATTAACATGAGCTTGAGGAGATGGAGTGATACTTGATGAAAACAACAACATATTGCCTCCGAAACAATTGAAAGAATGGCACAAGAGGTAAGAAGGATTCAAACAACACTCCAGTTGAAAAGAGAGGCAACTTGATGAGATGAGAGAAAATAGAATGGAGGACACAACACTCCAGTTAGATAGATAAACAAGAAAAGAACATGATCTCGATAAAACGATATGATGGTCAAAAAGAGCAATAACACAATGCCTCCGGAATGAAATAATAGAATATAGATCAACGAAAGAAATGAATGGAGAAGAGAAATGATAACTTCTCCCACAAATGAATTAGGAAATCCTCCTTACAAAGAAGGGTTGAACGGAGTTGATTTAAAAAAATCAACAACGAAAATGAATAAGCTTGATGTGGGCTTATGGAAAACATCTCAAAATTAAGAGGTGACAACCAGCCACTAACGGAAACGATTGATTGCATTAAGATCAACAAGGAGACGAAAAACTTATTTCACCGGAATGATAAATAAAGAACTTGGTCATTTATAAGCACCATAATTAGCAACAATCCTCAAGGAAAGCTTTTAGGTGAAACACAACCCAAGATTACTCCAACAAATAAATTGAAATGTTGGAAAGATCTCCTGAACAAAGAAAATGATGGGTTTAAATATCCCATTCCTGACAATTTGTGAATCATGAAACATGAAGGAAATTGTCAAAAATGGCATACCACCATCTCAACCAATAAGGTAGAAAGAATTGCACTTGGAAAGCATGATCAAGAATGCTTGAGCTCCAACAAGAATCTTGATGGAGACTTCGAGTATGAATTAAATCATGATAAACCTCCATGAAGAACTCCGGTAATGAAAACATGAGAAGTGAAAGAATTGAAAAGAATAAGATTCAAGGCCTGCGATGAATTAGATGGAGCTTTGAAATGATATAATTGAAATAACATGGAACTCCGGAAAACAAGATGAACAACTTAGCACCGAGAATATGATATGATGAACAAGCTCTGGAAAAAGAGATTAAACACTTCGAGGAAATAAGAATAAGATTTACTGTATGCTTATCCTTCATCAAATTAAATTGATGACAAGCAACGGATTTGGCCTACTACTTATTCTTCTTGAAAAGGATTGGAGAGAGATAGAGCCAAACTTGAGAATAATCTTGAACGACTCACCGGTAGGATTGTGAAAAGAACGAGTGAATTAAAACGATAATAACGGAAGGGTAATCTTGAAAGAACCACCGTAAAAATATGGAGGCAAACGAAGAGACATCAATGAAGAATATTTGGAGGACGAAGTTGAAAACTGAGAACGAAGAAATATTCTGAAATGATGGCCTTCGGAGGATCACAATGGAAAGGATTCATGAAATGCTTCGGAAGGTATAAAAGAATTCCTCACAATCGGAACAATAATGAGGATGGCATGAAGCTAGAACCACGATTCTTCAAGAGAACGGGTCAAAATTTAAGAGAAACACTTCTCCGGTCTTCAGATGTTGAGAATGACAACGATAAATGCCATAAGAATTGTTGAGCACTTCGGAATGAAGAATTAAAAGGTTGAACCAATGATGAAAAAGAATTTGAAAGCGATCTTGGAGAAGGCATGTGACTGATGGGATTCATACTTACGTCACACTTTGAAAAGAATTTGAGTATAACTCCAGAAAAAATTAGAAGAGTCAGGTAAGATCCTGGGAAAAGACCTGTGGGTTAGGGCCCACTAAAGAAATCACCGTTGAAAAAGATTGCTTGCGAGATATAGCACCGGTTGAATTAAATGGCTTGAATAAGATGACAATCCTCAAAATAGTTGGACGGGATAAGAATGGAATTATGAATCTTCGCACTCCGGATATGAATAGCAAGAGGAGAATGATTAATTGGTGCACCGGAATAAGAAAGCATTGTGAAATCAGGAAAAGGATAAGATCAACACCGAAATCTTGAATTACATCCACCGGCAGAATTTGAGAACAAAAGAATGATGAACTTAAAGCTCTTGAGCATCTTCACGATAAAGCACCGGATAAGAACATTGAAGGAAAAGAATGAAGAAACATCACATGAATAAAATGGATATTTGATTAAGAATTCTGGCTCCAAGAAGAAGAAGGGTGGGAGGGCGGGGAAAACAAAGACAACTTGGGATGAATGAAACAGACAATCGTCAGATTTCTCCATGACGTCCGTATGGAATAACTTGAAGAGAAGGCACACCGGTTGAAAAAGGATAACCTGAAGATCTCGATTGTCAAGAAGAATTAGCACTCCCATAGAAATATGAGAACACCGATTAGGAAGGGTATGGAATCAACATTTGACATCGAAGCAACTCGAATACCAGAATCAAAACAAGAACAAAGGATAGATATGTTGCAGCATGATCTTCACAATATCATCCGAACAGAGAATTGAACGAATGAATTCCGCAGGTACATCAACTTGTCGAGAAGCCACTTGGAAGAACAAAAGGTAAATAAAAAGAAACAAGGAGCAGATAGAACAAATACAAGATGGAAGCTTCATTCGACATATTCGTGCTGAAAGCTTATGGAACGTGTTACAAAAGGGTTTTGCAATCCCCGGATCAGCATAGCCAAGGACCCTTTAAGATGCAACTCCCGATCGGAACAAGCCCATAACACCACTTCACTCAATGTAGAACCCCGAACTCCATATCATGCACTTGTTGGAAGAATGCCTAGAACTACTAGATGAACCCACCTATTAATTTCCGAAAGTTTCCAGTTATGCACTCAGGTGTTGGGGATATAGGGGAAGCACCGCGCACTCAACTCTAATCTTACATCCAGCTGTATCCATCCTTCAACACATAACCAGTTATTTCCGGAAACTGTTTACCTCGGACCTTCGAAACACATCTACTATACAAGCTATGGCAATACTCCTGAACTACCTCCCCAGTAGTGGGTGATGTCGGGGTTATCTTGCCACTAACCGCATAGGAGAGTTTTCGATGTCGGCCGTCTTAAGTATTCTAGAACTGATGCGATGGATTTGTGACGACAACACCTCGGAGCTCAACTCCCCGGGACACTGCCACAACCCCTAATGACAAGAGGCATCGAGAACAATGTTCTCGTCACAAAGACATCGGAACAATCCAAACAATACTCGCGTGATCCTAAAAAAAATTTGGTGAAATTTTGAGAATAGAAGAGACAAAAGTAAACGTCATGAGTCCTCACCAGAGTGAAAAGAGATGAGGAGCAAACGAAATCCTACTCTCCGATATATATATATAGGACTCAAAACATTTTCAAGTGTGTGCCTAGACTCAACCGTCAACGATTCGATCAATCAGTGGGGGCTTCTAGGTCGGAGAAGGCTCTGAATAACAACTTGTAATGCCCAGGATGGGACTATACCTCCTACGTGTCGAGGCACGACTTAAAGGTATAAGCCCATTCTGGAATGATCTCAAGTTTGGTATCTTTGCACGACTCATGTAAAAGAGGGATTAAATTGCAAAGGAGATAGTTGGCTTACACTCGCCACTTCACACAATACATTACATAAGCAAAACATCTTTCAAAACATCACAACCCGACTACGGGCGGAGATCCAAAAGAAAGATACCAAAACATAAAGCCACAGGTCTGAATCGCCCCTAGTAGAAACCACTACTGATCGTCGAAAACGTCGAAAGCATACGGCCACTCTCTTCATCAAACTCCCAGAAGCACTGAACCAGCTCCTGCTTCATTCTCGGCTGAACCTGCAGCTGGTGTTGTAGTATCTGTGAGCCACGAGGACTCATCAATCCCATAACCATGGGTATCAAAACTAGCAAAGCTTTATGGGTAGGAAGAGGTAAAGTGGTGAGGTTGCAGCAGCGGCTAAGCATAATATGGTGGCTAGCTTACGAGTACCAGAATAAGATGAGCATCTACGCAAACGGTCGCAAACTAGTAGTGATCGCTAAAGATCCTGAACTACATACGAGTCAAACATACCCCACCGTGTTCTCTTCTCAAAGTGAAAAGAGACAGTCACGGTTACTCACACGGTTGTGTGTTTTACTTCGGATCCTCTGTCAAGTTATCAACAACCGGACATTAACAAATTCCAATCTGCCACATAACCGCGGGAACGACTTTCGAAAGATCATAACCCTGCAGGGGTGTCCCAACTTAGCCCATCACAAGCTCTCACGATTAGCTGAAGTGATAAATATAATATCATCACCCCTTATCTTAGGGAAAACCGATCAGGCTCGGCATCCCGGTGCACAAGACATTTCGACAATGGTAAAACAAGTCCAGCAAGACCTCTCGGTGTGTCGACACCCTTATAGTAGCCGCGCGTATCTCGTCTCAGGCCACATCCGGATAGGTGATCCTACGAGTAAAACCAAACCTCGAGTTTCCCCGTGGTGGCCCCACAGTCTCCCCGTTTGGGATCAACACCATCAGCACTGGCCCCCCCGCTATGTAGAAAGAATCCTCGGGTAGCGCTAACTCCCTATGCAATTTAATTAATTAATTAAGTTGTTATTATGAGCTAATTAAAACCAATGTTGGGCCTTGCTGGAGGAGTTTTATTCAAAGTCGAACTGTCAAGGGGTCCCCATCCACCCATCGTGTAAGGAACGCAAAATCAAGGAACATAATGCCGGTTTATCGGTGCCTAAGGTGGCATGAGTGGAACAAAACACCGAGCAAAAGGCCAAGCCTTCCACCCATGCCCAGTATATATGTGTGTTAATAATAATAATAGATATTGTGATATTCCAACAACAAGTTCCCTCCTGGAACGAACTTCATCTTCACCTGCAGCTAACAACGCTATAAGAGGGGCTGAGCAAGCGGGTAACATAGCCAAACAGTGGTTTTGCTAGGAAGGTGTCAAACGGTTAGAGGTTTCATGGCAACAAGGAGAGGCCTGACAATAAAAGATGGGTAGCGCGACATGTAACGATAGCATCGAGACAACTAAGCATGGCAATGGTAGTAAAGGTATCCAAGGGTATGATCATCTTGCCTGGGATTCCACAAGGAAGAAGAACGGGTCCTTGAAGTAGACGGAGCAACATAGTCGAGCGAATCCTCACAACTCCGGAACGAAACCGAAGCTAACAAGAGAAGCAACCGGAAAGAAGCAAACAACACGGTAAACACACAAGCATAAACATGGCATACGATGCACAAGCAAGCATGATGCATGTCCGATTTAATGATGCATGGCATGGCAATGTGCACAAACAACACTACAAGTTAAGTGGAGCTCAATATGCAACGAGTTGCATATTGACGAAACACCACATGTTATTTATTTAGTTGACTCTCATTTATTTACAAGACAAGATTAAAAGTTTTAACATGGCAAGAGGTGAAGCAAAAACAAACTACCTATTTAGTCATTTTAAATGAGGCCGGAAAATAACAACAACAATTCCGGAAAATCCCCATGAGCATGTTTAGCAATTTTTAAGCAACAACAAATAAACATTTTAATGTTGTTAACATGATGCGGATGACATGAACAAGTTTTATGCAATTTTATTAAAAGGGAACATGAAGAGATAAGGAGTATTGTCACCGTGGTGGAAGGAAAGGGTGCCACGGCAATGATCCGAAAATGATGCAACGCAACATCTCGGTTCCGGTAACTCGTTGAGAGACCGATGCAAAAGAAAGGTAGCTTGAGCGTGTCAAGAAGAAATGTGGGGTGATCCCGTCACCGGGTTCCCACGGGTCGGCGACGAGGCAACCGAGGAGCATGACAAAAGACGATACGGGCACGGAGCACACAAGTGGAGCATCTCATACAACACACAAACATTCGACCACGGGTCATCGTCTCGGGGTTATACCTTCGAAGCGTTCGTTTTGGGGCGGTTCGAGTTCGTAGAGGGACGTAGTGGAAGTAGTCGTTCTCGCGATTCGTGGTACACGTTCGTAGAGGGAAGTAGGCATTTTGTTCGTCGAGGAAGTAGTGGTACACAATCATCGGTAGGGGTACTTGAGGGTCTTCGGACTTGCCGATCTCGTTAAACGAAGGGGTACTTGGCACATTCGGTAGTCGTACACGAGGTCGTCGTTGACGTAGGGGTACATGAGGGTCGTCGTGGTACTTGGCATCCGTAGTGGTACTTGTCGCATCGCATCATGTAGTCGTTCTCGAGGTTGTCGACGTCGTGGTACTTGCCGATCTTGCCGGTCTTGGTTCTTGTCAATCTCGTTGATGGCAGTAGAGGTCTCATGAGGTCTTCCGGTCAACATGAACATGAGGCAGGGCTGGCTGAGGCCACGGTGTCGAAGCTGTTGGCCTCCTGTAGGCAAAACAAGGGCAGGCAAAACAAGGGCATCGTCGGGCAGGAGATTCCCAAAGCTGGAGCAAGCCGGTGCAAGGAAAACGGTGGCCGGGGCCTGCGGCACTGGATCCAGCCAACGGAGGCGAGCGATGCCCGAGGATGGGAACTTGGCGGCGACTTGCTGGTCGAGGCCGAACGGCGGGAGGAGGAGGCCGACGCGCGCAGCTCCTGGTGCTGTGGCGGGGCGCAGCGCAGAGGAGGCAGAGGCGCGGGGACGAGGAGAAGGTGACCGAAGGAAGGCGCTCGGGGCCACTGGGGAGGATGGCCGGACCGTGGTGGCGCTCGTCGGGGCTTGGGGCGGGGCGGCTCGCGGGCGCGTCGGAGCAGGGCCCGAGCGAGAGAGCTGGCAGGGTGCTCGGTCGATCAGACGAGAGGGAGAGATCGATGGGGTGCGCTGCGAGGGAGGAGAGGTGAGCGAGGGAGCTGCTCGAGGGGGCTCGGGTGAGAGGGGGACGAGCGGCTGGCGGCACTGCGTGGGAAAGAAAGGGGCGAGGGGAGAGGATCGGGAGGAGATGGGGCTCGGGCTAGGGTTTAGATGGGGGCGCGGCTGGGCCTGAAAGCCTGGGCCAAAAGGAGGCTGGGAGGGGCGCTAGGAGGCCGGCTTACTGGAGAGGGAGGCTGCTGGGCCTCGGCTAGGCTTGGCTGCTCCCTTCCTCCACTTCTCTTTGAATTACAGACAAAACTAGGAAGAAAGAAAAGAGAGAAGAAGGTTAGGAGAGTAGAGGGCATGGGGTTAATCATCTGGACTCACAAAAAATGTAAGGAATTAAATAAAATTGTTGGAGGGTTTTTGGAAGAACCTCGATAAACGGGAAAAGAAATATAGGGAAGGTTTTTTGACGGTGAAACTTGAATTAAGAGGCATGGGGAATATATGCAAGTGTGTTGGGTTAATTCCAAACAAGTGGAATATTTATTAATATAGCTCCCTAAATATCGGGAGGGCATATGTTATAAAGAGAAGTCATCCTTCCCTCGATTTAAATGGACCGAAGGTCCACACAATTTATTTAAGTTGAGATGCAAAATAAATATGACATGATGGCATGATGACATGATGCAATGCAAAATAAATAACACAAGCACAAAAGAAACACAAGGGGAAACCCGGAACATCTGGAATCTCTGGAATCTTCTGGGACGTCGGTCTTCGGGCGTCACAACGACTACATCAACCGCGTTGATAAACGCTTCCGCTTTCGGTCTACGAGGGTATGTAGACACACTCTCCCCTCTCGTTGCTATGCATCTAGTAGATAGATCTTGCGTGATCGTAGGAGAATTTTTGAAATACTACGTTCCCCAACAGTGGTATCAGAGCCAGGTCTATGCGTAGATGATATGCATGAGTAGAACACAAGTGAGTTGTGGACGATACTAGTCATACTGCTTACCAGCATGTCATACTTTGCTTCGGCGGTATTGTGAGATGAAGCGGCCCAGACCGACATTACGCGTACGCTTACGCGAGACTGGTTTCACCGTTATGAGCACTCGTTGCTTAAAGGTGACTGGCGGGTGTCTGCCTCTCTCACTTTAGCTGAATCGATTATGCCTATGCCCGGTCCTTGTGAAGGTTAAAACAGCACATACTTGACGAAACATTATTGTGGTTTTGTATGCGTAGGTAAGAACGGTTCTTGCTAAGCCCGTAGCAGCCACGTAAAACTTGCAACAACAAAGTAGAGGAGGTCTAACTTGTTTTTCCAGGGCATGTTGTGATGTGATATGGTCAAGACATGATGAGTTATACGGTTTTGTATGAGATGATCATGTTTTGTAAAGTTATCGGCAACTGGCAGGAGCCATATGGTTGTCGCTTTATTGTATGAAATGCAATCGCCATGTAATTGCTTTACTTTATCACTAAGCGATAGCAATAGTCGTGGAAGCAATAGTTGGCGTGACGACAACGATGCTACGATGGAGATCAAGGTGTCCTGCCGGTGACGATGGTGATCATGACGGTGCCTTGGAGATGGAGATCAAAAGCACAAGATGATGATGGCCATATCATGTCACATATTTTGATTACATATGATGTTTATCTTATTATGCTTCTTATTTTGCTTAGTACGACAGTAGCATTATAAGATGATCCCTTACAGAATTTCAAGGTACAAGTGTTCTCCCTGAGTATGCACCGTTGCGAAAGTTCTTCATGCTGAGACACCACGTGATGATCGGGTGTGATAAGCTCTATGTTCAAATACAACGGGTGTAAGCCAGTTTTGCACACGCAGAATACTCGGGTTAAACTTGACGATCCTAGCATATGGAGATATGGCCTTGGAACACTGGAGACCGAAAGGTCAAGCGTGAATCATATAGTAGATATGATCAACATAAGATGTTAACCATTGATACTACTCCATCTCACGTGATGATCGGACATGGTTTAGTTGATTTGGATCACGTGATCATTTAGATGACTAGAGGGATGTCTATCTAAGTGGGAGTTCTTAAGTAATATGATTAAATTGAACTTTAATTTATCATGAACTTAGTCCTGGTAGTATTAGCATATCTATGTTGTAGATCAATAGCTCGCGATGTTGCTCACCGTTTATTTTTTATATGTTCCTAGAGAAAACTAAGTTGAAATATGTTAGTAGCAATGATGCGGAATTGTTCCGTGATCTGAGGATTATCCTCATTGCTGCACAGAAGAATTATGTCCTTGATGCACCTCTAGGTGACAGACCTATTGCAGGAGCAGATGCAGACGTTATGAACGTTTTGACAAAAGCTCGGTATGATGACTACTTGATAGTTTAAGTGCACCATGCTTTACGGCTTAGAACCGGGACTTCAAAAACGTTTTGAACGCCACGGAGCATATAAGATGTTCCAAGAGTTGAAATTAGTATTTCATACTCATGCCCGTGTCGAGAGGTATAAGACCTCTGACAGTACTTTGCCTACAAGATGGAGGAGAATAGCTCAACCAGTGAGCATGTGCTCAGATTGTCTGGGTACTACAATTACTTGAATCAAGTGGGAGTTAATCTTCCATATAAGATAGTAATTGACAAAGTTCTCTAGTCACTATCACCAAGTTAGTAGAACTTCGTGATAAACTATAATATGCAAGGGATGACGAAGGTAATTCCCGAGCTCTTCGCGATGCTGAAATCGGCGAAGGTAGAAATCAAGAAAGAGCATCAAGTGTTGATGGTTAATAAGACCACTTGTTTCAAGTAAAGGGCAAAGGGATAGAAGGGGGACTTCAAGAAGAATGACAAGCAAGTTGTCACTCCCATGAGGAAACCCAAAGCTAAACTCAAGCCTGAAACTAAGTGCTTCTACTGCAAAGGAAATGGTCACTGGAAGTGGAACTGCCCTAGTTACTTGGCGGATAAGAAGGATGGCAAAGTGAACAGAGGTATATTTTGATATACAGATTATTGATGTGTACTTTACTAGTGTTCATAGCAACCCCTAGGTATTTGATACCGGTTCAGTTGCTAAAAATAAGTAACTCGAATCGAGAATTGCAGAATGAACAAAGACTAGTTAAAGGGGAAGTGACGATGTGTGTTGGAAGTGGTTCCAAGATTGATATGATCATCATCGCACACTCCCTATACTTTCGGGATTAGTGTAAAACCTAAATAAATGTTATTTGGCATTTGCGTAGAGCATGAATATGATTTTGAGCATATTTGTTGCAATTTGGTTATTCATTTAAAGTCATAGAATAATTGTTATTCTGTTTACATGAATAAAACCTTCGATGGTCATACACCCAATAAAAATAGTTTGTTGGATCTCGATCGTAGTGATACACATATTCATAATATTGAAGCCAAAAGATGCAAGGTTAATAATGTTAGTGCAACTTATTTGTGCACTGCCGTTTAGGTCATAATGGTGTAAAGAGCATGAAGAAACTCCATAATGATGGACTTCTGGAATCATTTGATTTTGAATCACTTGGTGCTTGCGAACCATGCCTCATGGGCAAGATGACTAAAACTCCGTTCTCCGGAACAATGGAGCGAGCAATTGACTTGTTGGAAATCATACATACTAATGTATGCAGACCAATGAGTGTTGAGGCTCACGGTGGGTATTATTATTTTCTGACCTTCACAGATGATTTGAGCAGATATGGGTATATCTACTTGATGAAACACAAATCTGAAACATTTAAAAAGTTTCAAAGAAATTTCAGAGTGAAGTAGAGAATCATCGTAACAAGAAAATAAAAGTTTCCACGATCTGATCACGGAGGCAATTATTTGAAGTTACGAGTTTGGCCTTCATTTAAAACAATGTGGAATAGTTTCACAACTCACGCCACCCGGAACACCACAGTGTAATGGTGCGTCCGAACATTGTAATCGTACTTTATTAGATATGGTGCGGTCTATGATGTCTCTTACCGATTTACCACTATCGTTTTGGGTTATGCATCAGAGACAGCTGCATTCATGCTAAATAGGGCAACATCTAAATCCGTTGAGACGACGCCTTATGAACTGTGGTTTGGCAAGAAACCAAAGTTGTCATTTCTTAAAGTTTGGGGCTGCGATGCTTATGTGAAAAAGCTTCAACCTGATAAGCTCGAACCCAAGTCGGAGAAATGTGTCTTCATAGGATATCCAAAGGAGACTGTTGGGTACACCTTCTATCACAGATCCGAAGGCAAGATATTCGCTGCTAAGAATGGATCCTTTCTAGAGAAGGAGTTTCTCTCGAAAGAAGTGAGTGGGAGGAAAGTAGAACTTGATGAGGTAATTGTACCTTCTCCTGAATTGGAAGGTAGTACATCACAGAAACTAGTTCCAGTGATTCCTACACCAATTAGTGAGGAAGCTAATGATGATGATCATGAAACTTCAGATCAAGTTTCTCCTGAACTTCGTAGATCAACCAGAGTGCGTTCCGCACCAGAGTGGTACGTCAACCCGGCTCTGAAGTCATGTTACTGGACCATGATGAACCTACGAACTATGAGGAAACGATGATGAGCCCAGATTCCGCAAAATGGCATGAGGCCATGAAATCTGAGATGGGATCCATGTATGAGAACAAAGTGTGGACTTTGGTTGACTTGCCCGATGATCGGCAACCATAAAAAATAAATGGATCTTCAAGAGGAAGACTGACGCTGACGGTAATGTTACTGTTTACAAAGCTCGACTTGTTGCGAAAGGTTTTCGACAAGTTCAAGGAGTTGACTATGATGAGACTTTCTCACCCGTAGCGATGCTTAAGTCTGTCCGAATCATGTTAGCAATTGCCGCATTTTATGAAATCTGGCAAATGGATAACAAAACTGCATTCTTTAATGGATTTATTAAAGGAGAATTGTATATGATGCAACCAGAAGGTTTTGTCAATCCTAAAGGTGCTAACAAAATGTGCAAGCTCCAGCGATCCATCTATGGACTAGTGCAAGCATCTCGGAGTTGGAATATACGCTTTGATAAGTTGATCAAAGCATATAGATTTATACAGACTTGCGGTGAAGCTTGTATTTACAAGAAAGTGAGTGGAAGCACTACAACCTTTATGAGAAGTATATGTGAATGACATATTGTCGATCAGAAATGATGTAGAATTTTCTGGAAAGCATAAAGGAGTGTTTGAAAGGAGTTTTTCAAAGAAAGACCTTGGTGAAGCTGCTTACATATTGGGCATCAAGATCTATAGAGATAGATCAAGACACTTGATAAGACTTTAGATGAGTACATACCTTGATAAGATTTTGAAGTAGTTCAAAATGGATCAGTCAAAGAAGGAGTTCTTGCCTGACTTGTAAGGTGTGAAGTTGAGTAAGACTCAAAGCCAGACCACGGCAGAAAAATATAGAGAGAATGAAAGTCATTCCCTATGCCTCAGCCATAGGTTCTATAAAGTATGCCATGCTGTGTACCAAACATGTTATATACCTTGCCATGAGTTTGACAGGGAGGTACAATAGTGATCCAGGAGTAGATCACTGTACAACGGTCAAAATTATCCTTAGTAACTGGATGACTAAGGAAATGTTTCTCGATTATGGAGGTGATAAAGAGTTCGTCGTAAAGGGTTACGCCGATGCAAGCTTTGACACTAAATCCAGATGACTCTAAGTATCAATCTGGATGCGTATTGAAAGTGGGAGCAATTAGCTAGAGTAGCTCCATGCAGAGCATTGTAGACATAGAAATTTGCGAAATACATACGGATCTGAATGTGACAGACCCATTGACTAAACTTCTCTCACAAGCAAAACATGATCACACCTTATTACTCTTGGGTATTAATCACATAGCGATGTGAACTAGATTATTGACTCTAGTAAACCCTTTGGGTGTTGGTCACATGGCGATGTGAACTATGGGTGTTATTCACATCATGATGTGAACTATGGGTATTAAATCACATGGCGATGTGAGCTAGATTATTGACTCTAGTGCAAGTGGGAGACTGAAGGAAATATGCCCTAGAGGCAATAATAAAGTTGTTATTTATATTTCCTTATATCATGATAAATGTTTATTATTCATGCTAGAATTGTATTAACCGGAAACTTAGTACATGTGTGAATACATAGACAAAACAGAGTGTCCCTAGTATGCCTCTACTAGACTAGCTCATTGATCAAAGATGGTTATGTTTCCTAACCATAGACATGAGTTGTCATTTGATCAACGGGATCACATCATTAGGAGAATGATGTGATGGACAAGACCCATCCGTTAGCTTAGCAACTTGATCGTTTAGTTTTATTGCTATTGCTTTCTTCATGACTTATACTTGTTCCTATGACTATGAGATTATGCAACTCCCGAATACCGGAGGAACACCTTGTGTGCTATCAAACGTCACAACGTAACTGGGTGATTATAAAGATTCTCTACAGGTGTTTCCGAAGGTGTTTGTGGTGTTGGCATAGATCAAGATTAGGATTTGTCACTCCGAGTGTCGGAGAGGTATCTCTAGGCCCTCTCGGTAATGCACATCGTAATAAGCCTTGCAAGCAAACGACTAATGAGTTAGTCAGGAGATGATGTATTACGGAACGAGTAAAGAGACTTGCCGGTAACGAGATTGAACTAGGTATGATGATACCGACGATCGAATCTCGGGCAAGTAACATACCGATGACAAAGGGAACAACGTATGTTGTTATGTGGTTCGACCGATAAAGATCTTCGTAGAATATGTAGGAGCCAATATGGGCATCCAGGTTCCGCTATTGGTTATTGACCAGAGAAGTGTCTCGGTCATGTCTACATAGTTCTCGAACTCGTAGGGTCCCCACGCTTAACGTTTCGTTGATGATATAGTATTGAATGAGTTATGTATGTTGGTGACCGAATGTTGTTCGGAGTCCCGGATGAGATCACGGACATGACGAGGAGCTCCGGAATGGTCCGGAGGTAAAATTTGATATGTAGGATGATATGGTTAGGCCAAGGGGTCAAGCCCACAGGGCATTAAGTCGGTGCAAAAGGTGTTTTGCGGAGGCCAGGGGGCTGAACGCCGGAGACCCTGGCGTCTGGACTTGGGCCAGATGCCAAGGATTGTGGCGTTTGGTCCTGGAGTCCGAGTGGGACTCTTGCCTTTCGGGCAAAACCGACTTTGAGGAGGCTTTTGCTCCAAGTTTTGACCCCAGGGCTCAACATATAAATAGAGGGGCGGGGCTAGCACCTGGAACACATCAAGATACACCAAGCCGTGTGCCGGCAACCCCGACCCTCTAGTTTATCCTCCGTCCAGTTTCTGTAGTGCTTGGCGAAGCACTGCAGAGATTGTTCTTCATCAACAACCGTCACCACGTCGTCGTGCTGCCGGAACTCATATACTACTTCGCCCGTCTTGCTGGATCAAGAAGGCGAGGACGTCATCGAGCTGAACGTGTGCTGAACGCGGAGGTGCCGTACGTTCGGTACTAGATCGGGACGGATCGTGAAGGTGCACGACTACATCAACCGCGTTGATAAACGCTCCCTCTTTCGGTCTACGAGGGTATGTAGACACACTCTCCCCTCTCGTTGCTATGCATCTAGTAGATAGATCTTGTGTGATCATAGGAGAATTTTCGAAATACTACGTTCCCCAACAGTGTGCGGTGCCCCCCCTCCACCGTAATCCACCTCGGTCATATCGTCGTAGTGCTTAGGCGATGCCCTACGCCGGTAGCTTCATCATCATCATGATCACGACGTCGTGTTGACGAAGCTCGCCCTCGACACTTAGCTGGATCGAGAGTTTGTGGGACGTCACCGAGCTGAATGTGTGCAGATCGCGGAGGTGCCGTACTTTCGGTACTTGGATCGGTCGGATCATGAAGACCCACGACTACATCAACCGCGTTGTCATAATGCTTCCGCTTAGGGTCTACGAGGGTACGTGGACTACACTCTCCCCTCTCGTTTCTATGCATCCACATGATCTTGCGTGTGCGTACGGAATTTTTGAAATTACCGCGTTTCCCAACAAGGAGGCCCCAGTTGAAGATGCGTGACAGGGGTGGCAGCGCGGATCCACGCTACTCATCGGTGGCGTGGACCGCCGGCCATGGGATTGCAAGAAGGGGAGTTGGGGAACCGCCGGCGGGTGGGGGATGGGTCGCCGATGGCAGGGATGGAGAGGAGAAGAGGCAGAGGAGGCGGAGAGACAAGTGGTGAATTTTTACCCTGCCGCTGAGTGGGGGGGGGGGTAAATATAAGGGCGAGATGCGCTTCTAGGTATAAATTATCCTGCAATGACAGTTATTGGGGATCAGCTAGTTCCCTGTTAGAGGAGTAAACATAAAATAGGGTTTTAACTCCTCTAACCGGTTATAAGGGATCGGTTAGAAATGCCCTAATGACGTAGCTTCCAGCAAAAACTATGTTTTTTTCTTTATGCGGATATACTACTCGATTTCATAAGTAAATTAAGACTGGGGTGTCTCTACTCTACATTCTTTTTTCACAGGGACTTAATTGGTTCTCACTTTTTTTCACACTGAACTTTACTGGCTTTTTTTCTTTCTATAGTGAACTTGTGAAGGCACCCCAGGAAAAAAATGCAATGCAGCAGGACCTCTGTTGTACGTCTTACCGAGGGCTCCATTAGCACAGTGAAACAAATAATTGCATTGCGTTCACCGGCCAGAGAGGGAACACCAGGGCTCCATTAGCATAGTCCAAATCCATGACATATCAAACCAATTAACTGTCGGACAAATGGCGCTCGCTCGCTGGTTCCACGTCGGCAAAGGAACCGTGTATGCAGCGATAAGAAAAGAGGAAAAAACGAACGCGGCACGGGATTGGTTGCTGGCTGCACCGGTCAAGTCGTCGCTTCATCTGGAAGAAAGAGAATGAACGAAAAAACTCCCCTTCTCACCAGACGCACGCAATCTCTCATTTCCTCTCCCAAAAACCTGTCTTATTTTTCCTTCACATCGGCAAGGGTTGGCGCCGCCGCCACCACTGTCGCCTCGCTAACGCCCCAAAATCCCCTCGGCCGCCTCTACTGCTCTTGCTCGCCACCATGTCTGTTGCTGCTGCGTGTGGTCGCCGCCGCCTCTCCTCCCACCTCATCGTCCAACCGCCTCGGCGCCTCTTCCTCGTCATCTCGGATGGCGTTGAATGCGGCAGCCCCATTTCACTCTCTCTCCCAGGTCGACCCAAGACATGAGGAAGCTCGAGCGGCAGCACAGTTCCACAGCGCCGTCATTGTTGGCAGGAGGAACATGGGCCGCAGAGACGGCCGGCTCCCTCCGGCTTTCATGTCGTCGTCCGTCAACCTGCGAGGTCAGTCCTCCGTGAAGGAAATATGCCCTAGAGGCAATAATAAAGATGTTATTTGTATTTCCTTATATCATGATAAATGTCTTTTCTTCATGCTAGAATTGTATTAACCGGAAACTTAGTACATGTGTGAATACATAGACAAAACAGTTTGTCCCTAGTATGCCTCTACTAGACTAGCTCATTGATCAAAGATGGTTATGTTTCCTAGCCATAGACTTGAGTTGTCATTTCCTCAATGAGATCACATCATTAGGAGAATGATGTGATGGACTAGACCCATCGGTTAGCTTAGCACTATAATTGTTTAGTTTTACTGCTATTGCTTTCTTCATGACTTATACAAGTTCCTATGACTGTGAGATTATGCAACTCCCATATACCGGAGGAACACCTTGTGTGCTATCAAACGTCACAACATAACTCAGTGATTATAAAGATGCTCTACAGGTGTCTCCAAAAGTGTTCGTGGTGTTGGCATAGATCAAGAATAGGATTTGTCACTCCGAGTGTCGGAGAGGTATCTCTGGACCCTCTCGGTAATGCACATCATAATAAGCTTTGCAAGCAAATGACTAATGAGTTAGTTACGAGATGATGTATTATGGAACGAGTAAAGAGACTTGCCGGTAACGAGATTGAACTAGGTATTGAGATACCGACGATCGAATCTCGGGCAGGTAACATACCGATGACAAAAGGAACAACGTATGTTGTTATGCGGCTTGACCGATAAAGATCTTCGTAGAATATGTAGGAGCCAATATGAGCATCCAGGTTCCGCTATTGGTTATTGACCGGAGATGAGTCTCGGTCATGTCTACATAGTTCTCGAACCCGTAGGGTCCGCACGCTTAACGTTTGATGACGATCGGTATTATGAGTTTATGAGTTTTGATGTACTGAAGGTTGTTCGAAGTCCCGGATGAGATCACGGACATAACAAGGAGTCTCGGAACGTCCGAGACGTAAAGATTGATATATTGGACGACTATATTTTGACACCGGAAGTGTTCCGGAAGGTTTCGGATAAAACCAGAGTGCCGGGGGAGTTACCGGAACCCCACGGGGAAGTATTGGGCCCTAGTGAGCTTTAGTGGAAAGAGAGAGGGCCGGCCAGGGCTGGGCCGCGCGCCCCTTTCCTTCTCCCTCTCCCTCTCCTTCCTTCCCCCTCTCTCCTTCTTGGTGGACACCTACTAGGAATAGGATTGGAATCCTATTCCTAGTAGGATTGCCTCTCTAGGGCGCGCCATAGGGGGCCGACCAGCCTCCCCCTTGCTCCTTTATATACGGGGACAGGGGGCACCCAAAGACAGACAAGTTGATCAGTTGATCTCTCCC
The DNA here is from genome assembly GCA_902687465.1 of Secale cereale. Taxonomy (NCBI): domain Eukaryota; kingdom Viridiplantae; phylum Streptophyta; class Magnoliopsida; order Poales; family Poaceae; genus Secale; species Secale cereale. Next base: position 137,140,962 of record LR738709.1, read on the forward strand.
AACCGTGTGCGGTGCCCCCCTCCATAGAAACACACCTCGGTCATATCGTTGCAGCGCTTAGGCAAAGCCCTGCAACGGTAACTTCATCATCTCCGTCACCACGTCGTCGTGCTGACGAAACTCTCCCGCGAGGTTCTACTGGATCAAGAGCTCGTGGGACGTCATCACATTAACATGGGCAGGCAAATTATAAGATAATTTATTACTCCCTCCATTCGTGTGTTGCGAACCTCGAAATTCTAAGCAACTCAAGGACCCACAGAGAGAGTTGGCGATTTTACCGTTTTCGTATTTGAGTTTTTCTCAAATACCGGTACGAGGATCACTTTGGTTTTAATTGTTTTTCACTTCGAAAAATATTTCCTAATACAATATATTAGCGGAGATAATATGACTTCTCCAAAACAAAGGAAATATTGGAGGAAAAATATTAAAATCATCTTTGGTATTTTATTTGGAATTTATCGCAATTTTATTTGCACAGGAAAAATATGCTTTTTCAAAATTGCATTTAGGTCCGGGAAAAATGTTCACTTTGTCCTAAATATTATTGGAGGATGGTGAAAATTTATTTCGGATTTTTTCGAGTGTGTTTAGTATTTTTTTTCGTCCGTTTTGCCGCGTCAGGACTGTTTATATATAAAAAAAAGAGGAACCGACCTAACCGGGCCGTGTCCGGCTAGGACTCCGCCCGGGGGCCTTTGTAAGCCCAGCCGGCCGCCCCGAGCCAGCCCACCCGCCCGAGCCGCCCTAACCCTAGCCGCCGAAGCCGCCGCCGTCGCGTTGTGCGCCGCCGCCGCCGCCGGAGGTAGCCACCGCCGTGATCTCGCCGCCGTCACTAAGGTAGCCGTCGCCACCGGTTTTCCGCAGAAAACCAATTGTTTTTTTCGAAACCCTAGATCTGATTTTTTAGATCGGTTCATTCGGGATTTCTCGGTTCGGTTAAATAGCGGACGTTCGTCCGTACGTTCGTTTTAACGAACATTGTTCGCCCGTTAGTCACAGACAACGAACGTTCGTCCGTTAGCCTATTCGCCCGTTTTTGTTTTTCAGGGTTTTTCCGCGATTATTTTCGATCGTGATTTCGGCCCTGATCTTCTTTTTAGTTTTCTTTTCGCTCGTAAGTCGGAATCAGGCGATTCAAGCGCATAGATCTTCGTCTCGTAGCCCTCTTTCCGTTTAACCAACTCGAACAAGGTTTTGGTACTGTTAAATTTGACTTTAGTTCAATCTAGTAACCGGATCTTGTTTCTTTCGTAGTTTGAGTTTCGTTGCTCCATTTGTTTTGATTCCTTTTGCAAACCGAAGTTCTTCAGTTGAACTTTCTGGTTAGATCTTCTTATTTGAGTTTTACATGTGCATCTTTGCTTGGTTGCTTATGTATGCTATTGTTTGCTTGCGATATAATTCCCGGAGTGCAAAGCGTGCTACTACGAGTCCCTAGGTTTTGCGAATCGTCAGCAAGGCAAGTTACACTTTGATCATACCCATTATTACCCAATTTTTATGCATTAGATCAAACCCTCACACATTGCATGAGTAGGATCTCTTAAACTTGTGGGTCTGGGAAGTAGATTGAGGTAGAACCTATTACCTGCATTATTTTCAAACCCTTGGGAGTTACTTCTACGTTATGCTTAGGTTGCCATGCTATGCTCGTAGACGTGGATTGGGTTTGAGAGTATCCATGAAAGATGTGAGATTATTAATTAATGGTTCAACTTAAGATGGCAACTTGAATACACATCTGGGTGGATTGGTTGCAGGGCACCTGGAGAATCCAGTGTTGTCCTAGGAAATCCCGGGGGTACCGTGTGATTATCCTATGGAATGCCACCTAGGCTCAAAGGGGCCATAAAACTATTCATGCTAGAAACTTCTGTGTGCAGTCACAATGCCATTATGGGCTCTGGCATAGTTGAGTATGTTGTGTGAGTTCTTTCAGTGGTGGACTAGCAAATGTAGGGGAAAGTAGGTGTACCGGTCCACCCGTGGTAAAGAGTAAATGCTTCTGAAAGACTGTGTCTCGGTCATCCGTTTCTCAAAAACCATGCAGTGCGAGAAATCCAACGGAGGAGATCAAGTCTTGTGGGAAAAAGTGTGCAAACCTCTGCAGAGTGTACAAACTAATCATGATTACCCGTGTCCCCGGTTATGGACATCTTGAGTATCTGGTACTTGAATTATTGGTTGATCTCATCACTCTAAAACTAATTTGCTGGGTTGTTAATGACTGCTTTAATTGGGATTGAGTTGGAGGTACCTTCTCAGTGATGTTTCAACTACCATGATAGTTAAAATAAAAGTTATTCCTTTGTTGTAGGAAAAAATTGGCTTTATGCAAAAACTTTAACCTTAGAGCCTCCACCAGCCATATATGCATGTAGTGTTAGCCTTTATTCTATTACTTGCTCTACTGTGTTATCTTGCCAGCATATTCCATGTGCTGGCCCGTTTCGGGCTGCAACATGTTATGTTGCAGGCTTTTCAGAAGAAGAGTAAGGTGCGCTAGGTCGTTTGTCATGCACTCAGCTATGCCGTTGGAGCTGATGGACTCACTTATCTTCCAAGTCTTCCGATGTTATCGTGTTAGATGGCCTTATGCCATTTTATTTTGCAATAAGTTCTCTTTTGAGACATTCGATGTAATAAGTGTGTGATTGACACTCTGTTATAAATCCTTCAAGTAATGTGTGTGTTAGCATTACCGATCCAGGGATGACACAGAACACAAAGACTTCGGTCCATTCGGATCGTGGTCACTATAAGATGGTATCAGAGCCCACGCTGAATGTAGGACACGACCACTAAGATAAACCCTAGGTCACTCTTATCTACTCATTTTTGACTCCTCTCCATTTTCTACTCTTTGGGATGGTGGACCCAAGGAACAAGTTCACTCAACCGGATGAAGACACACCTTTTGGATGACACTTAAAGGAAGTCACTAGGTACCTGAACATCGGAATACCAAGCTTCACCAGGACCTACACCGCCACTTTACCAGAAGAGGAGCGATGGAGTATTCACGTTCAAATTCCCGGGAGGACTTTCATGCCAGTCACGGAGCCCATAGAGTTTTCCTTTGATGCGCCAACCTGGAGCCTAGGCAAGAGTATGGCAGCCCACATTGCTATGGGACGTATTGGAGAAGTCTACAAGCAGGAGCTGAAGGACACTATCTACCAGATATGTGGACGCCGAGATGAGCAATGGGACATGATCAGCACCCAGAAGGACATGTCCATTGCAGCTTTCATCCAGGAGTTAAACCAGCACATTCGTCGACAGGAGCACCAGATGTGCGTAGGTATGATAGATTTGAAGAAGGCGTTAACCATGAACTCGGAGCTAGAAGAAGAACTCAAGTCTACACGTGATGGATACGAGGAGGAGATGGCAATACTTGTGGAGAAGAATGACGACCTGACAAGGAAGCTAGGAGTATTCATGGGAGATCCAGCGCCAGGAGGAGGATAAGAAGAAGAAGAAGAACCCAAGGAGATTTGTTCTGAGGACTACATCATCATCGACGACACCGATTCAGACCCTGATGATAGTGATGATGACTATGAAGATGAAGCTGGAGCAGATATCATGGAATCTTCCGCCGATCAAAATTTCTAGATGACCATCATATGAATAGTAGTTTTCCCCCATATAGTAGAATTTAGAGCACTTTTGTAACGTTAGTTAGATCTTTTTTGCGCCCTTGCTTGAAATTGATTGGTGTGATATGATTGTGTTCGTCTCATGTGCATATGTGTAATGCCCCAAATGTAACACTTTCCAATAATGGCAATAAAACTTCCTCTTAGATCCTTGTCATTATCCTTGGGGGTCCTTGTCATTTATTTTATTTGCATTGCCATACCTTTTATTATTTTGCATCCTTGCATTCCTCATCATCATATCATCATGGCATCATAGTTTACTTTACTTTGTGCATGTGGAGACCTTATGATGTTGTTGTGTGTGGGTTCTAGCTAAACCCCTCTCCCTCTTCTTCTTCTTCTTCTTCTTCTTCTTCTTCTTCTTCTTCTTCTTCTTCTTCTTCTTCTTCTTCTTCTTCTTCTTCTTCTTCTTCTTCTTCTTCTTCTTCTTCTTCTTCTTCTTCTTCTTCTTCTTCTTCTTCTTCTTCTTCTTATTCTTCTCCTTCTTTTCTTTCTGGCCTCTCCTTTGGCCTATTATGCAAGCCACCTAGCCAAGTGCCATGGTGGTTCTTTCCCCTCCTTTAAATCTTGCACCGTGTGAGCAACCTCTCCACCAAATATCACCTCATTTGAAAGTGATTTGGTTGGGTTTTAAAATATCAAGAGTTTGGTCCATATTCAAACTCCTTTTATTTTTCTGCCTCTAAAAATTTCCAAGTCAATATATTTAAATAGGGCATAATTCACTGAGCATAGGGATATTTTTCTTTGCCCCTAACTCTTCTTATTTCTTTCTGTGCTTTTCTTTTTCTTTTCTGCCTAAAGAAAATAAAGAAAAGGAGAGGCAGCAGCCAGCACAGTGCTCCTGGGCCTCCTCCTCCCTCTCTTCCTCTGCCCAGGCCCATCTCCTCTCCCGTAGCGCAGCCCAACTCCACCGCAGACGCAGCCACAGGCGCAGCCGTCGCGCTATAGCCATTCCGAGCGCGTGGCCCCACCTGTCTATGACACAGGGCCGAGTCTCCGTCTTCCTCTATCAGAAAAACAGAGCAGTGCCGCGCTCACCGTCGCGCCGTCAGTTCACGGACGTCGAGGCTGTGCGCCGAGCCCCCCTTTTAAACCCAAGCCGTGTCCTCCACTCCTCTCTAGGTCTCCTCTTCCCCCTCTCGCCGTCTGGAGAGCTGAGATCCTCCAGATCCGCCGCCCCCATCGACGCCCGAGCGCATTTGAGAGCAGCCTCTCGTCGCCGGCGAGCCCCGCGTCGTCTTCAGCCTCGCCAAAGCTGTCCACCTACTTCCTCGACGTCGTCTTCTTCCTCTACATCGACTACGAGGACTCGATCGCCTCTCCGTCGAGCTCTTCTTCCTCTCCTTCCTCTACGGTGGCCGTAGGTGTTCGAGGCACACCGTCGTCGACTCCGACCACGCCTGGTCCAGCCGAGCACTCCATCGTGCTCGTGGTGAGCTCCTCTCTCTTCCCGTGCCCTTTTCCCCTTTCTGCGCATACTCTAGGCCCTAGTTCCTCGAGCGCCCGATCGCATCACCGTCGGACCTCGTCGCCGGCGAGTGTTCCGACCCCTCTAGCTCTTGCCATGCTGCCCGTTCGCTTCGCCTAGTTGGGTAGGTTCTTCCTATGCTGTCGACGTGCTGCCTAGAGCCTTGCATCGCCTCGCCGTTGCTCCGTCGCCGTCATGCTGTAGTGGCTTGCCGCCGGTGATGTAGTGCCAGTAGGCGCAACTAGTGTGCGGGTTGGATGCGGGACTCCTCAAGGAGTCTCTCACACCCCTCCGCCGTGCCAATTGGTCACCGAGCGGCTCCGACGAGGGCCAGTGCCTCCCCTGTTCTGCTTCTGTTGCTTATTCTTCAGATATCCTACCTTCTATCTGTCGTGATCGATTCAGTAGCGCAGTGGTTTGTCTTCGTCAGTTTCAGCAGTAGGGCGTGGGTTCGATCCCTCGCGGGCGCAGTGGGAATTCGCTCATTTTTAGTTTTCGCCTGAGGCTGACAGGTAGGCCCCACCTGCCAGCCTCACAGCTCCATCTCCACCTGTAACATCCTAAATTTCTCGAATTTGGAATGTTAATAGGATCATTCTTTTACATCATGTTTTCTATTATTATTTTGAATTTTCTAAATATTGAAAATATTTTTGAGTTGTTGAAACTCAAAAGTTTGATAGTTGTTATAATGCTCTTTGTATGCTTGCATTGCATAGAATATACTTTTGTGTATTTGGGTTTAAAAAATGTTCATACTGTCTAGTATAATGTTCTTGTTCTTCTGGTATGTTATTGTATATTTCATAATCTCAAAATTATTTTATTTGTGTGTTATTTTGCTGTTTGAGTAGCCCATTGCATACAAATGATTTTACAAAATTGCATTATAAGTGGAACTAGTGTTTCTATTTTTATAATAGTAGTTTTGATTTTACTATGTCTATATGTATTTTTATTTATATTTTATACTGGTGTTTTGTTTTATTTAGTTTTCTTTCTGCTGTCTATATTCTTTTAAAAAAAGGAATGCAGCGCAGCGCCACCGCACTGCTGCAGAGCAGCCCACCAAGTCGCGGCCCAGCAGCCCCCCCCTCGCCCGCGCTTGAGCTACCGACGCAGCTAGCAAGCCGGCCCAACTCTCCGCACCGCAGGCCAGCCCGTTGTTTTTTTTCTTCTTCTCCTTTGCCGCTGACGAGCCGGACCCGCTTGTCATCCCTTCCAACACACCGTGTTCATCTGGGACACCGAAGCCGATCCAGAATCGATCGGTTTGATCGATCTCTTGCCTCCGCCGCACTCACACCTCCATAAATATATTCCCCACGTCCTACTCTGCCGATTTTTGGTCAAATCGCTTTCTCCCGTGCCGTAGAGAGCCGTCGCCAGATCTCGCCGGAGTTATTTCGCCCGAAGCTTCTGCCGCAGTCGTTTCCAACGCCACTGGAGGTTCTCAACCTCTCCTATAGCCCCTATTCTCTTCCCCTTGACCTCCTCTATCTCCCTCACCTACTGGTTCTTGCAGGGAAGCACCGTAGCGACTGCACGGACCTCCGCCCGAAGCAGAAGCCGCCGCGGCCGCTCCAGCCGGTCACCACCGTCGCGGGATGAATCTCCAGTCATCCTCGAGGTCATTTTCGAGTTAGTCGCCTCCCTCCGATCATCGTCCCATCGTCACCGAGCCCGGGGGAACCTCTCCAGCGAGCGTACGCTCCAAGCCCGAGCCGCGTCGCGCGCCTCTTCCCCAAGTCCGGCGGCCTACCCCTGTATCTCCGGTGAGCCGCCCTCGTCCGTCCGATCTTCTTTTAACGACCGAGATTAGAGCATCTGTTTTTTTTTTGTTCCCGAACCGTTTTCGGTTACATGCCGGACGTCCGCCGTTTAGACAAAGCAAAAAACGCATTCCAGCCACTCACAAGATGACACGTGGCAGTGCTACAGCAGTCGCAGCAGTTCTTCGCAGAATTTTTTTTTTGCACAATATATTTTTGACAGATTCTATGTCCAATGTTCAATCAGGTATATCTTTTAGCCTACAACTCCAAATGCATCGATTCTTTTTCCTGTGTACCCGTAGAGACCAGGAGAATATTGTAGAACCAAAATTTCACATGTTTGAACAGTTTAAATTTGAATTTGTTGAAATTTGAATTCAAACTTCCAAAGGCCATATCTTTTAAACCGTAGATCCAAATCAGTTGATTCTTTTTGCATTGTGATCCTAGTATCATGTAGATATTATCTACCTACTGATATTTTTTGTTAGTTGAGTTTTATTTGAATTCTTTGTTGTTTACTTTATTGTGAGCCATGTGAGTACGGTTTATTTATCGGTGCCTTCGTTATCGTATAGATTGTCCGGAGTGTCAAGCGAACCGGAATTAAGCGTTAGAGTACTTCAACACCGTTCCAGGCAAGTTTGCACTTTTGATTTTGGTCATCCTATATTCTGCTATGCAAGTGTGGTTTTATGCTATGATAAATGTTTGGCTTGATATGTGTATCTCGTGTTGCCATGTTTTGATGTTGATTGTGTTATGTGATGGTGTGATCAACTTGCTATGGTAGACGCGGGCATGTGTCGAGTGATCCCTGAAAGTGGTGAGTGTTTATAGTTGTAGGCTCGGGATTATTAACCAGGTGAATGCGTCACTGGCAGAGCGCTCTATTGTCCCTAGAGAATGCGCCATTGACAGAGCGCACTTGAGGCGAGGTACAGTTTTCGGAACATAAATCAGGTGGATGCGTCTTTGGCAGAGCGCTCTATTGTTCCTAGAGAATGCGCCACTGACAGAGCGCACTTGAGATACTTCTGAAGTTCTTGTCATGTTTATTTAGAATCTTTGGGTTATCTTGGCCGAATATATTGGGACGATTATGAGTTCATTTAGTGGAGTTAGGTGAAGACTTTCTTCTCCAATTTAACTTGAGTGTTGTGTTTGTCATACTTTGCTTGTGAATGTAGGTTTGCTATATCATTATGTGTGATTTGCCAATACATTCAATGTATTGACCCTTTGTGGCTGCAACTTATCATGTTGCAGGATTTTCATATGATCAGTGAGATACAGTAGGGTCGCGAGTCTTCACTCAACATGTTCTCCAGTGGGCATTGATGGACTCATTTATTTGCTTATGCTACCTTTCCACTGTTATTATTGAATAAGCTAGCCTTGTGCTATTCAGTTTGTAATACTTTGTAAATTCTGGATCATACGTTATAGTAAATGATGCACTTGTTATTTGATATTCTTATGTACTGTGTGTGCTAGCGAGTCGATCCAGGGACTAGCACGGTAAGCACAGAGACATCGAATCTTATCAGATTCGGGTCGTTACAGATGGTATCAGAGCAGTGTGTTGACTGTAGATCGTGACCCTAGAAAATGGATTAGAAAAGCCATATGAGTGAAAAACTTACTTTACAATTTGTTGTCTACTTGTTAGTTCATACCGTGTTACTCATGTCTTTATTTTTCAAATATAGGTGACCCCTGTAATTATATTAGTGTTATTTAAGAAGTTTAGTTGGCAGACCACCATTCCTGAGTTGTGTTCGATAAACGATTTGCGGTAGTATGATGAGATCATATCTCTTGCGGATATGACCTTACCTGTAGGTTTTTCTTGTGTTGTGTGATATGTTATATGTTTGGTTGGTCATTGCTTTCCGTGTTGTCATATTTCGTGGATTGTTTGTATTATGCAATTGGGTGCTTTGATTTATCTTATGTGCTCTTTTGATGTGATTACTTTAGGATAGCTTGGGTGAATTGTGTGAATTTAGTGTTTGGTTTTTGTTGCTAGCATGAGCATATGGGTAGTATTTCCCTTAGACCTAATTCTATCTATATCTCACCCCTGCTTACCCGTCAGATGCCGCCGAGGCGTAACTCTAGAGGCAGTGGTTCAGGAGACAACAACAACCATGACATACCGCCGTATATGCAGCAGTTACTTCAGGGACAGACTCAGTTGATCCAGTTACTTGTTCAGAACCAGAACAACAACAACAATAATCCACCACCACCCCCTGTTGATGCCCTTACTCGTTTCTTGAAGTTGAATCCTCAGAGGTTTTCTAGTACCCCTGAACCAATTGTGGCTGATGATTGGCTCCGCTCAGTTAATAGGAATTTGGAGACAGTTGGTTGCACTGATGCAGAGAGAGTGAGGTTTGCCTCGCATTTGTTAGAAGGACCAGCTGCAGCATGGTGGGACAATTACTTGGTCACTTATCCTATTGCTAGTATCACTTGGGTACAATTTCAGGCAGGTTTTCGCGCCACACATGTGTTTGCTGGTGCCATGAGTCTGAAGAAGAAGGAATTCCGCAGCTTGCGTCAGGCAGGTCGCACTGTGAATGCATATGTGGAGGAATTCAATAATCTTGCACGATATGCCCCTAATGATGTTAATACAGATGCAGCTAGACAGGAGAAGTTTCTTGAAGGACTGGACGATGAGTTGAGTATTCAGTTGACAGTGGCAACATTCGACAATTGTCAGGAGCTTATTGATAAGGCTATTGTACTTGAAGGAAAGTTTCAACAGGTGGAGAGCCGCAAGAGGAAGGCAAGGGACATAGAGTTCAACTCTGGAGGACCACAGAAGTACCATAATTCATCAACATTTTCTGAGTACTATGATTTTGAAGTGGACACTTATAATGGTCATAACCATGATGGGAATAATCATCACAACAACAATGGACACAACCACAATGGTCAGAGGAATGGCAACAACGACCACGACCATTCGACGCCCCCAAAGAAGGACCTTAGCCAGTTACTTTGCTACAGATGCAGAAACCCAGGACACTATTCAACTAACTGTCCCGAGCTAAAGGGCATGAATCATGACAATGGAAGTTCTGAAGAGAAGGAAAACGATCACTTAGAGAGTGGACATGTGAATCACACGAGGGTAGGAAGACCAGATAATGCATCAGTCTTTGGTAAGATTCTTAATCAAGATCAAGTGTGGTGACCGTTCTTTTGGTATTGATGCATCATATTTAGTCATGCCAAGGGAGATTTGAAAATATGCAATGAGTCAGCCTCGATACTTTAGAATATGGATTATATCAACTACCCATCTTTCACCCTGCTAGCCAACTCGAATCTAGAGGACGAGATTCATTCTAAGGGGGGTAGATTTGTAACATCCCAAATTTCTCGAATTTGGAATGTTAATAGGATCATTCTTTTACATCATGTTTTCTATTATTATTTTGAATTTTCTGAATATTGAAAATATTTTGGAGTTGTTGAAACTCAAAAGTTTGATAGTTGTTATAATGCTCTTTGTATGCTTGCATTGCATAGAATATACTTTTGTGTATTTGGGTTTTAAAAATGTTCATACTGTCTAGTATAATGTTCTTGTTCTTCTGGTATGTTATTGTATATTTCATAATCTCAAAATTATTTTATTTGTGTGTTATTTTGCTGTTTGAGTAGCCCATTGCATACAAATGATTTTACAAAATTGCATTATAAGTGGAACTAGTGTTTCTATATTTTATAATAGTAGTTTTGATTTTACTATGTCTATATGTATTTTTATTTATATTTTATACTGGTGTTTTGTTTTATTTAGTTTTCTTTCTGCTGTCTATATTCTTTAAAAAAAAGGAATGCAGCGCAGCGCCACCGCACTGCTGCAGAGCAGCCCACCAAGTCGCGGCCCAGCAGCCCCCCCTCGCCCGCGCTTGCGCTACCGACGCAGCTAGCAAGCCGGCCCAACTCTCCGCACCGCAGGCCAGCCCGTTTTTTTTTCTTCTCCTTTGCCGCTGACGAGCCGGACCCGCTTGTCATCCCTTCCAACACATCGTGTTCATCTGGGACACCGAAGCCGATCCAGAATCGATCGGTTTGATCGATCTCTTGCCTCCGCCGCACTCACACCTCCATAAATATATTCCCCATGTCCTACTCTGCCGATTTTTGGTCAAATCGCTTTCTCCCGTGCCCTAGAGAGCCGTCGCCAGATCTCGCCGGAGTTATTTCACCCGAAGCTTCTGCCGCAGTCGTTTTCAACGCCACTGGAGGTTCTCAACCTCTCCTATAGCCCCTATTCTCTTCCCCTTGACCTCCTCTATCTCCCTCACCTACTGGTTCTTGCAGGGAAGCACCGTAGAGACTGCACGGACCTCCGCCCGAAGCAGAAGCCGCCGCGGCCGTTCCAGCCGGTCACCACCGTCGCGGGATGAATCTCCAGTCATCCTCGAGGTCGTTTTCGAGTTAGTCGCCTCCCTCCGATCATCGTCCCATCGTCACCGAGCCTGGGGGAACCTCTCCAGCGAGCGTACGTCCAAGCCCGAGCCGCGTCGCGCGCCTCTTCCCCAAGTTCGGCGGCCTACCCCTGTATCTCCGGTGAGCCGCCCTCGTCCGTCCGATCTTCTTTTAACGACCGAGATTAGAGCATCTGTTTTTTTGTTCCCGAACCGTTTTCGGTTACATGCCGGATGTCCGCCGTTTAGACAAAGCAACAAACGCATTCCAGCCACTCACAAGATGACACGTGGCAGTGCTACAGCAGTCGCAGCAGTTCTTCGCATAATTTTCTTTTGGCACAATATCTTTTTGACAGATTCTATGTCCAATGTTCAATCAGGTATATCTTTTAGCCTACAACTCCAAATGCATCGATTCTTTTTCCTGTGTACTCGTAGAGACCAGGAGAATATTGTAGAACCAAAATTTCACATGTTTGAACAGTTTAAATTTGAATTTGTTGAAATTTGAATTCAAACTTCCGGAGGCCATATCTTTTAAACCGTAGATCCAAATCAGTTGATTCTTTTTGCATTGTGATCCTAGTATCATGTAGATATTATTTACCTACTGATATGTTTTGTTAGTTGAGTTTTATTTGAATTCTTTGTTGTTTACTTTATTGTGAGCCATGTGAGTACGGTTTATTTATCGATGCCTTCGTTATCGTATAGATTGTCCGGAGTGTCAAGCGAACCGGAATTAAGCGTTAGAGTACTTCAACACCGTTCCAGGCAAGTTTGCACTTTTGATTTTGGTCATCCTATATTCTGCTATGCAAGTGTGGTTTTATGCTATGATAAATGTTTGGCTTGATATGTGTATCTCGTGTTGCCATGTTTTGATGTTGATTGTGTTATGTGATGGTGTGATCAACTTGCTATGGTAGACGCGGGCATGTGTCGAGTGATCCCTGAAAGTGGTGAGTGTTTATAGTTGTAGGCTCGGGATTATTAACCAGGTGAATGCGTCACTGGCAGAGCGCTCTATTGTCCCTAGAGAATGCGCCATTGACAGGGCGCACTTGAGGCGAGGTATAGTTTTCGGAACATAAATCAGGTGGATGCGTCTTTGGCAGAGCGCTCTATTGTTCCTAGAGAATGCGCCACTGACAGAGCGTACTTGAGATACTTCTGAAGTTCTTGTCATGTTTATTTAGAATCTTTGGGTTATCTTGGCCGAATATATTGGGACGATTATGAGTTCATTTAGTGGAGTTAGGTGAAGACTTTCTTCTCCAATTTAACTTGAGTGTTGTGTTTGTCATACTTTGCTTGTGAATGTAGGTTTGCTATATCATTATGTGTGATTTGCCAATACATTCAATTTATTGACCCTTTCTGGCTGCAACTTATCATGTTGCAGGATTTTCAGATGATCAGTGAGATACAGTAGGGTCGCGAGTCTTCACTCAACATGTTCTCCAGTGGGCATTGATGGACTCATTTATTTGCTTATGCTACCTTTCCGCTGTTATTATTGAATAAGCTAGCTTTGTGCTATTCAGTTTGTAATACTTTGTAAATTCTGGATCATACGTTATAGTAAATGACGCACTTGTTATTTGATATTCTTATGTACTGTGTGTGCTAGCGAGTCGATCCAGGGACTAGCACGGTAAGCACAGAGACATCGAATCTTATCAGATTCGGGTCGTTACACCACCCCCGCGTGCACCCACTTTGCTAGCTCAGCCTCACCGGGCCCCCTTGTCAGTGGGTGAGGCTAGCTGAGCCTGGGTCTTTCTGGACCTCGCGCCTATTCTGGTTTTGTTTCTTTTTCTGTTTTTCTTTTTCTTTTCTGTTTTTCTTATTTATTTAATATCTGCATATATATGTTTTAGATGAATTTGAGTCCTATATGAAAAGTGCTTAGAATTTTGTGTAGATTATGAATATGTCACTTGCTGCCGTGTTTAAAAACATTTAAAATGCTGTTTGAATTTAAATTTGATTTAAATATGCTTAAACTTGTAAAAATCATAACTAATTCTCTACAACTCCAAATTTAACAAACTTTATATGCATTTGGGGTAGAAAAATGTTTAGAATATATTGGTGCTGTTGTTGAGCATGTTTGACAACTCTATCACAGAAGTTTTTCAAATCTGTCCCGAATGCAAATAAATGAATATGGGAGTTTCTGGATATTGTTGTATTTAATTCCAGCCCATTTAAATGTGCTAGCATGTTGCTGTTATGTTAGTTGCACCCTTGCCATGTTAACCAACCTTTTTAAAACATGTTGGTTGCTTGTTTGGAGAGCCACATGGACTTGTTAACATGTTCCCCTGCTTGTTTCATGTTTGTGTTTGATCTTGTTGGTTGTGATGATATTGCACTCTTGTGACCCCTAGGCCATGCATCATGTCTTTCCATGTTCACATGCTTCATGTTCATGCATCATGTGATTTAGCACTGCATGTTGATTGATTTTGTTTCGTTGTTGCATTGTTGTGTTTGGTTAGAGCCTGGTGACGATACGGAGTACGAGGTTTCTATCGAGGTTGAGTGTGAGGAGCAAGGTTACGTTCCCTCCGAGGATTCAACAGGCAAGATGACCTTACCCAGATATCACTACTATCTTTGCCTATGCTAGCTGTCTCGCTCATTAGCTTATTGCCTCGATGCCTATGTCTGTTTGTCAGCCTCCTATTGTTGCCATGAACCTCTCTAACCACCCAACCTAGCAAACCTTTGATTGGCTACGTAAGCTTTGCTCAGCCCCTCCTATAACATTTTTAGTTGCAGGAGAAGAATTGAAGATTATTGCTTCATGATGAAGTTATTGTTGGGATATCACACTATATAATTAGTTGAACTAAATCATCTATATATTTGGCAATGGGTGGAAGGCTAAGCCTTTGCTTGGTGTTTTGTTCCACTCATGCCTCCCTAGGAACCGTTTAAACCGGTGTTATGTTCCTTGATTTTGCGTCCCTAACACGGTTGGGGTTTATGGCCCCCCCTTGATAACCCGCTTAGCGCTAAAGCTTTTCCAGCAAGTCCCAACATTGGTTTTGCATTTGCCTAATAACTAGAACTTGCATAGGGAGTTCTAAACCCTTTTCTTAATTAACAACCCGGGCCAGTGCTCCACATGAGTGTTGGTCCAAACTGAGCAGACTGCGGGGCCACCTCGAGGGAACTCGAGGGCTGGTAAAAACCTGTAGGATGACTTATCCGGTCATGGCCTGAGACGAGATACGCGCGGCTACTATCAGGGTGTCGGCACGCCAGGAGGACTTGCTGGATTAGTTTTACCTTAGTCGGAATATCTTGAGCACGGGATTCCGAGAACACTTGGGTCTTCCGACCTTGGAGTTGCGACTCCGCAGATCGTGAGCTTGTGATGGGCTAAGTTGGGACACCCCTGCAGGGTTTTGATCTTTCGAAAGCCGTGCCCGCGGTTATGTGGTAGATGGGAATTTGTTAATATCCGGTTGTAGAAAACTTGACATTATGTTCATAATACACTACAAGCGTGAGTAACCGTGACGGCCGTTTTCCGAAGGGGTTCGGGAAGTGAACACGGTGGGGTTATGTTTGACGTGCTTAGATAGGATCACTTAGTGATCATTTTGTCGATCGTGGCACTTCTCTTCTCGCTCTAAACACGTAAGCTAGTGCTAGTGCAGCTGCAACCTTGTTCTTCAGCCTTGTTCCACACCCAAGGCTTTGATAGTTTTGCTACCCGGGAACGGGATTGCTGAGTCCTCCGTGGATCACAGATTCTACACAACACCAGATGCAGGTACCATTGAGAACTACACAGCTGGTGGTTCAGAGTTGTACTGGGAGTTCGATGAAGAACGTGGGCGATACTACGTGTCTTATCCAGAGGATCAGTAGGGCTCTTACTAGGATGATCGGGACCTCGTGTTGTTTTATTTATGGTATCTTTCATTTGGATCTTCGTCCGTAGTCGGACTCTGATGTTATGTGGATGATTAATGTTTATGTAATGCATTGTGTGACGTGGCGAGTGTAAGCCAACTACTCTTTTGCAATTTCATCCCTCTTTTACATGAGTCGTGCAAAGATACGATACTTGAGATCATTCTAGTATGAGATTATGCCTTTAAGTCGTGCCTCGACACGTAGGAGGTATAGTCTCATACTGGGCATTACAAGTTAGTATCAAAGCCTTCTCCGACCTAGGAGCCCCCACTGATTGATCGAATCATTGACGGTTGAGTCTAGGCACACACTTGAAAATGTTTTGAGTCCTATATATATTGGAGAGTTGGATTTCTTTTTACTCCTCATCCCTTTATCACTCTGGTGAGGACTCTTGACGGTACTCTATCTCTTCTACTCTCAAAAATTCACAATTTATTTAGGATCACGCGAGTATTGTTTGGATTGTTCCGATGTCTTTGTGACGAGAAAATTGTTCTCGATGCCTCCTGTCATTTAGGGGTTGTGGCAGTGTCCCGGGGAGTTGAGCTCCGAGGTGTTATCTTCACAATTCTATCACAGGAGTTCTGGAATAATTAGGACGACCAACATCAAAAACTCTTCTATGCGGTTGGTGGCAAGATAACCCCGACATCACCTAGTACTGGGGAGGTAGTTCGGGAGTATTGCCATAGCTTGTATAGCAGATGCGTTTCGAAGGTTCGAGGTAAACGGTTTCCGCAAATAACTGGTTATGTGTTGAAGAATGGATACAGCTGGATGTAGGATTAGAGTTGAGTGCGCGATGCTTCCCCTGTATCCCCAACACCTGATTGCATAACTGGAAACTTTCGGAAATTAATAGGTGGGTTCATCTAGTAGTTCGTAGGCATTTTTCCAACGGATGCATGATATGGAGTTCGGGGTTCTACATTGAGTGAAGTGGTTTTATGGGCGTTGTTCCGATTGGGAGTTGCATCTTAAAGGGTCCTTGGCTATGTTGATCCGGGGATTGCAAAACCCTTTTGTAACACGTTCCATGAGCTTTCAGCATGAACATGTGGGACAAAGCTTCTATCTTGTATTTGTTCTATCTGCTCCTTGGTGCCTTTATTAACCTTTTGTTCTACCAAGTGGCTTCTCGAGAAAATTGTGGTACCATTGAACTGTGGATTACATTCGTTCATTTTGTTCGGATGTTTTGTGAAGACTTATGTTGCAAGTTCTAGCCATTGATTCAGCTTGTATATTTCAATCAATGGATAATAGTTGTCATCTCATTCAGCATGGCTCCTAAGAAGGTTCCCAATGCTAACCCAGAGGGTGAAGAAGTTCCTGATCGTCCTCCTTCCCCTCCTCCTCCGTCTGAGGCCTGGAGAGCAATTATGCAAGCGACAAACCAGAACACCCAGATGCTTATGCAATTGATGCCGAACATTCAAGCCAACCAAGCAAATCAAGGTGGTCATGGGAACCAAGGCCAAGGAAATCTGTTCAATCAACCTCACTTTGCTTCGCTCAACCAGTTCCTGGCAAACCAACCGAAGTCTTTCAGTTACTGTGTGGATCCGCTAGATGCTGAAGACTGGATAACAGACATCAAGAAGCACTTCGAATGCAGTAACGTCAGACCTGAGGATTATGTCAAGTTTGCCAAGTTCCAACTCAAGGACCAAGCCGCTGATTGGTGGCAACAGTACAAAAATTCCAGAGGTGGACGTGAAATCTCGTGGACTGACTTCTGCCAGGATTTCCGCTCTCACCACATTCCAACTAGTGTCACTGAAGGCATGCGTGAGCAATTCTGCAACCTGAAGCAAGGCACCATGTTCGTCTATCAATACAATGTCAAGTTCCAGAGCCTTGCCCGCTATGCCAAGCAAGACATCCCAGATTCCAAGAGCAAGATTTATCAGTTCCGTGGTGGTCTGAAGGATGAACTCCAACTAGCTCTCACCTTGTTTGAGCCGGATGAATTTGATCAATTATATAACATGACCCTTAAGCAAGAGGCAGCCCAGCTCAAGGTTGAAGCTTCCAAAAAGAGGATCAGAGATGCTGTCAACTCCTCCTCTTCTTCCCAAGTGGTTGCAAAGCAGCAGAAGTTTTGGCTTCGACCTCCTCGAGTGCTCCGCCCTCCCAACAACAACAACAAGCACTCTGGTGGCCGTGGTTTCTCCCACCCACCCAACCCAAGCAATCAGTCCAAGAATCACTTTCAAGCTTCGAAGTCAAGTGGTCCTTATCACCGTCCTCTCTCAGAAGTGGTTTCCAACAAGTGCACTTAGAAGGGTCACTATGCTAACAAGTGTCCCAACCCAAGGCGCCTTCCGCCTCCTCCACCTGTCAGCACTGCTATTGTCAAGCACAATCCCAAGCAAGCAAGAGTGAATATGATGAATGCAGCTCAAGCAGAGAACTCTTCAGATGTGATACTTAGTAACCTCTTAGTTAGCTCTATTCCTGCAAAAGTATTGTTTGATTTTGGTGCATCACTTTGCTTCATGTCAAGACCATTCTTTACCAAGCATAATTTCACTTAGGCATTTCTGGATAAGAAGTTGCAAATTATTTCTCCGGGCAAAAACATGACTTCTAATTTGATGGCTCAGGATGTATCTATTCACATGGGTGATTACCGCTTTCTGGTTTCTCCGGTTTTTCTCGGTAACTCCGACATTGATCTTATTCTGGGGATGGATTGGCTTTCCAAGCATGATGCAAACATTGATTGTGCAAATAAGGAAGTCAAGCTTACTCATCCTGACGAAGACGTGATTATCTTCGCCTCTCGAGATAACACAATCATGCTAGTCTCTCTCAATGACAAGGGCGAGATTAATGCCATCTCTAAGATTCTGGTGGTCAATGAGTATGAAGATGTTTTCCCTAAAGAGCTTCCAGGCATGCCTCCGCATCGTCAAGTTGAATTTGTCATTGAACTTGAGCCCGGTACTGAGCCAGCATGCCGGCGTCCGTACAAGCTTTCTCCTGATGAGTTGAAGGAGCTGAAGAAACAACTCGATGAGCAAGAGCGTATGGGTCTAATCAGGCCTAGTACTTCTCCTTGGGGCTGTAGGGTTCTATTTGTCAAGAAGAAGGATGGCACGGAGCGTCTTTGCGTTGATTACCGGCCATTGAACAAGAAGACAATAAAGAACAAGTATCCACTCAACAATATCAATGAATCGTTCGAGCAGCTCAAAGGAGCAAAGGTGTTCTCAAAGCTCGATCTCCGGATGGGTTATCACCAGATCCGTATCCGTGAAGAAGATATTCCCAAGACCGCATTCAGAACGAGTTTTGGCTCTTATGAATACACGGTCATGTCTTTTGGCCTCGCAAATGCTCCACCCACTTTCTCGAGGATGATGCACTTCATATTCAACCCCTACACCAATGAATTTGTTCTCGTCTATCTAGATGATATCTTGGTATTCTCCAAGAATGAAGAAGACCATGCCAAGCACCTCCGTTTTGTTCTGGACAGGCTCCGTGAACACAAGTTCTATGCGAAGTTCTCCAAGTGTGAATTATGGCTGGATAAAGTCTTATATCTTGGCCATATCATCTTTGCCGAGGGTATTTCTATCAACCCCGAGAAAGTTGAAGCTATTGTCAACTGGGAACCCCCGCAGAATGTCAAGCAACTCCGAAGCTTCCTTGGTCTTGCTAGCTATTGCAGAAGGTTCGTTGAGAACTTCTCCAAGATTTCCAAGCCTCTTTCTAACCTATTGCAGAAGAATGTCAAGTACAACTGGACTCCTGATTGTGATGTGGCATTCAAAACACTCAAAGAGAAGCTCATTTCTGCCCCGGTTCTTACTCCTCCGGATGAGTCCAAGCCCTATGAAGTCTTTTGTGATGCTTCTTTACAAGGTCTTGGTGGTGTTCTCATGCAAGACAAGAAGATTGTGGCATACACTTCTCCTCAATTGAAACCAAATGAGAAGAATTACCCCACACATGATCTCGAGCTAGCAGCTGTTGTACATGCCTTGATCACGTGGAGACACCTTCTGTTGGGCAGAAAAGTGGACATCTTCACCGATCACAAGAGCTTGAAGTACATCTTCACACAGCTAAACCTGAACCTTCGCCAGACTCGTTGGGTTGAGATGATCCAAGAGTTTGATCCAAGCATTGAGTACACACCTGGGAAGGCCAATGTCATTGCAGATGCCTTGAGCAGAAAGGCATATTGCAACAGTCTCCTTCTCAAGCTGTTTCAGCCTGAGCTTTGTGAAACATTCAGGAAGCTCAACCTCCAAGTTGTTCCGCAAGGCTTTCTTGCAAACCTTCCAGTTGTTCCTACCTTGGAAGATTAGATCCGTGAGGCCCAACTAAGTGATGCTATGGTGTAGAAAGTGAAACATGGTATTGCTAAGGGTACTCCCAAATACAAGTGCTATCATGTTGATGAGAAAGACACCTTGTTCTTTGAGGAAAGAATTGTGGTTCCCAAGGGTGATCTCAGGAAGCTCATAATGAACGAAGCACATGACTCCCTCCTCTCGATTCATCCCGGAAGTTCCAAGATGTACCAATACCTCAAGCAATCTTACTGATGGACTCGCATGAAAAGGGAGATTGCCCAATTCGTGAATGAATGTGATGTCTGCAGAAGAGTCAAGGCAGAGCATCAACGTCCAGCCGGTCTCCTCTAACCTCTACCTATTCCCGAGTGGAAATTCGACCAAATTGAAATGGATTTCGTCACTGGGTTTCCTAAGTCCAAGAACGGGAATGACGCTATCTTTGTAGTCATCGACAAGCTAACCAAAGTAGCTCACTTCCTTCCCGTCAAAGAATCCATCAACGCAGCTCAGTTGGCAGAGTTGTACACTTCCAGAATTGCTTCGTTGCATGGCATTCCTCAAGTCATCTCCTCAGACCGTGGAAGTTTGTTCACATCCAAGTTCTGGGACTCCTTTTAGACAGCCATGGGCACTAAGATTTGTTTCAGCACTACGTTTCACCCTCAGGCTAGTGGTCAAGTCAAAAGAGTGAACCAGATCCTCGAAGACATGCTCAGAGCTTGTGTCATCTCTTTTGGCATGAAGTGGGAAGATTGTCTCCCATTTGTCGAGTTCTCTTACAACAATAGTTTCCAAGCAAGTGCCGGCAAAGCTCCTTTTGAAATCCTCTATGGCAGAAAGTGTCGTACCCCGCTCAACTGGTCCGAGACTAGTGAACGTCAACTTCTTGGCAATGACTTGATCTCAGAAGCTGAAGAAATGTGCAAAGTCATACGTGAGAATCTCAAAGCCGCTCAATCGCGTCAAAAGAGTTACTATGACATCAAGCATCGTGATTTGGCTTTCGACATTGGGGATCATGTCTATCTCCGTGTTTCTCCTATGAAAGGAACCCAAAGATTTGGAATCAAAGGAAAGCTTGCTCCTAGATATGTGGGCCCTTTCAAGATTCTTGGCAAAAGAGGCGATCTAGCCTATCAACTTGAGCTCCCCTCCAACTTTGCAAATGTTTATGATGTGTTTCACGTGTCTCAACTCCGCAAGTGCTTCAAGACACCTGAACGCACCATTCCGTTCGAGGAGATTGATCTTCAACAAGAGTTATCTTATCGTGAGCACCCTGTTGCTATTCTTGAGGAAACTGAGCGCAAAACCCGCAACAAGTCAATCAAGTTCTTGAAAGTTAAGTGGTCACACCATACCGACCGAGAAGCTACATGGGAACGAGAAGATCACCTTCGTTCCGAGTATCCTTCCTTCTTCCAGTCCTAGATCTCGGGACGAGATCTTTTTGTAGTGTAGGAGAGTTTGTAATGCCCCAAATGTAACACTTTCCAATAATGGCAATAAAACTTCCTCTTTGATCCTTGTCATTATCCTTGGGGGTCCTTGTCATTTATTTTATTTGCATTACCATACCTTTTATTATTTTGCATCCTTGCATTGCTCATCATCATATCATCATGTCATCATAGTTTACTTTATTTTGTGCATGTGGAGACATTGTGATGTTGTTGTGTGTGGGTTCTACCTAAACCCCTCTCCCTCTTCTTCTTCTTCTTCTTCTTCTTCTTCTTCTTCTTCTTCTTCTTCTTCTTCTTCTTCTTCTTCTTCTTCTTCTTATTATTATTATTATTATTATTATTATTATTATTATTATTATTATTATTATTATTATTATTATTATTATTATTATTATTATTATTATTATTATCCTTCTTTTCTTTCTGGCCTCTTCTTTGCCCTATTATGCAAGCCACCTAGCCAAGTGCCATTGTGGTTTTTTCTCCTCCTTTAAATCTTGCACCATGTGAGCAACCTCTCCACCAAATATCACCTCATTTGAAAGTGATTTGGTTGGGTTTTAAAATATCAAGAGTTTGGTCCATATTCAAACTCCTTTTATTTTTCTGCCTCTAAAAATGTCCAAGTCAATTTATTTAAATAGGGCATAATTCACTAAGCATGGGGATATTTTTCTTTTCCCCTAACTCTTCTTATTTCTTTCTGTGCTTTTCTTTTTCTTTTCTGCCTGAAGAAAATAAAGAAAAGGAGAGGCAGCAACCAGCACAGTGCTCCTGGGCCTCCTCCTCCCTCTCTCCCTCTGCCCAGGCCCATCTCCTCTCCCGCAGCGCAGCCCAACTCCCCCGCAGGCCCAACCACAGGCGCAGCCACAGGCGCAGCCATCGTGCCGTAGCCATTCCGAGCGCGTGGCCCCACCTGTTTGTGACACAAGGCCGAGTCTCCGTCTTCCTCCGTTAGAAAAGCAGAGAAGCGCCGCGCTCACCGTCGCGCCGTCAGTTCACGGACGTCGAGGCTGTGCGCCGAGCCCCCTTTTAAACCCAAGCCGTGTCCTCCACTCCTCTCTAGGTCTCCTCTTCCCCCTCTCACCGTCTGGAGAGCTGAGATCCTCCAGATCCTCCGCCCCCATCGACGCCCGAGCGCATCTGAGAGCAGCCTCTCGTCGCCGGCGAGCCCCGCGTCGTCTTCAGCCTCGCCAAAGTTGTCCACCTGCTACCTCGACGTTCTCTTCTTCCTCTACGTCAACTACACGGACCCGATCGCCTCTCTGTCGAGCTCTTCTTCCTCTCCTTCCTCTACGGTGGCCGTAGGTCTTCGAGGCGCGCCGTCATCGACTCCGTCCACGCCTGGGCCAGCCGAGCACTCTGTCGTGCTCGTGGTGAGCTCCTCACTCTCCCCGTGCCCTTTTCCCCTTTCTGCGCATACTCTAGGCCCTAGTTCCTCGAGCGCCCAATCGCGTCACCGTCGGACCTCGTCGCCGGTGAGTGTTCCGACCCCTCTAGCTCTTGCCGTGCTGCCCGTTTGCTTCACCTAGTTGCATAGGTTCTTCCTCTACTGTCGCCGTGCCGCCTAGAGCCTTGCATCGCCTCGCCGTTGCTCCGTCGCCGCCGTGCTGTAGTGGCTCGCCGCTGGTGATGCAGTGCCCCATAGGCGCATCTAGTGTGCGGGTTGGATGCGGGACTCCTCAAGGAGTCTCTCGCACCCCTCCGCCGTGCCAATTGGTCGCCGGAGCGGCTCCAACGAGGGCCAGTGCCTCCCCTGTTATGCTTCTGCTGCTTATTCTTCAGATATCCTACCTTATATCTGTCGAGATCGATTCAGTAGCGTAGTGGTTTGTCTCCGTCAGTTTCAGAAGTAGGGCGTGGGTTCGATCCCTCGCGGGCGTAGTGGGAATTCGCCCATTATTAGTTTTCGCCTGAGGCTGACAGGTAGGCCCCACCCGCCAGCCTCACAGCTCCATCTCCACCCCCGCGCGCACCCACTTCGCCAGCTCAGCCTCGTCGGGCCCCCTTGTCAGTGGGTGTGGCTAGCTAAGCCTTGGTCTTTCTGGACCTGGCGCCTATTCTGTTTTTTTTTTCTTTTTCTGTTTTTTTTTTCTGTTTTTCTTATTTATTTAATATCTGCATATTTATGTTTCAGATGAATTTGAGTCCTATATGAAAAGTGCTTAGAATTTTGTGTAGATTATGAATATGTCACTTGCTGCCATGTTTAAAACATTTAAAATGCTGTTTGAATTTAAATTTGATTTAAATATGCTTAAACTTGTAAAAATCATAACTAATTCTCTACAACTCCAAATTAACAAATTTTATATGCATTTGGGGTAGAAAAATGTGTAGAATATTTTGGTGCTGTTGTTTAGCATGTTTGACAAATCTATCACACAAGTTTTTCAAATCTGTCCCAAATGCAAATAAATTAATATGGGAGTTTCTGGATATTGTTGTATTTAATTCCAGCCCATTTAAATGTGCTAGCATGTTGCTGTTATGTTAGTTGCACCCTTGCCATGTTAACCAACCTCTTTAAAACATGTTGGTTGCTTGTTTGGAGAGCTACATGGACTTGTTAACATGTTCCTCTGCTTGTTTCATGTTTTTGTTTGATCTTGTTGGTTGTGATGATATTGCACTCTTGTGACCCCTAGGCCATGCATCATGTCTTTCCATGTTCACATGCTTCATGTTCATGCATCATGTGATTGAGCACTGCATGTTGATTGATTTTGTTCCGTTGTTGCATTGTTGTGTTTGGTTAGAGCCTGGTGACGATACGGAGTACGGGATTTCTACCGAGGTTGAGTGTGAGGAGCAAGGTTACGTTCCCTCCGAGGATTCAAAAGGCAAGATAACCTTACCCAGATATCACTAATATCTTTGCATATGCTAGCTGTCTCGCTCTTTAGCTTATTGCCTCGATGCCTATGTCTGTTTGTCATCCTCCTATTGTTGCCATGAACGTCTTTAACCACCCAACCTAGCAAACCTTTGATTGGCTACATAAGCTGCGCTCAGCCCCTCTTATAGCATTGTTAGTTGCAGGAGAAGACTTGAAGATTCTTGCTTCATAATGAAGTTATTGTTGGGATATCACACTATATAATCTGTTGAACTAAATCATCTATATATTTGGCAATGGGTGGAAGGCTAAGCCTTTGCTTGTTGTTTTGTACCACTCATGCCTCCCTAGGAACCGTTTAAATCGGTGTTATGTTCCTTGATTTTGCGTCCCTAACATGGTTGGGGTTTATGGCCCCCCCCCTTGATAACCCGCTTAGCGCTAAAGCTTTTCCAGCAAGTCCCAACATTGGTTTTACATTTGCCTACTAACTAAAACTTGCATAGGGAGTTATAAACCCTTTTCTTAATTAACAACCCGGGCTAGTGCTCGACATGAGTGTTGGTCCAAACTGAGCAGATTGTGGGGCCGCCTCGAGGGAACTCGAGGGCTGGTAAAAACCTGTAGGATGACTTATCCGGTCGTGGCCTGAGACGAGATACGCGCGGCTACTATCAGGGTGTCGGCACGCCGGGAGGACTTGCTAGATTAGTTTTACCTTAGTCGGAATATCTTGAGCACGGGATTCCGAGAACACTCGGGTCTTCCCACCTTGGAGTTGCGACTCCGCAGATCGTGAGCTTGTGATGCGCTAAGTTGGGACACCCCTGTAGGGATTTGATCTTTCGAAAGCCATGCCCACGGTTATGTGGCACATGGGAATTTGTTAATATCCAGTTGTAGAAAACTTGACACCATGTTCATAATACACTACCAGCGTGAGTAACCGTGACGGTCGTTTTCCGAAGGGTTTCGGGAAGTGAACACGGTGGGGTTATGTTTGACGTGCTTAAATAGGATCACTTAGTGATTACTTTGTCGATCGTGGCACTTCTCTTCTCGCTCTAAACACGTAAGTTAGCGCTAGTGCAGTTGCAACCTTGTTATTCAGCCTTGTTCCACACCCAAGGCTTTGATAGTTTTGCTACCCGGGAATAGGATTGCTGAGTCCTCTGTGGCTCACAGATTCTACACAACACCAGATGCAGGTACCATTGAGAACTACACAGCTGGTGGTTCAGAGTTGTACTGGGAGTTCGATGAAGAACGTGGGCGATACTACGTGTCTTATCAAGAGGATCAGTAGGGCTCTTACTAGGATGATCGGGACCTCGTGTTGTTTTATTTATGGTATCTTTCATTTGGATCTTCGTCAGTAGTCGGACTCTGATGTTATGTGGATGATGAATGTTTATGTAATGCATTGTGTGATGTGGCGAGTGTAAGCCAACTACTCTTTTGCAATTTCATCCCTCTTTTACATGAGTCGTGCAAAGATACCATACGTGAGATCATTCTAGTATGAGATTATGCCTTTAAGTCGTGCCTCGACACGTAGGAGGTATAGTCTCATACTGGGCATTACAATATGGGTAGTGAATTTTCCCCTAGACCTCATTTCTATTCTAATCTCTTCCCTCTAAACCCATCAGATGCCTCCAAGACGTGAGCCCGGATTTCAGTTTCCCCCTGAGCTCACTCAATTGATCCAGCAGGAAAACACCTTGATCCAACTTCTTGTCCAAAACAACCAGAACAATCAGAAAAACAACAACAACAACAACAACCCTCCACAACCACCACCGGTGGAAAACCTAACCCGTTTTCTAAGGTTGCAGCCACCGGTATTTTCTAGTAGCATTGAACCAATAGTTGCTGATGACTGGCTACGCAAGATTGGAAGGGAGTTGACCACCGCGAATTGCACGGATGCTGAGAAGGTGCGTTTTGCCGCACATCAATTGGCTGGACCAGCAGCAACATGGTGGGAGAATTACACATCCACTTTTCCTATAGCCAATGTCACTTGGGATTGGTTTCAGCAAGCTTTTCGCACCGCCCATGTCTCAACTGGAGCCATGAGCTTGAAGAAGCGTGAGTTTTGCAACTTGCGCCAAGGAAATCATATTGTGGCTCAGTACGTAGATGATTTTAGTACTCTATCTTGCTATGCCCCTGACGATGTGGCCACAGATGCCGCGAAGTAGGAGAAGTTTATGGAAGGGCTGAATGATGAGATGAGCATACAGTTGATGGTGGCAACCTTCAACAACTACTAGGAGTTGGTAGATAAGGCTCTTATAATTGAAGGGAAACATCAGCAGATTGAGAACCGCAAGAGCAAGTATGGACAAGGAAAGAATAGTTCTGGAGCCCAGCAGAAGCCCCGTTTCACCCCGAACTTGAGAGGATACACCCATAACCATGGAAGCCACACCCATAATGGAGGGTGTTCGCATAACCACAATGGCTCCAAGAATGGGAATGGGAACAGAGCAAGCAATAATCCGAACCGCTCTACCCCATCCACACCCGCCAAGAGGGAGTTAAGTCAGATTACCCGTTTCAAGTGCGGGAAGAATGGACACTACGCCGGGGAGTGCCCTGAAGCGAAGAATGGGAACGCCAATGGAATCGCTGGGAAGAAGCCCAACCCTTTCAACAAGGGACAAGTGAATGATACGTCCAAAACGTATCTATAATTTCTGCTTGCTCCATGCTTCTTTCGTGTGATATTGCTATGATATTGATGCACTTCCATACACTTTTGATCATGTTTGGACTAACTTATTAACTCAGTGCACCACAGTGCCAGTTCCTGTTTTCTGCTGTTTTTCTATTTCAGGTTTCCCCCATATTAAAAGTGCTCCAAAAATTCTAGGAAAAATATAGGAAAAATCAGCATACAGGAAGCTTCGCGAAGAACCAAAGATGGGCTAGAGGGGAGCCAGGGGAGGCCCAGGCGCCCCCCTGGCGCGGCCAGGGGTGGGGCCGCGCCAGGTGGCCGCCTGGGCCTCCCCTGGCTCCCCTTTGGCTGCCCCCCTTCGCATATATATCCCTCTCGTCCCGAAACCCTCGAGGACAGAACCCTTCTTCGCGATCTCGCCTCAGTTCCGCCGCCGCAGCGCTTCCAAGATCGGGAGCATCAGGAGAACTCTTCCCGGAACCCTGCCGGAGGGGAGAACCACCACCGGGAGCTTCTCCACCACCATGGACGCTTCCCGGATGAGTCGTGAGTAGTCCACCTTGGACCATGGGTCCATGATCAGTAGCTATGTGATGTTCTCCTCCCCTCTTTGCTCTTCATGGTTTAGACCTCGTGAGCTGCCCTACATGATCGAGGCACATATGTAATCTTTCTGCTGTTGCTTTGCTGAGTTTGCTGGGATCTGATGGATTATGAGACTATGTTCAGATTGTGTTTGAGTAATATAGTTGATTCACCTCTTTTATATCTTTGTTCTTGAGTAATTCTTGCATGTTCTCTGTTGCTGTTTATTGCTTTGGCCAAGTAGTAGGTAGTAACTCCAAGAGGGAGCGTTATGCTTGATTGTGGGTTCATGCCCCCTGATGACTAGCTTGAGTGACAGAAACATGAGTCTAGGGGATGTGTTGTTGCCACAAGGGAGAAAACAACGGTGCTTGTACTTGCAGGTGCAAGGATTGTTTACTTTACGCAAAGTTCTTTTAATGCAGTTGTCTGTTGCTTTGAGTTTACACTTTGGGTGGGATTCGCAACATAATACCAGCGAGATGTTCTGGATAGATATCTCAAGGTGGATGATTAGTAGTAGATGCAGATGGATTTCGGTCTACTTGCCTTGGCGTACCGCCCATGCTTTTGAACCTCTACCTTTCTTTGCAGCATAGTTAGCATTGGTTTGCGCACATAATCATGTTAATTGCCTAGCTATAATTTGTTTACCTGGCTTTGCTGTTTTATCGTCTTTTGGGAGAGAGACATCACTAGTGAACATCATGGGACCCCGGTCCATATTACCACCGCTGATCACACCTTCTATTTACTTCCTGTTTTTATTTCCTAGTTGCAGTCATAGCTATCATTATTATCTCTTGTGTTTGATTCTTTGTAAACAACAAGGCCGGAGGGATTGACAACCTCTCTGTACTCGTTGGGAGCAAAGTTATATGTATCTGTGTGCAGGTCCCGTCAACCGCTAAGTTTCTGGCGCCGTTGACACCTACTTGTCGACCCTCGGAGTCTCACGGGATTCGATCCTTGGTATCTTTGCCAAGGGAAATTTGCCGCTACGCTACATCTCAACCTTCCACTTGGGGTAACCAACGAGGGGCGAGAAGGCATCAAGCAAGTTTCTGGCGCCGTTGCCGGGGACTCCACTCTTCAAGATAGGGGAGTTGCACGCTATCTTTTATCTTTGCTTTTTAGTCTTGTTAGTTTACCTTTCAGTTTTTGCTTTAGTGTACCTTACCAAAAATCACAAAAATAGTTATCTTGCTTGCTGCTGCTATGGGTTCCACCGAGAACACCAAGTTGCGTGACTTCACTAGTCATAACAACAATGACTTTATCTGCACGCCTATTGCTACACCTGCCACTTCAGCACCTTCTTATGAGATTAAACCTGCTTTGCTGAATCTAGTTATGAAAGATCAATTCTCCGGTGCTAGAGATGCTGCTTCTTTGCACTTAAATAATTTTGTTGAGCTCTGTGATATGCAAAAGTACAAAGAAGTAGATGGTGATATTGTTAAGCTTAAGCTTTTTTCCTTTCTCCTTGAGAGGAGGAGCTAAAATCTGGTTTCAATCCTTGCCTAGGAATAGTATAGATTCTCGGGACAAGTGCAAGGATGCCTTTATTGGGAAGTACTATCCCCCTGCTAAAATTACCCAATTAAGGAGTAACATAATGAATTTTAAACAATTGGATAATGAACACGTTGCCCAAGCTTGGGAACGCATGAAATCTCTTGTCAAGAACTGCCCTACTCATGGTTTGACTACTTGGATGGTTATCCAAACTTTTTGTGCAGGCTTGAACTTTACCTCGCGGAACTTGTTAGATTCGGCCGCGGGAGGAACCTTTATGTCAACTACACTTGGTGCTGCCACGAAGCTTCTCGACGAGATGATGACCAATTATTCCCAATGGCACACCGAACGCGCTCCAACAGGTAGGAAGGTAAACTCTGTCGAGGAGATTTCCTCCCTAAATGAAAAAGTTGACTTGATCATGTCTCTACTTTCCAAGCAATCTTCTATTGATCCTCATGATGTTCCTTTAAATTCTTTGATTGCTCAAGATCAAGTAGATGTGAACTTTATCTCTAGAAACAATTTCAATAACAATGCTTATAGGAGTAATTTTGGTAGTAACCCTAGACCGTTCCCCTCTAATTCCTATGGGAACAACAATACTTATCCTAGCACCAAGAACTCCACTTCTGAACTAGAGATTATGCTTAAAGACTTCATCACTACCCAAAAGGCCTTCAATAAGAGTGTAGAAGAAAAACTAGACAAACTAAATAATCTCTCTTCGAAGGTAGACAATTTAGCCCATGAGGTAGAGTTGCTTAAAATTAGAACTTCTCCTCTTGAGGAGAGGAAGACCACTCCTATGAATGCTATTCAAGTGCAAATTAATAAAAACATTAGGATGATGGCTAAACTTAAAAAGAGATGGGCTAGAGAAAAGGAGGAAGAAGATAGAATTAAGAGCCTTCCTACCCACCACACTGTTGCTACTATCCAAGTTTTTGAGGATATCCAAACTCTTAGCACCCAATGCACTCCTAGTCCCATTGGACCTATTAATGGTGATGCTATGACCTCAACCGTAGAAGAAGAAACTCCTATGACCATAGAAGCTACCAAACAAGTGAGCCTAAAGGACACCACTGCTAGGCTTCTCGCCCCTCGTTGGTTACCCCAAGTGGAAGGTGTGAGATGTAGTGTTGTGGAAGTTTTTCCCTTGGCAAAGATACCAAGGATCGAATCCCCAGAGACTCCTAGGTTCAACAAGAAGGTGTCAACTGCTAACGGCGCCAGATATTAGCAATCAACGTGGACCAGCACACAGATACAAATAACTTTGCTCCCAACGAGTACAGAGAGGTTGTCAATCCCTCCGGCCTTGTCGTTTACAAAGGATTAAACGCAAATGATAGTAGTGATAGATAATGTTTGCAATAGTAAATAAAAGCGAAAAGTAAATAGCGGATGTGATCAATGATGGTAATATGGACCGGAGTCTCATGATGTTCACTAGTGATGTCTCTCTCCCAAAAGACGATAAAACAGCTATGTGAGGTAAACGAATTACAGCTGGGCAATTGACAGGACCACGAACGCAAACCAATGCTGACTACATTGCAAGAAAGGTTGAGGTTCAAAGCATGGGCGGTACGCCAAAGTAAGTAGACCGAAATCCATCAATATCTACTACTAATCATCCACCTTGAGATATCTATCCAGAACATCTCGCTGGTATTAAGTTGCGAGTCCCACCCATAGTGTAAACTCAATGCAACAGACAACTGCATTAAAAGATCTTTGCGTAAAGTAAACAATCCTTGCAACCGCGGGCACAAGCACCGTTGTTTTCCCCCTTGTGGCAACATCACATCCCCTAGACTCATGTTTCTGTCACTCAAACTAGTCATCGAGGGGCATGAACCCACAATCAAGCATAACGTTCCCTCATGGAGTCACTACCTACTACTTGGCCAAAGCAATAAATAACAACGGAGAACATGCAAGAATTACTTACGAACATAAATATAAAAGAGGTAGATCAAATATATTACTCAAGCACAATCTGAACATAATCTCATAATCCATCGGATCCCAGCAAACTCATCATAACAACAGCATAAGGATTACATATGTGCCTCGATCATGTAGGGCAGCTCACGAGGACTAATTAGTGAAGCACAAGAACGGGAGGAGAACATCACATAGCTACTGGTCATGGACTCATGGTCCAAGGGAGACTACTCACAACTCATCCGGGAGGCGTCCATGGTGGTGGAGAGGCTCCCGGTGGTGATCCTCCCCTCCGGCAGGGTGCCGGGAAGGGTTCTCCTGGTGCTCCCGATCTTGGAAGCGGCGGCGACGGCGGAACAGAGATGAGATCACGAAAAGAGTTCCTGTCTCGAGGGTTTCGGGAGACGCTTTAAATATATGCCAAAGGGGGGCATCGGAGGAGCCTCGGGGGGCCCAGGCGCCCCCCCGGCGCGGCCCAGGGGGGGCGCCGCCAGGGCGCCTGGAGCCCTGGTGCCCCCCCCGGCTGTCCTTCGGGCGCACGGTAGTTTCTGGAACGCTAATTTTTTATATAATTTTTCTGGATTTTTCCTGGCAGTTCTCGTAATGTGAAAACCTGAAATACAAAAACAGCCGAAAACAGAAACTGGCACGGGGGTGCACTGAGTTAATAGGTTAGTCCAAATATGATCAAAAGTGTATGGAAGTGTATAAATAACATAGCAATATCACCCAAAAGAGGCATGGAGCAAGCAGAAATTATAGATATGTTTTGGACGTATCAACATCCCCAAGCTTAATTCCTGCTCGTCCTCGAGTAGGTAAATGATAACAAGAATAATTTCTGTGGTGACATGCTATTAACCATATAGGACTTTTTCATAGTCATATGACAAAAGCTTACTGAGACAATGAATCTGTAGTAATTAAGTTGCCTCATGAGAAAATCACAAAGAACTGAAAGTTTTACAATATGACATTGAAACATCAAATAGATTTGTAATGAACATGGTGTGCAAATATGATAAAGTGATATCTAGCTTGCCCCCTTTAGTGATGCAAAACATAAATGTAGGGGCACCTCCAAGGTTTAAGTGATGACTAGATACAATGATTTAAAAATAAACGATATCACAATCATGCAAAAGACAATGCTACTTTGGGACAATGCACATTACACTCAGAATGACGATCATGCTCTCAGTAGTTGGTGCTTTTAAAAGAAGGTGGAGACTCAACATAAAAGTAAAAGAATGGTCATGTGCTAGAGCTTTTTATTTTGAAAACATAGAAGCAATTTTGTCAACGGTAGTAGTACTTCATATGTGTTATGCATAAGACATCCTATAAGTTGCAGGCCTCATGCATCGAATACCAATAGTGCTCGCACCTTGTGCTAATTAGCTCGGATTTCCATGGGTTATCATTGCATTACATATGTTTCAACCAAGTGTCACAAAGGGGTACCTCTATGTCACCTGTACAAAGGTCCAAGGAGATAGATCACATTTGATTTCTCGTTTTTGATAGATCTCAACTTGAGGACATCCATACCGGGACAACATAGAAAATAGATAATGGACTCCTCTTTAATGCTTAAGCATATTCTCATAAGAGATTGAGGATTAATGTCCAAGCTAAAACTTCCACCATGATACATGGCTTTGGTTGGCAGCCCAATGTTCTTCTCTAACAATATGCATACTCATTCAACCCAATGGCAAATCACCCTTACTTCAGACAAGACGAACATGCATAGCAACTCACATGATATTCAACAAAAGTGTAACAGTTGATGGCGTCCCTAGAAACATGGATACCGCTCAGCAAGCAACTTATAAGAAATAAGATACATAAGCGACATATTCTTTACCACAATAGTTTTTAAGCTACTTTCCCATGAGCTATGTATTGCAAAAACTGAAGGTTTTAAAGGTAGCACATGTAAATTTACTTGGAGTGGCGGCGAAATACCACATATAGGTAGGTATGGTGGACTCATATGGCATAACTGGTTTAAAAGGATGTGGATGCACAAGCAGTTAGTCCGCTTAGTACAGGTGGAGGTTAGCAAAAGACTGGGAGCGACCAACTAAGAGAGCAATGACGGTCATAATCATGCAGAGCGACAAAGCAACATTGAATCGGGCATGGAAGTTATATCGCTACTCAGAAATAAAAGATCATCAAGGCTTGACAGACTTTCTTTACAGTCTTAAATATGCGTGAGCATACGCCAAGTCAATCAAAATAAATTCTTGAAGGAAGATATTACTAAACCATACCACATCACAGGCAAACAAATCATGTTGGTACTCCAATAACACATTGGGAACCCCCCAGCTATTTGGGATTAACCATAAGAAAACCTGAACTACTAAGCGCCATTATGCACGTAGCATCTTTATCATAGACATATCAACCAATGCAACGGAAGCAAACTCTCTTAATAAGGTGAGCATGGTAATTAAAGAGAGTTCAAGCAACCAACTAAACACAAGCTCTTTAAAAAGATAAGCATGAATACTAAGAGCGGAGCATGATAGTAGCTATTTAAAAGACAAAGAACACACAGCAAAGATAGTCATGAAAATTCTATGTTATGTTCTAGGTAGAAGTGGAGCGTGTTTCTCTCCCACATAAAGAAGGCTGAGTTCCGACTCGTTATGAAAAACTAAAAAGGAAACTAAAAGCAAGACGCTCCAAGCATAGCACATAACACATGAAGTGATTAAAATATAGTGGAACGAAAGACGAACTGATAATGTTGATGGAGAAGGGGATGCACGGGGGCATCCCCAAGCTTAGACGCTTGAGTCTTCTTGAATATTTCTTGGGGGTGCATGGGGGCATCCCCAAGCTTGAGCGCTTGACACTCCTGAATCTTTTTATCATCTTCCCTCGCACACTTGAAAACTCCCTTCATACATAACTCATCATAATCTGATTAGCGAGGTTAGTACCCATAATAAAATAATTGTTCCTTGCTGGAAATAAAGATATTCTTGAAGGTCTACTGTTTCTCAAGATTGCCAAAAGGTTTTTGCAAAGAAAAAGCAAGCTCTTGGTTTGCAAAATGAAGGAAAGGCAAAACAGGACAGAATTTGTGAAAAACAGAACAGCAGGTAGTAAATGATTTGTTCGGGGCACTTCTGCAACTCTAATCAAAAAACTCAGAACAGACGCACGAAAGACAATTATATAGAGAACGCTTTCGAAAACATTCAGACCAAAAAGATGATCTGGTGATTTTATACAAATTTTTCTATCCAAGGACAGAATCTATTTCCTGGACAGCACCTCACAACTTTTGAACTTTCTAGCAATCAGAGGCTATACTTGGCACAAATATTGAAAAACAAAGATAAAATGATGATGCTACTGTAGTAAACAACATCAAGACACAACAAAAGCAAAATAAAATTTATTCATGTGGGCTGCCTCCCAGAAGCGCTTTCTTTTATGCCTTTAAGCTAGGCATAATGCATAGAGATCAAGTTGTATCAATTGAACCATCATCAAGATCATCAAAAAGCTCTTCAATAATACAACTAGTCTTAAGAGGACTTTCAAATAAAGGCCTCATAGAGATACTTCTAGGTAGAAGACCAAAAGGATAAAAGTCAAGGGAAGATTCATTTATAAATTCATCAAAGACAGGTGTTTCTTCCAAAGTCTTTACAGTTTCAACCCCTTTGGCAATAGGTGGATTACTTTTAGAGCGGGGAGCCTTTGGAACGTGAACGAACTTAGGCTCCTTCTTTGCCGGAGTTTCTACCTTTTTGGTTTTGATTGAGGAGAAGGTGGTTCCTAGAGTATCAAAGATATCCTCAATCTTGTCTATCCTAGAAGAGTCCAAGTCATGGAATTTGACGGTCTCCAAAATTTTGAAAATTTTATGCATGGAGCTATCAAGTCTATTCAAATTCCCTTGGATCTTACGATCCAACTCATTTATCTTATTAATGCTTGGCATCTCTAGCTCTATCTTTTCAAGTTTTTTCATAATGTGAGCTAGGGTGATGTCCTCTCGAATGCTAACAACAGGGAGATTCCCAACAAGATTTTCAATAATACTAAGGGACTCCCAAACTGGGGCCTCTAGGAAATTCCCATTGATAGCAGTATCTAGAATAAACCTATTCCAAGAAGTAATTCCAATATAAAAATTTCTAAGCAGGATAGTAGTAGGTTGCTTCTTGGTGGCTCTTTTTTGTGAATCATTAATTCTATACCAAGCATCTTTCAAACTTTCCCCACCTCTTTGTTTAAAGGTGAGAACTTCTGCCTCGTCAAAGACAAAAGGACCCGACATAATGACAACTAAAGAACGAGATAACTATTTTTGTGATTTTCGATAAAAAGGTACTAAAGCAAAAACTGAAAGGTAAACTGACAAGACTAAAAAGCAAAGGTAAAAGATAGCGTGCAACTCCCCTATCTTGAAGAGTGGAGTTCCCCGGCAACGGCGCCAGAAAAACTCTTGCTAGGCTTCTCGCCCCTCGTTGGTTACCCCAAGTGGAAGGTGTGAGATGTAGTGTTGCAGAAGTTTTTCCCTTGGCAAAGATACCAAGGATCGAATCCCCAGAGACTCCTAGGTTCAACAAGAAGGTGTCAACTGCTAACGGCGCCAGATATTAGCAATCAACGTGGACCTGCACACATATACAAATAACTTTGCTCCCAACGAGTACAGAGAAGTTGTCAATCTCTCCGGCCTTGTCGTTTACAAAGGATTAAACGCAAATGATAGTAGTGATAGATAATGTTTGCAATAGTAAATAAAAGCGAAAAGTAAATAGGGGATGTGATCAATGATGGTAATATGGACCGGAGTCTCATGATGTTCACTAGTGATGTCTCTCTCCCAAAAGACGATAAAACAGCTATGTGAGGTAAACGAATTACAGCTGGGCAATTGACAGGACCACGAATGCAAACCAATGCTGACTACATTGCAAGAAAGGTTGAGGTTCAAAGCATGGGCGGTACGCCAAAGTAAGTAGACCGAAATCCATCAATATCTACTACTAATCATCCACCTTGAGATATCTATCCAGAACATCTCGCTGGTATTAAGTTGCGAGTCCCACCCATAGTGTAAACTCAATGCAACAGACAACTGCATTAAAAGATCTTTGCGTAAAGTAAACAATCCTTGCACCCGCGGGCACAAGCACCGTAGTTTTCCCCCTTGTGGCAACAGCACATCCCCTAGACTCATGTTTTTGTCACTCAAACTAGTCATCGAGGGGCATGAACCCACAATCAAGCATAACGTTCCCTCTTGGAGTCACTACCTACTACTTGGCCAAAGCAATAAATAACAACGGAGAACATGCAAGAATTACTTACGAACATAAATATAAAAGAGGTAGATCAAGTATATTACTCAAGCACAATCTGAACATAATCTCATAATCCATCGGATCCCAGCAAACTCATCATAGCAACAGCATAAGGATTACATATGTGCCTCGATCATGTAGGGTAGCTCACGAGGACTAATTAGTGAAGCACAAGAACAGGAGGAGAACATCACATAGCTACTGGTCATGGACTCATGGTCCAAGGGAGACTACTCACAACTCATCCGGGAGGCGTCCATGGTGGTGGAGAGGCTCCCGGTGGTGATCCTCCCCTCCGGCAGGGTGCCGGGAAGGGTTCTCCTGGTGCTCCCGATCTTGGAAGCGGTGGCGGCGGCGGAATAGAGATGAGATCGCTAAAAGAGTTCCTGTCTCGAG
Organism: Secale cereale; assembly: GCA_902687465.1. NCBI lineage: Eukaryota > Viridiplantae > Streptophyta > Magnoliopsida > Poales > Poaceae > Secale > Secale cereale. Next base: position 137,177,394 of record LR738709.1, read on the forward strand.
GGTTTCGGGAGACGCTTTAAATATATGCCAAAGGGGGGCATCGGAGGAGCCTCGGGGGGCCCAGGCGCCCCCCCGGCGCGGCCCAGGGGGGCGCGCCGCCAGGGCGCCTGGAGCCCTGGTGCCCCCCCCCCGGCTGTCCTTCGGGCGCACGGTAGTTTCTGGAACGCTGATTTTTTATATAATTTTTCTGGATTTTTCCTGGCAGTTCTCGTAATGTGAAAACCTAAAATACAAAAACGACCGAAAACAGAAACTGGCACTGGGGTGCACTGAGTTAATAGGTTAGTCCAAATATGATCAAAAGTGTATGGAAGTGTATAAATAACATAGCAATATCACCCAAAAGAGGCATGGAGCAAGCAGAAATTATAGATACGTTTTGGATGTATCAACCACTACCACTTTACTTGATAGTAGTGACCTTGATTCTGATAATTGCACCCTTTCTGAAGTTATTGGTTTTCTTCACAAGATGTCTAGAGATCCCCACACTAGCACACTTAATCTTGCCTTCACGGAGCATATCACTAATGCTCTCATCAAAGCTAGGGAGGAGAAGCTTAGGGTAGAAGCCTCCATATCTAGAAAGCTAGAAGATAGTTGGGATCCTATGATTAAAATTAAGTTGAATAACTTCTCTTGTTATGTTTTATGTGATGTTGGAGCTAGTACCTCCGTTATGCCCAAAAGAATGTATGATATGTTTGAATTGAAACCTTTTGATCCTTGTTCTTTTGGTGTTCGTCTTGTTGATTCTTCCGTAAAGAAACCTTTGGGGAAGATCAACGATGTTCTTATCATTGTCAATGACAATTATGTTCCCGTTGATTTTACAATTATGGATATTGAATGTGAACCTTCATGTCCAATTATTTTGGGACGTCCTTTTCTTCGCACCGTTGGTGCTATCATTGACATGAAAGAGGGGAATATAAAATTCCAATTCCCTCTCAAGAAAGGGATGGAACACTTCCCTAGAAAGAAGATTAAGTTGCCTTTTGAGTCCGTTACACGGGCTAGCTATTCTCTTACTCTTGATAAAACTTGATCTTCTCTTTTTGCATCATGCCTAGCTTAAAGGCATAAAAGAAAGCGCTTTTGGGAGGCAGCCCACAACGAATTAGGTTTTATTTGCTTTTGTTGTGTCTTGATGTTTGTTACTACAGTAGCATCATCATTGTATCTTTTCTTTTCAGCTTTGTGCCAAGTTTAGCCTCCGATTGCAAGAAAGTTCAAAAGTTGTGACGTGCTGTCCAGAAAACAGATTCTGTCCTTGGACAGAAAAATTCGAATAAAATCACCAGATCATCTTTTTGATCTGAATTTTTTTGACAGCGTGCTCTATACAATTGTCTTTCGAGCGTCTGTTCTGATTTTTTTTTATTTGAGTTGCAGAAGTGCCCCGAAAAAATTATTTACTACCTGCTGGTCTGTTTTTCACAGATTCTGTCCTGTTTTGCCTTTTCTTCGTTTTGCAAACCTTGAGCTTGCTTTTTCTTTGCAAAAACCTTTTGGCAATCTTGAGAAACAGTAGCTCTTCAAGATTATCTTTATTTCCAGTAGGGAAAAATTATTTTATTGTGGGTAGTAACCTCGCTAATCAGATTATGATGAGTTATGTATGAAGGGAGTTTTCAAGTGTGCGAGGGAAGATGATAAAAGAAGATCTAGGAGGGTCAAACGCTCAAGCTTGGGGATGCCCCCGTGCTCCCCCAAGAAATATTCAAGAAGACTCAAGTGTCTAAGCTTGGGGATGCCCCCATGCATCCCCTTCTCCATCAACAATTATCAGTTCGTCTTTCGTTCCACTATATTCTTATCACTTCATGCGTTATGTGCTATGCTTGGAGCGTCTTGCTCTTAGTTTCCTTTTTTTAGTTTTCTTTAGCTTTTCTTGCTGTTCATAACAAGTTAGAACCCAGCTTTCTTTGTGTGGGAGAAAAACACGCTCCACTTCAACCAAGAACACAACATAGGATTTTCATGCTTATCTTTGATGTGTGTGTTCTTTGTCTTTCCATAGCTGCTGTCATGTTTAGCTGTTAGTTTTCATGCTTTTCTTTTTAAAGAGCTTTTGTTTAGTTGGTTGCTAAACTCTCTTGAGTTTTCATGTTTATCTTGTTAAGAGAGTTTGCCTGTTGCACTGAGTTGTGTGTCTTAACTTAAAGTAGGTAATTGAGGTTGCTATTTAATTTTAGTAGTAACTTGCAATAGTTTTGAGGTATTGCCATGAGTAATGTCTGAACTTTTGGTGTCAAGAGCTTTAGCCTATTAGTGATAGATGTCGTATTTTGGGCAATCCGTGTTTATTTTCGAAAACCTACAAAATAGTTGAGAACTTTAGCTACTAGATGGATCACTAATCTTTGGAGCGATCGAATATTAGAGTACACTCACGTACCAAGAGTCGAGGATGCGCAAGGATAACCAAACCCCCATACACTCCTCCTCGGGGTACTTGTCTCTTTGTGAACCTCCTAATTAGATTGAGAGTTACCGATAATAAGTGCATGAGTTCTTCGGACTAATGTGAGTATTCGAAAGTTGACACTTCCACCTAGCCATATTTTTCTAGCCTCTTCGGTACCCTTTCTCACCTCGAGAGTTGGCGCATACTTCGCCGGTGCATCCAAATCCTTGGCACGATACGCTCTGTCATCATAAGCCTCATTATATCCTTCCTCAAAACAGCCACCATACCTACCTATCAAGACATTTCCATAGCCTTTCCGAGATACATTGCCATGCAACATCCATCTTCTCATGACTTGATCTTCATGTCATACATGCTTTTTGCTTGATCGATGAGCCGCATGCTAGTTGGGCCTTGCCCTAATCATTGCTACATGACGCGCTAGTATCATTGCATATCCTGCTACACCGGCACAGGCATACATTTGCATACATCATGATAGTTTCATTTTCTTTATGTTGAGTACTTTTGTAAAGTGTGAAAGATCTTCTATACTTCTTGTAATATATAGAGTGTTGCCCCTAAAGTGAGGAAAAGATCCCAAAGAGGACAAAATCAAAAGATCCCAAAGAGGACAAATGAGAGTTAAATAGAAAGAGCCATTGAGGCCACAAAAAAATAAAAAAAAAAGAGAAAAAAGAGAAACAGAAATAAAAAGAGAGAAGGGGGCACACTATTATTCATTTTGAGAGATCCACACTCGTACTTCATCTTATACCTTGTACTCCATAGAGATTATCATTCATGCATATAGCTATGTGGGGACCTTCACACTATAGAACTTGGCTTGTATATTCCAATGATGAGCCTCCTCAAAAGAGCTCTAGGTCTTCTTGAGCGAGCAAGTTGGATGCACCCCCACTAGTTCCATTGGAGAGCTTACCTTAGCTCATATGTTCATCCGTTGCATGGCAATCCCTACTCCTCACATCATATCTATCATTTGGCTTTCTCTCGCCTATGATTGTCCTCATTGATGTGAGCCTTTCACACCTTTTTTGTCTTCCCCCTTCATCATTTTTCTCTCTTTGCCATCCTAAGTGTCGACTTTCTTGCTTACGCTCATCCATTGCATGAGTGCTCAAAATATCGAAAGGGAGTGGATCATTTTGACTTGTACCTGGCTAGTGGTCTGGGGATGAGTCAAGATAAGATTCCAAAGAAGACCAAGTGTGAAACTTTAGTAGATTAAGTTCTCAACAATACAAAAACTATGTTTTACTCTCTCGTATATTCCTATCCCCTTTCTTGCACGCAAACACCATTTGGAGACATTCGAGTCATGGACAGCGAGAGCTCTTGCACCTTTATGTTCTTATGTTGCTTGTTACAATGCTAATATAGACTCTTGCTTGTTATGACTTGAATTGAATTACATGCCTTGATTGCTTTACTTAAAAGTTCTTATATGGTTGATAGCATGTCACCACAGAAATTATGCTTGTTATCATTTACCTACTCGAGGACGAGCAGGAATTAAGCTTGGGGATGTTGATACGTCCAAAACGTATCTATAATTTATGCTTGCTCCATGCTTCTTTGGTGTGATATTGCTATGATATTGATGCACTTCCATACACTTCTGATCATATTTGGACTAACTTATTAACTCAGTGCACCACAGTGACAGTTCCTGTTTTCTGCTGTTTTTCTATTTCAGGTTTCCCCCATATTAAAAGTGCTCCAAAAATTCCAGGAGAAATATAGGAAAAATCAGCGTACAGGAAGCTTCGCGAAGAACCAAAGATGGGCCAGAGGGGAGCCAGGGGAGGCCCAGGCGGCCACCTGGTGCGGCCCCACCCCTGGCCGCGCTAGGGGGGGCGCCTGGGCCCCTGCTCCGCCTCTGGCTGCCCCCCTTCGCATATATATCCCTCTCGTCCCGAAACCCTCGAGGACAAAACCCTTTTTCGCGATCTCGCCTCTGTTCCGCTGCCGCAGCGCTTCCAAGATCGGGAGCAAGAGGAGAACTCTTCCCGGCACCCTGCCGGAGGGGAGAACCACCACCGGGAGCTTCTCCACCACCATGGACGCTTCCCGGATGAGTCGTGAGTAGTCCACCTTGGACCATGGGTCCATGATCAGTAGCTATGTGATGTTCCCCTCCCCTCTTTGCTCTTCATGGTTTAGACCTCGTGAGCTGCCCTACATGATCGAGGCACATATGTAATCTTTCTGCTGTTGCTTTGCTGAGTTTGCTGGGATCTGATGGATTATGAGACTATGTTCAGATTGTGTTTGATTAATATATTTGATTCACCTCTTTTATATCTTTGTTCTTGAGTAATTCTTGCATGTTCTCCGTTGTTGTTTATTGCTTTGGCCAAGTAGTAGGTAGTAACTCCAAGAGGGAGCGTTATGCTTGATTGTGGGTTCATGCCCCCTGATGACTAGCTTGAGTGACAGAAACAAGAGTCTAGGGGATGTGCTGTTGCCACAAGGGAGAAAACAACGGTGCTTGTACTTGCGGGTGCAAGGATTGTTTACTTTACGCAAAGTTCTTTTAATGCAGTTGTCTGTTGCTTTGAGTTTACACTTTGGGTGGGATTCGCAACTTAATACAAGCGAGATGTTCTGGATAGATATCTCAAGGTGGATGATTAGTAGTAGATGCAGATGGATTTAGGTCTACTTGCCTTGGCGTACCGCCCATGCTTTTGAGCCTCTACCTTTCTTTGCAGCATAGTTAGCATTGGTTTGCGCACATAATCCTGTCAATTGCCCAGCTGTAATTTGTTTACCTCGCTTTGCTGTTTTATCGTCTTTTGGGAGAGAGACATCACTAGTGAACATCATGGGACCCCGGTCCATATTACCACCGTTGATCACACCTTCTATTTACTTCCTGTTTTTATTTCCTAGTTGCAGTCATAGCTATCATTATTATCTCTTGTGTTTGATCCTTTGTAAACAACAAGGCCGGAGGGATTGACAACCTCTCTGTACTCGTTGGGAGCAAAGTTATCTATATCTGTGTGCAGGTCCCGTCAACCGCTAAGTTTCTGGCGCCGTTGACACCTACTTGTCGACCCTCGGAGTCTCACGGGATTCGATCCTTGGTATCTTTGCCAAGGGAAATTTGCCGCTACGCTACATCTCTACCTTCCACTTGGGGTAACCAACGAGGGGCGAGAAGCCATCAGTGAACCACGTGAACGTGGAGGAGGTTGAAAAGCAGCCTGATGTTGTTGTCGGTAAGGTTTTGGTTAAGTCGTTTACCGCAATAGTTCTTTTCGATACTGGTGCATCACATTCATACATTTCAAGGGGATTCGTGAATAGATATAAGTTGCCCACCCAAGTACTTAAGACCCCCATGTTAGTAAGTTCCCTAGGAGCAGAGTACATGGCAAGTCAAGGATGTTTTCAGATGCCATTAACCATTGGACGCCATGTTTTCCCCTCAGACCTGATAATTTTGGAGTCACAAGGATTGGATGTGATACTAGGTATGGATTGGCTGTCGAATTATGGAGGGAACATCGATTGTGCCAGTATACTTACCACCCCAGAGGAAAAAAGTATCAAGTATGTATCTAGGCACTCGCCTAGGAGGACTCAAGTAAATTCTCTCTCGGGAGTTGTTCAGGAGGAAGTGTATGTAGTAAAGGATTACCCGGATGTATTTCCAGAGGAGCTACCAGGCATGCCGCCATATAGGGATATTGAGTTTTTGATAGAGCTATTGCCAGGCACGGGACCAATATCGAAGAGACCATACCGGATGCGAGCGAATGATCTAGAGGAGATCAAGAAGCAGATTAAGGAGTTATTAGAGAAAGGATTCATTCGACGAAGTTCATCACCTTGGGGAGCCCCAGTGCTTTTGGTCGAGAAGAAGTATGGATCTTTAAGGATGGTCACTGATTATCGGGCACTGAACGAAGTGACGATTAAGAATAAGTACCCGCTACCGATGATAAATGATTTGTTCGACCAACTTCAAGGAGCTAAAGTATTCTCCAAGATCAATCTACGATCAGGATACCACCAGTTGAAGATCCGAGAGAAGGATATACCTAAGACAGCCTTCACCATGAGGTAAGGGCCATATGAGTATACGGTTATGTCATTTGGATTGACTAACGCCCGTGCCTATTTCATGAGTATGATGAATAAGGTGTTCATGGGGTTCTTAGATAAGTTTGTCGTGGTATTCATTGATGATATCTTGGTGTACTCGAAGAATGAAGAGGAACACGAAGAACATTTGCGTTTGGTTCTTGAGAAGCTCAGAGAACATCAGTTATATGCCAAGTTCAGCAAATGTGAGTTTTGGTTGAAGGAAGTTGGATTCTTAGGACATGTTATAACAGGAGAAGGTATCGCAGTGGATCCTATCAAGGTGCAGGCAATCACTGAGTGGTTGGCACCCACCTCGGTTGGAGAAATCCGCAGTTTTCTTGGACTCGCGGGATATTATCGGAGATTCATATAGAATTTCTCCAAGATTGCAAAGCCTATGATGGCATTGTTAAAGAAGGACACCAAGTTTTATTGGACTCAAGACTGCGAAGAGAGTTTCCAGGAGTTGAAGAAACGTTTGACGACAGCCGCAGTGCTGATCTTGCCTGATATACGCAAGGATTTCCAAGTGTATTGCGACGCTTCACGCTTAGGACTTGGAGGAGTACTCATGCAGGACGGAAGAGTTGTTCCTTATGCATCTCGTCAACTTCGACCGCATGAGTTAAATTATGCTACGCATGATTTGGAGCTAGCAGCAGTAGTGCATGCGCTCAAAACCTGGAGACATTTCATTATTGGAAATCTTTGTGATATGTACACGGATCACAAGAGTTTGAAGTACATTTTCACTCAGAAGGAGCTGAACCTTAGACAGAGGAGATGGTTGGAGCTCATAAAGGAATATGATATGAAGCTGCACTATCATCCAGTCAAGGCCAATGTCGTAGCACACACTTTGAGCCGGAAGAGTTATGCCAATACCCTAGTGAATGGAGGATTGCCAAAGGATTTAGCCGAAGATCTCAGGGAGCTTCGTTTGGAGATAGTTCCTAGAGGTTTTGTTGCTGCCTTGGAGGTTTAGTCAACATTATTGGGAAAGATAAGAGAAGCTCAGAAGGATGATAAAGAAATTGCAGAAATAAAGGAGAAGACGAGTGAAGGAAAAGCCAATGGTTTTCGTGAAGACGAACACGACACCTTGTGGTTTGAGGATCGAATCTATGTGCCCAACAACGCCGAGATCAGGAAGTTGATACTACAGGAAGCACATGATTTGCCATACTCGATACACCCCGGAAACACTAAGATGTATTTGGATTTGAAGGAACGTTTCTGGTGGACGGGAATGAAGAAGGACATTGCCGAGTATGTAGCCGTATGTGATGTATGCCAAAGAGTGAAGGCAGAACATCAGAAGCCAGCAGGATTACTACAGCCTATGCCGATACCCGAATGGAAGTGGGATAAGCTTGGCATGGACTTTATTACCGAATTACCCAGGACCCGACCGGGATATGACTCAATCTGGGTAGTAGTGGATTGCTTGACCAAAGTAGCCCACTTTATCCCCGTGAAAACTACCTATACCAGTGCGAAGTTGGCCAAGATATACATGACCATGATCATATGTGTGCACGGAGTTCCGAGGACCATCGTATCAGATAGAGGAACACAATTTACATCAAAGTTTTGGCATCAGTTGCACCAGACCTTGGGTACCAGGCTAGAGTTCAGTACAGCCTTTCACCCACAGACTGATGGACAGACCGAGAGAGTCAATCAGATTCTGGAGGACATGTTGAGAGCCTGCGCACTAGATTATTGATCTAGTTGGGATCACAACTTTCCCTACGCGGAGTTTTCGTACAACAACAGTTATCAGGCCATTTTGAAGATGGCACCGTTCGAAGCATTGTATGGGCGGAGATGCCGAACACCATTGATGTGGGATGAAGTCGGAGACCATCAGTTATTCGGACCAGATCTAATCAAAGATTCAGATGAGAAGGTTAAGCTGATTCGAGATAGACTGAAGGTAGCTTAGTCTAGGTAGAAGAGTTATGCAGACTCAAAGCGCAAGGAAGTATTCTATGAAATCAGAGACATAGCATATCTGAGAGTGTCACCTCTGCGGGGAGTTAAGCAATTCGGAGTTAAAGGAAAGTTAGCCCTAAGATTTGTGGGACCATACCGTGTTTTGGAACGCATGGGAGAGGTTGCCTACAAATTAGAGTTACCCGAAGGATTGTCAGGAGTTCATGATGTGTTTCACGTTTCCCAGCTTAAGAAGTGCCATGCTGAGATGGCTGATATTCCTCTGAGAGACATAGTGCCCCTGGAAGCAATTCAACTGGATAGTGATTTAACTTACGAGGAGAAACCGGTCTAGATCCTTGAGTTCGCGAGCAGAGTCACCCGCAGCAAGGTTATCAAGTTTTGCAAAGTTCAGTGGAGTCACCATACCGAAGATGAAGCCACCTGGGAACGAGAGGATGATCTACGCAAGGACCACCCACACCTATTCTCTAGCCAACCCAAATCTCGAGGGCGAGATTCATTCTAAGGGGGGTAGGTTTGTAACATCCCAAATTTTCAATTTAGAATGTTATACATAGATCATATTGCATATCATCTTTTTATTGCATTCGTGTGTTGCGATCCTCAAAATTCTAAGCAACTCAAGGACCCACGGAGAGTTGGGGATTTTACCGTTTTCGTATTTGAGTTTTTCTCAAATACCGGTACGAGGATCACTTTGGTTTTAATTATTTTTGGCTCCGAAAAATATTTCCTAATAAAATATATGAGCGGAGATAATATGACTTCTCTAAAACAAAGGAAATATTGGAGGAAAAATATTAAAATCATCTTTGGTATTTTATTTGGATTTATTCGCAATTTTATTTGCATAGGAAAAATATGCGTTTTCAAAATTGCATTTAGGTCCGGGGAAAATGTTCACTTTGTCCTAAATATTATTAGAGGACGGTGAAAATTTATTTCGGAATTTTTCGAGTCCGTTTAGTATTTTTTTTCTCCCGTTTTGCCGCGTCAGGACTGTTTATAAAAAAAGAGGAACCGAACTAACCGGGCCGTGTCCGGCTAGGACTCCGCCCGGGGGCCTTTATAAGCCCAGCCGGCCGCCCCCAGCCAGCCCAGCCGCCCGAGCCGCCCTAACCCTAGCCACCAAAGCCTGGCGCCGCCGCCCCGCCGCCGCGCTGTGCGTCGCCGTCGCCACCGCACCCCGCCGCCTCGCGGGAGTCCGCCGCCGCCGCCGATCTCGCCGCCGTCACTTGAATACTTCTGTAGCTCTAAAAAATCTCAAATAAATTGGTAGACCTGAGGAATTTTTCTATTAATCATCGGCAAAAAGAATCAACTAAAAAGCACTCTCTAGTAAAAAATGGTAGCTAATCTCGTGATCGCTAAAGTTTCTGTTTTTTACAGCATGATCGCATAAACTTCACACAAGTCTTCCCAAAGGTTCTACTTGGCACAAACACTAATTAAAACACAAAACCACATCTAAACAGAAGTTAGATGCAATATTTATTCCTAAACATAAACAAAAGCAAAGAAAATAAAATTGGGCTGCCTCCCAAAAAGCGCTATCGTTTAACGCCCCTAGCTAGCCACGATAATTTCAATGATGCTCATATAAAAGATATGAATTGAAACATAAAGAGAGCATCATGAAGAATATGACTAACACATTTAAGTCTAACCCACTTCCTATGCATGGGGATTTTGAGAGCAAACAACTTATGGGAATAATAATCAACTAGCATAGGAAAGTACAACAAGCATAGCTTCAAAACTTTAAGCACATAGAGAGGAAATTTGATATTATTGCAATATGTAGAAGCATATGATCCTCTCTCATAATAATTTTCAGTAGCATCGTGAATGAATTCAATCATATAACCAGCACATAAAGCATTCTTTTCATGATCTACTTGCATAGAAATTTTACTACTCTCCACATAAGCAAAGTTCTTCTCATTCATAGTAGTGGGAGGAGCAAATTCAACAAAATAACTATCATGTGAAGGATAATCCAATTGAAAACTAAAATCATGATGAAAATTTTCATGGTTATCATTATTCTTAATAGCATACAAGTCATCACAATAATCATCATAGATAGCAACTTTGTTCTCATAATCAATTGGAACCTCTTCCGAAATAGTGGATTCATCACTAAATAAAGTCATGACCTCTCCAAATCCACTTTCATAAATATAATCATGATAAATAGGAGGCATGCTTTCATCATAATAAATTTGCTCATCAAAACTTGGGGGACTAAAAATATCATCTTCATCAAACATAGCTTCCCCATGCTTGTGGCTTTGCATATCATTAGCATCATGGATATTCAAAGAATTCACACTAACAACATTGCAATCATGCTCATCATGCACATATTTTATGCCAAGCATTCTATGTAATTCTTCTTCTAGTACTTGAGCACAATTTCCCTTCCCATCATTTTCACGAAAGATATTAAAAAGATGAAGCATATGAGGTAACCTTGATTCCATTTTTTTGTAGTTTTCTTTTATAAACTAAACTAGTGATAAAACAAGAAACTAAAAGATTCAATTGCAAGATCTAAAGATATACCTTCAATCACTAACCTCCCGGCAACGGCGCCAGAAAAGAGCTTGATGTCTACTACACAACCTTGTTCTTGTAGACGTTGTTGGGCCTCCAAGTGGAGAGGTTTGTAGGACAGTAGAAAATTTCCCTCAAGTGGATGACCTAAGGTTTATCAATCCATGGGAGGTGTAGGATGAAGATGGTCTCTCTCAAACAACCCCGCAACAAAATAACAAAGAGTCTCTTGTGTCCCCAACACGCCCAATAAAATGGTAAATTTTATAGGTGCACTAGTTCGGCCAAGAGATGGTGATACAAGTGCAATATGGATGGTAGATATAGGTTTTTGTAATAAGAAAATATAAAAACAGCAAGGTAGCAAGTGGTAAAAGTGAGCATAAACGGTGTTGCAATGATAGGAAACAAGGCCTAGGGTTCATACTTTCACTAGTGGAAGTTCTCTCAACAATAATAACATACCTGGATCATATAACTATCCCTCAACATGCAACAAAGAGTCACTACAAAGTCACTAATAGCGGAGAACAAACGAAGAGATTATGGTAGGGTACGAAACCACCTCAAAGTTATTCTTTTTGATCGATCTATTCCAGAGGCCGTAGTAAAATAACACGAAGCTATTCTTTCCGTTCGATCTATCATAGAGTTCGTACTAGAATAACACCTTAAGAAAAAAATCAAACAAAACCCTAATGTCACCTAGATACTCCATTGTCACCTCAAGTATCCATGGGCATGATTATACGATATGCATCACACAATCTCAGATTCATCTATTCAACCAACACAAAGAACTTCAAAGAGTGCCCCAAAGTTTCTACCGGAGAGTCAAGATGAAAACGTGTGCCAACCCCTATGCATAGATTCCCAAGGTCACGGAACCCGCAAGTTCATCACCAAAACATACATCAAGTGGATCAATGGAATACCCCATTGTCACCGTAGCTATCCAACGCCAGACATACATCAAGTGTTCTCAAATCCTTAAAGACTCAATCCGATAAGATAACTTCAATGGGAAAACTCAATCCATTACAAGAGAGTAGAGGGGGAGAAACATCATAAGATCCAACTAAAATAGCAAAGCTCATGATACATCAAGATCGTGCCATCTCAAGAACACGAGAGAGAGAGAGAGAGAGAGAGAGAGAGAGAGAGAGATCAAACACATAGCTATTGGTACATACCCTCAGCCCCGAGGGTGAACTACTTCCCCCTCGTCATGGAGAGCGCCGAGATGATGAAGATGCCCACCAGAGAGGGATTCCCCCCTCTGCCAGGGAGCCAGAACGGGTCTAGACTGGTTTTCGGTGGCAACAGAGGCTTTCGGCGGCGGAACTCCCGATCTAGGTTACTTTCCGGAGGTTTCAGTATTTATAGGAATTTTTGGCGTAGGTCTCACGTCAGGGGGGTCTCCGGGCTGTCCACGAGATAGGGGGGCGCCACCACTTGGGGTGGGCGCGCCCCCAACCTCATGGGCAGCTCGTGGCTCTCCTAGCCCAACTCTTTTACTTCGGGGTCTTCTTTTGGTGTAACACCCCAGATGTAATACTTTCCATTTATGGCAATATATGAAACGTTGACTTCATCAATTCCATTCTAGGCTCCTCTTTCATTTCGGGTTTCTTCGTTTTGTCGCGTGCGTGTGTGCATTTCATCCATGTCATGTTATCATGTGCATTGCATTGCATTCGTGTTGTCACTTGCACCCGGTCCCACTCGCCTCTTCCTGTTGTCCGTTTCGAGTTCCGACACTCACACACGTGCCCGTGGCACCCCCGAGTCCTTATTTCGTATGTGGCCGTGTAACGTTCCCGGAATGAGGTGAGACTTGTCGTGTGTTGTTGTTTTGGTACGTGTAGGCCGCCTGTCAAGTTTCATCGTGTTTGGAGTTCGTTTGGTACTCCAACGGTTAACCTAGTGGGCTAAAAGCACCTCTTCCTTTTGGCCCAAGACCCCCTCCAGAATAGCCCACTAACCCAGCACAACCACTCCCATCCTCTCGGTCGTCGGATCGTGATCGTGTGGGTGAAAACCGCACCCCATTTGGAGTCTCCTAGCTCCCTATGCATATAAAAACGTCCCCCACATCCATTTTTGCGGACGAAACCCTAACCCAAAGCTCCTCCGCGCCACGTCCGTCCCTTAGCCTCTCACAGCGCGCCATGTGTCAGCCGCCGGGTTCCCCGTCGCCGCGCGCCGCCGAGGCCCGCCGGGCACATCGCGGGCCGACGGGGCCTAGCCGCCGCCGTCTCCGCCCCGTCGCCTTCCTGCGCCTTCCGTCGCCCGCGCCCGAGCCGCCGGCACCGGCCACTCCTTCGGCCGCCTCCCGCCAGCGCCACCCCGTACCACGCGTCCCTGCTGCCGGCGCCCCGCGCCCGCCGCCGCCTCGTCTCCGCCGTGGGATCCCCGCGCCGCCCGGATCTCGTCTCCGCGCCCGGCGCCCGACGCCGCCGCTCACCGGACTTCCTCCGCCACCGAGCTTCGTCTCGCCGCGGATCCTCCTTGTCGGGAGGACGACGAGCGCCGCCGCCACTCCTCCCTCGGCTCGCCACCCCCCATCCGGCCCAGCGCGTCCCCGAGACCCGGTCGGCCCAGCTCCTCCGCGACCTAGGCTGAGCCCAGTGGGTGAGCTGCCCCTATCCCTCGCCCGCGTGTTATTTTGTTATGTGGAGCTCTTGTTTTTTTTCGGAGTTAGAGATTCTGCTAAGTCCCCAGTTCTGGTAATTTTATTGCCTCCTTTGCCATGCAATAACTTCGCGCTCGTAGCTCCGATCTGAGCGTGTAATATATCAAAATGTTCGTTGAGATGTGCTCTTCATTTTGTTCTACTGTGGCATGCTTGTTTGAGTATATCTTGATGCCCTAATCATCGTTGCAAGAGTGCTATATGTATAAAACTGATGTTATCGGTAATTTTGTTGCATGCTTGTGGTGTTGATAACTTTGTGCCTGTTGGTCCAAATGGAGCATATGATATGTCAATATGTTCATTGTGAAGTGCTCTACATGATGGTTGTTGTAGAATTCATGTTAGGTGTCATATTGCCATGTTAATCTCTGTTGCAAATGTGCATGTGACTGTTAAGTGCTGAAACTTGTTGTGAGATGCTGTTTTGACTTGCTCATTGCTATTGATGTGTTGGTCTTCATGTCACATGCCTATATGTTTCAGAGGCACAATCATATGGTCTTTGCTATGGTGCAATCCACTTTCCATGATATGCCTTGAGGTGACTTAAACAAGCTTGTAAACATACCATGCCAATGTTGCTGTTTTTATACTTAGTGAAATCCTTGTTGTCCATGCATGTTTTAGTATGTCAAATGATCATTCCATGTTGTCCATGTTATGCTCTATACATCCATGCCCTTATTTGCATATATGGCCTGCAGTAGCGTATTTATTTCTTGCTCTCAAGTTGCTATAAATTTACCTGTCAGGTTTTTTATTAGTGTGATCAATTTGGTGAAGCTTGTTGTTATTGATCCATGCCTCCTATGGAGTTGCTCCAATGGAGTTGTTTGATGTATGCTATGTCTATTACATGTCCATGATCTTTATATACTTAGTGGAGTTGATATGCATGTTGTTTTGTGCCTCCGAAGGTAGCATCATGATGATGTTTTTGCCTTCCCAGATTTTGACTAAGTCTGGATAAATTTATTGCAACTTGCCATGCTTGGTTAATTGTGTTCCAGTAGGTTTTTGGGTGTGTTCTAAGTTCAAGCTTGTTAAGTATCATGTATACTTCACATCCATGCACTTTGTCTCCATGTTTGAGTGTTGTAGCATAATTATTTCTTGCTCCAAACATGCCATGTGGCTGTAAACTGCAGCTTTGTGTGAATATTGTTTTGCTTGCCATTTGCAAACCGTGCGTCGGTTTCCGGTGATCTTTATATCGATTTCAACCGAAATCTTCCCCTCTATCCAGTGGCATGCTTGGTTTTCCAAGATGAGGCCTTTTCCATCATCTTCTCCTTAGGCTCAAGTGCTTCCACATGCATACGCACATCATACTTGCATCATATTGGTTGTGCATTTCATCGTGTTTGATATTGTGCCGTGTTGTGTTCTTGTGTTGAGTAGAGCCGGGAGCCGAGACCGAGTACGAGGTTCCTACCGAGGTTGAGTGTGAGGAGCAAGGTTACGATCCCTTCGAGGATTCAACGGGCAAGATGACCTTACCCAGAAATCACTACTATCTTGGCCTATGCTAGATGTCTCGCTCTTTAGCTTATTGCCTCGATGCCTATGTCTGTTTGTTTGCCTCCAATTGTTGCCATGAACCTCTCTAACCGCCCAACCTAGCAAACCTTTGACTGGCTACGTAAGCTTCACTCAGCCCCTCTTATAGCATTGTTAGTTGTAGGAGAAGCTTTGAAGATTCTTGCTTCATGATTAAGTTATTGTTGGGATATCACAATATATAAACTCTTAAACTAAATCATCTATATATATTGGTAATGGGTGGAAAGCTAAGCCTCTTGCTTGGTGTTTTGTTCCACTCATGCCTCCCTAGGAACCGTTTAAACCGGTGTTATGTTCCTTGATTTTGCGTCCCTAACACGGTTGGGGTTTATGGGCCCCCCTCGATAATCCGCTTAGCGCTAAAGCTTTTCCAGCAAGGCCCAACATTGGTTTTACATTTGCCTAGAAACTAAAACTTGCATAGGGAGTTATAAACCCTTTCTTAATCAACAACCCGGGCCAGTGCTCCACATGAGTGTTGGTCCAAACTGGGGAGCCTGCGGGGCAACCTTGGGGAAACCCGAGGGCTGGTAAAAACCTGTAGCATCACCCATCCGGTCGTGGCCTGAGACGAGATACGCGCGGCTACTATCCGGGTGTCGGCACGCCGGGAGGTCTTGCTGGATTAGTTTTACCTTAGTCGGAATATCTTGAGCACGGGATTCCGAGAATACTCGGGTCTTCCCACCTTGGAGTTGCGACTCCATAGATAGTGAGCTTGTGATGGGCTAAGTTGGGACACCCCTGCAGGGTTTGATCTTTCGAAAGCCGTGCCCGCGGTTATGTGGCAGATGGGAATTTGTTAATATTCGGTTGTAGAAAACTTTACACCATGTTCATAATACACTACCAGCGTGAGTAACTGTGACGGTCATTTTCCGAAGGGGTTCGGGAAGTGAACACGGTGGGGTTATGAATGTCGTGCTTAGATAGGATCACTTCGTGATCACTTTGTCGATCGTTGGCACTTTCTCTTCTCACTCTGAACATGTAAGCTAGTGCTAGTGCTGCTGCAACCTTGTTTAAGCCTTTTTCACACCTAAGGCTTTGATAGTATTGCTACCTGGGAACGGGATTGCTGAGTCCTCCGTGGCTCACAGATTCTACACAACCACCAGATGCAGGTACCGATGAGAATTACACAGGAGATGGGACCGATCTGTACTGGGATTTCGATGAAGAACGTGGGCGATACTACGTGTCTTATCCAGAGGATCAGTACGGCTCTTACTAGGATGATCGGGACCTTGTGTTGCTTTATTTATTGTATCTTTCATTTGGATCTTCGTCTGTAGTCGGATTGTGATGTTATTTGGATGATGAATGTTTATGTAATGCATTGTGTGACGTGGCGAGTGTAAGCCAACTACTCTTTTATAATTTCATCCCTCTTTTACATGAGTTGTGCAAAGATACCATTCTTGAGATCATTCCAGTATGATATTATGCCTTTAAGTCGTGCCTCGACACGTGGGAGGTATAATCTCATACTGGGCATTACAAGTTGGTAAGCAGAGCCTTCTCCGACCTAGGAGCCCCCACTAATTGATCGAATCGTTGACGGTTGAGTCTAGGCACACACATGAAAATGTTTCGAGTCCTATATATATATATATATATATATATATATATATATATATATATATATATATATATATATATATTATCACTCTGGTGAGGACCCCTGACGATTGCTCTATCTCTTCTACTCTCTAAAATTCACTATTTTTTTTTAGGATCACGCGAGTATTGTTTGGATTGTTCCGATGTCTTTGTGACGAGAACATTGTTCTCGATGCCTCCTGTCATTTAGGGGTTGTGGCAGTGTCCCGGGGAGTTGAGCTCCGAGGTGTTGTCGTCACAAATCTATCGCAACAGTTCTGGAATACTTAAGACGGCCGACATCGAAAACTCTTCTATGCGGTTAGTGGCAAGATAACCCCGACATCACCCAGTACTGGGGAGGTAGTTCGGGACTATTGCCATAGCTTGTATAGCAGACGCGTTTCGAAGGTCCGAGGTAAACAGTTTCCGGAAATAACTGGTTATTTGTTGAAGGATGGATACAGCTGGATGTAGGATTAGAGTTGAGTGCGCAGTGCTTCCCCTGTATCCCCAACACCCGATTGCATAACTGGAAACTTTCGGAAATTAATAGGTGGGTTTATCTAGTAGCTCGTAGGCATTCTTCCAACGAATGCATGATATGGAGTTCGGGGTTCTACATTGAGTGAAGTGGTTTTATGGGCGTTGTTCCGATCGGGAGTTGCATCTTAAAGGGTCCTTGGCTATGCTGATCCGGGGATTGCAAAACCCTTTTGTAACACGTTCCATGAGCTTTCAGCACGAACATGTGGGACGAAGCTTCTATCTTGTATTTGTTCTATCTGCTCCTTGTTGTTTTAATTTACCTTTTATTCTCCCAAGTGGCTTCTCGAGAAAATGGTTGTACCATTAAACTGTGGATTACATTCGTTCATTTTGTTCGAATGTTCTTGTGAAGACTTATGTTGCAAGTTCTAGCCGTTGATTCAGCTTATATATTTTCAAGCAATGGCTAATAGTTGTCATCTCATTCAGGATGGCTCCTAAGAAGGTTCCGAACACTAACCCAGAGGGTGAAGAAGTTCCTGATCGTCCTCCTTCCCCTCCTCCTCCGTCTGAGGCCTGGAGATCAATTATGCAAGCGGCCAACCAGAACACCCAGATGCTTATGCAAATGATGCAGAACATTCAAGCCAACCAAGCAAATCAAGGTGGTCATGGGAACCAAGGCCAAGGCAATCTGTTCGATCAACCTCACTTTGCAACTCTCAACCGATTCCTGGCAAACCTACCGAAGGCGTTCAGTTACTGTGTGGATCCGCTAGATGTTGAAGACTGGATAAAAGACATCAAGAAGCACTTTGAATGCAGTAACGTGAGACCTGAGGATTATGTCAAGTTTGCCGCCTTCCAACTCAAGGACCAAGCCGCTGATTGGTGGCAATAGTACAAATATTCCAGAGAGGGACGTGAAATCTTGTGGACTGACTTCTGCAAGGATTTCCACTCTCACAACATCCCAACTAATGTCATCGAAGGCATACATGAGCAATTCTGCAACCTGAAGCAAGGCACCATGTCCGTTTATCAATACAATGTCAAGTTCTAGAACCTTGCCCGCTATGCCAAGCAAGACATCCCAGATTCCAAGAGCAAGATTTATCAGTTCCGTGGTGGTCTGAAGGATGAACTTCAACTAGCTCTCACCTTGTTCGAGCCGGATGAATTTGATCAATTCTATGACCTGGCACTTAAGCAAGAGGCAGCCCAGCTCAAGGTTGAAGCTTCCAAAAAGAGGATCAGAGATGCTGTCAACTCCTCCTCTTCTTCCCAAGTGGTCGCAAAGCAGCAGAAGTTTTGGCTTCCACCTCCTCCAGTGCTCCGCCCTCCCAACAACAACAACAACAAGCACTCTGGTGGCCGTGGTTTCTCCCACCCACCCAACCCAAGCAATCAGTCCAAGAATCACTTTCAAGCTTCGAAGTCAAGTGGTCCTTATCACTGTCCTCTCTCAGAAGTGGTTTGTAACAAGTGCACTCAGAAGGGTCATTGTGCTAACAAGTGTCCCAACCCAAGGCACCTTCCGCCTCCTCCACCTGTTAGCACTGCTATTGTCAAGCATAATCCCAAGCAAGCAAGAGTGAATCTGATGAATGCAGCTCAAGCGGAGAATTCTTTAGATGTGATACTTGGTAATCTTCTAGTTAACTCTATTCCTGCAAAAGTGTTGTTTGATTCGGGTGCATCATGTTCTATCATGTCTCAACCTTTTGCATCCAAGCACAATGTTGACATCAAAAGCTTACCTCAGAAGTTGCAAGTTACTTCTCCGGGGAAATGAATGTCTTCTAGTGTGTATGCTCCGGATATATCTATTTATATGGGTGATTACCGCTTTCTGGTTTCTCCGGTTATTCTCGGCAACTCCGACATTGATCTTATTCTTGGGATGGATTGGCTCTCCAAGCATGATGCAAACATTGATTGTGCAAATAAGGAAGTCAAGCTTACTCATCCTGACGAAGATGTGATTATCTTCGCCTCTCGAGATAACACAATTAGGCTATTCTCTCTCAATGACAAGGGCGAGATTAATGCCATCTCTCAGATTCCGGTGGTCAATGAATATGAGGATGTTTTCCCTAAAGAACTTCCAGGCATGCCTCCACATCGTCAAGTTGAATTCGTCATTGAACTCGAGCCCGGTACCGAGCCAGCATGTCGGCGTCCGTACAAGCTTTCCCCTGATGAGTTGAAGGAGCTGAAGAAACAACTCGATGAGCAAGAGCGTATGGGTCTAATCAGGCCTAGCACTTCTCCTTGGGGCTGTGGTGTTCTATTTTTCAAGAAGAAGGATGGCACGGAGCGCCTTTGCGTTGATTACCGGCCATTGAACAAGAAGACAATAAAGAACAAGTATCTACACCCCAATATCAATGAATTTTTCGAGCAGCTCAAAGGAGCAAAGGTGTTCTCAAAGCTCGATCTCCGGATGGGTTACCATCAGATCCGTATCCGTGAAGAGGATATTCACAAGATCGCATTCAGCACAAGCTATGGCTCCTATGAATACACGGTCATGTCTTTTGGCCTCGCAAATGCTCCACCCACCTTCTCAAGGATGATGCACTTCATATTCAACCCCTACACCAATGAATTTGTTCTCATCTATATGGATGATATCTTGGTATTCTCCAAGAATGAAGAAGACCATGCCAAGCACCTCCGTTTGGTTCTGGACAGACTCCGTGAACACAAGTTCTATGCGAAGTTCTCCAAATGTGAATTCTAGCTGGATAAAGTCTTATATCTTGGCCATATCATCTCTGCCGACGGTATTTCTGTCAACCCCGAGAAATTTGAAGCTATTGTCAACTGGGAACCCCCGCAGAACGTCAAGCAACTCTGAAGCTTCCTTTGTCTTGCTAGCTATTGTAGAAGGTTCGTTGAGAACTTCTCCAAGATTGCCAAGCCTCTTTCCAACGTGTTGCAGAAGAATGTCAAGTACTCCTGGACTCCTGATTGTGTTGTGGCATTCAAAACACTCAAAGAGAAGCTCATTTCTTCTCCGGTTCTTACTCCTCCAGATGAGTCCAAGCCCTATGAAGTCTTTTGCGATGCTTCTTTACAAGGACTTGGTGGTGTTCTCATTCAAGACAAGAAGATTGTGGCATACACTTCTCGTCAGTTGAAACCAAATGAGAAGAATTACCCCACACATGATCTCGAGCTAGCAGCAGTTGTACATGCCTTGATCACATGGAGACACCTTCTGTTGGGCAGAAAAGTGGACATCTTCACCGATCACAAGAGCTTGAAGTACATGTTCACACAGCCAAACTTGAACCTTCGCCAGACTCGTTGGGTTGAGATGATCCAAGAGTATGATCCAAGCATTGAATACACACCTGACAAGGCCAATGTCATTGTAGATGCCTTGAGCAGAAAGGCATATTGCAATAGTCTCCTTCTCAAGCCGTTCAAGCCTGAACTTTGTGAGTCATTTAGGAAGGTCAACCTCCAAGTTGTTCCGCAAGGCATTCTTGCAAACCTTCAAGTTGCTCCTACCTTGGAAGATCAGATCCGTGAGGCCCAACTAAGTGATGCTATGGTGCAGAAAGTGAAACATGGTATTGCTAAGGGTACTCCCAAATACAAGTGATATCGCGTTGATGAGAAAGACACCTTGTTCTTTGAGGACAAAATTGTGGTTCCCAAGGGTGATCTCAGGAAGCTCATAATGAACGAAGCACATGACTCCCTCCTCTCAATTCATCCCGGAAGTTCCAAGATGTACCAAGACCTCAAGTAATCATACTGGTGGACTCGCATGAAAAGGGAGATTGCCCAATTCGTGAATAAATGTGATGTCTGCTGAAGAGTGAAGGCAGAGCATCAACGTCCAGCCGGTCTCCTCCAACCTCTACCTATTCCCGAGTGGAAGTTCGACCACATTGAAATGGATTTCGTCACTGGGTTTCCTAAGTCACAGAAGGGGAATGATGCTATCTTTGTTGTGATTGACAAGCTAACCAAAGTAGCTCACTTCTTTCCCGTCAAAGAATCCATCAATGCAGCTCAGTTGGCAGAGTTGTACACTTCCCGAATTTTTTTCTTTGCATGGCATTCCGCAAGTCATCTCCTCAGACCGTGGAAGTTTGTTCACATCCAAGTTCTGGGACTCCTTTCAGTCAGCCATGGGCACTAAGATTCGTTTCAGCACTGCGTTTCACCCTCAGACTAGTGGTCAAGTCGAAAGAGTGAACCGGATCCTCAAAGACATGCTGAGAGCTTGTGTCATCTCTTTCAGTAAGAAGTGGGATGATTGTCTCCCATTTGACGAGTCCTCTTACAACAACAGTTTCCAAGCAAGTGCCGGCAAAGGTCCGTTTGAAATCCTCTATGGCAGGAAGTGTTGTACCCCTCTCAACTGGTCCGAGACTGGTGAACGTCAACTTCTTGGTAATGATTTGATCTCAGAAGCCGAAGAATTGTGCAAAGTCATACGTGAGAATCTCAAAGCCGCTCAATCGCGTCAAAAGAGCTACTATGACGGCAAGCATCGTGACTTGGCTTTCGACATTGGAGATCATGTCTATCTCCGTGTTTCTCCTATGAAAGGAACCCAAAGATTTGGTATCAAAGGAAAGCTTGCTCCGAGATACGTGGGCCCTTTCAAGATTCTTGGCAAAAGAGGCGATCTAGCCTACCAACTCGAGCTTCCCTCCAACTTTGCAAATGTTCATGATGTGTTTCACGTGTCTCAACTCCGCAAGTGCTTCAAGACACCTGAACGCACCATTCCGTTCGAGGAGATTGATCTTCAACAAGACTCGTCTTATCGTGAGCACCCTGTTGCTATTCTTGAAGAAACTGAGCGCATGTAATGCCCCGGATGTAATACTTTCCCTTTTGGGTATATAATATATCTCCGGCTTCATCTATTTCCATTCTGGGTTCTTTGTCTTTCGGGCTTTCGTCGTTTTGTTGTGTGAGTGTGTGGCATTCATTCATATCATGTAGACATGTGCATCGCATTGCATTTGTGTTGTCGGTTGCATCCGGTTCCGCGTGTCCCTTCCCGTTGTCCGTTTCGCGTTCCGGAGCTCCCTCACGTGTCCGTGACGTTCCGTAGGCCTACTTTGTTGTTCAGGCGTTTAACGTTACCGGTGTGCCGCGAGGTTGTTGTGTGTGTTGTTGTTTTGTTGTGTGCAACCCGCCTCTCAAATCTCGTCTCGTTTGGACTCCGTTGGCTTTTCCATCCGTTGCTCGTGTGGGTCCAAAGTGCCTTCACTTCGTGTCCCGGAAACATCCCTACTGCATTCTTTTATCTCCTCCTAGGCCTTTTAAACTATCCCCGCGATCGGATCCGTCGGATCGCGATCGGAGGGCTCCTAGCGCCCTAAACTCCCTCCTAACCCTAAAAACTGCTATATATAGACCCCTCTAGGTCTATTTTGGCTTCCCTACCTTCTTCCCCTTCTCCGCTATTTTTTTTCCTTTCTTTCAGATCACCAGATCCCCAAAATCCCTGGATCCCGAGGGGAACCAGCTCCCTCGAGAGAGCCACCGCCGAATCCTTCGTCTGGATCGACCGAGCAGTTCGAGCGAAGTCAACGCCGCTCCTCCGAGCACAGAGTCTCCGGGGCTTTCCCCGCGCGCAGCCCGCAGGTCCTAGGACAACTTCGACGGCCTGCATCGGGCCAGATCGCCGCGCCTGGCCCGTCTCCAACCCCCTCGCCAGGCCGCGCGACTCCTTCGCCGGGCCGTACGCCTCCCGCACCGCTCCCACCGCGCCGCCACTTCGACCGGGCCTCCCTCCTGGACCCCAGCCCAGCCGCCGGGCCCCTCGGCTCCGCTTCGCTCCAGGCCGCGTCGGGCCGCCTCCACCGCAGCGGGCCGGGCGCTCCGCTCCTTCGCCACCGCGCCGCGCCAGCCAGGCGGGCTCGCTGGGCCGCCTCCCTTCCGCCTCCCGCGAGCCACCGCCGCCTGGGCCGAGGCCCGCACCAGGCCGCACCAGCCCCGCCGGCTGGGCCCTCCAGCGCCGCCTGGGCCGAGGCTTCTCCGCCGCGCCGGCCCGTCTTCTTTTTCCCAGATCCGATCTGGACTGAGGTTGAACCCTAATATTCACTAAGTCCCAGATCTGTTCATCTCTGATGCTATGTTTGTACTGCTGTAACTTTTTGCCTGATGCTCCGTTTTGCGCGTGTAATATGTCCAGACGTTCGTGGAGATGTGCTCTACGTTTCCCCTGTTGTTGTCATGCATGTTAGAGATCATCTAGGTGCTTGTTTTGCTGTTGCAAGAGTGCAACATGATATAAACTGCTGCTATGTGTTATTTTTATGCCACCTTTTTCCATGTGATATCTTCTAGCTCGTTTGTCCAAATGATGCAAATGACATGTCCACGTGTTCGTCTTGCCACGAACTACGTGTTGCTTGTGATAGGTTGCATGGTAGATTTATTATTGCCTTGTTATCATCGTTGAAAAGTGCCATGTGGCTATGATGTTGTTTCACTTGTTATGAAATGCCACCTTGTTGAGCTCGTTGCAATCGTTGTGTTCACCTCTATGAAGCATGCTTGTGTGTTTCGGGATCACCTTCATGTGCACTTTGATGAGGTGCTTACCCTTTGCCATGATTAGTTTCGAGGTGACTTAAACATGCTCTTTTGTATGCCATGATGATATTGCTGTTTTAGGACTTAGTGGTTTTTCACTAAGTCTGAAATCTGTAACGTTCCGATGCCATGTTCGTGTGATGTTCTAGGACAAAGCATGTTAGTTTTGGAGTGGATCTTGATTGTTCCTTGTAGTATATATTGTTGTCTTTCCATCCATGTCCTCACATGTCCATTTCAGTGGCTGTAGCATGTTTATCTTTTGCTCTAAAGTTTCAATAAAATTCTGCTGCCAGAATTTTATTGTCAAGTTCCATATGTCCAAGATCATTGCTTTTGATCCGTGGCTCCGTTGGGGTGCACCTTTGGACTTAGTTGCTGTACTATATGTCTAGTTTGTGTTCATGTCCTTTTCCATGCTTTTTGGGTGCTGTAGCTTAATTATTTTGAGCTCCGAAGTTGCTATGTTGCTGTAATTTTCAGCTTTCGCTCAAATCTTGTTTCGGGCATAACTTTTAGCCCGTAACTCCGATTTCAGCGATTCTTATATCAACCTTGATTGTTTTTCTGTGTAGATTAATAATATCATATTGTTATCTTGTTTTGAGGTGATTTGCTTGAGTGATGTTTTACGTGCTCCGTGTGCATCCTTAGTGCATCCATCATGCATTCATCTTTTCCGAGTGCGCATTGCATCTTGTTGATTGGTGCTTGGTGTGATTGTTTTGTTTAGAGCCCGAAGCTGAGACCGAGTACGAGGTTGAGCACGAGGTTTCCAACGAGGTTGAGCACGAGGACCCTTCTTACGATCCAAACGACTTCTCTTCAGGCAAGATGACCGAACCCCGATAACATTACTATCTTTGCCTATTGCTAGTAGTCTCGATCTATAGTTTTGCCTCGATGCCCATGATCTTCTTGTCAGCCTCCTACTTGTAGCCAATTGCCATGTTTAACCAACCTACCTATGCAAACCGTTGTTTGGCTAAGTACGCTTCGCTCAGCCCTTCTTATAGCATTGCTAGTTGCAGGTGAAGATCGAAGATGCTTGCTTCATGTTGAAGTTTGGTTGAGTTATATCACACTATATAAATGCTTTAAATGAAATCATCTATATATTGGCAAGGGTGGAAGGCTAAGCCTTTTGCTTGGTGATTTGTTCCACTCATGCCGTTAGGATCCGTATAAGCCGGTATTATGTTCCTTGATTATGCGTTCCTAACACGGTTGGGGTGTATGGGACCCCCTCGATAAACCGCTAAGTGCTAAGTCTTTTCCAGCAAGTCCCAACCTTGGTACTATTTGCCTAAACAACTAAAAACTTCCGAGGGAGTAATTAACCCGAGGCTTAATTAATTCAACCCCCTGGGCCAGTGCTCGACTTGAGTGTTGGTCCAAACTAGAGCCACTTGCGGATACCACCCGGTTCGCTGGGATCTTCGGTATCTGTACGTACTGCTCATCCGGACGTGTCCTGAGACCTAGATACGCGCGGCTACTATCAGGGTGTCGACACGCCGGGAGGATTTGCTGGATTAGCCTTACCTTAGCTCGGTATATCTTGAGCACGGGATTCCGAGGATACTCGGGTCTTCCCACTTCGGAGTTGCGACTCCGCGGATCGTGGGCTTGTAATGGGTCAAGTTGGAACACCCCTGCAGGGTTTGAACTTTCGAAAGCCGTGCCCGCGGTTATGTGGCAGATGGGAGCTTGTTAATTCCGGTTGTAGATAACTTGACACAATGTTACTAATACACTACCAGCGTGTGTTCCGTGACTGTCAATTTCCGAATAGGGATTCAGGAGTTGAACACGGAGGGGTTATGTTTGTGGAGCTTGAATCTAGGATCACTTCGTGATCACTTCTCGCCGATGCCTTCTCTTCTCGCTCTCACTTACGTAAGCTAGATGCTAGTTGCTGCTGCAGACGCTTATTCTTTTCTTCAGCCTTATCCTCACCCAAAGGCTTAGATAGTCTTGTTACCCGGAGACGGGATTGCTGAGTCCTCTGTGGCTCACAATTACTTCACACACCAGATGCAGGTCCAGCTGTGAGCTATCCAGGTGATGGCACCGAGCTGGATTGGGAGTACGACGAGGAGCGTAGTCGGTACTACGTGCGCTACCCGGACGATCAGTAGTGGAGACTCTTACTAGGATTCGATCCGCCTGTGGTTTATTTATCTAAGTTTGGTACTTTGACATTTGGATTTTGCCCTTAGAGGGTTGTGATGTTCTTAATGTATGATGTTTGAGACTTGTACTGTAATTCTGTGACGTGGCGAGTGTAAGCCAACTATTTTCTGTTTACTATCCCTCTTTTACATGAGTTGTGTAAAGATTACCAAACTTGAGATCATTCTAGGATGGATTTATGCCTTTAAGTCGTGCCTCGACACGTAGGAGGTATAACTCCATCCTGGGCATTACAAGTTGGTATTCAGAGCCTTCTCCGACCTAGGAGCCCCCACTGTTTGATCGAATCGTTGACGGTCGAGTCTAGGCACACACTGAAAACTTTTTGAGTCCTATATTATATCGGAGAGTAGGATTTCTTCGCTTCTCATCCCCTTTCTCTCTGGTGAGGACTCCTGACGTCTACTCTTGTCTCTCCTATCTTCAAAATTTGCACAAATTTTTTTTTAGGAATCCCGCGAGTATTCTGGGATTGTTTCGATGTTCTTGTGACAAGGATATTGTTCTCGATGCCTCCTGTTACCGAGGAGTTGAGCTTCGGGGTATCATTGACACAAGCATATCGCAGCAGTACTAAATACTTAAGACGACCGACATCGAAAATCTCCCCTATACGGCCAGTGGCAAGATAACCCCGACATCACCCAGTACTGGGGAGGTAGTTCGGGAGTATTGCCATAGCTTGTTATAGTGGATGCTTTTCGAAGGTCCGAGGTACACAGTTTCCGAGAAAGACTGGTTATGTGTTGAAGGATGGATACACCTGGATGTAGGTTTAGAGTTGATTGCGCGGTGCTTCCCGTGTATCCCCAACACCTGATTGCATAACTGGAATCTTTCGGAAATCTATAGGTGGGTTTTATCCAGTAGATCGTAGGCATTCTTCCAACGAATGCAGGTTAGTGAGTTCGGGGTTCGACATTGAGTGAAGGGGTTATATGACCGATGTTACTATCAGGAGTTGCATCTTAAAGGGTCCTTGGCTATGCTGATCCGGGGATTGCAAAACCTTTTCGTAACGCGTTCATATGCTTTCAGCACAAACATGTTAGAACGAAACTCCTCTCTTGTGTTTGTTCCCGTCTGTACCTTGTTATTTTCTTATTTTATCCTTGTGTCCCCTATGTGGCTTCTCGTGAAGACTGATGTTATCATTTAACTGAGAATATCATTCGTTCCTCTTGTTCGGATGATTTCATTCGTTCTTACTGTTCGAATGATTATTGTGAAGACTTGTTGCAGTTCATTCCATTGATTCAGCTTATACCTTTTGTCAATCAATTGCTGATTCGTGGTCATCTCTTACAGGATGGCTCCGAAAAAGGTTCCCAACGCTAACCCAGAGGTGGAAGAGGTCCCAGAACATCCTCCTTCCCCTCCTCCTCCGCCTGAGGCTTGGAGAGCAATTATGCAGACTACAGCTCAGAACACTCAGTTGATGATGCAGATGATGCAGCAAATGCAAGCTATGCAAGCTAATCAGGGTGTTCCAGTGAATCAAGGCAACTTCTTCCAGCAGCACCATGCTACTCTCAATCAGTTCCTGGCTAACAATCCTAAAGCTTTCAGTTACTGTGTCGACCCTTTTGATGCTGAGGATTGGTTGACCGACATAAAGAAGCATTTTGAGTGCAGTAACGTGAAGGAAGATGATTACGTGAAGTTTGCAGCCTTCCAACTGAAAGATCAAGCAGCTGACTGGTGGCAGCAGTACAAAGACTCCAGGCCGGGTCAAGTGATCTCTTGGGAGAATTTCTGCAAGGATTTCCGTTCGCACCACATTCCTACAAGTGTCATCGAGGGTATGCGTGAGCAATTCCGCAACCTCAAGCATGGCTCCATGACAGTCTATCAGTATAATGTCAAGTTCCAAAACCTCGCTCGCTATGCAAAGCAAGACATTCCTGATGCCAAGAGTAAAATCTATCAGTTCCGTGGAGGTCTCAAAGATGAACTTCAGCTTGCTCTCACTTTGTTCGAGCCCGATGAATTCGACAAGTTCTATAACATGGCTTTGAAACAAGAAGCAGCTCAACTCAAGATGGAGGCTTCTAAGAAGAGAATTCGAGATGCTGTTCACTCTTCCTCATCGTCTCAGATGGTCTCGAAGCAACAGAAATTCTGGCTTCCTCCTCCTCCAGTGATTCGAGCTCCATACAACAACTTCAACAACTCCAACAACAAGAACTCTAGTGGTCATGGTTTCTCCCACCCACCCAACCCGAGCAACCAGTCGAAGAAGCAGTTTCAGTCTCAAGGCTCCAAGTCCAGTGGCTCTCATTTTCGTCCTCTCTCTGAAGTGGTGTGCAACAAGTGTGGCCAGAAGGGTCATTATGCCAACAGATGTCCGAATCCGAAGCGCCTTCCTCCTCCTCCGCCTGTCAGTACAGCTATTGTCAAGCATGATCCAAAGTCTGCTAGGGTCAATCTGATGAATGCAGCACAAGCGGAGGCCTCTTCTGATGTCATTTTGGGTAACCTTCCAGTGAACTCTATACCTGCTAAAGTATTGTTTGATTCGGGTGCATCTTTGTCCTTCATTTCTAGACCTTTTGTTGCTAAGCATGAATTTGTCACTCAAGTGATGCCGAAGCCGTTGAGCATTATTTCTCCTGGTTTACAAATGACCTCTCGGGTGCATGTTCCGGATATTTCTATTCGCATGGGTGATTATCGATTTTTGGCTTCTCCGGTGGTTCTTGGTAATTCTGACATCGACCTCATCCTCGGAATGGATTGGCTTTCTCAGCACGATGCTCACATTGATTGCGCTCAAAAGGAAGTCAAGTTGACTCATTCTGATGAAGATGTGATTATCTTCGCCTCCAGGGATAATACTATTCGGCTTTTCTCTCTTAATGATAAGGGCGAAATTAATGCCATAGATCAAATTCCTGTGGTGAATGAATATCAAGACGTCTTTCCAGAAGAACTTCCAGGCATGCCTCCACACCGTCAGGTGGAGTTTGTCATTGAACTCGAGCCGGGCACTGAGCCTGCGTGCCGGCGTCCATACAAGCTCTCTCCGGATGAATTGAAGAATTGAAGAAGCAGCTTGATAAGCAGGAGAGTATGGGTCTCATCAGACCGAGTACATCTCCGGGGGGCTGTGGTGTCTTATTTGTCAAGAAGAAAGATGGCACGGAGCGTCTCTGTGTTGACTACCGGCCATTGAACAAGAAGACGATTAAGAACAAGTATCCGCTCCCCAACATCAACGAACTCTTTGAGCAGCTCAAAGGAGCTAAAGTGTTCTTGAAGCTTGACCTCCGAATGGGCTATCATCAAATTCGCATTCGCGAGGAAGACATTCCCAAGACGGCCTTCAGAACGAGCTACGGTTCATACGAGTATACCGTCATGTCCTTCGGTCTCGCCAATGCTCCTCCTACCTTTTCAAGGATGATGCATTACATCTTCAACCCCTATACTGGCGAGTTTGTGCTTGTGTATCTGGATGATATTCTGGTGTTTTCCAAGAATGAAGAAGATCACGAAAAGCACTTACGTCTGGTTCTTGATCGACTCCGAGAGCATAAATTCTATGCCAAGTTCTCAAAGTGCGAGTTTTGGCTCGATAAGGTTTTGTACCTGGGCCACATCATCTCAGCTGACGGTATTGCGGTTAATCCCGAGAAAGTTGAAGCAATTGTCTACTGGGAAGCTCCTCAGAACGTCAAGCAGCTCCGCAGTTTTCTGGGTCTTGCCAGCTATTGCAGAAGGTTTGTTGAAAACTTCTCCAAGATTGTCAAGCCTCTTTCCAACCTGCTTCAGAAGAATGTCAAATACTTTTGGTCTCCCAAATGTGAAGTGGCATTCAAAACCCTCAAAGAGAAGCTTGTCCCTGCTCCAGTTCTGACTCCTCCGGATGAAACCAAGCCCTATGAAGTATTCTGTGATGCTTCTCTTCAAGGTCTTGGTGCTGTGCTTATGCAAGATAAGAGAATTGTGGCATACACTTCTCGTCAGCTCAAGCCAAGTGAGAAGAACTATCCCACACATGATCTCGAGCTAGCAGCTGTGGTACATGCTCTGATTACGTGGAGACATCTGTTGTTGGGCAGAAAGGTCGACATCTTCACTGATCACAAGAGCTTGAAGTACATCTTCACACAGCCGCATCTGAACCTCCGTCAGACTCGTTGGGTTGAAATGATCCAAGAGTACAACCCCAGCATCGAATACACTCCAGGCAAGGCGAATGTGATTGCAGATGCTTTGAGCAGAAAGGCATATTGCAACAGCCTTCTTATCAAGCCGTACCAGCCTGAGCTTTGTGAAGCATTCAGGAAACTCAACCTCCAAGTTGTTCCGCAGGGTTTTCTTGCTAATCTCCAAATTGCTCCTACCTTGGAAGATCAAGTCCGTGAGGCCCAGCTCAGTGATACCATGGTGAAGAAGGTGAAACATGGGATTGCAAAGGGCACTCCAAAATACAAGTGCTTCCGTGTTGATGAGAGAGATACCTTGTTCTTCGAGGACAGACTCGTTGTTCCCAAAGGTGATCTCAGGAAGCTCATAATGGAAGAAGCTCATGATTCTCTCCTTTCCATTCATCCTGGCAGTTCCAAGATGTATCAAGACCTCAAGCAGTCTTACTGGTGGACACGCATGAAAAGGGAGATTGCCCAATTCGTGAATGAATGTGATGTATGCAGAAGAGTGAAAGCAGAACATCAACGTCCAGCCGGTCTTCTCCAACCTCTTCCTATCCCCGAGTGGAAGTTCGACCACATTGGAATGGACTTCGTCACTGGCTTTCCTAAATCCAAGCGAGGAAATGATGCTATCTTTGTGGTGATTGACAAGCTTACCAAAGTCGCTCACTTTCTTCCAGTCAAAGAATCAATCAATGCAGCTCAACTTGCAGAGCTGTACACTTCCAGAATTGTGTCCCTACATGGCATTCCTCAAGTTATATCCTCAGATCGTGGCAGCTTGTTCACATCAAGGTTCTGGGACTCCTTTCAGTCCGCCATGGGCACGAAGATCAGGTTCAGCACTGCCTTTCACCCTCAGACTAGTGGTCAAGTCGAGCGCGTGAATCAGATTCTAGAAGACATGCTCAGAGCCTGTGTCATCTCCTTTGGCATGAAATGGGAAGACTGTCTTCCATTTGCCGAGTTCTCTTACAACAACAGCTTTCAAGCAAGTGCAGGCAAAGCACCATTTGAAATTCTCTATGGCAGAAAGTGTCGTACCCCTCTCAACTGGTCTGAAACAGGCGAACGCCAACTTCTTGGCAATGACTTGATCTCAGAAGCCGAAGAAATGTGCAAAGTCATACGTGAGAATCTCAAGGCCGCTCAGTCGCGTCAAAAGAGCTACTATGACGGAAAGCATCGTGATTTGGCTTTCGACATCGGTGATCATGTCTATCTCCGAGTTTCTCCGATGAAAGGAACCCAAAGATTCGGTATCAAAGGAAAACTTGCTCCTAGATACGTCGGGCCTTTCAAGATTCTTGGCAAAAGAGGCGATCTAGCCTATCAGCTCGAGCTCCCTTCCAACTCCGCCAATGTTCATGATGTCTTCCATGTGTCTCAACTTCGCAAATGCTTCAAGGCACCTGAGCGCATGATTCCGTTTGAGGAGATTGATCTTCAACAAGACCTGTCCTACCGAGAGCATCCTGTTGCAATTCTCGAAGAAACCGAACGCAAGACCCGCAACAAGTCCATCAAATTTCTGAAAGTCAAGTGGTCACATCACACAGACCGAGAAGCTACCTGGGAACGAGAAGATCATCTTCGTTCCGAGTACCCTTCCTTTTTCCAGTCCTAGATCTCGGGACGAGATCTTTTTGTAGTAGAGGAGAGTTTGTAATGCCCCGGATATAATACTTTCCCTTTTGGGTATATAATATATCTCCGGCTTCATCTATTTCCATTCTGGGTTCTTTGTGTTTCGGGCTTTCGTCGTTTTGTTGTGTGAGTGTGTGGCATTCATTCATATCGTGTAGACATGTGCATCGCATTGCATTTGTGTTGTCGGTTGCATCCGGTTCCGCGTGTCCCTTCCCGTTGTCCGTTTCGCGTTCCGGAGCTCCCTCACGTGTCCGTGACGTCCCGTAGGCCTACTTTGTTGTTCGGGCGTTTAACGTTACCGGTGTGCCACGAGGTTGTTGTGTGTGTTGTTGTTTTGTTGTGTGCAACCCGCCTCTCAAATCTTGTCTCGTTTGGACTCCGTTGGCTTTTCCATCCGTTGCTCGTGTGGGTCCAAAGTGCCTTCACTTCGTGTCCCGGAAACATCCCTACTGCATTCTTTTATCTCCTCCTAGGCCTTTTAATCTATCCCCGCGATCGGATCCGTCGGATCGCGATCGGAGGGCTCCTAGCGCCCTAAACTCCCTCCTAACCCTAAAAACTGCTATATATAGACCCCTCTAGGTCTATTTTGGCTTCCCTACCTTCTTCCCCTTCTCCACTATTTTTTTTTCCTTTCTTTCAGATCACCAGATCCCCAAAATCCCTGGATCCCGAGGGGAACCAGCTCCCTCGAGAGAGCCGCCGCCGAATCCTTCGTCTGGATCGACCGAGCAGTTCGAGCGAAGTCAACGCCGCTCCTCCGAGCGCAGAGTCTCCGGGGCTTTCCCCGCGCGCAGCCCGCAGGTCCTAGGACCACTTCGACGGCCTGCATCGGGCGAGATCGCCGCGCTTGGCCCGTCTCCAACCCCCTCGCCAGGCCGCGCGACTCCTTCGCCGGGCCGTACGCCTCCCGCACCGCTCCCACCGCGCCGCCACTTCGACCGGGCCTCCCTCCTGGACCCCAGCCCAGCCGCCGGGCCCCTCGGCTCCGCTTCGCTCCAGGCCGCGTCGGGCCGCCTCCACCGCAGCGGGCCGGGCGCTCCGCTCCTTCGCCACCGCGTCGCGCCAGCCAGGCGGGCTCGCTGGGCCACCTCCCTTCCGCCTCCCGCGAGCCACCGCCGCCTGGGCCGAGGCCCGCACCAGGCCGCACCAGCCCCGCCGGCTGGGCCCTCCAGCGCCGCCTGTGCCGAGGCTTCTCCGCCGCGCCGGCCCATCTTCTTTTTCCCAGATCCGATCTGGACTGAGGTTGAACCCTAATATTCACTAAGTCCCAGATCTGTTCATCTCTGATGCTATGTTTGTACTGCTGTAACTTTTTGCCTGATGCTCCGTTTTGCGCGTGTAATATGTCCAGACGTTCGTGGAGATGTGCTCTACGTTTCCCCTGTTGTTGTCATGCATGTTAGAGATCATCTAGGTGCTTGTTTTGCTGTTGCAAGAGTGCAACATGATATAAACTGCTGCTATGTGTTATTTTTATGCCACCTTTGCCATGTGATATCTTCTAGCTCGTTTGTCCAAATGATGCAAATGACATGTCCACGTGTTCGTCTTGCCACGAACTACGTGTTGCTTGTGATAGGTTGCATGGTAGATTTATTATTGCCTTGTTATCATCGTTGCAAAGTGCCATGTGGCTATGATGTTGTTTCACTTGTTATGAAATGCCACCTTGTTGAGCTCGTTGCAATCGTTGTGTTCACCTCTATGAAGCATGCTTGTGTGTTTCGGGATCACCTTCATGTGCACTTTGATGAGGTGCTTACCCTTTGCCATGATTAGTTTCGAGGTGACTTAAACATGCTCTTTTGTATGCCATGATGATATTGCTGTTTTAGGACTTAGTGGTTTTTCACTAAGTCTGAAATCTGTAACGTTCCGATGCCATGTTCGTGTGATGTTCTAGGACAAAGCATGTTAGTTTTGGAGTGGATCTTGATTGTTCCTTGTAGTATATATTGTTGTCTTTCCATCCATGTCCTCACATGTCCATTTAAGTGGCTGTAGCATGTTTATCTTTTGCTCTAAAGTTTCAATAAAATTCTGCTGCCAGAATTTTATTGTCAAGTTCCATATGTCCAAGATCATTGCTTTTGATCCGTGGCTCCGTTGGGGTGCACCTTTGGACTTAGTTGCTGTACTATATGTCTAGTTTGTGTTCATGTCCTTTTCCATGCTTTTTGGGTGCTGTAGCTTAATTATTTTGAGCTCCGAAGTTGCTATGTTGCTGTAATTTTCAGCTTTCGCTCAAATCTTGTTTCGGGCATAACTTTTAGCCCGTAACTCCGATTTCAGCGATTCTTATATCAACCTTGATTGTTTTTCTGTGTAGATTAATAATATCATATTGTTATCTTGTTTTGAGGTGATTTGATTGAGTGATGTTTTACGTGCTCCGTGTGCATCCTTAGTGCATACATCATGCATTCATCTTTTCCGAGTGCGCATTGCATCTTGTTGATTGGTGCTTGGTGTGATTGTTTTGTTTAGAGCTGGAAGCTGAGACCGAGTACGAGGTTGAGCACGAGGTTTCCAACGAGGTTGAGCACGAGGACCCTTCTTACGATCCGAACGACTTCTCTTCAGGCATGATGACCGAACCCCGATAACATTACTATCTTTGCCTATTGCTAGTAGTCTCGATCTATAGTTTTGCCTCGATGCCCATGATCTTCTTGTCAGCCTCCTACTTGTAGCCAATTGCCATGTTTAACCAACCTACCTATGCAAACCGTTGTTTGGCTAAGTACGCTTCGCTCAGCCCTTCTTATAGCATTGCTAGTTGCAGGTGAAGATCGAAGATGCTTGCTTCATGTTGAAGTTTGGTTGGGTTATATCACACTATATAAATGCTTTAAATGAAATCATCTATATATTGGCAAGGCTGGAAGGCTAAGCCTTTTGCTTGGTGATTTGTTCCACTCATGCCGTTAGGATCCGTATAAGCCGGTATTATGTTCCTTGATTATGCGTTCCTAACACGGTTGGGGTGTATGGGACCCCCTCGATAAACCGCTAAGTGCTAAGTCTTTTCCAGCAAGTCCCAACCTTGGTACTATTTGCCTAAACAACTAAAAACTTCCGAGGGAGTAATTAACCCGAGGCTTAATTAATTCAACCCCCTGGGCCAGTGCTCGACTTGAGTGTTGGTCCAAACTAGAGCCACTTGCGGATACCACCCGGTTCGCTGGGATCTTCGGTATCTGTACGTACTGCTCATCCGGACGTGTCCTGAGACCTAGATACGCGCGGCTACTATCAGGGTGTCGACACGCCGGGAGGATTTGCTGGATTAGCCTTACCTTAGCTCGGTATATCTTGAGCACGGGATTCCGAGGATACTCGGGTCTTCCCACTTCGGAGTTGCGACTCCGCGGATCGTGGGCTTGTAATGGGTCAAGTTGGAACACCCCTGCAGGGTTTGAACTTTCGAAAGTCGTGCCCGCGGTTATGTGGCAGATGGGAGCTTGTTAATTCCGGTTGTAGATAACTTGACACAATGTTACTAATACACTACCAGCGTGTGTTCCGTGACTGTCAATTTCCGAATAGGGATTCGGGAGTTGAACACGGAGGGGTTATGTTTGTGGAGCTTGTAGCTAGGATCACTTCGTGATCACTTCTCGCCGATGCCTTCTCTTCTCGCTCTCACTTACGTAAGCTAGATGCTAGTTGCTACTGCAGACACTTATTCTTTTCTTCAGCCTTATCCTCACCCAAAGGCTTAGATAGTCTTGTTACCCGGAGACGGGATTGTTGAGTCCTCTGTGGCTCACAGTTACTTCACACACCAGATGCAGGTCCAGCTGTGAGCTATCCAGGTGATGGCACCGAGCTGGATTGGGAGTACGACGAGGAGCGTAGTCGGTACTACGTGCGCTACCCGGACGATCGGTAGTGGAGACTCTTACTAGGATTCGATCCGACTGTGGTTTATTTATCTAAGTTTGGTACTTTGACATTTGGATTTTGCCCTTAGAGGGTTGTGATGTTCTTAATGTATGATGTTTGAGACTTGTACTGTAATTCTGTGACGTGGCGAGTGTAAGCCAACTATTTTCCATTTACTATCCCTCTTTTACATGAGTTGTGCAAAGATTACCAAACTTGAGATCATTCTAGGATGGATTTATGCCTTTAAGTCGTGCCTCGACACGTAGGAGGTATAACTCCATCCTGGGCATTACAGCGCAAGACCCGCAACAAGTCCATCAAGTTCTTGAAAGTAAAGTGGTCACACCATACTGACCGAGAAGCTACGTGGGAACGAGAAGGTCACCTTCGTTCCGACTATCCTTCCTTCTTCCAGTCCTAGATCTCGGGACGAGATCTTTTTGTAGTAGAGGAGAGTTTGTAACACCCGAGATGTGATACTTTCCATTTATGGCAATATATGAAACGTTGACTTCATCAATTCCATTCTGGGCTCCTCTTTCATTTCGGGTTTCTTCGTTTTGTCGGGTGCGTGTGTGCATTTCATCCATGTCATGTTATCATGTGCATTGCATTGCATTCGTGTTGTCACTTGCACCCGGTCCCTCTCGCCTCTTCCCGTTGTCTGTTTCGAGTTCCGACACTCACACACGTGCCCGTGGCACCCCCGAGTCCTTCTTTCGTATGTGGCCGTGTAACGTTCCCGGAATAAGGTGAGACTTGTCGAGCATTGTTGTTTTGGTACGTGTAGTCCGCCTGACAAGTTTCATCGCGTTTGGAGTTTGTTTGGTACTCCAACGGTTAACCTAGTGGGCTAAAATCACCTCTTCCTTTGGGCCCAAGACCCCCTCCACAACAACTCACTAACCCAGAACAACCACTGCCATCCTCTCGGTCGTCGGATCGTGATCGTGTGGGCGAAAACCGCACCCCATTTGGAGTCTCCTACCTCCCTATGCCTATAAAAACGTCCCCCACGTCCATTTTTGCCGACGAAACCCTAACTCGAGCTCCTCCGCGCCGCCGGACACGTCCGTTCCGGTCGGACGCGTCCGCTCCGGCCCCCTCAGCCTCTCAAAGCGCGCCACATGTCAGCCGCCGAGGCCCGCCGAGCCCATCGCGGGCCGGCGGGGCCCAGCCGCCGCCGTCTTCGCCCCGTCGCCTCCCTGCGCCTTCCGTCGCCCGCGCCCAAGCCGCCAGCACCGGCCACTCCTCCGGCCGCCTCCCGCCGGCGCCGCCCCGTACCGCGCATCCCCGCCGCCAGCGCCCCGCGCCCGCCGCCGCCTCGTCTCCGCCGCCGGATCCCCGCGCCGCCCGGATCTCGTCTTCGCGCCCGGCGCCCAACGCCGCCGCTCACCGGACTTCCTCCGCTGCCGGGCTTCGTCTCGCCGCGGATCCTCCTCGTCGGAAGGACGACGAGCGCCGCCGCCACTCCTCTCTCGGCTCGCCACCCCCCTTCCGGCCCAGCGCGTCCCCGAGGCCGATCCGGCCCAGTGCGTCCCCGAGACCCGGTCAGCCCAGCTCCTCCGCGACCTGGGCCGAGCCCAGTGGGTGAGTTGCCCCTATCCCTCGCTCGCGCGTTATTTTGTTATGTGGCGCTCTTGTTTTTTTTCGGAGTTAGAGATTCTGCTAAGTCCCCAGTTCTGGTAATTTTATTGCCTCCTTTGCCATGCAATAACTTCGCGCTCGTAGCTCCAATCTGAGCGTGTAATATATCAAAATGTTCATTGAGATGTGCTCTTCATTTTGTTCCACTGTGGCATGCTTGTTTGAGTTCATCTTGATGCCCTAATCATCGTTGCAAGAGTGCTATATGTTTAAAACTGCTGTTATCGGTAATTTTGTTGCATGCTTGTGGTGTTGATAACTTTGTGCATGTTGGTCCGAATGGAGCATATGATATGTCAAAATGTTCATTGTGAAGTGATCTACATGATGGTTGTTGTAGCATTCATGTTAGGTGTCATATTGCCATGTTAATCTCTGATGCAAAAGTGCATGTGACTGTTAAGTGCTGAAACTTGTTGTGAGATGCTGTTTTGACTTGCTCATTGCTATTGATGTGTTGGTCTTCATGTCACATGCCTATATGTTTTAGAGGCACAATCATATGGTCTTTGATGTGGTGCAATCCACTTTCCATGATATGCCTTGAGGTGACTTAAACAAGCTTGTAAACATGCATGGCCAATGTTGCTGTTTTTATACTTAGTGAAAAAAACTGCTAAGTCTGGAATCTGTTAAACCTGATGCCATGTTTGCTTGATGCCCCACACAAATCCATGCATGTTTTAGTATGTCAAATGATCATTCCTTGTTGTCCATGTTATTCTCTATACACCCATGCCCTTATTTGCATATATGGCCTGTTGTAGCTTATTTATTTCTTGCTCTCAAGTTGCTATAAATTTACCTGTCAAGTTTTTTATCAGCATGATCAATTTGGTGAAGCTTGTTGTTATTGATCCATGCCTCCAAAGGAGTTGCTCCAATGGAGTTGTTTGATGTATGCTATGTCTATTACATGTACATTATCTTTATATACTTAGTGGAGTTGATATGTATGTTGTTTTGTGCCTCAGAAGGCAGCATCGTGATGATGTTTTTGCCTTCCCAGATTTTGACTAAGTGTGGATAAATTTATTGCAACTTGCCATGCTTGGTTAATTGTGTTCCAGTAGGTTTTTGGGTGTGTTCTAAGTTCAAGCTTGTTAAGTATCATGTCTACTTCACGTCCATGCACTTTGTCTCCATGTTTGAGTGCTGTAGCATAATTATTTCTTGCACCAAACATGCCATGTGGATGTAAACTGCAGCTTTGTGTGAATATTGTTTTGCTTGCCATTTGTAAACCATGCGTCGGTTTTCGGTGATCTTTATATCGATTTCAACCGAAATCTTCCCCTCTATCCAGTGGCACGCTTGGTTTTCCAAGATGAGGCCTTTTCCATCATCTTCTCCTTAGGCTCAAGTGCTTCCACATGCATACGCACATCATAGTTGCATCATGTTGATTGTGCATTGCACCGCGTTTGATATTGTGCCGTGTTGTGTTCTTCTGTCGAGTAGAGCCGGGAGCCGAGACCGAGTACGAGGTTCCTACCGAGGTTGAGTGTGAGGAGCAAGGTTACGATCCCTCCGAGGATTCAACAAGCAAGATGACCTTACCCAGATATCACTACTATATTTGCCTATGCTAGATGTCTCGCTCTTTAGCTTATTGCCTCGATGCCTATGTCTGTTTGTCAGCCTCCTATTGTTGCCATGAACCTCTCTAACCGCCCAACCTAGCAAACCTTTGACTGGCTACATAAGCTTCGCTCAGCCCCTCTTATAGCATTGTTAGTTGCAGGAGAAGATTTGAAGATTCTTGCTTCATGATGAAGTTATTGTTGGGATATCACAATATATAAACTCTTAAACTAAATCATCTATATATATTGGTAATGGGTGGAAGGCTAAGCCTCTTGCTTGGTGTTTTGTTCCACTCATGCCTCCCTAGGAACCGTTTAAACCGGTGTTATGTTCCTTGATTTTGCGTCCCTAACACGGTTGGGGTTTATGGGCCCCCCTCGATAACCCGCTTAGCGCTAAAGCTTTTCTAGCAAGGCCCAACATTGGTTTTACATTTGCCTAACAACTAAAACTTGCATAGGGAGTTATAAACCCT
The DNA here is from genome assembly GCA_902687465.1 of Secale cereale. Lineage (NCBI taxonomy): Eukaryota > Viridiplantae > Streptophyta > Magnoliopsida > Poales > Poaceae > Secale > Secale cereale. Next base: position 137,216,987 of record LR738709.1, read on the forward strand.
TTTCTTAATCAACAACCCGGGCCAGTGCTCCACATGAGTGTTGGTCCAAACTGGGGAGCCTGCGGGGCCACCTTGGGGAAACCCGAGGGCTGGTAAAAACCTGTAGCATCACCCATCCGGTCGTGGCCTGAGATGAGATACGCGCGGCTACTATCAGGGTGTCGGCACGCCGGGAGGTCTTGCTGGATTAGTTTTACCTTAGTCGGAATATCTTGAGCACGGGATTCCGAGAATACTCGAGTCTTCCCACCTTGGAGTTGCGACTCCGCAGATCGTGAGCTTGTGATGGGCTAAGTTGGGACACCCCTGCAGGGTTTGATCTTTTGAAAACCATGCCCGCGGTTATGTGGCAGATGGGAATTTGTTAATATCCGGTTGTAGAAAACTTGACACCATGTTCATAATACATTACCAGCGTGAGTAACCATGACGGTCATTTTCCGAAGGGGTTCGGGAAGTGAACACGGTGGGGTTATGAATGTCGTGCTTAGATAGGATCACTTCGTGATCACTTTGTCGATCGTTGGCACTTTCTCTTCTCGCTCTGAACACGTAAGCTAGTGCTAGTGCTGCTCCAACCTTGTTTAAGCCTTTTTCACACCTAAGGCTTTGATAGTATTGCTACCCAGGAACGGGATTGCTGAGTCTTCCGTGGCTCACAGATTCTACACAACCACCAGATGCAGGTACCGATGAGAATTACACAGGTGATGGGACAGAGCTGTACTGGAAGTTCGATGAAGAACGTGGGCGATACTACGTGTCTTATCTAGAGGATCAGTAGGGCTCTTACTAGGATGATCGGGACCTTGTGTTGCTTTATTTATGGTATCTTTCATTTGGATCTTCGTCCGTAGTCGGACTGTGATGTTATTTGGATGATGAATGTTTATGTAATGCATTGTGCGACGTGGCGAGTGTACGCCAACTACTCGTTTACAATTTCACCACTCTTTTACATGACTTGTGCAAAGATACCATTCTTGAGATCATTCCAGTATGATATTATGCCTTTAAGTCGTGCCTCGACACGTGGGAGGTATAATCTCATACTGGGCATTACATTTGGTCCAGAAAAAAATCATGAATAATTGGCTCGTCAATTGGACTCCGTTTGATATTCCTTTTCTGCGAAACTCAAAATCATGGAAAAAACAAAAACTGGCACTGGGCTCTGGGTTAGTAGGTTAGTCCCAAAAATCATATAAAAGTATATAATAAAGCCCACAAAACATCCTAGAAGGATAATATAATAGCATGGAACAATAAAAAATTATAGATACGTTGGAGACGTATCAAATAGCAAAGTGTCGGAGCCTCAAGGTTATTAACAATGGTTCCGTTTAGACTTCGGAAGTATAAAACTAAATAGAGAAAGATATTAGGTGACGGGTGTCAAAGTATGGTAGTTGTTATTTATTTTCCGAATTATGACATAAAACTCATAAAACAAACATTTGAGGGGTATGATAATTGTTGCTTCACATTGAAGCTGAGGTAAAGCTATGTGTTTTTGCATGTCCTTCGCTCTAATGTTGCGGATTGTGCAAGTATGCTTCAAGCTTCTTGCATTGGAACTAGTCCATGATTCATGATGCTCTGTTTTTTCTTGTAGGATGTTGAACATTAACCAAGGAGCCAGACATGCACTTAAATTAATGTAAACTTGTGTGGTGGCGAATACAGAGAAAGTGAGTCCACAATTCTATAAAAAATTATCTACCTTTTGTTTGCTATATTGCTGCACATATCTTAAACAGGGGTTAGCATGTTCTTTCTATCTCCAGAATTAGAAGTTTGATGAAACTTTGATGTCCTGTCATATCAAATTGTAGTCCAATCCATGTAGATTCGGCATTAATTTTATTGGCCGTTTGAGCACTTGCTAATCTAAAATGTTGTCCTCTTTCCATAGGCATGTTTCTCCTGACTCTCAACTGAAATAGTGCCTACAACGTGTTTGTGTTCATATCTGTCTATCCATCGAAAATCATATTTGGGGTATCTCAGAAGACTCAAATTAGATCTATTTATTAAAACTGAAGGATGGTTGATTTTCTTCGGAGTAAAAATTGTAGGGTGATGCATTTTTTATATTGAGTTGTTTTTTATCTCCCTTGCACTCTTGATTTGGCTAACCTCTACTCTACCCTAGCTTGTTCTTTTGGGTTCCTGTAGATTCGTTGCAGGGCGAAGAACTGAAATAGTTGAAGAGAACATTAGGGGGTGATGCTAGAAGCTTGCTTGTGTGCTACCTACTGTTGTGATTCGAAGGTACCACCAAGCAGGTACCACCCACTTTCCATCTTGGAACCGCTCGCTTTTATTCCGTCCACGTATCCGCCCTCTCATCTTTGTTAGGCCTCGATTGCTACTGTTTGATTCTGTCGGTCAAAACTATTTCATTGGCACTTCTATTACTTTAGGTTGGTCCCTGTTTTAGGTATTTGGCTTCAGGATTAGATGATTGATTAGTCCAATGTTAATGTTATGGTTCTCTGCCTTCAAGGATTAATTACACGGATGCTTACTTCTAGCGTTTACGCCTACATTAGTTCTTTGGCTTCAGGATTAATTACATGGATGCTTAGTTCTATTTCAGCATCTTTTTAGATCTGCAACTTTTGAGGCCATAGTCTGCTCTATCACGATGTGCTCTCTCAGTTAGTTGCGACATATGGTATTATGTGGATGTACAACAACTATAAGAATAAATGATACATTTGTAACCGTATACATGCATCACAACTATCTGTAAATGGTACCAGTGTTTTCCATATCGTTTATATCTCTATTTAATCACCCACTTCAGCGACATCTATTGTGCCATGGAGTACATATGATACATAAGTAAATACTTTCAGAAAATGAAAGAGATCTATAATATCAATAACTAAATGCGTCCTAAGCAAAAAAACAATACATACTTGCTTATTTCTTGTCTGTGCCATTGTATGAATGTCGCCCACTACACAGAGTAATTCAACCTAATTCTGAGTAGCTCACTAACTTTCTGGGCAATTTTATAAGTAACAAAACATGTTTAAGATTCATCACTACCACTTTCCGTTTAATTCTTCTTTCGAAGTAAATAGCTTCATTCTTATGCTTCACCATTTTCAGTAAGAATAATCACATTTTATATTTCTAATGCTATATTTTATCATACGATGAACAGAGTGAAGAGAACGAGTAGCCAGAGTACATCATCCGCAATGAGCACATGAGTTAACTTCTAATTTTTATATATGAAACAACAAACTCACATGATCATAATCTACCATGTATCACTGTATTTCTTTATCGACTCCCTTCAACTATTCACTAAGCCTGCTAGATCAATATTTATTTCCTCTGCTATTGATTGCTCTCAGCATACATCTCTCACAAACTTTGCAATGACACTGCTCTCTTCTACTTTTGCTTACTTAATGTTTGTTCTTTTTTACTGATTACTTTCAGCATGTCAGACAATGCTGGTCTGAATCTTTATACAATCGTTTGTGTTTTCTAAATTTACAAACTACTTTCACCATTTGCTATATTTTAGAACTTCCACTTGTCTCATTTTAAAAATTAATCTTCAACTTACTTGTATGTCTAAATGTCTAAGTCCCCGTCTACGATGTTATATAACTTAAATTTCTTTTCCCAAACAAACAATGACATTTACGACTATTGCAAATGCTACTTAACTTGCTTCTCACATACTTTGAACTGATTGCGGGTGTTCCTGGTGGGATCCGGTACTTTGGAGAGCTTGAAGAGCACTCTTACTGGGGTAGTGAGGTTAAGCTCTATGAACGCCAAGTATACACTCTCTTTGCTATGTTCTGGCACAAAGAGGCAGACATCAAGTACTATGTGTGCACAATCAATAAAACATTTGCCAAGCAAGGCCGACGCGTGGTAACCTAAAACACACACTCTTATCTTCCATATCACACAACAATCAGTATTCATCTAAATCACATGCTCTCTTGTAACAGGATTTTCAGGTACACTATTGTTTTTTTTTTCAGGTACACTATTGTGACGCCCCCGATTTGACCGTACACTAATCATGCACGCAAATGTGTACGACCAAGATCAGGGACTCACTGGAAGATATCACAACACAACTCTAGAGACAAATAAAATAATATAAGCATTATATTACAAGTCAGGGGGGCTCGAGGGCTCCAATACATAAGCTCGAATACACAAGAGTCAGCGGAAGCAACAATATCTGAGTACAGATATAAGTTGATCAAGTTTGCCTTGAAAAGGCTAGCACAAAACATCAACGATCGAAAAGGCAAGGCCTCCTGCCTGGGACCTCCTAACTACTCCTGGTCGTCGGCGGTCTTCACGTAGTAGTAGCCTCCATCGGGGTAGCAGCAGTCGTCAAATGTGGCATCTGGCTCCGGGACTCCACTATCTGGTCGCATCAACCAGCAAGAAGAAAGAAGGGGGAAAAGGGGGAGCAAGGCAACCGTGAGTACTCATCCAAAGTACTCGCAAGCAAGGATCTACACTACATATGCATCGGTATCAATGAAAAGGGTAGTATCTGTGGACTAAGCTGCATAATGCCAGAATAAGAGGGGGAGAAGCTAGTCCTATCGAAGATTAGCATCTTCTGGAAACCACCGTCTTGCAGCAACAGGGGGGAGTAGAGTAGTATATCATATGTCATATTTATGTTGTTGTTCCAACGCTCCAGGATCCTTTCTCGACTCCCGAAGCAACATATCCAAACAATGCCTCAGCATCCAGTTCTAGTTTTAGCGATCAGGATACAACTCCAAGCGTCCGTTACCGTAGGACAGGCTATCGATAGATATTTTCTTCCCTGCAGGGGTGCAACAACTTACCCATCATGCTTGCTTAACTCCGGCCGGACACACCATCAGGTCATGCCCGCCCTTGGCCAGACAATACGCCGCAACCCGACCTAGGCTTAATAGAGAGGTCATGCACGCCGGACTAAACCCTATGCCCCCAGGGGTCATGGGCCAATCACCCCAGGAACTCCTGCACGTTGCGTGGGCGGCCGGTGAGCAGACCTAGCAACCTCCTTTAAAAAGGTAGGTGCCTAACTAGTCCAACCCAGCGCGTGCCGCTCAGTCGCAATGACGTTAGTTAAGCTTCAACTGATGCATACGACGCAGAACGCCCATACTATGCCCACGTGATGGTTAGCGCTATCAGGCCAGAGGCCCCTTGGATTAAATATCCAAACCGTTTAGTGTCTTGGGAACGCGCGGTAACGAGCAGAGACTCACGATCATGTGACCCCATCGCCCCGTCTCGAGAACTTGCGGCAAGGGCGAGTGCCCGGCCACACCTCGTATTTATCTCACGGGCACCTTCCAGGTCAACCCGACTACACATCACTCGCAATTAAGCTCGCGCGGGTACCCCTCAGGGTCGACCCGTCTTTAGTAACCAGGTTCAGTGTAAAGTCATAGTAACCATAGTAACTGTGTGTCTGACACCAAAGGGAAACCTGAGGAAATCACCCTCGATGGAATTCCACCTGATGTTTATCGTCAAGGTGAACGAAAGAGGAGTCACCCTCGAGGTCCACTCTTGAGGAGTTGCACGACAGTGTCGTTATCATGAGTGGAGAAAGATGAATCACTCTCGATGACCACAACCGATGAACTAACCTACAAGGTTAACATCAGAAGTACTGATGAGGTCTCACCCTCGGCACTCGATAGTAACCCGGTAGTGTCGAGCAACTAAGGGGAAAGTGATGTGCGGTGCCGGGTCCTGGTCTTCGAACCCGTTGATCGGGTCTTCTGATAATCCAGCGGGGCAGTCGGGACAATGTGGGGGTCACCGATGGATTTCTAACCAGCCTATACTAAGCAGTTTAGTATAAACATGTAAGGTATGAAAGCAGGTATTAATAACAGGCTATGCATCAGAATAGGATCATACAAAAAGCAGTAGCAGTTCTAATGCAAGCATAAGAGAGAAGAGAGTGGGCGATATCGGAATGATCAAGAGGGGTTGGCTAGCCTGGTTGCTCTGGCAAGAAGAAGGGGTCGTCGTCGATGCAGCCGATCACCAAGGTAGCATCAGTCTCGCGGTCTAACGGAGAGAAGAGGGGGAAGAAACAATAAATACAAAGCATACAGATGCAACAGAGAAGCACGACATGTCAATACGCAGTGCTAGGGTGCTCTAACGTCGTGGTACACGGTACCGGCGAAAGGGGATAACACTCGGGAAAGTATCCCCGGTGTTTCGTGTTTTCGAACAGATGAATTGGACGGGGAAAGTTGCAGGTTCAGTATGATAGAGATGTGTGGCGGACAAACGAACCACATATTCGGATTCGTCTCGTCATTCTCAGCGATTTTCATATATAAAACTTTTCCATCCGAGTTACGGTTTATTTTATATGATTTTTTTAAAGTTTAAAACAATTTCTGGAATTTAATTAATTAATTTAAATTAACATTATGCAGAATCGTATGTGATGACGTCAGCATGATGTCAGGGTGATGTCAGCGGTCAGTTGACTTAGTCAAACTGACGTGTGGGTCCTACCGGCATTGTCTGTTTATCTAAACAGATAATTAAGGTTAATTAACAGGATTAATTAGATTAATTAATAGGATTAATTAAGTTAATTCATTCTTTTAATTAATTATCAATATTTTTTAACTTCTTTTTTTTAAAGGGGCTGGGCCCCATTTGTCATAGGCCCAACGGGGCCAGTCGGGCGCTGGGCTATCGGGCACAGCCTGAACGGGCGCTGATCCGCGAGGCGCACCCGACTTGGGCTCTGCGGGGCGTCGGCGGACATGGCAGGGCAGCCACCGGAGCAGGGGGGCCAGGGCGTCGGCTCGCACAGTAGTGGGCGGCGCGAGCGAGTGGAACAGGGCGAGGCCGGGCAGCGGCCAAGTGAGGCAAAGGGGGCGCCAACGTGCGGCCGGCGGGGCGAGCTGCGGGCGAGTGCGCGGGACGGCGGCGCAGTGGTGAGGGGAAGGCGGGGCTGGGCGGAGGCTACGCCGCGCGGCAGCAGCGGTGAAGAGCGGCAAGCGCGGGCGATGCAGGTGAGGGGCGCAGCCGGCGCGAGTGCCGTGTGGCTCCAGCGGCCTGCGGCCGGTCGGAGTAGGGGGGCGCGGCACGACACGCGCAGGTGGAGGTAGGCACGGGTGACGCGCGAGCGTGCGCGGGAGCAGTGCTCCAGGCGCAGCCACGGGAGGAATCGAGCGGCGGCTACGACGACCAAGCGAGCATGACACAGGGAGGTTTGATGGGGAGGCTCACAGCGACGGGAATCGTGGAAGTGCTCGGGGAGGCGACGCCGACGAGGTGCCGACGAGCGGCGACGATGCGGCGTTGAGGCCAGAGGCACCGCGGGGTCGAGCGCTCGTTTCAGTTCGGGTCGAGGGCGGGGGCCGGCGCCGTGCGGGAATGGACGGAGAGGCGGGCGCCAGTGAGGTGGCGAGGAGCGCCACGGCGGTTGGTCGCCTTGACGTCGGCTGGTTCGGGCGGCGGCGACGGGATCGCGCGATCTCGATCTAAGCGGGGCGGGGGAAAAGGAGAGGGAAGGGAGTGGGGGAGAGTGGGTAGGTTAGGGTTAGTGGGTGGGCAGGAGCGTGGCATATAGGCCAGGGCGACCGGCTGGGCCTGGTGGCGGCCAGCTAGGCCGGAGGCCCAGCGGGGAGAGGGGGGGCTCTTTTACTTTGTTTTTTATTGAGTTTTGTTTTTCTTTGATTTAGTTTCTGTTTAATTGTTTCCTAAATTATTTTCACATTATTTTAGATTAATAAAAATGTGAGACCAACACCTAAATCAATGTTTTAGTTTAACCCCCATGCCACAAGAAGTTTGCGGCTCAAATAAATTAGTTTGATATTTTAGAAATTATAAAAGGCATTTACATAATTGTTTAAGCCATTGTTTTAATTAATTTTGAGCACCTAAACATTTTATAAAAACTTGGTTTCTTCACCAGCAATACTTATGAATTATTTGCCACAGTTTCCACATTTTTGTATTGCCATAAGAAAACTTTTATTTTCGACTTTAATTGAAAAATTGAATTTGAACCATTTTGAACTAAAAAGATTAACAACAGTAACAGTGGTGACGTGGCCTCATTACCAGTGGATTACTATTGCTTGATTATCGAGGTGTTACAAATCTCCTCCACTACAAGAAATCTCGTCACGAGATTTAAGAGGTGGAGTTAGGGGAAGGGATTTCGTTACAAAGTTCTAATGGGTCTTCTTCTATTGGTTGCCCTTCTCGAAGAGGTCAATCCATTACGTTGATGTCTTCAGTCTTCTGCTTCAGGTCATCATGATGAAGTCATCATTCTTTCTTCGAGGCCTCCATTGTACCTACGAATAGGAAAGGGGCAGCTCGACAACGATAGAATGCTACAAGGGGTAATCATCGGGGTTTATCCCACGAAGGAACACATGAGTATTTCTCGAGTTGAACGAATAAAACACGTCGAGAGCAAAGTAATATGGTACAATAGAAGTTTTCCGACGGATAGACAGTCGTTCGATGTCTGAAATAAGGTGTGAAAGGGGTCCAGAGCAACGAGAATAAGTATAGCACCTGATACCAGAATAGATCATTAGGAAGGTGGCTCGCGAATTACACACAAAGCCAAAGCGTGAAGAATAACCTTGGAAACGGGGGTGTTCACGAGAGTCAGGTTTGATGCTGAGGAACTGTGGGTTATGGGCCCACCATGTGGGTTAAAGGTAGGAAGGGCGATGATAGCAAGGCATGTCAAAGCATAGACTGTCAGTTATGTTGGCAACAACGTCGGTACCAAGGGCGAGGGACGAAGAGAACCATTTTCCTGCTCGTTGAACGAGGAGGACCAATAGGTAAGGTTCTCGTCCATCGGTGGTTACCGTAATGTTATCAACAATAGTACCAGGGTCTTACTGACAGAGTTGTACACCAAGGTGTTTACATAAGCAGAAAATCATTACTGCTTAGAGCAAAGAAAAGTTAAACAAACAAATGGAAAGGAAAATGTGTTTAACACCATGAATAGGAGTAAATCATCCCCAAGATTAAGCAGGGCATGATATACGTGTCAGGAGATCAAAGTTATGACCGTATAGATAAAAGGGGTAAAAAGAATTATGATATGTACCCACACAATGTTGTTGGATAGTTGATCAAGAACATTTTGCATTGTGCTTCAAATGTTCCTTGTGAAAATCAGGATACCACAGAAATGCTTCGAGATAGCATTGACATTTGTTTTCCAGCAAAGGTCGGACTTTGGATACACCAGGTTCCATTGGAAACAACTTATAAAATAAGTCATACAATTTCAGTAAGGGAAGATGAGGATGAGGCCGACGGGCTCATAAACAATTCCTCGAGACTTCCCCTAGACATGAATTTCTACATTTAAGTGAACAAGACCACAATATGTTAGAGGAGAACAATCATAAGTAAACCTTGAGTTGAACGCGCACTTGGAAAATGGGCTAGGTAGCATGGTTAAAAAGATGCACGATAATGAGATAGCCGATCAGGCTACATATTACTTGAAGAATTAATAAACTTGGAAGCAATGGAGATTACTTAGAACTATTGAATCAGAGTGCGGAGTTGATTCATTTATCGATGTCCTTGAGTGTCTAACAACTCAGAACCCGGGAAAAACTGGAATCGGTGAGAAGTAATACTTAGAAGAACTCATAAGAAGTAATATGGTTCTGTGACATTATCGAGACGCCACGGGGTAATACTCGATGGTAGAACATAATAGAGGTTGGACATGTGCATTGACCTGCAGAGGACAAGTGGTTTAACTTGTCTGAGGAATGGTATTTAAAGGAGAGCATGGTCGGAACCATGATTGCAAAAGGCCAGATCCCAGATATAAGATGCACTTATATCAAGGGGATAATTAATTTAAGAGAGAAGCTTTAATGATAAGATCTACATCGTGTCCATGGGCATGAACAGAAAGTTCAAGGTTGACTCCCACTTCTTCAATGCATAAGCTTTCATTCACTGCTCTATTAAAAATGAATTGATTCCGAAGACTTGCCTGGTGAATTACCAGAGGAGTATGAACCTTGGAAAATTTTCTGGTTCGCACAGATTAAGGAAGGCATAAGTTCAACCCAGCGGGGCATCTTAGACTCATACTACGCAACTTCGGGAGCAAATTATACAAGCTCGAAAGCAGAGCATGGTTGAGAAAGCAGGTGATACAATTTACCGAAGGCATTATGTATTAGGGAAGGAACTCACAAGGTTAATGAATATGAAGGACATTGTCGGATAATAATCCAACTAAGGATATGGCGGTCCACATGGGATCTGATGTGAGCATCGGTACTCAACCAGAAGAAGAAACAATGCAGGGGGATCGGATTATAGAAACAACTGACTAATTCAAGCCCGGATGCAAAGGAATTATGATTTCCAAACCAAGGGATCAGAAGCAAAAGCTCTGATAAAGGATGCATAAATTGAATAGACTTAGGGGTACAATCGATGATAAACAGATTGGTCGAGAACCAGCTCATGTTCAAAATGGTGTCTGAGCTGGAAAGATAATTTAAAAGGATCAACTGATGATTGCGTGCATTCGCACACATGTTGAATCAACGAGCTCAAAATGATAATGATAAAGGATGTCAGTAAGATTACTAGACTTATGGGGTTAACCATAATGTAAGCAAGCAAGAATTTCAAGAGCAATAGGCTGCTCAGGATTTTCCGAAGGTCGAATGTTATTTCGAGACTTGTGAAACACATGAACAACTGAGGATGAACGAATCCTCGCTAAGTGTGAGGAATTATTCATAGGGGTTGACGGTGGAAGGGAATTGCAAACGCGATGAGCACAAGTTATCGGGATAACATCGGAGAGTATCTTCGGGGTCTTCTGATGAATCAAGGCATCATCTGGAATGAAGGGGCTCTCCGGGAGGAAGTATTTACGAGAACCTAATGTTAGAGTTTGCAAAATTGTTTAACCCGAATAGAAGAGATATCAGAGTCCCAGAGTAAAGAGGAGGAATAAAAGATCCTAATACCACCCAATGGCGACGTGGGCCCGTAAGCCACACAGCCATGTTAGTAAAACAGTTTTTCAAAGACTAAACTTTGGCCAAGGAGTTGGAAAGGGGGTTCCTACAGGCAGTCGGCTCTGATACCAACTTGTGACGCCCCCGATTTGACCGTACACTAATCATGCATGCAAATGTGTACGACCAAGATCAGGGACTCACTGGAAGATATCACAACACAACTCTAGACACAAATAAAATAATACAAGCTTTATATTACAAGCCAGGGGGCCTCGAGGGCTCGAATACATAAGCTCGAATACACAATAGTCAGCGGAAGCAACAATATCTGAGTATAGACATAAGTTAAACAAGTTTGCCTTAAGAAGGCTAGCACAAAACATCAACGATCGAAAAGGCAAGGCCTCCTGCCTGGGACCTCCTAACTACTCCTAGTCGTCGGCGGTCTTCACGTAGTAGTAGCCTCCATCGGGGTAGCAGTAGTCGTCAAATGTGGCATCTGGCTCCTGGACTCCACTATCTGGTCGCATCAACCAGCAAGAAGAAAGAAGGGGGAAAAGGGGGAGCAAGGCAACCGTGAGTACTCATCCAAAGTACTCGCAAGCAAGGATCTACACTACATATGCATCGGTATCAATGAAAAGGGTAGTATCTGTGGACTAAGCTGCAGAATGCCAGAATAAGAGGGGGAGAAGCTAGCCCTATCGAAGACTAGGATCTTCTGGAAACCACCGTCTTGCAGCAATATGGGGGTAGAGTAGTATATCATAAGTCATATTTATGTTGTTGTTCCAACGCTCCGGGATCCTTTCTCGACTCCTGAAGCAACATATCCAAACAATGCCTCAGCACCAGTTCTAGTTGTAGCTATCGGGATACAACTCCAAGCGTCCGTTACCGTAGGACAGGCTATCGATAGATGTTTTCTTCCCTGCAGGGGTGCACCAACTTACCCATCACGCTTGCTTAACTCTGGCCGGACACACCATCAGGTCATGCCCGCCCTCGGCCAAACAATACGCCCCAACCCGACCTAGGCTTAATAGAGAGGTCATGCACGCCGGACAAAACCCTATGCCCCCAGGGGTCATGGGCCAATCGCCACGGGAACTCCTGCACGTTGCGTGGGCGGCCGGTGAGCAGACCTAGCAACCTCCTTTAAAAAGGTAGGTGCCTAACCAGTCCAACCCGGCGCGCACCGCTTAGTCGCAATGACGTCAGTTAAGCTTCGGCTGATGCATACGACGTAGAACGCCCATACTATGCCCACATGATGGTTAGCGCTATCAGGCCAGAGGCCCCTTGTATTAAATATCCAAATCGTTTAGTGTCTTCGGAACGCGTGGTAACGAGCAGAGACTCACGATCATGTGACCCCATCGCCCCGTCTCGAGAACTTGCGGCAAGGGCGAGTGCCCGGCCACGCCTCGCATTTATCTCGCGGGCACCTTCCAGGTCAACCCGACTGCACATCACTCGCAATTAAGCTCGCGCAGGTACCCCTCAGGGTCGACCCGTCTTTAGTAACCAGGTTTAGTGTAAAGTCATAGTAACCATAGTAACTGTGTGTCTGACACCAAAGGGAAACCTGAGGAAATCACCCTCGATGGAATTCCACCTGATGTTTATCGTCAAGGTGAACGAAAGAGGAGTCACCCTCGAGGTCCACTCTTGAGGAGTTGTACGACAGTGTCGTTATCGGGAGTGGAGAAAGAGGAATCACCCTTGATGACCATAGCCGATGAACTAACCTACAAGCTTAACATCAGAAGTGCTGATGAGGTCTCACCCTCGGCACTCGATAGTAACCCAGTAGTGTCGAGCAACTAAGGGGAAAGTGATGTGCGGTGCCGGGTCCTGGTCTTCGATCCCGTTTATCGGGTCTTCTGATAATCCAGCGGGGCAGTCGGGACAATGTGGGGGTCACTGATGGATTTCTAACCAGCCTATACTAAGCAGTTTAGTATAAACATGTAAGGTATGAAATCAGGCATCAACAACAGGCTATGCATCAGAATAGGATCATACAAAAAGCAGTAGCAGTTCTAATGCAAGCATAAGAGAGAAGAGAGTGGGCGATATCGGAATGATCAAGGGGGGTTGGCTTGCCTGGTTGCTCTGGCAAGAAGAAGGGGTCGTCGTCGATGCAGCCGATCACCTAGGTAGCATCAGTCTCGCGGTCTAACGGAGAGAAGAGGGGGAAGAAACAATAAATACAAAGCATACAGATGCAACAGAGAAGCACGACATGTCAATACGCAGTGCTAGGGTGCTCTAACGCCGTGGTACACGGTACCGGCGAAGGGGCATAACACTCGGGAAAGTATCCCCGGTGTTTCGTGTTTTCGGACAGATGAATTGGACGGGGAAAGTTGCAGGTTCAGTATGATAGAGATGTGTGGCGGACGAACGAACCACGTATTCGGATTCGTCTCGTCGTTCTGAGCGATTTTCATATATAAAACTTTTCCAGCCGAGTTACGGTTTATTTTATATGATTTTTTTAAAAGTTTAAAACAATTTCTAGAATTTATTTAATTAATTTAAATTAACATTATCCAGAATAGTATGTGATGACGTCAGCATGATGTCAGTGGTGAGTTGACTTAGTCAAACTGACGTGTGGGTCGTACCGGCATTGTCTGTTTATCTAAAGAGATAATTAAGGTTAATTAACAAGATTAATTAGATTAATTAATAAGGTTAATTAGTTAATTAATTCTTTTAATTAATTAATTAATATTTTTTAACTTCTTTTTTTAAAGGGGCTGGGCCCCATTTGTCATAGGCCCAATGGGGCCAGTCGGGCGCTGGGCTATCGGGCACAGCCTGAACGGGCGCTGGTCCGCGAGGCGCACCCGACTTGGGCGCTGCGGGGCGCCGGCGGACATGGCAGGGCAGCCGCCGGAGCAGGGGGGCCAGGGCGTCGGCTCGCACAGTAGTGGGCGGCGCGAGCGAGCGGAACGGGGCGAGGCCGGGCGGCGGCCAAGTGAGGCACAGGGGGCGCCAACGTGCGGCCGGCGGGGCGAGCTACGGGCGAGTGCGCGGGACGGCGGTGTAGTGGTGAGGGGAAGGCGGGGCTGGGGCGGAGGCTACGCCGCGCGGCAGCAGCGGTGAAGAGCGGCAAGCGCGGGCGATGCGGGTGAGGGGCGCAGCCGGCACGAGTGTCGTGTGGCTCCAGCGGCCTGCGGCCGGACGGAGCAAGGGGGGCGCGGCACGGCACGCACAGGTGGAGGCAGGCACGGGTGACGTGCGAGCGTGCGCGGGAGTAGTGCTCCAGGCGCAGCCACGGGAGGAATCGGGCGGCGGCTACGGCGACCAAGCGAACAGGACACAGGGAGGTTTCATGGGGAGGCTCACAGCGAGGGGAATCGTGGAAGCGCTCGGGGAGGCGACGCCGACGAGGTGCCGACGACGCGGCGTTGAGGCCAGAGCCACCGCGGGGTCGAGCGCTCGTTTCAGTTCGGGTCGAGGGCGGGGGCCGGCGCCGTGCGGGAATGGACGGAGAGGCGGGCGCTGGTGAGGTGGCGAGGAGCTCCGGTGTCGGTTGGCCGCCTCCACGTCGGCTGGTTCGGACGGCAGCGACGGGATCGCCTGATCCCGATCTATGCGGGGCGGGGGAAAAGGAGAGCGAAGGGAGTGAGGGAGAGTGGGTAGGTTAGGGTTAGTGGGTGGGCAGGGACGTGGCATATAGGCCAGGGCGACCGGCTGGGCTTGGTGGCGGCCAGCTAGGCCGGAGGCCCAGCGGGGAGAGGGGGGGCTCTTTTACTTTGTTTTTTTATTGAGTTTTGCTTTTCTTTTATTTAGTTTCTGTTTAAATGTTTCCTAAATTATTTTCACATTATTTTAGATTAATAAAAATGTGAGACCAACACATAAATCAATGTTTTAGTTTAACCCTCTGCCACAAGAAGTTTGCGGCTCAAATAAATTAGTTTGATATTTTAGAAATTATAAAAGGTCTTTACATAATTGTTTAAGCCATTGTTTTAATTGATTTTGAGCACTTAAACATTTTATAAAAACTTGATTTCTTCACCAGCAATACTTGTGAATTAGTTGACACAGTTTGCACATTTTAGTATTGCCATAAAAAACTTTTATTTTCGACTTTAATTGAAAAATTGAATTTGAACCATTTTGAACTAAAAAGATTAACAACAGTAAAAGTGGTGACGTGGCCTCATTACCAGTGGATTACTGTTGCTTGATTATCGAGGTGTTATAACTATACTGAAGAGAAGACTACATCGATCCACACAATGATACACTCATGGTCAGACTTGCCAATGGCCGTCTGCGCACCGAATGTCGCATTATGCAAGGAACTAATAAGTGGGCCACTATAATCATCAACTGGTCCGAGTTTCGTCGTCGTGCCAACATTCGTGAAGGAGACATCTACGCTCTTAAACATCAACACTCTTTGTTTAAGGGCCAGTTCAAAGTGCCGCCGTGTTCTCACCATGCACCGCCTCTAGATGCACCATCGAAGACACCGCAAGTCCCGTGTGTATATAATCTAGCACCAAGTACTCCTAATTATGCTCTATCCCGTGATGGACCTATGGTTTACTTTTTGACCTGCTATCTCATGCTTTTGCAGATACTAAACCTATGTCGTTGCTTATGTAAATTGTACTATTCTCAGTCAGAGGGTTCACATCCACCTGCTAAGATCCATAATGGCGCTTCTCTGTATATATCTATTTATTTTTACTGCTATTTTCTGCTTCAAATCTCAAATCCTTAATTAACATCATCATAATTACTAAGGATGGCAATGGGTCGGGTTTGGATCGGGTTGAACAATATCAAATCCATATCCACATCCATGAAGACAGTCTCTGTCCACCCATGAAAATACCCATGGGCAAAAAATTGTGTCCATGTCCAAACCCGATGGATATCCATATCCGTTGGATATCCATAGGGTCCTCTCAAGACATATACATAAGACACAACACAACATGCACATAAGTTGTTGCATCAATGCACATGTGAAAAAGCACAGCCGGAGGGGTCGAGGGGATACTTAGTTGCGTTGTCATAAGCCAGTAGTGCTGGTTGTTGAAGTGCTCGACCATACATGGAGATAGTGGCTGACAGTGTCGACCATCTCTCAGGATGCATGCGGAGTAAGAAGAGGAGACGGGGCTGGTACTTAATGATGAGTCATTTAACAATCATATAAAAGATGAGAAGGGGGCTGAAGTAATATTATGGCAGGGGTTGAATGTAAACTAATAAAAGTTATGGTAGGGATTGTGCAATTTGCTTTGAATGTTTTAGATTATAATGGGTGAAATAACATTGGGACATCTGACTGTGGGGTAGGGATAGAAGTATATTTCCGTTAAGTCATACTATCGGGTCGGGTTTGGATATATCCATGGGTACAACATTATGTCCATGCCCTACCCATGAGTAATCGGGTCGGGTTTGGGCGCCGCCCATGGGCGCAAAAGCATATCCAAATCCTGTCCATATGGGTCGGATATCCATGGGTATCCATGTCCATGGGTAAAATTGCCATCCTTAATAATTACTCCCTTCGTTCCTAAATATAAGTCTTTTTAGAGATTTCACTACAAACTACATACAGATGTATATATAGACATATTTTAGAGTGTAAATTCACTCATTTTGCTTTATACGTAGTCCATAGTGTAATCTCTACAGAGACTTATATTTAGAAACAGAGAAAGTTGAAAAGAAAAGTATGTTAAAGGGTTGCTCACTAGCGGGCACCGCCCAGCTCCCCCTCACGAGGCGCGTACGGACGCGCCCCAACACCTAGTCCATACCAATCAGTGCACTCTTTGTATAAAAAAGAAAAAGAAAAAAGAACCAATCAGTGCACTCTTTGTCTCAAAAAAGAAAAAGAAAAAAAGAACCAATCAGTGCACTCTTGGGCGCGTGTTGACGAGTTGACGGGTCTTGAGGGTCAAGCCCATGTGCAAACTAGACAAAGAAAATGGTCTTTTGCTATAAAGCCATGCATGAGCAATGGGCTTGACGCACACAGTCCACATTGCATACATCACATCACATTATTGATGGGTCATGGCAGCCTGACGAGGGTGCTCGCTCTGGCCGCTGCCATGCTGGCGGCGACCGGCATCGGCATGGCCAGCGGGCAGCAGGCCGGCGTGCCGTCGATCATCTCACGGGACACGTTCGATTACATGCTGGGCAACCGCAGCCAGAGCGGCTGCGAGGGCGGCGCCTTCTACACATACGACGCGTTCGTGCAGGCCGCGAACGCGAGCAAGCTCCGCGGCTTCGGCACCATCGGCGACGAGGATACACGCAGGCGCGAGCTCGCCGCCTTCTTCGGGCAGACCTCCCACGAGACTGCCGGTATGAATATGATATGCGCGACACTATGATTTTACTTGAATTTTTCTGTCGACATAGACGAGTGTTATGCCTGTGCCGCAGGTTACTGCTGGGTGAA
Organism: Secale cereale; assembly: GCA_902687465.1. Taxonomy (NCBI): domain Eukaryota; kingdom Viridiplantae; phylum Streptophyta; class Magnoliopsida; order Poales; family Poaceae; genus Secale; species Secale cereale. The sequence goes on from LR738709.1 coordinate 137,234,480, forward strand.
AGAGCAAAGGCCCACGATTGCGCGCTACTACGGACGAGGCCCCGTACAGCTGACTCAGTAAGAATTTTCTTTTCTTTTTTGAGTGATGATGATATCGCACTCCATAGTTTTGCTGAGCTCGCGCTTGATTTCTAGCCAACTTAGTACTCTATCCGTCCCAAAATAAGTTTCTTGAGCTTAGTACACATTTGTATTAGAACTAGTACAAAGTTGAGACACTTATTTTGGGACAGAGGGAGTACTTCCTTTGATCCAAATAAATTGTCGCAGCTTTAGTACGGAGTATCTAATAGTAGTAACAGTATACAAATAACAGCGACTACAACTGGCGAGTCGTGAAGGAGGGGGCACACCATGGATACCGGCGAGCAAAGCTCAATGAGCGCTGGACTCCTCTCCTGGATGGCCTCTGATGCAACCCTAGCCTCATCACGCTTGGAGGGTGGTGGATAGCGGATCACGGACGTGGGGGAGAGGGGCGGCGAAGCTGGAGGGGTGCGCGCGTCCCTGGAGATCCTCCTGGCACTGCCTGGGAGAGCATGCCTAGACAGTCTGCGCCCACGGCCCTCCACAGGAACAGCCAGAGCCGTTGCCGGAGGGGCACGACCCATCTCCAGAGCGCAAGCCGCAAGGTCGCTGACGACGCCGGAGCCCAAGAGGACAGGGGCCGCGGGCTGCGTGGGCGGCGGCGAGGCAGCGCGCCTACGGCCGTCACGGTTGCCGCGGGAGTCATCCCTGCTTCCCCTGTCCTGTCCATGCCGTTGAACGTCGCGAGGCGCACGGGAAAGGCTTCGGTGGGCACGTGCACCGCTGTCTTGACCTCCCCTGGACGCGTCACGCCCGTCGCGGCCACGGCCACGGTCACGGTCTTCATCGCGGTCACGCCGATCCTGCCGCACGGGACGGCAGACGCGCTCACGCCTGTCGCGAGCTTTGGTCTCGCCATCCACGATGTTGTAGCGCCACTTGAATGGCTTGGAGACCAGCCTGCCCGAGGAGGGGTCCTCATGGATGTCGAGGTGCACGAGGACCCGATGCTCGAGTCCTTTCCTGCCGTAGATCGGAGCCCCCCCATTGCGAGCGGGAAGGGTGACCTAGCTCACTCGCGGAATCTTGCTAAGGCAGGGCGTCCATGCCCAAAGGTCTAGGACCTGGGTGTCCGTCTTCAGCTTGGACGCGGGCTCGATGTAGTCGAGGGAGCACCCGGAGCCGATAGCGTTGGCGACGGCCAGCTCGTCCCAAGCATAGAGGGGGAGGCCCTCGAGGCAAAGGCGAACATGCTGGCCAAGGTCGACGTGCTCCGCGTGCGCCTCAAGCCGCCACGCCCGCAGCTGCAGCTTGGTGTCCCCAAACGGCAACACACGGCGGGAGGCGGCCAGCTCGGCGTGATGCTTGTGGATGAACCGCACGAGATACTTCTCAGGGTGGTGTAGGACGACGACCACATGAGCTTGCAACGCCCCGAGCCTGTCAGCGAGGAACGCAGCCAGCTCGTCGGAGGAGACTTGGCGGTCCCGGTCGAACCAGGCGACGACGGCGTTGGACTCCAGGAGGGCCATCTCCTGCTGCATGGCGGGGGTGTTGTGGATCGTGGCGGACACCTCCGGGCGGACAGAGTGGTCGCTAGTCCAGGCCGAGGATGCAGCAACGGAGGCCATCGCAGCCGGAGGGGACGGGGGCTGGGCGGCCTTCTGCAGGATCCTAGGCGGCGGAGGGGATGGCGTCGAGCCCGGCCTAGGAACGCCGGGACGCAGGTGAGGTCGGGGTGCGTGGAAGCAGTCCCGCGCCCAGTGGCCCGAGCGAAAGCAGCGCCGACAGGTGACGGGATTTCGGCAGTGGATGGCCCGGTGTCGATGGCCCAGGCAGTGGAAGCAGAGCCCCTTTATCCACGCAGGGGGAGGAGCGCGTGCAGTGAATGCCCCAGCTGGCCTTGCCGGCGAAAGTGGCCGCCGCGATTTGACCTCAACCCATGGCGCGGTCTTCTCAGCCTCGAGCCCCGCGGCCGCCGCGCCGGGCGGCCTTGATTGCTCTGCGGCCTCCTGCCCTGGCGCAGGCTTAAAGCAAGCGAGCCATCCCGCGGCAGCGCCTCCATTAATGCCCTTGGCGCCCGACGAGATGGTGGTACGGGCATCCCCAGCCGCAATGAAGCCGGTAGGTGGGGGAGCAGCGTTGGTGGGCAGGCCGGGAGGGGTCTCCAGCACCACCAGCACCTCATCAGCCGGGAGACGCGGGCGACCCGGGGGAGGAGGCGGAGGCGTGACGAACTCCAGATCTGGATCGGGTACGCCAGGGAGCACCGGGGGCGAGACCTGCGAAGCAGGGAGCTCCCAGAGTAGTTGCTGCGACGGGTGGTGGAGGCCGGCCAAGAGGGCAGCGATAGGGGAGATAGATGTGGCCGACGACGCCGGAGCGAGCGCCGCCGGTGTGGGCTGGTGGAGCGGTGGTGGGTTGGGAGCGGGCATAGCGGCCTGTGATGACGGGCTGGGAGAGCATCTCCTACACCACTCCAGCTTCGCCGCCCCTCTCCCGGCTTTGAAGCATCTCCTACACCACCCATCCTCAGCAGTGGCCCCCTACAGCGAACCCCGACCTCCCCTCGGGCTCATCAACATGCAGACGATGACGGGCTGCCGGCGGGGCTTGCTGAGCTGCTTGTGCCTGCCATGGGGACGCCTCTCCTGGGGCCTTTGTTCTGTGCCCGCCAGCCAGCGCTGTTGAGGTCTGCTCCGGACCTCCCTCCTTCTCCTGCTTCAACACCACCCAGGAAGCCGGCAGTACGCCGTAAAACTCTCGCAGGCGTGAAGATCTCCAAGGTGGGTGGCCTCTCCCTGCAGAGGATCAGGCGCCCTGCTGTCTTGGCTGCAGCAACGCCGGTGGCATTGGCGGCCGAGCAGTTTATTGGCCGCAGTCTGGGCATCATCAAGAACGGGCTGGACGTCTCCACTGTCACCCTGGATGCCTTCGCGGCGAAGTTCAAAGAACAACTTGCTCCTGATGTTATTGTGGCCATGAGAGAGTTCTTTGAGCTTGACAATGGGGCTGTTACGGCGGTGGAAGATGCTTTGATTGAGCATGGTGGAGCAGGGATCCTTGATACCGTGGGAGCAGATGTGGTCGCGGGATCGTTGGATGTGAACGCCTGATGTTTACATCATGTAGCTGCTGCTGTGGGGTGCCGTGTTCATCAATGTTAGTGCAAAACCTGATGTTATGCAAGGGTCTGTACCAGTCCAAGAGCTTTAGTTTTGGTGGTGGAAGATCTCCAACCCCTTACGTGGTCTGTACCAGTTCATGGGGCAATAGCCCATGTTTGTATAACTCTGTACGTGTTTTTAGTGGCGGCCATCAGTCCTTTTGGCCGTTTGCTTATCCATGTTTCCATCTTGCTCTTGCACGTGTGCGTTGCCATACTGGGCTTCTCCCAAACCTCCAGGGCCAGCTTACCTTTCAATGTCAGTACAACCGATAAACACACTTAGCTGGAATGTTAGGGGGCTTAACTGCCCAGACCGAAGAGCTACTGTTAAAGCAGCAATTGCCGACTCCTCCTGTCAGCTTGTTTGTCTCCAGGAGACTAAGCTGAGTGTTGTCGACAAATTCATCGTTGCATCGCTTGGGGGAAACAGACTGAGTGGCTTTGCCCAGCGTCCGGCCAACGGAACTAGGGGCGGTATACTATTGCTATGGGATGAGAATCTGCTTGATGCTTCTGACTTTGTCACCTCCGCATACTGTATTTCTGCCACGTTCTGTATACGCTATTCTGGCTCATGCTTCAAGCTCACTTCGGTCTATGGCCCGTCTGATTCCTCGTGCAAAGCCCCTTTTTTGCGGAGTTGCTCAACCACAAACCACCTGCTGATGTGGCTTGGTTGGTTGCCGAGGACTTTAACCAAATTTACCGAGCCAGGGATAAGAACAAGAGGAATGTCAACTTGAGCAGAATTCACCGCTTCCGCTCGACGCTCCATTCGTGTGAGCTAAAGGAAATCCACCTTCAGAACAGACGCTTCACTTGGAGCAACGAACGCGCCAATCCCACCTTGTGCAAGCTTGATTCCTTCTTCTGCAACGCTGAGTGGGACACCACTCACAATAATCACTTGCTGCATGCCCTGTCATCCTCCCTCTCTGATCATTGCCCTCTGTTGCTCGCCGACGACAAGGGACCTAGGCGCCCGCGTTCATTCAAATTTGAGAATTTTTGGGTATATTTGCCCGGATTTCAAGAGGTCGTTCTTGACGCTTGGGCTGAGAGGGTGAGTCATTCTGAACCGTTCCAGGTCCTCCACCATAAGCTCAAAAAAACGGCGATCCGGCTTGCCCAGTGGAGCAAGCGTATCTTCTCCAAGGCCAAGGTGCAGCTCATTGCAGCAAACATCATCATCCTCCGCTTGGACATTGCGCAAGAGGAGCGCCTCCTTTCCCCGAAGGAGCTTGACCTTCGCTCTAGGCTGAAGAGGCGCGTCATAAGTCTTGCGGTCCTTGAGAGGGCAAGAAAGAGGCAATGCGCCAGGATTGCGAACCAGAAGGATGGTGATGCTAACACAAAATTTTTCCACCGCCGCATCAATGCTAGGAGAAGGAAAAATCACATCCATAGGATCAAAAACGCACAAGGCTGGGTCACAGACCATAAGCAAAAAGAGGACATCATCCATAACCACTTCACCGAGGTCATGGGCAGAGCAAGGACGAGTAGCGTTGACCTTAATTGGGATGAGCTGAATATCCAACCGCTTGACTTGGATGATCTTGGTGACCCCATCTCCGAGGATGAGGTTTTGGCAGCCATAAAAGCAATGCCGGGGGACAAGGCTCCCGGGCCGGACGGCTTCACGGGCATCTTCTTCAAACGTTGTTGGGAAACTATCAAGCATGATCTCATGAGGGTCATCCAGAGCTTTGACTCGCTCCACACTTCCCACTTACAATGGCTCAACTCTGCCAATGTGGTGCTCCTGCCCAAGAAGGAGGGGGCGGAGGGTGTCTCTGACTATAGGCCTATTAGTCTCATGCATGCCGTGGCCAAGATTCTAGCCAAGATTCTTTCCCTGCGACTTGCCCCTCACATGGACGTTCTTGTCTCCAATGCCCAAAGCGCTTTCATAAAGAAGAGGAGTATCCATGACAACTTCATGTATGTGCGTAATTTTGCGAGACGGTTGCACAAGCGCAAGACTTCAGCCCTCCTCTTCAAGCTGGACATTAGAAAAGCTTTCGACTCGGTCAAATGGGAATACGTCCTAGACTTATTACAGCGAAAAGGGTTCCCTTGCAAATTCCGGAATTGGATCGCCGCTCTACTATCTTCTTCCTCTTCGCGCATTCTCCTGAATGGGCTTCCGGGCCCCCCAATCAAGCATGGCCGCGGGTTTCGTCAAGGGGATCCAATTTCTCCTCTGTTGTTCGTCCTTGCAATTGACCCCCTTCAACATATCCTCGACATCGCAACCCGCAAGGGCATCATCCATAGGATCCGCGGGCGCAGTGTCATGATGAGAGCCTCCCTCTATGCGGACGACGCGGCCATCTTCATGGCCCCGATCAAGCGAGACATTGATAACCTCTCGGTCATCCTAAGGGGTTTCGGCGAGGTGACAGGACTTTGCACCAACTTCCGCAAGAGCTCGGTTGTACCCATTCGATGCAACCACCTCCCTCTGGAGCGCATTCTGAGTAGCTTTCCGGCGACCCAAGCTGCATTCCCAATCAAATATTTGGGCCTTCCACTCTCAGTATGGCAACTTCGGAAGGTAGACTTCCAGTATCTTGAAGACAAGGCGGCTGGAAAATTAGTATCTTGGGAGGGACGAACCGTCACAACTATTGGTCGCACTACCCTAGTCAGATCGGTCATCTCCTCTCAAGCGGTCTTCTCCATCACATCCCTCATTGTGCCACATGGCACTCTTCATAATCTCAACAAGATTGAGAGGGCCTTCCTCTGGTCAGGGTCGGACAAGACGACCGGCGCAAAATGTAAGGTCAATTGGGACACGGTCTGCAGGCCTACAATTTATGGAGGCCTGGGAGTCCTCAACACCGACAAGTTTGCTCAGGCATTGCGGCTAAGGTGGCCATGGTACGAATGGAAGGAGCCTACCAAGCTTTGGGTTGGCTTGGGAAACCCTTGCACTAAGGAGGATATGGATTTCTTCTACGCCTCAACCACTATCATTGTTGGCAATGGTGCAAAAACACCGTTCTGGGACTCTCCGTGGTTGCTTGGTCGCAAACCCAAGGATATTGCGCCGCTTATTTTCCAAGCCTCTAAAAGGCAGAGATCGACGCTTCGTCAGGCCCTTCCAGGGAGTTCTTGGATGAACCACATCAAGCATGACGCTATTGTCTCCGTTGCACACATTCGGGAACTTTTCTCGCTTTGGGCTCTCGTGCATGACTTCCATCTTGACCACCATGTTCAGGATGACATCGTTTGGAAACACGCTGATGATGGGCAGTACTCAGCGGCCACAGCATATAAGGCACAATTCCTAGGCCTGGCGCACTCGCCCATTCACCACATGGTTTGGAAAGCTTGCCCCCCCCCCCTAAGGTTAAATTCTTCGCCTGGTTGACCTTGCAAGACAGGATTTGGACCGCCGACCGGTTGGAGCGGCGTGGTTGGAGTAACTGTGGGCTTTGCCCGCTTTGCAAACGTGAGCAAGAATCGGGCATCCACCTATTCGTCAAGTGCCGCTTCTCCATTAGGCTCTGGCGATCGGTCATCGACAAGTTTGGTCTTCCGCACATGGACACCTCCAATTGGCACTTTGAGGATTCCCTCATGCGATGGTGGGATCGAAGGACCGACATGCGAAACCCCAATAGACGAGCGATGGCCTCCCTCACCATGCTCGTCTCTTGGACTATTTGGAACGAGAGAAACGCGCGTGTGTTTCGCAACAAAAGCGCGCCGCCGCCTATCCTGCTCCAAAATATCGTGCTCGAGGCAAAACTATGGGTTACGGCAAGTGCTAAGAAACTAGGGCGTATTGTTGTACGAGAGTAAATCTTTTGCCTCCGTTTCAGAAAAAAAAAAAAACAGCGACTACAACTACCGGCAAGCCGGGGACGCGCTGGGGCTGGACCTGCTGGGTAACCCGGACCTGGTGTCCACCGACCCTGTCGTCGCGTTTAAGACGGCTATCTGGTGGTGGATGACACCGCAAGCGCCCAAGCCGTCGTGCCACGCCGTGATGACCGACGGCTGGACGCCGTCCACCCAGGAGCGCGACGCGGGCATGCTCCCGGGGTATGGTATGACCACTTACATCATTAACGGCACCCTTGAGTGTGGCAAGGGCTACGGGACCGCCCCAGCCAAAGATCGTGTCCGCTACTACAAGATGTACGGCGGCATTCTCCAAGTGGGGTACGGGGACAACATGATCTGCAAGAACATGAAGTTGGCACAACTATCCTTGTCTCCGCCGCCTCTCGGGGGCATGAACCAAATGCAAAGACGGCCAGCACAGCCACCGTTGCCTGCACAAACTCTGGAAGGTCAGTTAGTTAGCTTTGCGGGCTTATTAGAACAGAGAGATGATGCACATATTTCGGCAAAATTCTGATACACTGATAATTTCTCGCAGAATCTCCAAAAACTGGGCTTCTGATCGGCATTTCTGTCGGTTCTGTGTTGTTCTTGATCATTCTCATCGCCTCGATTTGGTTCCTTCTACAGCAGCACCAGCGAAAGCAGGAGAAAATCCGTCAGCAAACAACAGAGCAAGAGCTGGAAGAGGACAACTTCCTCGAAGATGATCAGGCCATGGAAGACGACTTCGAGAAGGGGACTGGTCCCAAGCGATTCCACTATAACGATTTGGCCGTCGCCACTGACAACTTCTCCAACGACAAGAAGCTCGGGCAAGGTGGCTTTGGATCGGTGTACAGAGGTTTTCTGAGTGAATTGAACCTTCAAGTGGCCATCAAGAGAGTTTCCAAAGGCTCCAAGCAGGGGAGGAAGGAGTACGCATCTGAGGTGAGGGTCATAAGCAGGCTTCGGCATAAGAACCTCGTGCAGCTCATGGAGTGGCTCGACTGTTGGTGAGTGTGCTAGATATTGAGGCGGTGCCTGATGAGGTCAAGTGGACCTACAGAGGCCAGGTTTACGTGCTAGAGATTGAGTTTGAAGATGGTGAGCTGTTTTCCGAGGCTCTTGCAGGTGCTGACGTGGATATGCATGATAGAGATGATGGTGCTAGGAAGTCAGATGAGAGGCGGGATGCGGATGGGCATGAGTTGCCTAATAGCACGGGTGCAGCTCCTAATAAGTCTGTCAGTGGGACTGTCTCTTCGTCGTCAGTGCCCACTAATGTGTTGAGGTTTGGATCATTCAAGCCGGTGTCTGCACCGCCCAGGTTGTGGAGCGATCGGGTTGAGGCTGACGACGTGTTTGAGTGCACTCTACCTCCGTTGGACTTTGAGGGGGGGGGGAGGTGCTTGGCCACGAGGAGCCGTCCTCCCCCGCCTCGTCGACGAGCTTCAGGACTCCGACGGGGACGGTGCCACGGACGGAGGCGCCGTTCACTGGCGTTGTCGCTGTCGCGGGAGAGGGATCGGGGCAGGTGGCCCAGATCCTTTCCTGCCTCGTGTTGGACGGACCGGCCGAGACTTCGGCTGTCCTTTCGGCCTCGCCGGTCCAGGCGGAGGCCCAGGCGGCGCCGGCGCGGGAGGTTGTGTCCCCTCTCGGCCTCAGACCTGGGACGGGTGCGGAGCGAGGGCAGGCGGCCCCCTCCTGCGCCTCTCCTGGGGGGCTATCGGCTGGAGTGCCGGGAGCTCGTGCTGGCGTGGGTGGGGCTGGAGGCTCCGCCACGCTCGGAGCCACTAGGGACGAGGTTATCGCCTTTGGAGGCATACCGGATCCTATGTCTGAGGGGCGACGAATGAGCAGTCGCTTCCAGGATAGGCCTGACGTTGATGATATGCAGCTGAGGTGCGCCATGAGGGCGGCTAAGCTTCGTGACATTGAGGTCACTACGGGTATGTCAGTCAACACCTCCAATTCCATTCTGCATTTTTCAGACAGCGAAATTATTCATAATGCAAATCAGTTAGGAATCTCCCTTGGTAGTAATGATTGTGAGATTTCAACATCCGTTAATGATTTGCTGGACCTTGAAGCGGAACGTGCCTTAGATTTAATTCGTAACATAGCAGCGGTAAGACCGATGAACGACCAAGACATAGGTGCTTTGGGTGTTTCGATGCTTAATAACTTTTGTGAGGATCTTGCCTCATCCGTCTCTGAGGCAGAGGAGGATGGGGGTGCTACTTGCACTGGGGAGGGGGAGCATATTATGGAGCTCTCGGCTAGGACCACGGAACCCGATTGTGAGGATCGGGAGGGGGTTCAGCAAAAGCCTAAGCGTAAGTGGTCGCGAAAGATCTATCCAGCTTCCGCGGTGCGTAGAAGTGCTAGAATCCGTATTACTAAAAAATTCCACGATGAACAATGAGAGGCATCTTTTGGAACAGCAGAGGTCTGAAAGACTTGGCTAAAAGGAGGTTTCTGGCGGATGCTTCTACTGATTATCGTTTGGATTTTATCGCGCTTTCTGAAACTGGACGGGATAATTTTTCGCCTCAGTTCTTAAGCAATCTGGCAGGGGGTGCTGAATTTGATTGGCATTGCTTGCCCCCGAGAGGTAGATCAGGAGGAATCTTGCTCGGGGTGAGATGCGACGCGCTGGAAGTCCGTAGTGTGGTGATGGGGGATTTCGCTGTCAAATTTCGAGTTCGTTCTAAGGTTGATGGGTTCAACTGGGCTCTGGTGGCGGTTTACGGGGCCGCACAGGCAGAACTCAAACCGGACTTTCTAGCGGATCTCATGCGCATTTGCGGGTCCGAACAGATCCCGATCTTGGTTGGGGGTGATTTCAACATTATTCGAAGGAGAGATGAGAAGAATAATGATAATTTCGATGGCAGATGGTCGTTCATGTTTAACGCCATTATCGAAAGCCTGGACCTCAGAGAGATTGAGCTCTCGGGTCGAAAATTCACCTGGGCCAATTCCCTGCCAAATCCGACGTTTGAAAAGCTGGATAGAGTACTGGCTAGCGTTGAGTGGGAGCACAAGTACCCTCTCGTAACGGTTCAAGCGTTGTCGCGTGGAGTCTCAGACCACACACCGTTATTGGTTGACTCGGGTGAGGCAACGTTTGTGGGCAATAAGAATACCTTTTCTTTTGAACTAGCATGGTTTGAAAGAGAAGGTTTTTTAGATCTCATTGCCAGGGAATGGTCGAAAGAGGTTGGTGGAAGGACGTCAATTGAGCGTTGGCAGAATAAGATTAGGCACTTGAGGAGTTTCTTGCGAGGATGGGCTAAACATCTTAGTGGAATTTATAAGGTTGAAAAGGAAAGGATCCTTACGCTTATTAATTCACTAGACTTGAAGGCGGAATCTAATATTCTAGAGCCTTCGGAGCTTCACGCAAAAGTGGACGCAGAGATGAGATTGAAAGAGCTCTTGCGAGAGGAGGAGTTGAAGTGGGCATTGCGAGCTAAGGTTCGCAAGGTTATCCAAGGGGATGCCAATACCCATTTCTTCCATATGATTGCTAATGGCAAACATAGAAAGAAAAGGATCTTTCAACTCGAGCAAGACGAGGGGACGATTGTTGGTCAGGACAACTTAAAAATGTACATTACAAACTATTACAAACAGCTTTTCGGGCCCCCAGAAGACAACTTTGTGTCCCTGGATGAGTCTCGGATTGAGGACGTCCCTCAACTGGCTGTTGAAGAGAACGAGGTGTTAACCGCACCATTTACTGAGAAAGAGGTGTTTGATGCGATCTCACAAATGAAGAGTAGCAAAGCTCCGGGGCCGGATGGTTTTCCGGCGGAGTTTTATCAAAAATGCTGGAATATTATTAAAGGGGATTTATTGCCAATGTTTCATGATTTCTTTGCTGGACAGCTTCAACTGTTTCAGCTGAATTTTGGAACGATCACCCTACTTCCGAAGAAGACAGAGGCTGTGAGGATTGAGCAGTTCAGGCCTATCTGTCTTCTCAATGTTAGTTTCAAGATTTTTACCAAGGTCGGGACGAATAGACTCACACAGATTGCGCACTCTGTGGTGCATCCGTCTCAAACTGCTTTCATGCCAGACAGAAACATCCTAGAAGGGGTTGTGGTTCTACATGAAACGCTCCATGAGATCCACAGGAAAAAACTAGATGGGGTCGTTTTCAAAGTGGATTTCGAAAAGGCATATGATAAAGTCAAATGGCCATTCCTCCAACAGGCTCTGCGGATGAAAGGATTTGACCAATCCTGGAGACACCAGGTGGAATCTTTCACGCAAAAGGGCAGTGTTGGAATCAAAGTAAATGATGATATTGGTCACTACTTCCAAACGCACAAGGGCCTTCGTCAAGGTGATCCGATGTCACCTATTCTGTTCAACATAGTAGCTGACATGCTGACGATACTCATTGGAAGGGCCAAGGATGCTGGTCAGGTTGGAGGCCTGGTACCTCATCTAGTAGATGGAGGGGTCTCTATCCTACAATATGCCGATGACACTATTATCTTCATGGAGCATGACTTGGTAAAAGCGCGGAATATGAAGTTGTTGTTATGCTTATTCGAACAATTGAGTGGGCTTAAGATTAATTTCCACAAAAGCGAATTGTTCTGCTTTGGAAGAGCTAAAGAGGAACAAGAAACTTATAAACAATTGTTCGGGTGTGAGTTGGGGGAGTTACCTTTCAAGTATTTGGGTATACCAATTCATCACCGTAAGCTAACTAACAATGAGTGGAAGAGTGTTGAAGATCGTTTTGAAAAGAAACTTAGCTGCTGGAAGGGCAAGCTGATGTCATACGGAGGCCGATTAATTCTCATTAATTCGGTGCTCACGAGTATGCCTATGTTTCTTTTGTCTTTTTTCGAGGTACCTGTTGGAGTTCGGAAAAGACTTGACTTCTATAGATCACGATTCTTTTGGCAGAGTGATGAACTGAAGAGAAAATACAGGCTGGCAAAGTGGGATATTATTTGTAGACCGAAAGACCAAGGGGGTCTGGGTATAGAAAATCTTGAGGTGAAGAACAGATGTCTACTCAGCAAATGGCTGTTTAAACTATCTGCGGAGACGGAAGCCACTTGGGCTCAGATTTTGCGTAATAAATACCTCCAGTCTAAAAAATTGTCCCAGGTCAATGTGAGACCGAATGATTCGCCATTCTGGAAAGGACTGATGAGAGTTAAGTCAATCTTTTTCAATAGGACAAAGTTTTTTGTTGGAGATGGTAACATTACGAGATTCTGGGAAGATACTTGGCTTGGGGATACACCTCTCGCATTGCAATATCCCTCTTTATATAGAATTGTGCAACGACGAGATGCTTCAGTTGCGACAATTCTTCAGTCTTCCCCTCTCAATATTCACTTTCGAAGAGCGCTAGTCGGCAACCGTTGGGAAGCTTGGCTCCATCTAGTCAGGCGACTGATGGAAGTGCAGCTATCTCAAAACCCAGACCGGTTATGTTGGAAGTTGACTAGGAATGGAGTGTTCTCGGTCAAGTCGATGTATCTAGATATCATTAATGCTAGCGTTGTTTCTAGTTCGAAGCATGTTTGGAAGGTTAACGTGCCTTTGCGAATCAAAGTGTTTATGTGGTTTGTGCATAAGCAAGTGATTCTGACTAAGGACAATCTGGCAAAACGTAACTGGACTGGGTCTTCGCGATGTTCGTTTTGTGATCGGAATGAATCTATTAAACACCTCTTTCTCGATTGCCCGATGGCAAAGATTTTATGGAGGACAATACATATTGCTTTTAATATTTCACCTCCGACTTCCATTAGCTCTTTATTTGGGCAGTGGCTGTACGGGATAGATTCCGCACTAGCGAGACATATCCGGGTGGGAGTATGTGCTTTGCTGTGGACAGTGTGGAATTGCAGAAATGATTTGGTTTTTAACAGAGCAACAAATACTCATTTTTTGCAGGTTATCTTTCGAGCCATTGCATTGATCCGTATGTGGTCGCTACTCACTCCGACGGAGGCCAGGGAGCGTTTGGTTACTGGATCTATCCGCTGGGAGATGGTAGCACGGGTTATCTTCAACCGGTTTGGATGGCGGTCATGTAATAGAATAGGCAATTAGTTTTCCTATCTTGCTTATGCCTGCCGGTTGTGGCTGTTGGCTGATTTTTTTGTTATCCTTGCTCCTAGGGAGCCTTCTACCGCAGACTACAGGATCTTGTTTGTTTTTATTACTTTAATAAATGTGGCCGTATGCATCGCTCTGATGCAGAGGCCGGGGTATTCCCCTTTTCGAAAAAAAAAAAATCGGCTGGTGCCACGGAGGCAGTGATCTGCTCCTCGTCTATGAGCTCATGCCCAATGGCAGCCTCGATAGGCATCTCTACGGCGCCAATAACCTTGTGCTTCCATGGTCTGTTAGGTAAGCCGACCCATCAGATAGAGTAGTCTCAAATTGCTTTTGGCCTTAGGCCGCTCAGGGTGATAATTAATTAATGTAACATTAATTTCTTCCATCTTCAGGCATGAGATTGTGCTGGGATTAGGCTCGGCGCTTCTCTACCTACACCAGGACTGGGAGCAGTGCGTCCTGCACAGGGACATCAAGCCAAGCAATGTCATGTTGGACGCGTTGTTCAACGCCAAGCTCGGCGACTTCGGGCTTGCCAAGCTCGTTGAGCACGGCCGAGCATCACTGACGACAGCTCCCGCCGGCACAATGGGATACATGGACCCAGAATGCATGACCACCGGCAGGACCAACACCGAGTCGGATGTCTATAGCTTCGGCGTCGTCCTCCTTGAGATTGCGTGCGGTAGGGGGCCTGTGGTGGTAGCTCAGCAGGAGGAGGACGCGATGCACTTGGCTCAGTGGGTGTGGAATTGGTATGGCAGGGGGAGGATTCTAGGCGCCGCTGATACGCGATTGGGAGGAGAATTCAACGCCAGAGAGATGGAGTGCGTGATGCTGGTTGGGCTTTGGTGTGCTCAACTTGATTGCAAGCTGAGGCCGTCGGTTAGACAGGCCGTCAACGTGCTGCGTGCTGAGGCGCCGCTGCCGGTCCTCCCTGCAAGGGATGCCGGTGGCAGCTTACATGCCGCCGTCGGTTGACATACATAGTTGTACTACTTCTTCGTCTGTAACCGTCGGCACTGGTGGTAGTCAAGCTGGACCGGAGCATCTTCTTTGCTAAAATAATACGACAAATCTTCAAATTCACAAGAAAAAAAAAATCTTGTTTCACATGAACATTCAACTATTCACAGTGTCATTCATTTCCTGTCGACGACGAGACGACTACGGTGACTTCGTAAATCATATGCCGGCTCAGTTTGTCGAAGATGCTCATAGATGTAGGGTGTACTTGTGTGTGTTCATAGGGGTGATTGTATACGCGTTGTATGAACCCTTGCGTCTGTATCGTGTTAAGAAAAAACATTCACAGTGTCATTCATTTCCCCCCAAGATGAGTCCTTTTTGTTTTTTCTCATTTGTAGCATCAAAACTGTTTCGACTATCAGTAGAGAAGGATCATGCTATTACATTCTTTCTTTTGAATGTAAGAATGGCCTCCCTTGTCGATTTCTACCAAGAAACCATCTGGTTCACAAGCATTACCCCCACCTAAACTACCAACATTTGCATCAACTCAGATCATCACAAAAACCTACAGGCACATGAGCTAAACAACAAAGCTTAAAACCAGACTCTACAAACATAACAGAACATGTAAACATCCAAGCTCTAACCGGTCCCCTAAAAGTTAAAGTAGCATCGGGCGAGTAAAGTTAGAGAGGAGTAAATTTATCCTCCTCTATAGGTGGCTGCACCTGGCCGATCCACTAAACTTGTGTGGAGTAAAAAAAAAGTATTGTTTTGTGTTCTAGCCGCATGAACTTCAAACACTTCACAATATATTATAAAAACATTGAAATTAATACATGCATGACATAATTGTCATAACATATAGTTTCATCATCGCGATTTCAAATAAAAGCATGCATAGTTCACCCAAAAGGCATTACTTTAAACACAATGTTTGATCCAAAATCACCACAAACATAACATGTATATGTTGTGGATCGAGCTAACCAATGGCATGCACGAACTCAAACGAGGTGGTCACCCAAGAAAACATCACCGCCGCCACCACCACCATCCTCTCGGCTGCTGCACCACCACCAACATCCTCTCAGCCGGTACCATCACCCACCACCACCACCACCATCATTCCGAAGAGAGGCTTCCACTTGGGTCAAGTTCTCCCCATGAGTGAGCTCCCAATGCTTTCTTGCTGTATCATCCATTGTGGTTGGATTCATGAACATGATAGCACGTCCTTCAGTCTTTTTGGCATCATGAATCCTCCTCAAGTGTAAGCCTACACTCCTCCGCCTTCAACTTTTTCCCTTCGGCCACCAACTTAGCCTTCCTTTTCTCATCCGCCAACACCTTGAGCTCATTCCACCTCGCCATCTTCTCTTCCTAGCGTTCGGCCACCAACTTAGCCTTCCATTTCTCATCCTGCAACACCTTGAGCTCATTCCACCTCGCCATCTTCTCTTCCTTGCCTTCGGCCGCCAACACCTGCTTGGCCTCAATCATGGCCCCCAAATTCTTCTTTGTATGTGCCACCGAATGCATTTCTCCTTTCTTATTTTTGCAATTTTGTTCCCTTTCAGTCCATTGTTGGCCTCTTCATCATCCTCAACGAATATTCTCAACCTTGATCACTTTCACTACAAAAAAAGACACATCCGTGACATTTTGGGCCGAACGAAAAAAAATTATGTCATACTTATGACACTTCTATGGAAATAATTGTGACATAACCCGGTATCATCATAGATGTGGTGGGGTCCTACTTCTATGACAAAAAATCATGACAAAAAATGGGTTTTTCGTCCTGGGCGGGCCGGAGACGCAGTTGCATGACATTCTTTGGGCCGTCCATGACGGAAAAAACCGTGGTAGAAGCGAGGGCGAGGAAAATATCGCGGTGTTCCCGGTTACGGTGGGTGGTCGAGGCCGAGCGATGCGCGTTTCTCTCGTACACGCACGCGCGTGGGTGCGAGGCGTTGGGCTCTAACTGAACCCGAGCGAGGCGTTGGGCTCTAACTGAAGCCAAGCGATTGCACTGCAGGCTGCGCGTTATTGAACCCGAGCGATCGATCGATGGCTGTTAACTGAACCCGATCGAGCGATTCCTTCAATACTGCTGCTAACTGAAGTCGATCGATGCTGCCTCTGGATGAACAATGAGCGTTGCTGGTGGGGGGGATTTGGATGAACAGTTCCCGGTGGGGGTGGATGAACAGGATCCCGTGTTGTTGCCTCTGGATGAACAGGACCCCGTTCGATCGAGCCGGTTGGGGATGGATGAACAGGACCCCGTGGAGGGCAGGATGAAAAGGACCGTCCCGTGGAGGGCTAGATGAACAGTAAATGGTGGAGGGCTGGATGAACAGTAGCCGTGGAGGGGTGGTTGAACAGGAGCCCGTGGAGAGGGCTGGTTGAACAGTTGCCGGTGGAGTAGCGCGCGGTGGAGGCTAGATGAACAGGAGCCCATGGATGAACAGTCGCAGATGAAGGCTGGAGGAGGTCGACGGTGGATGAACAGTAGCCCGTGGAGGTTGGAGGGGGTGGACGATGGAGATGAAAAGTATCCCGTGGAGTCCCGTTTTGTGGTACGCCACACCCCTCCCGATGAACAGGACCCCCGTTTCGACCGTAGCGCTCCAAGACAAGTCCGTTTCCTCCGTTTTGCGGTACGCCACACCCCTCCCGAACAACAGGACCCCTGTTTCGACCATAGGAGGTCCATTTCTTCCGTTTTGCGGTACGCTAGACCTCTCTCGATGAATAAGATCCCGTTTCGACCGTGGCCGGTTGAACACAAGGCTGTTTCCTCCGTTTTGCGGTAGCCAGGCCTCGGTTCCATCGGCTGTTTCGTCCAAGCCCTCCCGATGAACACGACGACGCATTCCGTTTCGACCCAGCCGGTTGGCTCCCCATGAACACGACGACGACGTTGTTTCTCCTTTCCGACCCAGCCATGTACACGAGCCCTGGCCGTACGTATGCGCGAGTAGGCGTTCGAGACCCTACCCGTATGTACATACGTTGCCGTATTTTCTTTCTTGCACACTTGCCGCTGTACGTACGTGTACATACTACATGCGGGCCTTTACTACGACACGTGCGCGCCTCTACATCGACCAGTATGTACGTACACGTTCGCGACCAGAATGACAACGCTACATACGCATCGACCAGGTGGGTACCGACTGTCAGGCACTTCCTTGCATGCGAAGATGTAGCTGGTGGGTCCCAGCAGTCAGGGGCGAATCGTTTTTTTTTGCCCGGACGCACTTCCTTGCGTGCGATGATGTAGCTGGTGGGTCCCAGCAGGCAGGGGGGAACGTTTTTTTCGCGAAATACGATGGCCCGTCCGGTGGGTCCCCGCTGCCAGGTGGAGAAATAATTATTTTGCGCGTAATAAGGAGGCACTTCCTTGCTGCGGCCGTGGACCCAGCTATCAGCCTCTCCACGTACAGTACTCTTCCGATGGAAGTCGTTCCTTGACCATGTTGACCACATCGCGCTGAGAGAACCAGGGCGGTGGATGACGGCGAGGCCTAGGAAGGGGACGACACAGAGCAGGGGAAGACGTGGCAGTGGAAGCCCGCGCGGAGAGTAGTACGAGGGTTCACTGGTTCGGCTGCGGTGTGAGGCTGCCGTTGCCGCAAGGCCTGGCCAGCGCTGGGAATAGTAGGGGGCGGTGAGGCCTCGGCGGCAGCACAACCGGCCACGAGAGGCAGGAGCATGCGGCACGACCGGCGCTGCTTTGGGCGGCTGGAGCAAGAAGACCAAAGGTTGAAGAAGCACTATGGCCATTGGATGGACATCGTACGGTCACTGGAGCCAGAATCGTTCATATTGACTAAGTTGACAAAGCACTCTGTCCCCGTCAACTTAGTAGGCCCACAAGTCAGCCACCCACCAAGGTCGGTCCCAACTAGCAGGGGGGGTATTCATTTTTTTGTGTGTAATAAGTAGGCACTTCCGGTGGGTCCGAGCTGACAGCGGGGGGAACGTTTTTTCGCGAAATACGGTGACCCGTCCGATGGGTCCCAGCTGTCAGGGGGGAAACGTTTTATTTTCGCAAAATACGATGGCCCGTCTGGTGGGTCCCCGCTGTCAGGTGGAGGAATAATTATTTTGCGCGTAATAAGGAGGCACTTCCTTGCTGCGGCCGTGGACCCAGCTGTCAGCCTCTCCACGTACAGTCCACGTCCGATGGAAGCCGTTCGTTGACCACGTTGACCATGCCGCGCCGAGAGCACCAGGGCGGTGGACTACTGCGAGGCCTAGGAAGGGGACGACGCGGAGCCGGGTAAGACGCGGCAGTGGAAGCCCGCGCGGAGAGGAATACAAGGGTTCACTGGTTCGACTGCGGTGTGAGGCTGCCGTCGCCGCAGGGCCTGGCCAGCGGTGGGAATAGTAGGCGGCCGTGAGGCCTCCGCGGCAGCACAGCCGGCCACGGGAGGCAGGAGCATGCGGCACGACCGACGCTGCTTTGGGCGGCTGGAGCAAGAAGACCAGAGGTTGCAGAAGCACTACAGCCATCGGATGGTGATACGTCTCCAACGTATCTATAATTTTTTATTGTTCCATGCTATTATTTATGAAGTCTTAGATTTTTAATGGGCTTTATCATTCACTTTTATATCATTTTTGGGACTAACCTACTAACCCAAAGGCCCAGTCCAGATTGCTGTTTTTTGCCTATTTCAGGGTTTTGCACAAAATGAATATCAAACGGAGGCCAAACGGAATTAAACCTTTGTAGGAGATATTTTTGGAAGAAATCACGCACGAAAGACTTCGGGGCCAAGCCAGAGGACAGGGGGGCACCCTCGAGGGTGGGGCGCGCCCCCTTCCCAGGGCACGCCCCCTGCCTCGAGGGCAGCCCCTGGTGCCCCTCTTCTTCCTATATATACCTACTTACCCCAGAAACTCCAAACGCAGAGAGAAAACCCTTATTCCACCGCCGTAGCTGCTGTTCCCGTGGAGATCCCATCTTGGAGCCTGTTCTGGGAGGGGGATCCATCACGGAGGCCTTCATCATCATCATCATCGCCCTCACCATGAGTTGTGAGTAGTTTACCTCGGACCTTCGGGTCCATAGCTAGTATCTGGATGGCTTCTTCTCTCTCTCTGGATCTCAATACAAAGTTTTCCTCGGTCTTTGAGGATATCTATTCGATGTAATCTCTTTTTGCGGTGTGTTTGTCGAGATCCGATGAATTGTGAGTTTATGATCAAGATTATCTATGAAAGATATTTGGTTCTTCTCTGAACTTTTTATGTGTGCTCATAATATCCTTGCAAGTCTCTTCGAATTATTGGTTTGGTTTGGCCTACTAGATCTATAGTTCTTGCAATGGGAGAAGTGCTTGGCTTTGGGTTCAATCTTGCGGTGTCCTTTCCCAGTGACAGTAGGGGCAGCAAGGCACGTATTGTATTGTCGCCATCGAGGATAAAAAGATGTGGTTTTCATCATATTGCTTGAGTTTATCCCTCTACATCATGTCATCTTGCTTAAGGCGTTACTCTGTTCGTATGAACTCAATACACTAGATGCATGCTGGATAGCGGTTGATGTGTGGAGTAATAGTAGTAGATGCAGGCAGGAGTTGGTCTACTTGTCTCGGACGTGATGCCTATATACAATGATCATGCCTGGATAGTCTCATAATTATTCGCTTTTCTATCAATTGCTTGACAGTAATTTGTTTACCCGCCGTAGAATATCGCTATCATGAGAGAAGCCACTAGAGAAAACTATGGCCCCCGGGTCTATCTTTATCATATTACTTTCTCGTCAACTAGCCTATTTCTGCCACCGATGTTTATTTGCTTTCTTTACTTTCTGTTTCTATACCAAAAATACCAAAAATATAATTATCATCTCTATCAGATCTCACTATCGTAAGTGACTGTAAAGGGATTGACAACTCCTTATCGCGTTGGCTGCGAAGTTCTTATTTGTTTGTGCAGGTGCGAGGGACTGGTGCGTGGTCTCCTACTGGATTGATACCTTGGTTCTCAAAAACTGAGGGAAATACTTACGCTACTGTGCTGCATCTCCCTTTCCTCTTCGAGGGAATACAACGCAAGCTCAAGAGGTAGCAAGAAGAATTTCTGGCGCCGTTGCCGGGGAAGCTTACGCAAAAGTCATATACCAAGTACCTATCACAAACCCTTATCCTTCGCATTACATTTATTTGCCTCTCGTTTTCCTCTCCCCCACTTCACCTTTGCCGTTTTATTAGCCCTTCTTCCGTCGTGTGTTTTTTGTTCGCGTGCCTCTTGTTTGCTTGTGTGCTATGTGACCTCAATTAGCTTGCATCTTCGCTTGCTAAAGTATGGATCCTCATCCACTTGCTAATCTCTTTAAGAGATCCAATTATGTTGAACCTATTGCTAGTGAGTTGCCTGCACTAGATTATCTTTATGGGGTTTTGCTTGAAATTTGTGAATCTGAAAATTGTGATGAAATATTGAAAGAAAAACATAAATTGATTCACGATAGCTCCTTGAGTAAAAAGCATGATTGCAATGATGTTATTATAAATTCTATTGATGTCAATTGTGCTAATGATATGCAAAACCCTAAGCTTGGGGATGCTTGTTTTGCTATGGCTACTACTTGTTGCAATGATCATGATTGGGATGATTCTTCTTATGATCATGGAAATTTACTTAACCCCCATGATGAATATGAGATTGATAATGTTTGCAAGAATATTGAAAGTGGGTTTGGAAGAGTGTCAACTTTAGATCCCACATACCTGGAGAATGATCAATCTTATGAAATTTTTGATAAAAGTGGGTTTGGAGAGATCCTGACTTTAGTTAATGTTAATCCCACTATTTTGGAAGAGTGTGAACTTTGCATGCATGTGGATCGTGTTGAGAATATGTTATGTGACAGATATTTTGTTGAATTTTATCATGATCCTACATGCAATTATTATGAGAGAGGGAAATATGGTTGTAGAAATTTTCATGTTACTAAATTACCTCTCGTTATGTTGAGATTGCTATTGGCTCTTTCTTCTTCCTTGCATATGCTAGATCTTGCTTGTCTTGCTAATTTGTTTTCCTATAAAATGCCTATGCATAGGAAGTATGTTAGACTTATATGTGTTTGCCATGTGATTCATGATGCTCTCCTTGTGCTTCAATTCTTGTCTTTCATGAGAGCATCACCAAAATCGTGCCTAGCTAGGGGCATAAAACGATAGCGCTTGTTGGGAGGCAACCCAATTTTATGTTTTTTGTTTTTGTTGCTGTTAGGGAATAAATATTGCATCTAGCCTCTGATTAGATGTGTTTTCATGTTTTTTTTAGTGTTTGTGCCAAGTAGAACTTTTGGTAAGACTTGTGTGAAGTTTATTTGATCCTGCTGTGAAAAAAAGAATTGCTAGCGCTCGCTAAAGTAGTCTTCATATTTTACTGGAGCATGATTTTTAGTTGATTCTTTTTGCAGATGATTGGTAGATAAATTACGCAAATTTACCAATTTAGTTTGAAGTTTTTGGAGTTCCAGAAGTAGGCGAACCCTGCAGATTACTACAGACTGTTCTGTCTTTCACAGATTCTGTTTTTCGTGTGTTGTTTGCTTATTCCGATGCATCTATGAGTAGTATTGGAGGATATGAACCATAGAGGAGTTGTAGTACAGTAGGTTTAACACCAATAAAAAAAAGAATGAATTCATTGCTGCACCTTTGAGTAGTGGTTTGCTTTCTTATACTAACGGAGCTCACGAGAATTTTTGTCTAAGTTTTGTGTTCTGGAGTTTTCAAGTTCTAAGTATTGCTTTGATAGACTATGGAACAAGGAGTAGCAAAGGCCTAAGCTTGGGGATGCCCATAGAAACCCAAGTAAATTCAAGATAATCAAAAGCCTAAGCTTGGGGATGCCCCGGGAAGGCATCCCCTCTTTTGTCTTGATCCATCTGTAACTATACTCGTAGCTATATTTTTATTCACCGCATGATATGTGTTTTGCTTGAAGCGTCAATTTAGTTTATTTTGTTTTGCTTGCGGTTTGAATAATATCCCAAGATCTTAAGTTCTTAAATGTTAGAGAGTCTTCACATAGTTACATAATTATTCAACTACTCATTGATCTTCACTTATATCTTTCGGAGTAGTTTGTTGTTTGCTCTAGTGCTTCACTTATATCTGTTAGAGCACGACGTTGGTTTTATTTTTAAGAAATAGATGAACTCTCGTGCTTCACTTATATCCATTTGAGAGTCTATTAAAACAGCATGGTAATGTGTTTAGGCTAAAGAAACTAGTCTTCACATGATAGACATCCAATGTCAATGTAGTAAAAAATTCACTCCAAATGCATTGAATAGAATGAGATGTTGGATGCTTGATAATTGTTTTGAGACATGAGGATAGTGATATTAGAGTCATGCTAGTGGAGTTATTATGAAATTGAGAAATACTTGTGTTAAGGTTAGTGATTCCCGTAGCATGCACGTATGGTGAATCATTGTGTGACTAACTTAGAACATGAGGTATTTGTAGAGTGTCAACCTTTGTGTGGAGGTCGGGGCGCACGATGGTTAACTCCTACCAACCTCCCCCCTAGGAGCATGCGTTGATTGCTTTGTTTTGATGACTCGTAGATTTTTGCAATAAGTATAAGAGTTCTTATGACTAATATTGAGTCCATGGATTATACGCACTCTCACCCTTCCACCATTGCTAGCCTCTCTTGTACCGTGCAACTTTCGCCGGTACCATAAACCTCCTATATATCCTTCCTCAAAATAGCCACCATATTGTTCCTCAAAACAGCCACCATACCTATCTATCATGGCATTTCCGTAGCCATTCCGAGATATATTGCCATGTAACTTTCCAACGTTCCGTTCATATGACACGCATCATATTCTCATATTGCCATTGCATGATCATGTAGTTGACATCGTATTTGTGGCAAGGCCAGCATGCATAATTTTTATACATGTCACTCTTGTTTCATTGCACATACCGGTACACCGCCGGAGGCATTCATATAGAGTCATACTTTGTTGTTGTAGTATCGAGTTGTAATGAAAGTGTGATGATCATCATTATTAGAGCATTGTCCCATGGGAGGAAAGGCTAAATTTATAAAGCCCCTCCGCAAAAAAAAAGAAAAAAAAAAGAAGAAAGGCCAAAGAAAAAAAAAGGGCCAAAAAAAGAAAAAAAACAAGAAAAAGGGACAATTGCTACTATCTTTTTCCACACTTGTGCTTCAAAGTAGCACCATGTTCTTCATTGTAAAGAGTCTCATTTTTAGTCACTTTCATATACTAGTGGGAATTTTGGTTATAGAACTTGGCTTGTATATTCCAACGATGGGCTTCCTCAAATGCCCTAGGTCTTCGTGAGCAAGCAAGTTGGATGCACACCCACTAGTTTCTTTTGTTGAGCTTTCATTCATATTTAGCTCTAGTGCATCCGTTGCATGGCAATCCCTACTCACTCACATTGATATCTATTGATGGGCATCTCCATAGCCCGTTGATACGCCTAGTCGATGTGAGACTATCTCCCTCTTTTTGTCTTCTCCACAACCACCTCTATTCCACCCATAGTGCTATGTCCATGGCTCACGCTCATAAATTGCGTGAAAGTTGAAAGGTTCGAAAAGATAGAACATGAAAACAAATACTTGGCTGAAATCGGGGTTGTGCATGATATGAATATTTAGTGTGATAATAAGGGAGCATAGCCAACACTATATGATTTTGTAAGGATAACTTTCTTTAGCCATAGTATTTTGAGAAGACATGATTGCTTTGTTAGTATTGCTTGAATTATTATTATTTCTTATGTCAATATAGACTTTTATCTTGAATCTTTCATATATGAACATTCATGTCACAATTAAGAGGATTACATTGAAAAACTATATTGGTTAGCATTTCACATCAAAAATTCTTTCTTTATCATTTACCTACTGTAACATCCCAAATTTTCAATTTGGAATGTTATACATAGATCATAATTGCATTTCAGGTTTTTGCATTTTCGTTCGTGGAGTTCCTCGAAACTCTAAGCAACTCAAGGACCTACGGGGAGAGTTGGGGATTTTATCGTTTTCGTATTTGAGTTCGCTCGAATACCGGTACGAGGACAGTGTGATTCTAATTATTTTTCTCTCCTAAAAATATTTCTAAAAAAAAATATGAGCGGAGATAATATGACTTCTCCAAAATAAAAGAAATATTGGAGGAAAAATGTTAAAATCACTTTTGGTATTTTTCTGGATTTATTTTCGGATTTATTTGCATAGGAAAAATACGCGTTTTTCAAAATTGCATTCAGGTCCGGGAAAAATGTTCACTTTGTCCTAAATATTATTAGAGGAAGGTGAAAAATTATTTCGGGAATTTTGGAGTCCGTTTGGTATTTCTTTCGTTAGTTTTTCTGCGTCGGGACTCTTTTAGAAAAAAAAAAGGAAACCGACCTAGTCTCGTATAGGGTCGGGAGACTGGGCTTTATAAGCCGCAGCCCCGCCGGCCCAAAGCCTCGCCTCGCCCCGCAGCCTCGCCCGAATCCTAGCCCCGCCGCCGCCGCCGCCGCACCCCGCCGCCGTGACACCGCCGCCTCGCAGCCTGCCGCCGCCGCCCCGCGTGCCGCCGCCCGCCCCGCCGGAGTCCGCCGGAGTTGAGGTAGTTTTTTTTCGGTTAACCGATTGGTTTGTTTAGGAAAACCTAGATCTGTTTTTTTAGAATAGATCGATTCGTTTTTTTATTTTCCGCCGGTTTAGTTAAATAGCGGACGTTCGTCCGTACGTTCGTTTTAACGAACGGTTTTCGTTAGTTAACCGCAAACAGCGAACGTTCGTTCGTTAGCATGTTTGTCGTTTTTCTTTTTCGGGGTATTTATCCACGGTTATTCAGATCACGATTTCTGCCCTGATCTTGTTTTTCGTTTTTCTTTTCGCTCGAGAGTCGGAATCAGGTGATTCAAAATCTCAGATCTTCGTCTCGAAGCCCTCTTCACGTTTAATCAACTTAAACAAAGTTTTGGCTACTGTAAAATTTGACTTTAGGCCAACTAGTAATTCGGAGCTCGTTTCTTTTGCAGTTTGAGTTTCGTTGATTCTTTCGAGTTGATTCTTTTTGCACACCGGAGTTCTTAAGTTGAACTTTCTGGTTAGATCTCTTATTTGAGTTTTACCCGTGCATTAGTTAAGTACTTATTGTATGCTTGTTTGTTTGATTGCGATAGAGTACCCGGAGTGCGTCGCTTGTTACTTTGAGTCTCTAGGTTTTGCGGATCATCAGCAAGGCAAGTAACACTTTGATCATGCTTTCCAATTACCCAGTTTTCATTGCATTAGTCCAACCCTCACACATTGCATGAGTAGGATCAATTGACTTGTGGGATTGGGAAGTAGATTGAGGTAGTACCTATTACCTGCATTACATTCAAACCCTTGGGAGTTACTTCTACGTTTGCTGCTAGGACATGCTATGCTCGTAGACGTGGATTGGGTGAGTGAAATCCATGACAGATGTGAGAATGTTAATTAATGGTTCAACTTAAGGTGGCAACATTAATACACATCTGGGTGGATTGAGGCATTTGGGTATTCAAGTGATTGCCTGTTTTTCTTTTGGACCGCCACCCAGGCTCAAAGGGATCATGAGATTATTCATACTAGAAACTTCCGTGTGCAGCCACAATGCTATTATGGGCTCTAGGATAGTATGAGTAAGTTGTGCGAACTCTTACAGTGGTGGACCAGCAGATGTAGGGGATGTAGGTTGGTACGGTCCGCCCGATCGTAAGGTGCTAGCGCTTCTGAAAGACTATGTCTCGGTCATCCGTTTCTCAAACACCATGCAGTGCGAGAAACCAAACGGAGGAGATCGAGTCTTGTGGGAAAAGTGCACAAACCTCTACAGAGTGTACAAACTAATCATGATTAGCCGTGTCCCCGGTTATGGACGTCTTGAGTATCTAGTACTTGGATTATCATGTGCATCTCATCATGTTACTTTAATTTAATTTTGTTGGGTTTAATGATGAACTTTAATTGGGGTTGAGAGGATGTCTATCTTCTCAACGATGTTTCAACTACCATGGTAGTTAATTAAAATGCATTCCTTTGAAGTAGGGAAAAATTGGCTTTACGCAAAAACTTAACCATAGAGCTTTCCACCAGCCATATTGCATATAGTATAGCTTTACTTTCATTGCATTCTCTTGTGTTACCTTGCCAGCATATTCCATGTGCTGACCCATTTTCGGGCTGCAACGTTTCATGTTGCAGACTTTTCAGACGACGAGTAAGATGCCCTTTTAGGTCGTGGTTCTATACTCAGTGATGCCGCTGGAGTTGATGGACTCACTTATCTTCCAAGCCTTCCGCTGTTATCGTGTTAGATGGCCTTCAACCATATTATTTGTAATAAATTCATCGTTGGACTATCGATGTAATAAGTGTGTGATTGCTACTCTGTTATAAATCCTTCAAGTACTGTGCGTGTCAGCATTACTGATCCAGGGATGACACTGATGCATAGAGATCAGACTGTTTGAGGTCTGGTCGCTACAAGATGGTATCAGAGCACATGCTGACTATAGGACACGACCACTAAGACAAGCCCTAGAGCACAATTCACTCTTCTCTTTCTGACTCCTCATCTTTTCTACTCTTTAGGATGGTGGAAGCAAAGCACAAGTTAATGCAACCGGATGAAGAAACACCCTTTGGACGACATCTGAAGGAAGTCACCAGATATCTCAACATTGGATTACCAAGTTTCACTGGAACCTACAACGCCACTCTACCTGAGGAGGAGCGTTGGTTGATTCACGCCCAAGTTCCAGGAAGGACGTTCGCACCCGTCACCTCACTCATAGCATTTTCCTTTAATGCGCCTACATGGAGCCTAGGAAGGAGTATGGCAGCCCACATTGCTATGGGAAGGATTGGAGAAGTCTACAAGTGTAATGCCCCGGGTGTAATACTTTCCCTTTGGGCAAGATATATATCTCTGGCTTCATCAATTCCATTCCGGGTTCTTCGTCTTTCGGGTTTTCGTCGTTTTGTTGTGTTGCGTGTGTGCATTCATCCTTAGCATGTTGCCATGTGCATCGCATTGCATTGATGTTGTCGTTTGCATCCGGTCCCACGCGTTCCTTCCCGTTGTCCGTTTCGAGTTCCGGAGCTCTCTCACACGTCCGTGGCATCCCCGAGGCCTACTTTGGTGTTTGGCCGTGTAACGTTTCCGTTTTGGTGTGAGACTTGTCATGTGTTGTTGTTTTGGTGTGTGTAACCCGCCTGTCGAATCTCGTCGCGTTTGGAGTTCGTTTGCTACTCCAACAGTTATTCTCGTGGGCTGAAAGTAACCCTCTTTGAGGCCCAAGACACCCCTCCAACAGCCCACCAAACCAACCCAAACCCCTCCCTTCATCTAGGCCATCTAATTGTGATCATGTGGCTGAAAACCTCACCTCTTTTGGACAACCCTAGCTCCTTGTGCCTATATAAACGTCCATCTCCCCCAATTTTCGCGTCTGAAACCCTAATGTTTCCACAGTGCGCCGCCGGTGCTTCCACCGTTGATCCCAGTGCTTCCACCGTTGAAAAACCGTGCTTCCGACGTCCTAGAAAATCGTGTTACCTTCCTCAGTCGCCGTGCTTCCATAGTTAGTCGTCGTTGCTTCCACTCCGGCAAGTGGGCCCCGCGGGGTCATCTTCAACCTCTAGCCGGCACCGTTCTTCTCCGCCTCCGCGCCGCCCTCTCCGGCGAGTTGCACCGCCGCTGCGCCACCTATCCGCCGCCGGACCGCTCCTCCCGCCGCCTCCTCGCCACCCCGCCGGCCGGCGCCGCCCTACTCCCGCCGGCCCCGTCGCCACCCAGCCGCCGCCCCTCCAGGCTCCGCCGCCGGTGAGGCCGGGCCTCCACCCCAGGTCGCCGCCGCCCTCCGGCCAGGGTCGCCGCCGGGCTCCCCTCGACCTCCCGTCGGCCACGGCTCGGGCGAGCTCGCCAACCGCCGCCGCCGCTCGGGGATCGAGAGGATCCCCCGAGCTCGATCCGATCTAGATCGGCTCTGCCCCCACGGGACGAACCCTAGCGGCTAGTGGGCCGCGCCGGCCCGTTAGGCCCCCTCCGCCGATGGGCCGGCCCGAGCCGCTCCAGTCCGCCTCTGCCGGCCCGTTGACCTCCAGCCGCGTTGACCCCGTTGACCGAGGTGGATGTTTTTTTCTCTAAGTCTGTAGAATTTTGTTGTCTGATGCAGTTTTGTCTTGATGATAACTTTTTGTGTGTTGGTCCGATTTGAGCAAATGATACGTCAAAATGATCGTGGAGACTTGTACTACGTTTTGTTCCATTGTGCCATGCATGTTTGAGGTCATCTAGATGTCTTAATCTTCATGAGAAGAGTGCTACTTGTTATAAACTGCTGTTAGTAGATGTTTTCATGCCATCTTTGCAATGTGATAACTTGGTGCATGTTTAGCCAAATGATGCAAATGATATGTCCACGTGTTCGTCATGAAATGCTCTACATGTTGGGCGCTTTAGCTTGCATGATAAATTTCATCTTGCCATGTTTATCTCCTTTGCAAAGTGCTATGTGGCTGTTATGTCATTAAACTTGTTACGAGATGCCTCGTAGAGGAGCTCGTTGCTATTGATGTGTTTGTCCCCTTGATGCATGCTTAGATGTTTTGGTTTCACCATCATGTGTACTTTGCTGTGGTGCTTACCACTTGCCATGCTTTGCTTGGAGGTGACTTAAACTTGCTCTCGAAGATGCCATGATAAAACTGTTGTTTTAACACTTAGTGAAATTTCACTAAGTCGGGAATCTGTTATTTTTCAGATGCCATGTTTGCTTGTTGTTCTAGACAAATCCATGATAGTTTTGGGGTGACTCTTGATGATTCCTTGTTGTATATATTGTTGGCTATCCATTCATGCTCTCACATGCTTATTTGAGTGGCTGTAGCATATTTAACTCTTGCTCCCAAGTTGCAACAAAATACTGCTGTCAGGATTTTGTTGTCAAGTTCAATATGTCATAGCTTGTTGCTATTGATCCATGGCTCCTTTGGGGATGCTCCAATGGAATTGTTTGCTGTAGAGTATGTCTACTTTATGTCCATGCTCCTTGCCATGATGTTTGAGTGCTGTAGGCCATTTATCTCTTGCTCCGAAGTTGCTATGTGGCTGATATTTTTAGCTTGTGCATGTTTATTGTTTCGGGTGAAACTTTTAGTCGGTTGCTCCATTTTGAGCAAGTCCTATATGTAACTTGTGTGTTTTTGCATGTAGATTCATAATATCCTATTGTTAACATGTTTTGAAGTATTTTGCTTGATGCATATTGTTGTGCTGTAACACTGTGCTTCCTAAGTAGGCTTTCTGTGCTTCCATAGTGCATCTGTTTTGCTTCCATAGTGCATCTGTCATGCATCCAGTAATTTTTCTGAGCATTGCATCTTGTTTGATTCGTTGCCTTGTGTTCTTGTGTTTGAGTAGAGCCGGAAGCTGAGACAGAGTACGAGTACGAGCACGAGGTTACTACCGAGGTTGAGAACGAGGACCCCTCTTACGATCCCATCGACAACTCGTCAGGCAAGATGACCGAACCCCGATAACATTACTATCTTTGCCTATTGCTAGAAGTCTCGATCTATAGTTTTGCCTCGATGCCCATGTTTTCCTGTCAGCCTCCTATTGTAACCATGAACATGTCTAACCACCCTACCTATGCAAACCTTTGATTGGCTAACTACGCTTCGCTTAGCCCCTCTTATAGCATTGTTAGTTGCAGGTGAAGATTGAAGATTCTTGCTTCTTGTTGAAGCTTGTTGGGATATCACACTATATTAATTATCAAATGAAATCATCTATCTATTGGTAATGGGTGGAAGGCTAAGCCTTTTGCTTGGTGATTTGTTCCACTCATGCCGCCCTAGGAACCGTATAAACCGGTGTTATGTTCCTTGATTATGCGTTCCTCACACGGTTGGGGTTATGGGACCCCCCCGATAAACCGCTAGGTGCTAAGTCTTTTCCAGCAAGTCCCAACATTGGTACTATTTGCCTAAACAACTAAAAACTTACCGAGGGAGTAATTAACCCGATGATTAATTAATCAACCCCCTGGGCCAGTGCTCGATTTGAGTGTTGGTCCAAACTAGAGCCACTTGCGGTGCCACCCAGTTCGTTGGGATCTTCAGTATCTGTACGTAGCGCTCATCCGGTCGTGGCCTGAGACGAGATACGCGCGGCTACTATCAGGGTGTCGGCACGCCGGGAGGATTTGCTGGATTAGCCTTACCTTAGTTGGAGTATCTCGAGCACGGGATTCCGAGAATACTCGGGCCTTCCCACCTTGGAGTCGCGACTCCGCGGATCGTGGGCTTGTCATGGGCCAAGTTGGAACACCCCTGCAGGGTTTTGAACTTTCGAAAGCCGTGCCCGCGGTTATGTGGTAGATGGGAGCTTGTTAATATCCGGTTGTAGAAAACTTGACACCATGTCTCAATACACTACCAGCGTGTGTACCGTGACGGTCATTTTCCGAAAGGGATTCGGGAAGTGAACACGGTGGGGTTATGTTGGACTTGCTTTAGTTAGGATCACTTCGTGATCATCTCTCGACCGAGGCACCTTCTCTTCTTGCTCTCTTTAACGTAAGCTAGTGCTAGTGCTGCTGCAACCTCTTGTTTTTTGTTCAGCCTTGTTCCACACCCAAGGCTGGGATAGTCGTGTTACCCGGGAACGGGATTGCTGAGTCCTCTGTGGCTCACAGTTACTTCAACACACCAGATGCAGGTACGATGGTGAGCTACACAGGCGATGGCACTGAGCTAGACTGGGAGTACGACGAGGAGCGTTGCCGTTACTATGTGAACTATCCGGTTGATCAGTAGAGCTTCTACTAGGATTCGATCTAGACCTGTGGTTTAATGTTATGTTTGGTATCTTGTCATTTGGATCTTTACCCTTAGATGGGCTGTGATGTTTATTTGAATGATGTTTGGACATGTAATGAATTTGTGTGACGTGGCGAGTGTAAGCCAACTATCTTTTCAGTTTTCCATCCCTATTTTTACATGAGATGTGCAAAGGTACCAAACTTGCGATCATTCCTGAATGGGCTTATATCTTTAAGTCGTGCCTCGACACGTAGGAGATATAGTCCCATCCTGGGCATTACAAGTTGGTATTCAGAGCCTTCTCCGACCTAGAAGCCCCCACTGATTGATCGAATCGTTGACGGTTGAGTCTAGGCACACACGGTAAAATGTTTTGAGTCCTATAATTATATCGGAGAGTAGGATTTCTTTTGCTCCTCATCTCTTTTCACTCTGGTGAGGACTCCTGACGACTACTCTTGCCTCTTCTACTTTCAAAAATTGCACCAATTTTTTTTAGGAATCTCGCGAGTATTGTTGGATTGTTTCGATGTCTTTGTGACGAGAATATTGTTCTTGATGCCTCCTGACATTAGGGGTTGTGGCAGTGTCCCGGGGAGTTGAGCTTCGGGGTATTGTCGTCACAAACATATCGCGACAGTACTAGAATACTTAAGACGGCCGGCATCGAAAACTCTCCTATACGGTTAGTGGCAAGATAACCCCGACATCACCCAGTACTGGGGAGGTAGTTTGGGAGTATTGCCATAGCTTTGTATAGTGGATGCTTTTCGAAGGTCCGAGGTAGACGGTTTTCGAGAACAACTGGTTATGTGTTGAAGGATGGATACAGCTGGATGTAGGATTAGAGTTGATTGCGCGGTGCTTCCCCTGTATCCCCAACACCTGATTGCATAACTGGAAACTTTCGGAAATTAATAGGTGGGTTTATCCAGTAGATCGTAGGCATTCTTCCAACGAATGCAGGTTAGCGAGTTCGGGGTTCTACATTGAGTGAAGTGGTTTTATGGCCGATGTTCCGATCGGGAGTTGCATCTTAAAGGGTCCTTGGCTATGCTGATCCGGGGATTGAAAAACCCCTTCGTAACACGTTCCATAAGCTTTCAGCACAAAGATATTGAACGAAGCTCCTATCTTGTGTTTGTTCCATCTGTACCTTGTGTTTTTCTGATTTACCTTTTGTCTCCCAGTGGCTTCTCGTGAAGATTGTTGTTATCATTAAGCTGAGAATTTCATTCGTTCCTCTTGTTCGAATGATTCTTGTGAAGACTATGTTGCATTTCAATCCGTTGTTTCAGCTTATATCTTCTTTCAATCAAATTGCTGATTGGTGGTCATCTCTTTCAGGATGGCTCCGAAACGGGTTACCAACGCTAACCCAGAGGGTGAAGAGGTTCCAGATCATCCTCCTTCCCCTCCTCCTCCGTCTGAGGCCTGGAGAGCGATTATCCAAACTACAAACCAGAACACCTAGATGTTGATGCAGATGATGCAACAGATGCAAGCAAATCAAGCAAATCAGGGTGCTCCAGGGAACCAAGGCAATTTCTTCAACCAACAACACCATGCTACGCTCAACCAGTTCTTGGCCAATCAACCAAAGGCTTTCAGTTACTGTGTCGACCCTCTTGATGCTGAAGATTGGATTACCGATATCAAGAAGCATTTTGAGTGCAGCAACATAAGGCCCGAGGACTATGTGATATTTGCAGCCTTCCAACTCAAGGACCAAGCAGCTGACTGGTGCAGCAGTACAAAGACTCCAGAGAAGGGCGTGTGATCTCTTAGGATGATTTCTACAAGGATTTTCGCTCTCACCACATTCCAACAAGTGTCATCGAGGGTATGCGTGAGCAACTCCGCAACCTGAAGCAAGGCTCAATGACTGTCTACCAGTATAATGTCAAGTTCCAGAATCTTGCCCGCTATGCAAAGCAAGACATCCCAGATGCCAAGAGCAAGATCTATCAGTTCCGTGGAGGTCTCAAGGATGAACTTCAACTTGCTCTCACCATGTTCGAGCCCGATGAGTTTGACAAATTCTATAACATGGCGCTTAAGCAAGAGGCAGCCCAGCTCAAGATGGAGGCTTCCAAAAATAGGATTCGAGATGCCGTTCACTCCTCCTCATCTTCTCAAGTGGTCGCGAAACAACAGAAATTTTGGCTTCCTCCTCCTCAAGTGATCCGAGCTCCCTACAACAACAACAAGAACTCTAGTGGCTGTGGTTTCTCCCACCCACTCAACTCGAGCAACCAGTCGAAGAATCAGTTTCAGTCTCAAGGTTCCAAGTCAAGTGGTTCTCATTTCCATCCTCTCTCAGAAGTGGTATGCAACAAGTGCACTCAGAAAGGTCACTATGCTAATAAGTGCCCCAAACCAAGGCGCCTTCCGCCTCCTCCACCTGTCAGCACAGCTATTGTCAAGCATAATCCAAAGTCTGCAAGGGTGAATCTGATGAATGCAGCGCAAGCGGAGAATTCTTCTGATGTGATTTTGGGTAACCTCTCAGTTAACTCTATCCCTGCAAAAGTTTTGTTTGATTCTGGTGCTTCTCTCAGTTTCATATCAAGGCCATTCTTTACCAAGCATAATTTAACTTCGGCATTTCTTGATAAGAAGTTGCAAATTATTTCTCCGGGCAAGTGCATGACTCCAAATTTGAGGGCTCCGAATGTATCTATTCGCATGGGTGATTATCGCTTTCTGGCAAATCCGGTGGTTCTCGGCAATTCCGACATTGACCTCATCCTCGGGATGGATTGGCTTTCTCAGCATGATGCTCACATTGATTGTGCAAATAAGGAAGTCAAGATTACTCATCCTGATGAAGATGTGATTATCTTCGCCTCCAGGGATAACACAATCAGGCTTTTCTCTCTCAATGACAAGGGCGAGATTAATGCCATCTCTCAAATTCCGGTGGTTAACGAATACGAAGACGTCTTTCCTGAAGAACTTCCAGGCATGCCTCCACACCGTCAAGTGGAATTCGTCATTGAACTCGAGCCGGGTACTGAGCCAGCATGCCGGCGTCCCTACAAGCTCTCTCCTAAAGAGTTGAAGGAGTTGAAGAAGCAGCTTGATGAACATGAGCGTATGGGTCTGATCAGGCCTAGTACGTCTCCTTGGGGCTGTGGTGTCTTATTTGTCAAGAAGAAGGATGACACGGAGCGCCTCTGCGTCGATTACTGGCCATTGAACAAGAAGACAATAAAGAACAAGTATCCGCTCCCCAACATCAATGAACTGTTCGAGCAGCTCAAATGAGCTAAAGTGTTCTCAAAGCTCGATCTCCGAATGGGCTATCACCAGATTCGCATTCGAGAAGAAGATATCCCCAAGACTGCCTTCAGAACGAGCTACGGCTCATATGAGTATACAGTCATGTCCTTTGGTCTCGCTAATGCTCCACCTACCTTCTTGAGAATGATGCACTACATTTTCAACCCCTACACCGGCGAGTTTGTGCTTGTGTATCTGGATGACATTTTGGTATTTTCCAAGAATGAAGAAGATCACGAAAAGCACCTCCGTCTGGTTCTCGATAGACTCCGTGAACATAAGTTCTATGCCAAGTTCTCCAAGTGCGAATTTTGGCTCGATAAGGTCTTGTATCTGGGCCATATCATCTCCGCTGACGGTATTGCGGTAAACCCCGAGAAAGTTGAAGCAATTGTCAACTGGGAACCTCCTCAGAACGTCAAGAAACTCCGAAGCTTTCTTGGTCTTGCCAGCTATTGCAGAAGGTTCGTTGAGAACTTCTCCAAGATTGCCAAGCCTCTTTCCAACTTGCTGCAGAAGAATGTCAAGTACTACTGGTCTCCAGATTGTGAAGTGGCATTCAAAACTCTCAAAGAAAAGCTCGTCTCTGCTCCAGTTCTCACTCCTCTAGATGAGTCCAAGCCCTACGAAGTATTCTGTGATGCTTATCTTCAAGGACTTGGTAGTGTGCTTATGCAGGACAAGAGAATTGTGGCATACACTTCTCGTCAACTAAAGCCAAGTGAGAAGAACTACCCCACACATGATCTTGAACTAGCAGCTGTGGTACATGCTTTGATTACGTGGAGACACCTTCTGTTGGGCAGAAAAGTCGACATCTTCACCGATCACAAGAGCTTGAAGTACATCTTCACACAGCCGAATCTGAACCTCCGCCAGACTCGTTGGGTCGAAATGATCCACGAGTATGATCCCAGTATCGAATACACTCCTCGCAAGGCGAATGTGATTGCAGATGCTTTGAGCAGAAAGGCATATTGCAACAGCCTTCTTATCAAGCCGTTCCAGCCTGAGCTTTGTGAAGCATTCAGGAAGCTCAATCTCCAAGTTGTTCCGCAAGGTTTTCTTGCAAATCTTCAAGTTGCTCCTACCTTGGAAGATCAGATCCGTGAGGCCCAACTCAGTGATGCTATGGTGCAGAAAGTGAAACATGGTATTGCAAAGGGTACTCCTAAATACAAGTGCTATCGCGTTGATGAGAGAGATACCTTGTTCTTCGAGGACAGACTCGTGGTTCCCAAAGGTGATCTCAGGAAGCTCATAATGGACGAAGCACATGATTCCCTCCTTTCCATTCATCCTGGCATTTCCAAGATGTACCAAGACCTCAAGCAATCTTACTGGTGGACACGCATGAAAAGGGAGATTGCCCAATTCGTGAATGAATGTGATGTCTGCAGAAGAGTGAAGGCAGAGCATCAACGTCCAGCCGGTCTTCTCCAACCTCTTCCTATTCCCGAGTGGAAATTTGACCACATTGAAATGGATTTTGTCACTGGCTTTCCTAAGTCCAAGAGAGGGAATGATTCTATCTTCGTGGTGATTGACAATCTTACCAAAGTCGCTCACTTCCTTCCAGTCGAAGAATCCATCAATGCAGCTCAACTTGCAGAATTGTACACTTCCAGAATTGTGTCCTTACATGACATCCCTCAAGTTATCTCCTCATACCGTGGAAGTTTGTTCACTTCCAAGTTCTGGGACTCCTTTCAATCTGCCATGGGCACTAAGATCAGGTTCAACACTGCATTTCACCCTCAGACTAGTGGTCAAGTCGAGAGAGTGAATCAGATTCTAGAAGACATGCTCAGAGCCTGTGTCATATCTTTTGGCATGAAATGGGAAGATTGCCTTCCGTTTGCCGAGTTCTCTTACAACAACAGCTTCCAAGCAAGTGCCGGCAAAGATCCGTTTGAAATCCTCTATGGCAGAAAGTGCCGTACCCCTCTCAACTGGTCCGAGACAGGTGAACGTCAACTTCTTGGCAATGACTTGATCTCAGAAGCCGAAGAAATGTGCAAAGTCATACGTGAGAATCTCAAGGCCGCTCAATCGGGTCAGAAGAGCTACTATGACGGCAAGCATCGTGATTTGGCCTTCAACATTGGGGATCATGTCTATCTCCGTGTTTCTCCTATGAAAGGCACCCAAAGATTCGGTATCAAAGGAAAGCTTGCTCCTAGATACGTCGGGCCTTTCAAGATCCTTGGCAAAAGAGGCGACCTAGCCTATCAACTTGAGCTTCCTTCCAACTTCGCCAATGTTCATGATGTGTTTCATGTGTCTCAACTCCGCAAGTGCTTCAAGACACCTGAACGCATGATTCCGTTTGAGGAGATTGATCTTCAACAAGATTTTTCTTACCAAGAGCACCCAGTTGCTATTCTCGAAGAAACCGAGTGCAAGACCCGCAACAAGTCCATCAAATTCTTGAAAGTCAAGTGGTCACACCATACCGACCGAGAAGCTACGTGGGAACAAGAAGATCACCTTCGTTCCGAGTACCCTTCCTTTTTCCAGTCCTAGATCTCGGGACGAGATCTTTTTGTAGTAGAGGAGAGTTGTAATGCCCCGGATGTAATACTTTCCCTTTTGGGCAATATATATATCTCTGGCTTCATCAATTCCATTCCGGGTTCTTCATCTTTCGGGTTTTTGTCGTTTTGTCGTGTTGCGTGTGTGCATTCATCCTTAGCATGTTGCCATGTGCATCGCATTGCATTTGTGTTGTCATTTGCATCCGGTCCCACGCGTTCCTTCCCGTTGTCCGTTTTGAGTTCCGGAGCTCTCTCACGTGTCCGTGGCATCCCCGAGGCCCACTTTGGTGTTTGGCCGTGTAACGTTTCCGTTTTGGTGTGAGACTTGTCGTGTGTTGTTGTTTTGGTGTGTGTAACCCGCCTGTCGAATCTCGTCGCGTTTGGAGTTCGTTTGCTACTCCAACAGTTATTCTCGTGGGCTGAAAGTAACCCTCTTTGAGGCCCAAGACACCCCTCCAACAGCCCACCAAACCAAACCAAACCCCTCCCTTCATCTAGGCCATCTAATTGTGATCATGTGGCTGAAAACCTCACCTCTTTTGGACAACCCTAGCTCCTTGTGCCTATATAAACATGCATCTCCCCCAATTTTCGCGTCTGAAACCCTAATGTTTCCACAGTGCGCCGCCGGTGCTTCCACCGTTGATCCCGGTGCTTCCACCGTTGAAAAACCATGCTTCTGACGTCCCAGAAAACCGTGTTTCCTTCCTCAGTCGCCGTGCTTCCATAGTTAGTCGCCGTTGCTTCCACTCCGGCAAGTGGGCCCCGCGGGGTCATCTTCAACCTCTAGCCGGCCCCGTTCTTCTCCGCCTCCGCGCCGCCCTCTCCGGCGAGTTGCACCGCCGCCGCGCCACCTCTTCGCCGCCGGACCGCTCCTCCCGCCGCCTCCTCGCCACCCCGCCGACCGGCGCCGCCCTTCTCCCGCCGGCCCCGTCGCCACCTAGCCGCCGCCTCTCCAGGCTCCGCCGCCGGTGAGGCCGGGCCTCCACACCAGGTCGCCGCCGCCATCCGGCCAAGGTCGCCGCCGGGCTCCCCTCGCCCTCCCGCCGGCCACGGCTCGGGCGAGCTCGCCAACCTCCGCCGCCGCTCGGGGATCGGGAGGATCCCCCGAGCTCGATCCGATCCAGATTGGCTCTGCCCCCACGGGCCGAACCCTAGCGGCTAGTGGGCCGCGCCGGCCCGTTAGGCCCCCTCCGCCGATCCGTCAGCCGGTGGGCCGGCCCGAGCCGCTCCAGTCCGCCTCCGCCGGCCCGTTGACCTCCAGCCGCGTTGACCCCGTTGACCGAGGTGGTTGTTTTTTTCTCTAAGTTTGTAGAATTTTGTTGTCTGATGCGGTTTTGTCTTGATGATAACTTTTTGTGTGTTGGTCCGATTTGAGCAAATGATATGTCAAAATGATCGTGGAGACTTGTACTACGTTTTGTTCCATTGTGCCATGCATGTTTGAGGTCATCTAGATGTCTTAATCTTCATGAGAAGAGTGCTACTTGTTATAAACTGCTGTTAGTAGATGTTTTCATGCCATCTTTGCAATGTGATAACTTGGTGCATGTTTATCCAAATGATGCAAATGATATGTCCACGTGTTCGTCATGAAATGATCTACATGTTGGGTAATTTAGCTTGCATGATAGATTTCATCTTGCCATGTTTATCTCCTTTGCAAAGTGCTATGTGGCTGTTATGTCATTAAACTTGTTACGAGATGCCTCGTAGAGGAGCTCGTTGCTATTGATGTGTTTGTCCCCTTGATGCATGCTTAGATGTTTTGGTTTCACCATCATGTGTACATTGCTGTGGTGCTTACCACTTGCCATGCTTTGCTTGGAGGTGACTTAAACTTGCTCTCGAAGATGCCATGATAAAACTACTGTTTTAACACTTAGTGAAATTTCATTAAGTCGAGAATCTGTTATTTTTCAGATGCCATGTTTGCTTGTTGTTCTAGACAAATCCATGATAGTTTTGGGGTGACTCTTGATGATTCCTTGTTGTATATATTGTTTGCTATCCATTCATGCTCTCGCATGCTTATTTGAGTGGCTGTAGCATATTTAACTCTTGCTCCCAAGTTGCAACAAAATACTGCTGTCAGGATTTTGTTGTCAAGTTCAATATGTCATAGCTTGTTGCTATTGATCCATGGCTCCTTTGGGGATGCTCCAATGGAATTGTTTGCTGTAGAGTATGTCTACTTTATGTCCATGCTCCTTGCCATGATGTTTGAGTGCTGTAGGCCATTTATCTCTTGCTCCGAAGTTGCTATGTGGCTGATATTTTCAGCTTGTGCATGTTTATTGTTTCAGGTGAAACTTTTAGTCGGTTGCTCCGTTTTGAGCAAGTCCTATATGTAACTTGTGTGTTTTTGCATGTAGATTCATAATATCCTATTGTTAGCATGTTTTGAAGTATTTTGCTTGATGCATATTGTTGTGCTGTAACACTGTGCTTCCTAAGTAGACTTTCTGTGCTTCCATAGTGCATTTGTTTTGCTTCCATAGTGCATCAGTTATGCATTCAGTAATTTTTCTGCGCATTGCATCTTGTTTGATTCGTTACCTTGTGTTCTTGTGTTTGAGTAGAGCCGGAAGCTGAGACCGAGTACGAGTACGAGCACGAGGTTACTACCGAGGTTGAGAATGAGGACCCCTCTTACGATCCCATCGACAACTCTTCAGGCAAGATGACCGAACCCCGATAACATTACTATCTTTGCCTATTGCTAGAAGTCTCGATCTATAGTTTTTCCTCGATGCCCATGTTTTCCTGTCAGCCTCTTATTGTAACCATGAACCTGTCTAACCACCCTACCTATGCAAATCTTTGATTGGCTAAGTAAGCTTCGCTCAGCCCCTCTTATAGCATTGTTAGTTGCAGGTGAAGATTGAAGATTCTTGCTTCTTGTTGAAGCTTGTTGGGATATCACACTATATTAATTATCAAATGAAATCATCTATATATTGGTAATGGGTGGAAGGCTAAGCCTTTTGCTTGGTGATTTGTTCCACTCATGCCGCCCTAGGAACCGTATAAACCGGTGTTATGTTCCTTGATTATGCGTTCCTCACACGGTTGGGGTTATGGGACCCCCTCGATAAACCGCTAGGTGCTAAGTCTTTTCCAGCAAGTCCCAACATTGGTACTATTTGCCTAAACAACTAAAAACTTACCGAGGGAGTAATTAACCCGAGGATTAATTAATCAACCCCCCCGGGCCAGTGCTCGATTTGAGTGTTGGTCCAAACTAGAGCCACTTGCGGTGCCACCTAGTTCGCTGGGATCTTCGGTATCTTTAAGTAGCGCTCATCCGGTCGTGGCCTGAGACGAGATACGCGCGGCTACTATCAGGGTGCCGGCACGCCGGGAGGATTTGCTGGATTAGCCTTACCTTAGTCGGAGTATCTTGAGCACGGGATTCCGAGAATACTCGGGCCTTCCCACCTTGGAGTTGCGACTCCGCGGATCGTGGGCTTGTCATGGGCCAAGTTGGAACACCCCTGCAGGGTTTTGAACTTTCGAAAGCAGTGCCCGCAGTTATGTGGTAGATGGGAGCTTGTTAATATCCGGTTGTAGAAAACTTGACACCATGTCTCAATACACTACCAGCGTGTGTACCGTGACGGTCATTTTCCGAAAGGGATTCGGGAAGTGAACACGGTGGGGTTATGTTTGACTTGCTTTAGTTAGGATCACTTCGTGATCATCTCTCGACCGAGGCACCTTCTCTTCTCGCTCTCTTTAACGTAAGCTAGTGCTAGTGCTGTTGCAACCTCTTGTTTTTTGTTCAGCCTTGTTCCACACCCAAGGCTGGGATAGTCGTGTTACCCGGGAACGGGATTGCTGAGTCCTCTGTGGCTCACAGTTACTTCAACACACCAGATGCAGGTACGATGGTGAGCTACACAGGCGATGGCACTGATCTAGACTGGGAGTACGACGAGGAGCGTAGCCGTTACTATGTGAACTATCCGGTTGATCAGTAGAGCTTCTACTAGGATTCGATCTAGACCTGTGGTTTAATGTTATGTTTGGTATCTTGTCATTTGGATCTTTACCCT
The DNA here is from genome assembly GCA_902687465.1 of Secale cereale. Classification (NCBI taxonomy): domain Eukaryota; kingdom Viridiplantae; phylum Streptophyta; class Magnoliopsida; order Poales; family Poaceae; genus Secale; species Secale cereale. The sequence continues at coordinate 137,275,369 of LR738709.1, forward strand.
TAGATGGGCTGTGATGTTTATTTGAACGATGTTTGGACATGTAATGAATTTGTGTGACGTGGCGAGTGTAAGCCAACTATCTTTTCAGTTTTCCATCCCTATTTTTACATGATATGTGCAAAGGTACCAAACTTGCGATCATTCCAGAATGGGCTTATATCTTTAAGTCGTGCCTCGACACGTAGGAGATATAGTCCCATCCTGGGCATTACAACAAGCAGGAGCTAAAGGACACCATCTACCAGATTTGTGGACGCCGAGACGAGAATTGGGATATGATCAGCACTCGGAAGGGTATATCCATTGCAGCATTCATCCAGGAGTTGAACCACCACATTCGTCGCCAGGAGCACCAGATGTGTGCTGGTATGATAGATTTGAAGAAGGCCCTAAATAGGAATTTGGAGCTAGAGGAAGAACTTAAGTCTACCCGCGACGGATATGAGGAGGAGATGAAGATACTTGTGGAGAAGAATGATGATTTGACCCGGAAGTTAGGGATACTCATGGGAGAAGAAGACGAGGAAGAAGAACCCAAGGAGATTCCATCGGAAGATTATATCATCATAGATAACACGGATTCGGAAGCTGAGGATAGCAAGGATGAAGACTATGAAGATGAAGCTGGAGCAGATATTATGGAATCCTCTGCCGATCAATATTTTTAGATGACCACCCTGTGACTAGTAGTAGTTTACCTCCATATATTAGATTTAGAGCACCTTTGTAACGATCGTTAGATTTGTAAGACCTTGTTTGAAATTGATTGGTGTGATATGATTGTGTGTTTGTCTCATGTGCATATGGTTAGTGATTTTCCCTTAGACCTCTTTTCTATTCTAATCTCTTCCCTCTACACCCATCAGATGCCTCCAAGACGTGAATTTGAGTTTCCCCCTGAGCTCACCCAGTTGATCCAGCAACAGAACACCCTGATGCAACTTCTTGTCCAGAACACTCAGAACAACCAGAACAACAACAACAACCCTCCACCACCACCCGTGGACAACCTGACACGTTTCTTAAGGTTGCAACCACCCGTGTTTGCTAGCAGCATCGAACCAATTGTGGCTGATGACTGGCTACGCAAGATTGGAAGGGATTTGACCACCGCCAATTGCTCGGATGCTGAGAAGGTGCGATTTGCCGCACACCAGTTGTCTGGACCAGCCGCAGCATGGTGGGAGAATTACACAGCCACTTACCCCGTTGCCAATATCACTTGGGATCAGTTTCAGCAAGCCTTTCGTACCGCCCATGTCTCAACTGGAGCAATGAGTATGAAGAAGCGGGAGTTTCGCAATTTGCGCCAAGGGAACCGTACTGTGGCCCAGTACGTGGATGAGTTTAGTACCCTATCTCGTTATGCCCCAGATGATGTGGCCACAGATGCCAAGAAGCAGGAGAGATTCATGGAAGGGCTGAATGATGAGATGAGTGTACAGTTGATGGTGGCAATTTTCAATAATTACCAGGAGTTGGTTGATCGCGCCCTAATGATTGAAAGGAAGCATCAACAGATTGAGAGTCGCAAGAGGAAGTATGGGCAAGGAAAGTATAACTCTGGAGCTCAGCAGAAGCCTCACTTTACCCCTAAAGCGGTAGGACAGTTTTAGCATACCCATGGAGGAGGTAGCTCGCACAATCACAATGGCACCAAGAATGGAAATGAGAATGGAAATGGGAATGGAGCCAATGGAAACCAGAACCGCCCTACACCGTCCACACCCACGAAGAGGGATTTTAGCCATGTCACTTGTTACAAGTGCGGGAAGACTGGACATTATGCTAATGAATGCCCAGAAGTTAAGAATGGGAACGACAATGGAAGCGCCGGGAAGAAGCCCAACCCGTTCAACAAAGGACAAGTGAACCACGTGACTGTGGAGGAAGTAGAAGAGCAACCAGATGCAGTTATAGGTAAGTTCTTAGTTAAGTCCTTTACTGCACTCGTTCTTTTCGATACTGGTGCATCGCATTCATATATTTCAAGGGGATTCGTGGATAAGTATAAGATGCCAACCCAAGCCCTTAGATCGCCCATGTTAGTTACCTCACCAGGAGCAGAGTATATGGCTAAGTCATGGTGTGATCAGTTGCCCTTAAGGATTGGTAATTACATATTCCCTTCGGACCTAATAGTATTGGAATCTCAAGGACTGGATGTGATATTAGGCATGGATTGGTTATCTATGTATGAAGGGAATATTGAATGTGCCAGTAAGACCATTTTGCTTACTACGCCGGAAGGAAGAAGGATCAAGTATATATCCCGGCATGAGTCAAAGAGGAGTAGATTAAATTCCCTGTCAGGAGTTGTACAGGAGGAAGTGCCAGTAGTGAAGGATTATCCGGATGTGTTTCCAGAGGAGTTACCTGGCATGCCACCGGATAGAGATATAGAGTTTTTGATTGAACTTTTGCAAGGCACCGGGCCAATTCCTAAGAGACCATATAGGATGCCCGCAAAAGATTTGGAGGAAATTAAGAAGCAGATTAAGGAGTTACTGGATAAAGGATTCATACGCCCAAGTTCTTTGCCTTGGGGTTCGCCAGTACTTCTAGTGGAGAAGAAGGATGGATCGTTAAGAATGGTTGTTGATTACCGAGGATTGAATGAAGTAACGATCAAGAACAAGTACCCATTGCCAATGATCAACGATCTGTTCGATAGATTGCAGGGAGCTAAGGTATTTTCCAAGATTGATCTGCGATCAGGGTACCATCAATTGAAGATCCGAGAGCAGGATATACCTAAGACGGCCTTTACCACTAGGTATGGGTTGTACGAGTATACCGTTATGTCGTTTGGCCTGACAAACGCACCTGCATACTTTATGAACCTGATGAACAAAGTGTTTATGGAGTATTTGGATAAGTTCGTTGTAGTATTCATAGATGATATATTGATCTTCTCGAAAGATGAAGAGGAGCATGAAGAGCATTTGCGCTTGGTATTGGAGAAGCTTAGAGAACATCAGTTGTATGCCAAGTTTAGCAAATGTGAGTTTTGGTGGAAGGAAGTCGGATTCCTCGGACATGTTATATCCGGAGAAGGAATAGCAGTAGATCCCGCCAAGGTGGACACTATGACCAATTGGGAAGCACCGACAACTATTGGAGAGATCTGGAGTTTTCTTGGACTCGCAGGATACTACCGAAGATTTATCGAGAATTTCTCGAAGATTGCAAAACCAATGACGGAGTTGTTGAAGAAGGACACCAAGTTCAGTTGGACAGAAGAATGTGAGACTAGTTTCCAGGAGTTGAAGAAAAGGTTGGTATCATCCCCTGTGTTGATTCTGCCAGATCAACATAAGGACTATGAGGTGTACTGCGACGCTTCACGTCGAGGACTTGGAGCTGTTCTTATGCAGGAAGGAAGAGTTGTTTCGTATGCTTCACGACAACTAAAACCTCATGAGATGAACTATGACACCCACGATTTGGAGTTAGCAGCCATAGTACATCCATTGAAGACGTGGAGACATTTTCTTATTGGAAACCATTGTGAAGTATATACGGATCATAAGAGTTTGAAGTATATATTCACTCAGAAGGAGTTGAAACTTAGGCAAAGGAGATGGCTGGAACTCATTAAGGATTATGACATGAGATTGCATTATCATCCCAGAAAGGCTAACGTAGTAGCTGATGCACTAAGCCGTAATAGCCATGTCAATACCCTAATGATGGAGGAGTTACCAAAGGAGTTAGCCGAGGACCTACGAGAACTACGTTTGGAGATAGTTCCGAGAGGCTATGTAGCAACATTAGAAATCTAGTCTACCCTGATGGATAAAATCAGAGAAGCTCAGAAAGCTGACAAGGAGGTTGTCGCTATAAAGGAGAGGATGAGCGAAGGAAAAGCTAAAGGTTTTCGTGAGGATGAACACGACACCCTATGGTTTGAGGATCGAATCTATGTGCCCAATGACCCGGAGATCAGGAAGTTGATTTTACAGGAGTCCCATGATTCACCGTACTCGATTCACCCAGGAAATACTAAGATGTATTTGGATTTGAAAGATATTTTCTGGTGGACCGGTATAAAGAAGGATATCGGGGAGTATGTAGCAGTTTGTGATGTATGCCAGAGAGTGAAGGCAGAACATCAGAAGCCAACAGGATTGTTACAACCTATGCCAATACCCGAATGGAAGTGGGAGAAGCTTGGCATGGATTTTATCATCGGATTGCCCAGGACCAAAGCAGGATATGATTCAATCTGGGTAGTAGTAGACCGATTGACGAAGGTAGCCCACTTTATCCCGGTGAAAACCACGTATACCAGTGCAAAGTTGGCAAAGATATACATGACCAGAATTGTATGTCTGCATGGAGTTCTGAAGAGCATCGTATCAGATAGAGGAACCCATTTTACCTCAAAGTTCTGGAATCAGTTACATGAAACTTTGGGTACCAGACTAGAGTTTAGCACCGCGTTTCACCAGTAGACTGATGGACAGACGGAGAGAGTCAATCAGATTCTGGAGGATATGTTAAGAGCCTATGCATTAGATTATGGATCTAGTTGGGATGACAACTTGCCCTACGCGAAGTTCTCATACAACAACAGTTACCAAGCCAGTTTGAAGATGGCACCATTCGAGGCATTGTATGGAAGGAGATGCCGAACACCGTTGTCGTGGGACGAAGTTGGAGACCGACAATTGTTTGGACCAGACTTAATCAAAGAGTCTGAGGAGAAGGTGAAGTTGATTCGAGATAGACTGAAGGTAGCTCAGTCCAGGCAGAAGAGTTATGCAGACTCGAAGTGCAAGGAGATAACCTATCAGATCGGAGACAGAGCATACCTGAGATTATCGCCTCTGCGAGGAGTTAAACGTTTCGGAGTTAAAGGGAAGTTAGCCCCGAGATTTGTGGGACCTTACCGTGTTTTGGAACGCATGGGAGAGGTTGCCTATAAGTTGGAGTTGCCCGAAGGATTGTCAGGAGTGCACGACGTGTTTCACGTTTCGCAGCTTAAGAAGTGCCACGCGGAGATGGCAGACATACCGCTTAGAGACACCGTACCCCTGGAAGCAATTCAGTTGGACAGTGATCTGACCTACGAGGAGAAGCATGTTAGGATTCTCGAATTTCCGAGTAGAGTTACTCGCAGTAAGGTTATCAAGTTTTGCAAAGTTCAGTGGAGTCACCACACCGAGGAAGAAGCTACCGGGAACGAGAAGATGATCTACGCAAGGACCACCCACACCTATTCTCTAGCCAAGTCGAATCTCGAGGGCGAGATTCATTCTAAGGGGGGTAGGTTTGTAACATCCCAAATTTTCAATTTGGAATGTTATACATAGATCATAATTGCATTTCATGTTTTTGCATTTTCGTTCGTGGAGTTCCTTGAAATTCTAAGCAACTCAAGGACCTACGAAGAGAGTTGGGGATTTTACCGTTTTCGTATTTGAGTTCGCTCGAATACTGGTACGAGGATAGTGTGATTCTAATTATTTTTCTCTCCTAAAAATATTTCTAAAAACAAAATATGAGCGGAGATAATATGACTTCTCCAAAATAACAGAAATATTGGAGGAAAAATGTTAAAATCACTATTGGTATTTTTCTGGATTTATTTTCGGATTTATTTGCATAGGAAAAATACGCGTTTTTCAAAATTGCATTTAGGTCCGGGAAAAATGTTCACTTTGTCCTATATATTATTAGAGGACGGTGAAATTTTATTTTGAGAATTTTGGAGTCCGTTTGGTATTCCTTTCGTTAGTTTTTCTGCGCCGGGACTCTTTTAGAAAAAAAAAAGGAAACCGACCTAGTCTCATATAGGGTCGGGAGACTGGGCTTTATAAGCCGCAGCCCCGCCGGCCCAAAGCCCCGCCTCGCCCGAACACTAGCCCCGCCGCCGCCGCGCCCCGCCGCCGCGCCGCTGTCGCCCCGCCGCCTCGCAGCCCGCCGCCGCCGACCCGCGAGCTGCCGCCCGCTCCGCCGGAGTCCGCCGGAGTTCCGCCGGAGTTGAGGTAGTTTTTTTTTCGGTTAACCGATCGGTTTGTTTAGGAAAACCTAGATCTGTTTTTTTAGAATAGATCGGATCGGTTTTTTTATTTTCCGCCGGTTTAGTTAAATAGCGGACGTTCGTCCGTACGTTCGTTTTAACGAACGGTTTTCGTTAGTTAACCGCAGACAGCGAACGTTCGTTCGTTAGCCTGTTCGTCGTTTTTCTTTTTCGGGGTATTTATCCGCGGTTATTCAGATCGCGATTTCTGCCCTGATCTTGTTTTTCGTTTTTCTTTTCGCTCGGGAGTCGGAATCAGGTGATTCAAAATCCCAGATCTTCGTCTCGAAGCCCTCTTCAAGTTTAATCAACTTAAGCAAAGTTTTGGCTACTATAGAATTTGACTTTAGGCCAACTAGTAATCCAGAGCTCGCTTCTTTTGCAGTTTGAGTTTCGTTGATTCTTTCGAGTTGATTCTTTTTGCACACCAGAGTTCTTAAGTTGAACTTTCTGGTTAGATCTCTTATTTGAGTTTTACCCGTGCATTAGTTAAGTACTTATTGTATGCTTGTTTGTTTGATTGCGATAGAGTACCCGGAGTGCGCCGCTTGCTACTTTGAGTCTCTAGGTTTTGCAGATCATCAGCAAGGCAAGTAACACTTTGATCATGCTTTCCAATTACCCAGTTTTCATTGCATTAGTCCAACCCTGACACATTGCATGAGTAGGATCAATTAACTTGTGGGATTGGGAAGTAGATTGAGGTAGTACCTATTACCTGCATTACATTCAAACCCTTGGGTGTTACTTCTACGTTTGCTGCTAGGACATGCTATGCTCGTAGACGTGGATTGGGTGAGTGAAATCCATGACAGATGTGAGAATGTTAATTAATGGTTCAACTTAAGGTGGCAACATTAATACACATCTGGGTGGATTGAGGCATCTGGGTATTCCAGTGATTGCCTGTTTTTCTTTTGGACCGCCACCCAGGCTCAAAGGGATCATGAGATTATTAGTACTAGAAACTTCCGTGTGCAGCCACAATGCTATTATGGGATCTAGCATAGTATGAGTAAGTTGTGCGAGCTCTTACAGTGGTGGACTAGTAGATGTAGGGGATGTAGGTTGGTACGGTCCGCCCGATCGTAAGGTGCTAGCGCTTTTGAAAGACTATGTCTCGGTCATCCGTTTCTCAAACACCATGAAGTGCGAGAAACCAAACGGAGGAGATCGAGTCTTGTGGGAAAAGCGCACAAACCTCTGCAGAGTGTACAAATTGATCATGATTAACCGTGTCCCCGGTTATGGACGTCTTGAGTATCTAGTACTTGGATTATCATGTGCATCTCATCATGTTACTTTAATTTAATTTTGTTGGGTTTAATGATGAACTTTAATTGGGGTTGAGAGGATGTCTATTGATACGTCCAAAACGTATCTATAATTTCTGCTTGCTCCATGCTTCTTTTAGGTGATATTGCTATGATATTTATACACTTCCATACACTTTTGATCATATTTGGACTAACCTATTAACTCAGTGCACCCTAGTGCCAGTTTCTGTTTTCGGCTGTTTTTGTATTTCAGGTTTTCCCATTACGAGAACTGCTAGAAAAATCCCGGAAAAATTATATAAAAAATCAGCGTTCCAGAAGCTACCAGGCACCCGAAGCACAGCCGGAGGGGGGCCACCAGGGCTCCAGGCACCCTGGTGGCGCGCCCCCCTGGGCCGCGCCGGGGGGGCGCCTGGGCCCCCCGAGCCTCGTCTGATGCCCCCCTTTGGCATATATTTATACCGTCTCCCGAAACCCTCGAGACGGGAACCCTTTTTCGCGATCTCATCTCTGTTCCGCCGCCGCCGCGCTTCCAAGATCGGGAGCACCAGGAGAACTCTTCCCGGCACCCTGCCGGACGGGAGGATCACCACCGGGAGCTTCTCCACCACCATGGACGCCTCCCGGATGAGTTGTGAGTAGTCTCCCTTGGACCATGGGTCCATGACCAGTAGCTATGTGATGTTCTCCTCCCGTTCTTGTGCTTCACTAATTAGTCCTCGTGAGCTGCCCTACATGATCGAGGCACATATGTAATCCTTATGCTGTTGCTATGATGAGTTTGCTGGGATCCGATGGATTATGAGATTATGTTCAGATTGTGTTTGAGTAATATATTTGATTCACCTCTTTTATATTTATGTTCGTAAGTAATTCTTGCATGTTCTCCGTTGTTATATATTGCTTTGGCCAAGTAGTAGGTAGTGACTCCAAGAGGGAACGTTATGCTTGATTGTGGGTTCATGCCCCTCGATGACTAGCTTGAGTGACAGAAACATGAGTCTAGGGGATGTGCTGTTGCCACAAGGGGGAAAACAACGGTGCTTGTGCCCGCGGGTGCAAGGATTGTTTACTTTACGCAAAGTTCTTTTAATGCAGTTGTCTGTTGCTTTGAGTTTACACTATGGGTGGGACTCGCAACTTAATACCAGCGAGATGTTCTGGATAGATATCTCAAGGTGGATGGTTAGTAGTAGATGCAGATGGATTTCGGTCTACTTACCTCGGCGTACCGCCCATGCTTTGAACCTCTACCTTTCTTGCAACTTAGTCAGCATTGGTTTGCGCACATGGTCCTGTCAATTGCCCAGCTGTAATTCGTTTACCTCACATAGCAGTTTTATCGTCTTTTGGGATAGAGACATCACTAGTGAACATCATGAGACTCCGGTCCATATTACCATCATTGATCACATCCGCTATTTACTTTCCGCTTTTTACTTACTATTGCAATTATACCTATCACTATTATCACTTGCGTTTGATCCTTTGTAAACTACAAGGCCGGAGGGATTGACAACCTCTCTGTACTCGTTGGGAGCAAAGTTATTTGTATCTGTGTGCAGGTCCACGTTGATTGCTAAATATCTGGCGCCGTTAGCAGTTGACACCTTCTTGTTGAAACTGGGAGTCTCAGGGAAATCGATCCTTGGTATTGCCAAGGGAAAACTTCCGCTACACTGCATCTCAAACCTTCCACTTGGGGTAACCAACGAGGGGCGAGAAGCCATCAAGCAAAGTTTTTTGGCGCCGTTGCCGGGGACTCCACTCTTCAGGATAGGGGAGTTGCACGCTATCTTTTACCTTTGCTTTTTAGTCTTGTTAGTTTACCTTTCAGTTTTTGCTTTAGTATCTTTTATCGAAAATCACAAAAATAGTTATCTTGCTTGCTTGCTACTATGGGTTCCACCAAAAACACTAGATGGGAGGAGTACACCCCTTCTTCCATTACGCCAATCACCACTGTCGGGATCTACAAAGGTAATAAACCTTGTGATTATGTTAGTCTTGAGGGAGAGTTATGCCCATGGCATGGTCTTCCAGGAAAAGAGTATGAGCCTCAGTTTAAAGTTGCTCCTATGCTTCCCCAAACTTGGGAAGACGTTCAAACTCTTATAATAGAGAGCAATTCAAACAAAGAAGATGACACTACAATTCTGCCCAATAATGATAAAATTAATTTTGATAATTGTAGTATCTCAGAAGTTGTTACCTTTCTACAAAGAATGGCTAAAGATCCCCACACTAGCACGCTTAATCTTGCCTTCACAGAGCATATCACTAATGCTCTTATCAAAGCTAGGGAGGAGAAACTTAGAGTAGAAGCCTCCATACCTAGAAAGCTAGAAGATGGTTGGGATCCTATGATTAAAATTAAGTCGAATAACTTCTCTTGCTATGCTTTATGTGATGTTGGTGCTAGTACCTCTGTTATGCCCAAAAGAATATATGATATGCTTAAATTGAAACCTTTTGATTCTTGTTCTTTTGGTGTTCGTCTCGTTGATTCTTCCATAAAGAAACCTTTGGGGAGGATCGACGATGTTCTTATCATTGTCAATGACAACTATGTTCCCGTTGATTTTACTATTATGGATATTGAATGTGAACCTTCGTGTCCAATTATTTTGGGACGTCCTTTCCTATGCACCGTTGGTGCTATCATTGACATGAAAGAGGGTAATATAAAATTCCAGTTTCCTCTCAAGAAAGGGATGGAACACTTCCCTCGAAAGAAGATTAAGTTACCTTTTGAGTCCGTTGTACGGGCTAGCTATTCTTTTACTCTTGATAAAACTTGATCTTTATGCATTATGCCTAGCTTAAAGGCATAAAAGAAAGCGCTTTTGGGAGGCAGCCCAATGAATAAATTTTATTTTGCTTTTATTGTGTCTTGATGTTTTTACTACAGTAGCATCATCATTGTATCTTTACTTTTCAAATTTTGTGCCAAGTGTAGCCTCTGATTGCTAGAAAAGTTCAAAAGTTGTGACGTGCTGTCCAGGAAACAGATTCTGTCCTTGGACAGAAAAATTCGTATAAAATCACCAGATCATCTTTTTGGTCTCAATTTGTTCGACAGCGTGCTCTATATAATTGTCTTTCGTGCGTCTGTTCTGAGTTTTTTTATTAGAGTTGCAGAAGTACCCCGAAAAAATCATTTACTACCTGCTGTTCTGTTTTTCACAGATTCTGTCCTGTTTTGCCTTTCCTTCATTTTGCAAACCTAGAGCTTGCTTTTTCTTTGCAAAAACCTTTTGGCAATCTTGAGAAATAGTAGACCTTCAAGAATATCTTTATTTCCAGCAAGGAACAATTATTTTATTAAGGGTACTAACCTCGCTAATCAGATTATGATGAGTTATGTATGAAGGGAGTTTTCAAGTGTGCGAGGGAAGATGATAAAAAGATTCAGGAGTGTCAAACGCTCAAGCTTGGGGATGCCCCCATGCACCCCCAAGAAATATTCAAGGAGACTCAAGCGTATAAGCTTGGGGATGCCCCCGTGCATCCCCTTCTCCATCAACATTATCAGTTCGTTTTTCGTTCCACTATATTTTAATCACTTCATGTGTTATGTGCTATGCTTGGAGCGTCTTGCTTTTAGTTTCCTTTTTAGTTTTCCTTAGCTTTTCATAACGAGTCGGAACTCAGCTTTCTTTATGTGGGAGAGAAACACGCTCCACTTCTACCTAGAACATAACATAGAATTTTCATGTCTATCTTTGCTGTGTGTGTTCTTTGTCTTTTAATAGCTACTATCATGCTTAGCTCTTAACTTTCATGCTTATCTTTCTAAAGAGCTTTTGTTTAGTTGGTTGCTTGAACTCTCTTTAGTTATCATGCTTATCTTATTAAGAGAGTTTGCTTCTGTTGCATTGGTTGATATGTCTATGATAAATATGCTACGTGCATAATGGTGCTTAGTAGTTCATGTTTTCTTATGGTTAGTCTCAAATAGCTGGGGGGGTTCCCAATGTGTTATTGGAGTACCAACATGATTTGTTTGCCTATGATGTGGTATGGTTTAGTAATATCTTCCTTCAAAGAATTTATTTTGATTGACTTGGCGTATGCTCACGCATATTTAAGACTGTAAAGAAAGTCTGTCAAGCCTTGATGATCTTTTGTTTCTAAGTAGCGATATAACTTCCATGCCTGATTCAATGTTGCTTTGTCGCTCTGCATGATTATGACCGTCATTGCTCTCTTGGTTGGTCGCTCCCAGTCTTTTCCTAACCTCCACCTGTACTAAGCGGACTGACTGCTTGTGCATCCAAATTCCTTTAAACCAGTTATGCCATATGAGTCCACCATACCTTCCTACATGGTATTTACCTGCCATTCCTAACGGAGACTTGCATGTACCATCTCGAAATTATTCAAAGAAAAAGCATTCCTATTTTGTGCCTTTGTTGTAAGTTCATGAGGAAGTAGTGGTTAATTCATGATCTTTTTAAGTTGGACAAGCTTCACCCCGGGATTGCATGTATAATGTGCAAACCCATAATACAAGAAGGAACTGGCATTGAGTGCGCCCGGCTCAAAAAGATAATATAACAAACAAACTCTCCTTCACGCTTTGTTCATGAGAAATCAGAAAACTTTGGCAGTGATAAACAAAGGAGATTAAGAGGATGTGATCGTCCTCATTCGGGAGCCGTTCCTCGAAACTTGTCCATCTCAAGAAGTGATTGAGTTGTCTGCTAGCATTCATTAACAAAACATGCATAATCTAAAAAAATATATCATTACTTCTGTTTTTTAAAACCAAGAGCTCTGGTACATGTTTTGTCTTTGTTTCCGACTACGGGTTTTCAACCTTGCCAACAAAAGCCACGGTTCGAGAGTCTCCACCTTCTTTTAAAAGCATCGACTACTGAGAGCATAATTGTCATTCTGAGTGTAATGTGCATTGTCCCAAAGTAGCATTGTCTTTTGCATGACTGTGATATCGTTTATTTTGAAGTCATTGTATCTAGTCATCACTTAAACCTTGGAGGTGCCCCTGCATTTATGTTTTGCTTCACTAAAGGGGGCAAGCGAGATATCACTTTATCATATTTGCACACCATGCTCATTGCAAATCTATTTGATGTTTCAGTATCATATTGTAAAACTTTCAGTTCTTTGTGATTTTCTCATGAGGCAACTTAATTACTACAGATTCATTGTCTCAGTAAGCTTTTGTCATGTGACTATGAAAAGGTCCTATATGGTTAATAGCATGTCACCACAGAGATTATTCTTGTTATCATTTACCTACTCGAGGACGAGCAGGAATTAAGCTTGGGGATGTTGATACGTCCAAAACGTATCTATAATTTCTGCTTGCTCCATGCCTCTTTTGGGTGATATTGCTATGATATTTATACAGTTCCATACACTTTTGATCATATTTGGACTAACCTATTAACTCAGTGCACCCCAGTGCTAGTTTCTGTTTTCGGCTGTTTTTGTATTTCAGGTTTTCCCATTACGAGAACTGCCAGAAAAATCCCGGAAAAATTATATAAAAAATCAGCGTTCCAGAAGCTACCAGGCACCCGAAGCACAGCCGGAGGGGTACCACCAGGGCTCCAGGCGCCCTGGTGGTGCCCCCCCTGGGCCGCGCCGGGGGGGCGCCTGAAGGAAATATGCCCTAGAGGCAATAATAAAGTTGTTATTTATATTTCCTTATATCATGATAAATGTTTATTATTCATGCTAGAATTGTATTAACCGGAAACTTAGCACATCTGTGAATACATAGACAAAACAGAGTGTCCCTAGTATGCCTCTACTAGACTAGCTCATTGATCAAAGATGGTTATGTTTCCTAACCATAGACATGAGTTGTCATTTGATCATCGGGATCACATCATTAGGGGAATGATGTGATGGACAAGACCCATCCGTTAGCTTAGCACTATGATCGTTTAGTTTTACTGCTATTGCTTTCTTCATGACTTATACATGTTCCTATGACTATGAGATTATGCAACTCCCGAATACCGTAGTAACACCTTGTGTGCTATCAAACGTCACAACGTAACTGGGTGATCATAAAGATGCTCTACAGGTGTCTCCGAAAGTGTTCGTGGTGTTGGCATAGATCATGACTAGGATTTGTCACTCCGAGTGTCGGAGAGGTATCTCTGGGCCCTCTCGGTAATGCACATCATAATAAGCCTTGCAAGCAAAAGACTAATGAGTTAGTCACGAGATGATGTATTACGGAACGAGTAAAGAGACTTGCCGGTAACGAGATTGAACTAGGTATAGAGATACCGACGATCGAATCTCGGGCGAGTAACATACCAATGACAGAAGGAACAACGTATGTTGTTATGCGGTTTGACCGATAAAGATCTTCGTAGAATATGTAGGAGCCAATATGAGCATCCAGGTTCCGCTATTGGTTATTGACCGGAGATGAGTCTCGGTCATGTCTACATAGTTCTCGAACCCGTAGGGTCCGCACGCTTAACGTTTGATGACGATCGGTATTATGAGTTTATGAGTTTTGATGTACCGAAGGAGTTCGGAGTCCCGGATGAGACCGGGGACATGACGAGGAGTCTCGAAATGGTCGAGACATAAAGATTATTATATTGGACGACTATATTCGGACATCGGAAAGGTTCCGAGTGATTCGGATATTTTTCGGAGTATATGGGCCTTATTGGGCCATACGGGAATAGAGGAGAAAGGCCAAAAGGAAGGAGGCGCGCGCCCCCCCTCTGGTCCGAATTGGACAAGGGGTGCAGCCCCATTTTCCTTCTCACTCTCCACCTCTTTCCTTCTCTCCTACTCCGGAAAGGAAAGGGGAATCCTACTAGGACTTGGGAGTCCTAGTAGGACTCCCCACACTTGGCGCGCCCCCTCTAGGGCCGGCCTCTCCCTTGCTCCTTTATATACGAGGGCAGGGGGCACCCTAGGACACACAAGTTGAATTGTTTTAGCCGTGTGCGGTGCCCCCCTTCCACAGAAACACACCTCGGTCATACCGTTGCAGTGCTTAGGCGAAACCCTGCGCCGGTAGATACATCATATCCGTCACCACGCCGTCGTGCTGACGAAACTCTCCCGTGAAGCTCAACTGGATCAAGAGCTCGTGGGACGTCATCAAGCTGAACGTGTGCTGAACGCGGAGGTGCCGTACGTTCGGTGCTTGATCGGTTGGATCGCGAAGAAGTTCGACTACATCAACCGCGTCACTTGACGCTTCCGCTCCCGGTCTACGAGAGTACGTAGACACACTCTTCCCCTCGTTGCTATACATCTGGTAGATAGATCTTGCGTGATCGTAGGAAAATTTTAAAATACTACGTTCCCCAACAGTGGCATCATGATCCAGGTCTATGCGTAGATGATATGCACGAGTAGAACACAATGAGTTGTGGGCGATACTAGTCATACTGCTTACCAGCATGTCATACTTTGCTTCGGAAGTATTGTGAGTGAAGCGGCCCGGACCGACATTACGCGTACGCTTACGCGAGACTAGTTTCACCGTTATGAGCACTCGTTGCTTAAAGGTGACTGGCGGGTGTCTGTCTCTCTCACTTTAGCTGAATCAAGTGTGGCTACGCCCGGTCCTTGTGAAGGTTAAAACAACACATACTTGACGAAACATCGTTGTGGTTTTGTATACGTAGGTAAGAACGGTTCTTGCTAAGCCCATAGCAGCCACGTAAAACTTGCAACAACAAAGTAGAGGACGTCTAACTTGTTTTTGCAGGGCATGTTGTTATGTGATATGGTCAAGACATGATGAGATATACGATTTTGTATGAGATGATCATGTTTTGTAAAGTTATCGGCAACTGGCAGGAGCCATATGGTTGTCGCTTTATTGTATGAAATGCAATCGCCATGTAATTGCTTTACTTTATCACTAAGCGGTAGCGATAGTCGTAGAAGCAATAGTTGGCGAGACGACAACGATGCTACGATGGAGATCAAGGTGTCACGCCAGTGACGAAGGTGATCATGACGGTGCTTTGGAGATGGAGATCAAAAGCACAAGATGATGATGGCCATATCATGTCACATATTTTGATTGCATGTGATGTTTATCTTATTATGCTTCTTATTTTTCTTAGTTCGACGGTAGCATTATAAGATGATCCCTTACTAAATTTCAAGGTATAAGTGTTCTCCCTGAGTATGCACCGTTGCGAAAGTTCGTCGTGTCGAGACACCATGTGATGATTGGGTGTGATAAGCTCTACGTTCAAATACAACGGGTGTAAGCCAGTTTTGCACACGCCGAATACTCGGGTTAAACTTGACGAGCCTAGCATATGCAGATATGGCCTCGGAACACTGGAGAACGAAAGGTCGAGCGTGAATCATATAGTAGATATGATCAACATAAGATGTTCACCATTGAAACTACTCCATCTCACGTGATGATCGGACATGGTTTAGTTGATTTGGATCACGTGATCATTTAGATGACTAGAGGGATGTCTATCTAAGTGGGAGGTCTTAAGTAATATGATTAAATTGAACTTTAATTTATCATGAACTTAGTCCTCGTAGTATTAGCATATCTATGTTGTAGATCAATAGCTAACGATGTTGCTCCCCATTTATTTTTTATATGTTCCTAGAGAAAACTAAGTTGAAAGATGTTAGTAGCAATGATGCGGAATTGCTCCGTGATCTGAGGATTATCCTCATTGCTGCATAGAGAATTATGTCCTTGATGCACCGCTAGGTGATAGACCTATTGCAGGAGCAAATGTAGACGTTATGAACGTTTTGACAAAAGCTCGGTATGATGACTACTTGATAGTTTAAGTGCACCATGCTTTACGGCTTAGAACCGGGACTTAAAAAACGTTTTGAACGCCACGGAGCATATAAGATGTTCCAAGAGTTCAAATTAGTATTTCATACTCATGCCCGTGTCGAGAGGTATAAGACTTCTGACAGTACTTTGCCTACAAGATGGAGGAGAATAGCTCAACCAGTGAGCATGTGCTCAGATTGTCTGGGTACTACAATTACTTAAATCAAGTGGGAGTTAATCTTCCAGATAAGATAGTAATTGACAAAGTTCTCTAGTCACTATCACCAAGTTAGTAGAACTTCGTGATGAACTATAATATGCAAGGGATGACGAAAGGAATTCCCGAGCTCTTCGCGATGCTGAAGTCGGCGAAGGTAGAAATCATGAAAAAGCATCAAGTGTTGATGGTTAACAAGACCACTTGTTTCAAGTAAAGGGCACAGGGATAGAAGGGGAACTTCAAGAAGAATGACAAGCAAGTTGTCACTCCCGTGAAGAAACCCAAAGCTAAAACTAAAGCCTGAAACTAAGTGCTTCTACTGCAAAGGAAATGGTCACTGGAAGTGGAACTGCCCTAGATACTTGGCGGATAAGAAGGATGGCAAACTGAACAAAGGTATATTTTGATATACATATTATTGATGTGTACTTTACTAGTGTTCATAGCAACCCCTGGGTATTTGATACCGGTTCAGTTGCTAAAATTAGTAACTCGAAACGAGAATTGCAGAATGAACAGAGACTAGTTAAAGGTGAAGTGACGATGTGTGTTGGAAGTGGTTCCAAGATCGATATGATCATCATCGCACACTCCCTATACTTTCGGGATTAGTGTAAAACCTAAATAAATGTTATTTGGCATTTGCGTTGAGCATGAATATGATTTGATCATATTTGTTGCAATACGGTTATTCATTTAAAGTCATAGAATAATTGTTATTCTGTTTACATGAATAAAACATTCGATGGTCATACACCCAATGAAAATAGTTTGTTGGATCTCGATCGTGGTGATACACATATTCATAATATTGAAGCCAAAAGATGCAAGGTTAATAATGATAGTGCAACTTATTTGTGGCACTGCCGTTTAGGTCATAATGGTGTAAAGCACATGAAGAAACTCCATAGTGATGGACTTTTGGAATCTCTTGATTATGAATCACTTGGTGCTCGCGAACCATGCCTCATGGGCAAGATGACTAAAACTCCGTTCTCCGGAACAATGGAACGAGCAACTGATTTGTTGGAGATCATACATACAGATGTATGTGGACCAATGAGTGTTGAAGCTCGTGGCGGGTATTGTTATTTTCTGACCTTCACTGATGATTTGAGCAGATATGGGTATATCTACTTAATGAAGGACAAGTCCGAAACATTTGAAAAGTTCAAAGAATTTCAGAGTGAAGTGGAGAATCATCGTAACAAGAAAATAAGAGTTTCTACGATATGATCGTAGAGGTAAAATATTTGAGTTAGCGAGTTTGGCCTTCAGTAAAAACAATGTGAAATAGTTTCACTACTCACGCCACCTGGAACACCATAGTGTAATGGTGTGTCCGAACGTCATAACCGTACTTTATTAGATATGGTGCAATCGATGATGTCTCTTACCGATCTACCACTATCGCTTTTGGGGTTATGCATTAGAGACAGCTACATTCACGTTAAATAGGGCACCATCTAAATCTGTGGAGATGACACCGTATGAACTGTGGTTTGACGAGAAACCTAAGCTGTCATTTCTTTAAGTTTGGGACTATGATGCTTATGTGAAAAAGTTTCAACATGATAAGCTCGAACCCGAATCGGAGAAGTAAATATTCATAGGATACCCAAAAGAAACGGTTGGGTACACCTTCTATCACAGATCTGAAGGCAAGGTCTTTGTTGCTAAGAGTGGATCCTTTCTAGAGAAGGAGTTTCTCTCGAAAGAAGTGAGTGGGAGGAAAGTAGAACTTGATGAGGTAATTGTACCTTCTCCCGAATTGGAAAGTGGAACATCACAAAAACTAGTTCCAGTGATTCCTACACCAATTAGTGAGGAAGCTAATGATGATGATCATGAAACTTCAAATCAAGTTTCTGCTGAACTTCGTAGATCAACCAGAGTTCGTTCCGCATCAGAGTGGTACGGCAACCCGGTTCTGGAAGTCATGTTACTGGACCATGATGAACCTACGAACTATGAGGAAGCGATGATGAGCCCAGATTCCGCAAAATGGCTTGAGGCCATGAAATCTGAGATGGGATCCATGTATGAGAACAAAGTGTGGACTTTGGTTGACTTGCCCGATGATCGGCAAGCCATCGAAAATAAATGGATCTTCAAGAGGAAGACTGACGCTGACGGTAATGTTAGTGTTTACAAAGCTCGACTTGTTGCGAAAGTTTTTCAACAAGTTCAAGGAGTTGACTACGATGAGACTTTCTCACCCGTAGCGATGCTTAAGTCTGTCCGAATCATGTTAGCAATTGCCGCATTTTATGAAATCTGGCAAATGGTTAACAAAACTGCATTCTTTAATGGATTTATTAAAGAAGACTTGTATATGATGCAACCAGAAGGTTTTGTCAATCCTAAAGGTGCTGACAAAATGTGCAAGCTCCAGCGATCCATCTATGGACTGGTGCAAGCATCTCGGAGTTGGAATATATGCTTTGATAAGTTGATCAAAGCATATAGATTTATACAGACTTGCGGTGAAGCCTGTATTTACAAGAAGTGAGTGGGAGCACTACAACCTTTCTGATAAGTATATGTGAATGACATATTGTCGATCGGAAATGATGTAGAATTTTCTGGAAAGCATAAAGGAGTGTTTGAAAGGAGTTTTTCAAAGAAAGACCTTGGTGAAGCTGCTTACATATTGGGCATCAAGATCTATGGAGATAGATCAAGACGCTTGATAAGACTTTCGATGAGTACATACCTTGATAAGATTTTGAAGTAGTTCAAAATGGATCAGTCAAAGAAGGAGTTCTTGCCTGACTTGTAAGGTGTGAAGTTGAGTAAGACTCAAAGCCAGACCATGGTAGAAAAATATAGAGAGAATGAAAGTCATTCCCTATGCCTCAGCCATAGGTTTTATAAAGTATGCCATGCTGTGTACCAAACATGTTGTGTACCTTGCCATGAGTTTGTCAAGGGGGTACAATAGTGATCCAGGAGTAGATCACTGTACAGCGGTCAAAATTATCCTTAGTAACTGGATGACTAAGGAAATGTTTCTCGATTATGGAGGTGATAAAGAGTTTGTCGTAAAGGGTTACGCCGATGCAAGCTTTGACACTAAATCCAGATGACTCTATGTATCAATCTGGATGCGTATTGAAAGTGGGAGCAATTAGCTAGAGTAGCTCTATGCAGAGCATTGTAGACATAGAAATTTGCGAAATACATACGGATCTGAATGTGACAGACCCGTTGAATAAACTTCTCTCACAAGCAAAACATGATCACACCTTATTACTCTTGGGTATTAATCACATAGCGATGTGAACTAGATTATTGACTCTAGTAATCCCTTTGGGTGTTGGTCACATGGCGATGTGAACTATGGGTGTTATTCACATAACGATGTGAACTATCGGTATTAAATCACATGGCGATGTGTACTAGATTTTTGACTCTAGTGCAAGTGGGAGACTGAAGGAAATATGCCCTAGAGGCAATAATAAAGTTGTTATTTATATTTCCTTATATCATGATAAATGTTTATTATTCATGCTAGAATTGTATTAACCGGAAACTTAGTACATGTGTGAATACATAGACAAAACAGAGTGTCCCTAGTATGCCTCTACTAGACTAGCTCATTGATCAAAGATGGTTATGTTTCTTAACCATAGACATGAGTTGTCATTTGATCAACGGGATCACATCATTAGGAGAATGATGTGATGGACAAGACCCATCCGTTAGCTTAGCACTATGATCGTTTAGTTTTACTGCTATTGCTTTCTTCATGACTTATACATGTTCCTATGACTATGAGATTATGCAACTCCCGAATACCGTAGTAACACCTTGTGTGCTATCAAACGTCACAACGTAACTGGGTGATCATAAAGATGCTCTACAGGTGTCTCCGAAAGTGTTCGTGGTGTTGGCATAGATCATGACTAGGATTTGTCACTCCGAGTGTCGGAGAGGTATCTCTGGGCCCTCTCGGTAATGCACATCATAATAAGCCTTGCAAGCAAAAGACTAATGAGTTAGTCACGAGATGATGTATTACGGAACGAGTAAAGAGACTTGCCGGTAACGAGATTGAACTAGGTATAGAGATACCGACGATCGAATCTCGGGCGAGTAACATACCAATGACAGAAGGAACAACGTATGTTGTTATGCGGTTTGACCGATAAAGATCTTCGTAGAATATGTAGGAGCCAATATGAGCATCCAGGTTCCGCTATTGGTTATTGACCGGAGATGAGTCTCGGTCATGTCTACATAGTTCTCGAACCCGTAGGGTCCGCACGCTTAACGTTTGATGACGATCGGTATTATGAGTTTATGAGTTTTGATGTACCGAAGGAGTTCGGAGTCCCGGATGAGACCGGGGACATGACGAGGAGTCTCGAAATGGTCGAGACATAAAGATTATTATATTGGACGACTATATTCGGACATCGGAAAGGTTCCGAGTGATTCGGATATTTTTCGGAGTATATGGGCCTTATTGGGCCATACGGGAATAGAGGAGAAAGGCCAAAAGGAAGGAGGCGCGCGCCCCCCCTCTGGTCCGAATTGGACAAGGGGTGCAGCCCCATTTTCCTTCTCACTCTCCACCTCTTTCCTTCTCTCCTACTCCGGAAAGGAAAGGGGAATCCTACTAGGACTTGGGAGTCCTAGTAGGACTCCCCACACTTGGCGCGCCCCCTCTAGGGCCGGCCTCTCCCTTGCTCCTTTATATACGAGGGCAGGGGGGCACCCTAGGACACACAAGTTGAATTGTTTTAGCCGTGTGCGGTGCCCCCCTCCACAGAAACACACCTCGGTCATACCGTTGCAGTGCTTAGGCGAAACCCTGCGCCGGTAGATACATCATATCCGTCACCACGCCGTCGTGCTGACGAAACTCTCCCGTGAAGCTCAACTGGATCAAGAGCTCGTGGGACGTCATCAAGCTGAACGTGTGCTGAACGCGGAGGTGTCGTACGTTCGGTGCTTGATCGGTTGGATCGCGAAGAAGTTCGACTACATCAACCGCGTCACTTGACGCTTCCACTCCTGGTCTACGAGAGTACGTAGACACACTCTTCCCCTCGTTGCTATACATCTGGTAGATAGATCTTGCGTGATCGTAGGAAAATTTTAAAATACTACGTTCCCCAACAGCGCCTGGGCCCCCCAAGCCTCGTCTGATGCCCCCTTTGGCATATATTTATACCGTCTCCCGGAACCCTCGAGACGGGAACCCTTTTTCGCGATCTCATATCTGTTCCGCCGCCGCCGCGCTTCCAAGATCGGGAGCACCAGGAGAACTCTTCCCGGCACCCTGCCGGAGGGGAGGATCACCACCGGGAGCTTCTCCACCACCATGGATGCCTCCCGGATGAGTTGTGAGTAGTCTCCCTCGGACCATGGGTCCATGACCAGTAGCTATGTGATGTTCTCCTCCCGTTCTTGTGCTTCACTAATTAGTCCTCGTGAGCTGCCCTACATGATCGAGGCACATATGTAATCCTTATGCTGTTGCTATGATGAGTTTGCTGGGATCCGATGGATTATGAGATTATGTTCAGATTGTGTTTGAGCAATATATTTGATTCACCTCTTTTATATCTATGTTCGTAAGTAATTCTTGCATGTTCTCCGTTGTTATTTATTGCTTTGGCCAAGTAGTAGGTAGTGACTCCAAGAGGGAACGTTATGCTTGATTGTGGGTTCATGCCCCTCGATGACTAGCTTGAGTGACAGAAACATGAGTCTAGGGGATGTGCTATTGCCACAAGGGGGAAAACAATGGTGCTTGTGCCCGCGGGTGCAAGGATTGTTTACTTTACGCAAAGTTCTTTTAATGCAGTTGTCTGTTGCTTTGAGTTTACACTATGGGTGGGACTCGCAACTTAATACCAGCGAGATGTTCTGGATAGATATCTCAAGGTGGATGATTAGTAGTAGATGCAGATGGATTTCGGTCTACTTACCTCGGTGTACCGCCCATGCTTTGAACCTCTACCTTTCTTGCAACTTAGTTAGCATTGGTTTGCGCACATGGTCCTGTCAATTGCCCAGCTGTAATTCGTTTACCTCACATAGCAGTTATATCGTCTTTTGGGAGAGAGACATCACTAGTGAACATCATGAGACTCCGGTCCATATTACCATCATTGATCACATCCGCTATTTACTTTCTGCTTTTTACTTACTATTGCAATTATACCTATCACTATTATCACTTGCATTTGATCCTTTGTAAACTACAAGGCCGGAGGGATTGACAACCTCTCTGTACTCGTTGGGAGCAAAGTTATTTGTATCTGTGTGCAGGTCCACGTTGATTGCTAAATATCTGGCGCCGTTAGCAGTTGACACCTTCTTGTTGAAACTGGGAGTCTCAAGGAAATCGATCCTTGGTATTGCCAAGGGAAAACTTCCGCTACACTGCATCTCAAACCTTCCACTTGGGGTAACCAACGAGGGGCGAGAAGCCATCATCTATCTTCTTAACGATGTTTCTACTACCATGATAGTTAATTAAAATGCATTCCTTTGAAGTAGGGAAAAATTGGCTTTACGCAAAAACTTAACCATAGAGCTTTCCACCAGCCATATTGCATATAGTATAGCTTTACTTTCATTGCATTCTCTTGTGTTACCTTGCCAGCATATTCCATGTGCTGACCCGTTTTCAGGCTGCAACGTTTCATGTTGCAGACTTTTCAGACGACGAGTAAGATGCCCTTTTAGGTCGTGGTTCTATACTCAGTGATGCCGCTGGAGTTGATGGACTCACTTATCTTCCAAGCCTTCCACTGTTATCATGTTAGATGGCCTTCAGCCATATTATTTGTAATAAATTCATCGTTGGACTATCGATGTAATAAGTGTGTGATTGCTACTCTGTTATAAATCCTTCATGTACTGTGCGTGTCAGCATTACTGATCCAGGGATGACACTGATGCACAGAGATCAGACTCTTTGAGGTCTGGTCGCTACACCTACTCGAGGAAGAGTAGGAATTAAGCTTGGGGATGCTTGATAAGTCTCCAACGTATCTATAATTTTTTACTATTCCATGCTATTATTTATGAAGTCTTGGATGTTTAATGGGCTTTATCATTCACTTTTATATCATTTTTGGGACTAACCTACTAACCCAAAGGCCCAGTCCAGATTGCTGTTTTTTTGCCTATTTCAGGGTTTTGCATAAAAGGAATATCAAACGGAGTCCAAACGGAATGAAACCTTCGCAGGAGATATTTTTGGAGGAAATCACGCACGAATGACTTCGGGGCCAAGCCAGAGGACAGGGGGCCACCGTCGAGGGTGGGGGCGCGCCCCCTTCCCAGGGCGCGCCCCCTGCCTCGAGGGCAGCCCCTGTGGCCCCTGGTGCCCCTCTTCTTCCTATATATACCTACGTACCCCAGAAACTCCAAACGCAGAGAGAAAATTCTAATTCCACCGCCGTAGCTGCTGTTCCCGTGGAGATCCCATCTTGGAGCCTGTTTCGGGAGGGGGATCCATCATGGAGGCTTTCATCATCATCATCATCGCCCTCACCATGAGTTGTGAGTAGTTTACCTCGGACCTTCGGGTCCATAGCTAGTATCTAGATGGCTTCTTCTCTCTCTCTGGATCTCAATACAAGTTTCTCCTCGGTCTTCGAGGAGATCTATTCGATGTAATATCTTTTTGCGGTGTGTTTGTCGAGATCCGATGAATTGTGAGTTTATGATCAAGATTATCTATGAAAGATATTTGGTTCTTCTCTGAACTTTTTATGTGTGCTCATAATATCCTTGCAAGTCTCTTCGAATTATTGGTTTGGTTTGGCCTACTAGATCTATAGTTCTTGCAATGGGAGAAGTGCTTGGCTTTGGGTTCAATCTTGCGGTGTCCTTTCCCAGTGACAGTAGGGGCAGCAAGGCACGTATTGTATTGTTGCCATCGACGATAAAAAGATGGGGTTTTCATCATATTTCTTGAGTTTATCCCTCTACATCATGTCATCTTGCTTAAGGCGTTACTCTGTTCGTATGAACTCAATACACTAGATGCATGCTGGATAGCGGTCGATGTGTGGAGTAATAGTAGTAGATGCAGGCAGGAGTCGGTCTACTTGTCTCGGACGTGATGCCTATATACAATGATCATGCCTAGATAGTCTCATAATTATTCGCTTTTCTATCAATTGCTTGACAGTAATTTGTTTACCCGCCGTAGAATATCGCTATCATGAGAGAAGCCACTAGAGAAAACTATGGCCCCCGGGTTTATCTTTATCATATTACTTTCCAGTCAACTAGCCTATTTCTGCCGCCGATGTTTATTTGCTTTCTTTACTTTCTGTTTCTATACCAAAAATACCAAAAATATAATTATCATATCTATCATATCTTACTATCGTAAGTGACCGTAAAGGGATTGACAACCCCTTATCGCGTTGGCTGCGAAGTTCTTATTTGTTTGTGTAGGTGCGAGGGACTGGCGCGTGGTCTCCTACTGGATGGATACCTTGGTTCTCAAAAACTGAGGGAAATACTTACGCTACTGTGCTGCATCTCCCTTTCCTCTTAGAGGGAATACAACGCAAGCTCAAGAGGTAGCAAGAAGAATTTCACAAAATACGGTGGCCCGTCCGCTGGGTCCCCGCTGTCAGGTGGAGGAATAATTATTTTGCGTGTAATAAGGAGGCACTTCCTTGCTGCGGCCGTGGACCCAGCTGTCAGCCTCTCAGCGTACAGTCCACGTCCGATGGAAGCCATTCCTTGACCACATTGACCACGCCGCGCCGAGAGCACCAGGGCGGTGGACGACGGTGAGGCCTAGGAAGGGGACGACGCGGAGCCGGGGAAGACGCGGCAGTGGAAGCCCGCGCGGAGAGGAGTACGAGGGTTCACTGGTTCGGCTGCGGTGTGACGCTGCCGTCGCCGCACGGCCTGGCCAGCGGTGGGTATAGTAGGGGGCGGTGAGGCCTCCGCGACAGCACAGCCGGCCACGAGAGGTAGGAGCATGCAGCACGACCGGCGCTACTTTGGGCGGCTGGGGCAAGAAGACTAGAGGTTGAAGAAGCACTACGGCCGTTGGATGGACATCGTACGGTTGACAAAGTTGACAAAGCACTCCGTCCCCGTCAACTTAGTAGGCCCACAAGTCAGCCACCCACCAAGGTGGGTCCCAACTAGCAGGGGGAGTATTCATTTTCTTTGTGCGTAATAAGGAGGCACTTCCGGTGGGTCCAAGCTAACAACGGGGGGAACATTTTTTTCGCGAAATACAATGACACATTCGATGCATCCCAGCAGTCAGGGGAAACGTTTTTTTTTTTGCAATATACGGTGGCCCGTCCAGTGGGTCCCCACTATCGGGTGGAGGAATAATTATTTTGCGCGTAATAAGGAGGCACTTCCTTGCTGCGGCCGTGGACCCAGCAGTCAGCCTCTCAACGTACAGTCCACGTCCGACGGAAGCTGTTCCTTGACCACGTTGACCACGCCGTGCCAAGAGCACCAGTGCGATGGACGACAATGAGGCCTAGGAAGGGGACGATGCGGAGCCGGGGAAGACGCGGCAGTGGATGCCCACGCGTAGAGGAGTATGAGGGTTCACTAGTTCGCTGCGGTGTGAGGCTGTTGTCGCCGCAGAATAACAGGGGGTGTGGGTGAGTAGAGGGATGGCCTGACCAGCGGTGGAAGTAGTAGGGGGCGGTGGTGCCTCAACGGCATCACATCCGACCACGGGAGGCGGGAGCACGAGGCACGACTGTCGCTGGTTTGGGCGACTGGAGCAAGAAGACCAGAGGTTGAATAAGTACTATGACCATTGGATGGACATCGTATGGTCAATGGAGCTAGAATCGTGCATATTGACTAAGTTGACAAAGCCCTCCGTCCCCGCCAGCTTAGTAGGCCCACAAGTCAGCCTCCCACTATACTGGGTCCCAGCTAGCAGGGGGAGTATTCATTTTTTTTGTGCGTAATAAGGAGGCACTTCCGATGGGTCCGAGCTGATAGCGGGGGAAACGTTTTTTCTTGTGAAATACGGTGGCCCGTCCGGTGGGTCCCAACAGTCAGGGGGGAACGTTTTTTTGCCAAATACGGTGGCCCGTCCGGTGGGTCCCTGCTGTCGGATGGAGGAATAATTATTTTTCGTGTAATAAGGAGGCACTTCCTTGCGGCTGCCGTGGACCCAGCTGTCAATCTCTCCACGACAGTACTCTTCCGATAGAAGTCGTTCCTTGATCATGTTGACCACGCCACTCTGAGAGCACCAGGGCAGTGGACGACGGCGAGGCCTAGGAAGGGGACGACACGGAGCCGGGGAAGACGCGGTAGTGGATGCCCACGCGGAGAGGAGTACGAATGTTCACTGGTTCGGCTGCGGTGTGAGGTTGTCGTAGTCGCAGAATAATAGGGGGTGTGGGTGAGTAGAGGGATGCCCTGGCCAACGGTGGGAGTAGTACGGGGCGGTGAGGCCTGCACGGGAGGCGGGAGCAGGTGGTCCCGCCGGCGCTGGATTTGGCGGCTGGAGCAAGAAGATCAGAGATTGAAGAAACACAATGGCCGTTGGATTGACATCCAATGGTTACGTATGCTAGAATCGTTTGTTGACGTATATAATACTAAAAAAATCTTGCATACGCGTCAACTTAATAGGCCCATAAGTCAGACCATTTCCTATTTTTTTAATAATTTATATAGCTCATTGCGACTTCTTATGCAATTTATTGCAGTCCGTTTTTTGATTGTCCAGGGCCAATTTCGCATATTTCTGTGGGTTCCAAACTATTTTTAATACCGAAATGTCGAGCCAGATTTAAAGTACTTTGAAGATATATTTAAATTAGGTTAATGCCCAGTGAAATAGGAATCTGAAAATGTGAAAAAATTCAGAAATTATAAAGTAATTGCCAATTTGTCATCTGTTTTTATATTTACAACCAATTTCATATTACTTTCAAGATTTGCAGGCGTCTTGAAAGAGTTGCAGCCCATCGGGGTGTAGAAAAATAAATAGGCCTGGATTGGGTATTCTTCAGAAAAAATAAACTGGGCTCATTTTCAGAAAGAAAAAATAGCTGGGCTGGTCACATGGTGAACATAAAATATAAGCCTGGGCTAGACGGGCCACAACCCAGTTCAAACCCTGCTCCGTCTCAACAATAACAAAAAACATACTGCTCGAGCAGCTACGTCCCAGGTGTCAGCCGATCTTGTTGTTGTTCTATTGTCTATTGACTATATACGCTCACAATGTCGTGGCTGTGAGATGTCAGGAAAACACTAGGAGGAAGCATTTTATTTTTCCATACGCTGACATGGTGGGCCCGTACTGTCATCCTCTCCACGTACTTGTGCCGATTCCTGTTGTTTTTTTACCTTGTTGACAACGCGAGAGGGCGGCGCCGCGGCGAGCGCACCAAAGCGCGCGAGGGACGACGGCAAGGCCTCGAACGTTGGCGTTAACGATTTAGGAGACGGTGGGGCGGCGATGCATGCGCTGAGGCGTAGCCAGATGTGGGAGGTAGAAGCAGGCGGCCCCGTCGGCGCTGGTTTGGTTTTGGCGGCTGGAGGAAGACAGGACTGAAGAAACACGACAGACTGTAAAAGCAGCAGGAGTACTTAACAATCTTAACTGAAACCAGCAGGGGCACTTAACAACCATAGCTGAAAGCAGTATAACTACTTATACAGGTTCAATCATACAAAGCACGCCTCGAACAGTGCTACTTCGCCTACAGTTAACCAAGGGTGAGGCCACCAAGCCCCAGGACAAGGCCCAGGCGCCACCCCGCGCATCCACAACCTTCTAAAAGCGGCTTCATCTCGCAATGTGGTCAATAAACAGGATATTCGATTTAGAGCCATGGAAAAGCAGGAACATAATCTTCTATCCTATTCTCCAAGATGGACGAGCCTTCATTATTTGAGACCACCCATGAATAAGTATATTTTCACCTCCAAGGGGAATGGAGTAGGTCGACATAAACATCATGTTATGACCAAGCGCAAGTCTGACCCGACCATGGTGAGGCATCTGTATAGGAACAATAGAACTGGGCAGTTTCTATTTCAAGAAGATCACAGCTGTAAAACTGTGTATAAGCAATAGTTTATGAACAATATATATAACACAAAATAGTTCGTACCATAAGTTTCTCGACACAGTTGGACCTGTTCAACGAGTGCAGCAGTGGAACACATATCCCACGTGACCTTCCACCATTGAAACGCCCCACAAGGACCTCAAGACAATTAATAAAGTGTAGGAACTTGTGGATGTCGTCCCAGTCAACTTCAGTGCCATCAGTAACAGCCGAGTTGTTACAGAATAACAAACGAGTAGCCTGCTTAACTCTAAAAAAACCTACACGTGCCACCAATTATAAGAAACTATTAGTTAGACGTAGCATCTTCGTGAGAGATTTTTTGCTACTTCCAAAGTTAAATTGTGATTAGTTAGACGGAATAGGTGGATTAAGAAGTAATCGAGGCAACAAGCGAGAACCAGATACAAAACTAATATCGATGAACAATTGGAACGACGTCGGGGTGGAAGATCCTAGTGAAGATGAGACCAGGTTCTCCTATTTCCATCAACATTCATGCGCCAACTTTCAGTCTGTAACACTTGAGAAAGTTTATCCATGTTCGGCCATAAAAATAACGGCGATCTTCTTGGTTCATGAACCCAAATCGGAACTTATATCCATGGCTTGTCTTCACTGTGACCATTAAACTGGTGTATTCAGTTATGGCAAGGCCGAGCATCTTGAGTACATGTGTTCTAGCGGAGCAAATAATGCACTGCAGGAAAAATAATATGAGAACACAATGTATTCCCTATCCAATCTAGAAATACCTTCCTCCTTCACGTCAGTGTTGACCATCGTACCGGTAGTACCTTTTATTCAAATATAGCAATCCAAATTTCCAAATTAGTCGACAACATGTTCAAAAAAAACCCACCCTCCAGGATAGAAAAGAGGATTCTAGGAAAATACTGTGCGCGTTTTAAAATCCTGTGTTAGGATGAGAAGGAACAAGTGTGGCATCTTGCCGAGGGCGCAGAAACCTGTAGGGCACTGCGGCGGCAAATGAAACACACTAGATTCAGTAGAAGAAAAATGGATCAACAGCGGTGGCTGCCATCCTAGGATTACCTGTGACCAAGGGACTTGGATTTATCGGGGATGGATGAAAAATTCGTACCTGGTTCTCCATGAGAAACCCCTATGCAATCGCCGAGAGGGGGTTTTCTCTGAACAAGCAGACGAGGGAGAAGGGTATTCGGGCCCAGTGAAATATTGCCGCTTCGTCCGTCCAGCTTACTACTAAAGCTGGAAAGGGGGGGTTCTGATTTGACGGCTCATTGGGCATTACTGCGACGCTACGACTGGGGTGTGTCTACCGTGCAGTTGTGCACTCTAATTTGTGCATATGGCACGTGGACCCCGTTGCTGGATGCCCCACATA
Source organism: Secale cereale (assembly GCA_902687465.1). Lineage (NCBI taxonomy): Eukaryota > Viridiplantae > Streptophyta > Magnoliopsida > Poales > Poaceae > Secale > Secale cereale. The sequence goes on from LR738709.1 coordinate 137,305,110, forward strand.
TCAGCGAAAGGAAGTAGAAAGACATGAGTAACTAGTTACACAAAAATATATTTTTGACAGAGAGATACTCCCTCTGTAAAGAAATATACAAATCTTTTATATCACAACTTTATACATACAAATTTATATCTGACAGATAGGAAGGAAATTATGGCAATTTTGCAAAAAGGTACCCACACACCTCTCCTTATTTGCAAATAAGGCCTTCCCTCGTTCATCCTTTTCTCTCACAAGATAAAATACTCATACAAATGCATCTTGATATTACGTGCAGCGCACGGGCATTATGGGGGTTCAGCTGAGAATATAATACTCAGACATGCTCACGGTTCTGGACTTTGGGCTGCAGGCCCACCCTGCATGTTTGGGGGGCCATGTGTTCTACCTCAGCGCTTTTCATATTGCAAGCAATCGGTACGACGCTAGTTTTATATGTTGTCGCAAGGCGAATACACAAAATTGAATAAAGCACGGCAGCTGTTGGAATGAAATCGAACAACAGTTCCTAACCAGCAACGGGAGTTGCAATTCTATCAACGATATACAATGTGATAAATAATACTATCGTATTACTTATACACACATGACACTTGTTTCACCATGCCAGATTATTACATCAAAATCTCTCGTAGGATAGATCAGTTCGGCAGTTGTGTGCTGCTACTGAAGAATTTCAAAGTTGATTTGGACCAGCTCTCCTTGCCGAGAAAGTTCGATTTTGAGATCATCCCCTACCGCAAGATATGATTTAGATTTGAACCTTGACCATCCCTTAGCATCAATCATCATGCGACCATCCTTTGTACTTACGGTATATTGAGCAGGTTCATTCACACCAAGGTTGCGCATGGTAAGAGAAACTTGGCCGTTGTTGCCCGGATTGTTGAACGACTCATTCGTTGCTCTAGGAATTCTCTGTTTGCAAACAAGAAGACATACCCAAACAATTAGATCAACACAGTGAATCATGCGAAAGAACATGGAAAGCAAAAAGAACGAAACACTTGGGTGGCCAATGCTTACCAAGAAGGTGGACATGTCAATTTTTGTAAGGACTTTGGTATATGAAGTGCGAACTGCAGCTCAGTCTGTTGCCGGTGCAACTGCTCGTTCGGTTGCCGTTGCATAGGCCGGAGCAGATGCAAGTTCAAGTGTTGGTGCAGGTGCCGAAGCCGCTGCTACTGCCGGAGATGGTGCTCCTTGTAGAGCTGGTGCCGTGTCGGAGCAGGTGCCGGTGTCGATGCCTGATCCTCCGGTAGATCAGCCTGAACCACTCACGCGGTCGGTGCCCAATCCTCAGCTAGATTAGACTGAGCTGCTACCGCTGTCAGTGCTAGAGCAACTGCCGGTGCTCGATCCGTTGCTGAAGGTGGTACCGATGTGCGAGACAGCGGCGATCGTGTCTGGTCTGCTATGATCAGCCTTCTAACTTTACTAGGCTTCGTGACCGTGATCCATTTTTTTCATTTCTTTTAAACGCGAGAAGGACTAATTGTGGCATTTTTGTTAAACCAAACTGCAGTTCATCATAGGGATTCAGCTTGTACCCAGACAACAGACTGATCCATTTTTTTCCAGTAATATAAGTGATGGACAATGCCTTCGTTACTGACACGACATAAGAAGTGAAACCTGCAAAAATAGCCATCGTAGAGCAAACCTAACGGTTTATTCTGTGATGAATGCCACATGGCAAAACCTGCATCGTAAAATTGCAGGAAAAGAAAGAAAACATGACATTAAATCAATAAGATTTACTTGATGTGACACGAGTTAATCCTTACCAGGAAATCAGTATGTTGAAGTAAACAGAAGATTGATCGTCCAACTACGGGTGGCATGCATGGCCCCCACCTACTACCACAAGCAGGACAGTCCAATGGTCGTGACAAATCATATGGACCGAACATCCATGGGACTGGATATCCTGGTGGGTGCGATAAACCCTGCAATGCATACAAATATTGGAGTGTAACCATAATTGATAAATCGTCCTCACAAAAAATATGATCTGGATACTTCAAAATATACAGACTGATTTGAGTGGACAAACATTAGCATAGACCATTCTCAGGAATGACCACACACCAAAAGCGGCAGTACTAATAAACAATACAGGGTTCACAAACACAAATCAAGTACTGAACAATAGTACTTACTACAAACAAGCAAAGTTTCACTAATTAAACTCTGCAGACTATTTCTTGCCACCGACCTACGGGATGAACCCCGCAAACTGACTAGGCCATGGACTTCGTGAGAGATGTCTATATGCACCATCACCATCTCGTCAACCTTGGAGAACCTAACAGAGTGGTCTTTCCACTCATAAACATGATCATGAAGACATGTCGCATCTGATTTGTTGGGAAGCTTTACAAGAACCACACCCTTCGTAATCGAAGGCACAACCAGGAAATTGTTGTGGTCAAGTACAGCCTCGAGAACACGCCTGACAAGAATGCTACAGGAAAACACTAGTTCAGGACACGTGGCAACAAGGACACAATAGCTGGATAGTTTGGCAGTAGAACTCATCCTCAGGTCTTCTAGTTCACAAGGCATGACTTTGAGAACTTCGTCTCCATCCCGGACCTGGTTCTAATTCAAACAGAAATCATATTTTATTACTACCTCCGTTCAGAAATATAAGATGATTTTCGATATTATACTCCATATATGACTTCAAAGGCATGAGAGCAGAGGGATTACTTGCAATATCCATAACACAAGTTACTGAGGCAAATATACCCTCTTCAAAGGTAGCATTGATGTTCATAAAGTACTCCTTCCATCCCAAAATTCTTGTCTTAGATTTGTCTAGATACGGATGTATCAAGTCACATTTTAGTATTAGATACATCCGTATCTAGACAAATCTAAGACAAGAAATTTGGGACAGAGGGAGTAGTTGAAAGTAATCTATAAGTAATCACTGTCAACCTCTCGCATGTTTTGGTCAAAAGAGGAATTTAGAACCATCATTTGGCACACAAAAATCACATGCAAGATCACCCAGAAAGTTGTACTACTAGTACTAGTACTGCATGTTAGATGAAAAAACACGATCACGATCGAGAAAAAGTTTGTCAAGAAGAGATATTACCTGGACTTGCTTAATGAGGGATTTCGGAGAGGGGGGCTTGGACAGGGCGATGGCTTTGAGCTTGTCTGCGGTAGTCTCGGTGGGGTGCTTGCGCTTCTTCGTACCATGAGCCTCGACGGTTTTGGCCACAGCCATAGACATCACTTTGACCAGTGCTCCAGCGTCCATCAAGAAACTGTCAAATAGAAATAAAAGAAAAGAAACCATAATCACAAACCCAAAAGAAGAAAAGAGAGGGAGTTATAGGATCAGTCTCGGGGTTGCAAGACCGGGCCCTGGCCAGAATCAACACCATCGATGCACTCACCTTTCCTTCTTTGGGAGAGAAGAACAATGGCAGAAGTAGGTCGGGGTTTTCTTGAAGAAATGAGGAACAAGATGAGGGAGAAGCGAGTTGGGTAGAGAGGTAGCTGAGAGAGAAGAGTGAAATGATGGTTGCTTTGTCCGTCCAACTTACTGCTGGAAAGGAGGGGGTTTTGTGATTTGACGGCTCATTGGGCATTACTGCAGCGCTTCGATCGGAGTAGTCTACCGTCACTACACTACGGAGTAATTTAGTGCATGGCTGGTGGACCCCGATGCTGGCTGTCCCACACATCGGCGAAAGTGAGTAATTTAGTGCATGGCTGGAGGAGGATCCGCACGGTAGAGCGTGTCCACTATTTTTCTGAAGAAGAAAATGATTACATCAAGCGTTTCCACTCTTACAACAGAGGAGTGCGAAACACGGCAGCCACTTGAACATACACAGTGCTCCTACTACTAGGCATGTGAAGTGGTTCATACGTCAGTACTACATAATCTTGTTGCTAGTGTAGTAAGATATGACGACAACAAATGATGTTGTGCGCATGTCAACTATATGAATAGTAATGTAGTAACATAGTACCGCTTTCTCGACTGTCCGGTCGAGAACGAACGGTGAAATCAATGTTAACAGAACTAGGTCTACAGCGCACGGAGAGTACGTTGCTACAGTACTCCACGAAACATGAACCATATGAAGCACGAATAGTGTTAGGCAGGGTGTATGAAGGGTGCACGGGATGGGAGCAAAAGTTCCCTTTTCGACCCACTTTTGGGTGTTTGGCAGAGTGCATTAAGGGTGCATGAGTCCACACTAGTAGGTTAACACAAATACACGAAGAGGAAACAACTACTCCCTCTGTCTAGGTGTGTAAATCATCTTACGTTGTGCACTGCGACCAAGGCGGAGAGGAAAACGAGAAAACTTAATGTCTTTTTGCTAATTAATAGCATTGCATGCAATGAACTAACCACTGCATGTCATGTTTATTAGTCTCAAGTCATGGAAAGCATGCACGGCCCACGTCTCTTATTGGTTGATATGTCACAAAACAAGAAACGGGGAGGGAGTTAATGTACCGTGCCTAAGTGTTTTGGGATTATTTGGTTTTCGTAAGGTGACTTACACACCTAGACAGAGGAGTATATTGAGATGAGAATGCAACCAAACACACCCACACACTTTGTGCTACAGTGACTGATCTGCACCGTCTGAGTTTGATCCAACGGTCATGTTGTGCCGAGACATGGACATGCCCATGTAGAGGGCGCCTAAACACCACCGAAGTCGCCCTGCTTCTCGAGGCGCATGACATTGGTGGTGTAGGGGGAGAAACGGTTGAAAGGCAATGCAATCTACGGGAAGGCGGAGGGAGACAGCCGAGGAGCGGGGAATCTTTTGGTTTTCACCATGGTAAAACACCGGTCGATGACTTCTCACATCAGGGAGCAGTGGGTTTTAAATGCGGAGTCATCATGACTAATTGCTGCCGCACGTGCTCCCGTCAATCAAAAAATTAAAAATCCTGTCGTGCCTGCTCCCGTCAATCAAAAAATTAAAAATCCTACCAGACTCGAACACCAGAGAAACGCCATGGTGGATATTTAAATTTACCTGCCGGCAAGTAGATAAAAAAACGGGTGAAAAAACCAATGTAGCGGCGGCCTAGCTAATCGGTCGAACTATCCCAAGCTAGCCACCGTGCTTCACTGATGTACTCGGCGGGAAAAGTGGTCTTTCGTGATTTGACGACTAGTTTACTTGCTTTGGCCAAAACGCGCGGTAGGGCGTCCCACATCAGGAAGAATATATGCGTGCACCACCCGGGAGGACCCCGAAACCGCGCAGTAGGTTGTGCCATGTCTCGGCATGTGCTACTTCTCGAGCTTGCGTTGTATTCCCTCGAAGAGGAAAGGGTGATGCAGCACAGTAGCGTTAGTATTTCCCTCGGTTTTTGAGAACCAAGGTATCAATCTAGTAGGAGACCACGCGCGAGTCCCTCGCACCTGCACAAACAAATAAGAACTTCGCAGCCAACACGATAAGGGATTGTCAATCCCTTTACGGTCACTAATGAAAGTGAGATCTGATAGAGATGATAGTTTCATATTTTTGGTATTTTTTATTATAAGAATAGAAAGTAAAAGCGGAAAAGTAAAGTAGGTGTAGATTGATATGTTGAGAATAGACCCGGGGGCCATAGTGTTCTCTAGTGGCTTCTCTCATGATAGCGATATTCTATGGCGGGTAAACAAACTACAGTTGAGCAATTGATAGAAAAGCGAATAATTATGAGACTATCTAGGCATGATCATTATAGAGGCATCCCATCCGAGACAAGTAGACCGAAACGATTCTGCATCTACTACTATTACTCCACACATCGACCGCTATCCAGCATGCATCTAGTGTATTGAGTTCATAAGAACAGAGTCACGCCTTAAGCAAGATGACATGATCTAGAGGGATAAACTCAAGCAATATGATATAAAACCCATCTTTTTATCCTCGATGGCAACAATACAATACGTGCCTTGCTGCCCCTACTGTCACTGCGAAAGGACACCGCAAGATTGAACCCAAAGCCAAGCACTTCTCCCATTGCGATAACTATAGATCTAGTAGGTCAAACCAAACCAATAATTCGAAGAGACTTGCAAGGATATTATAATCATACATAAAGAGTTCAGAGAAGAACCAAATATTTCTCATAGATAATCTTGATCATAAACCCACAATTCTTCGGATCTCGACAAACACACCACAAAAGGAGATTACATCGAATAGATCTCCTCGAAGACCGAGGAGAACTTTGTATTAAGATCCAAAGAGAGAGAAGAAGCCATCTAGATACTAGCTATGGACCCGAAGGTCTGTGGTAAACTACTCACAACTCATGGTGAGGCGATGATGATGATGTAGAAGCACTCTGTGGTAGATCCCTCTGATGGCTTCTCGCCCCTCGTTGGTTACCCCAAGTGGAAGGTTTGAGATGTAGCGTAACGGCAAGATTCCCTTGGTAAGATACCAAGGATCGAATCCCATGAGACTCCGAGAGCCAACAAGTAGGTGTCAACGCTAACGGCGCCAACTTAGCGGTTGACAGGACCTGCACACAGATACAAATAACTTTGCTCCCAACGAGTACAGAGAGGTTGTCAATCCCTCCGGCCTTGCTGTTTACAAATGATCAAACGCAAGAGGTAATAGTGATAGGTATGACTGCAACTAGGAAATAGAAACAGGAAGTAAATAGCGGGTGTGATCAGTGATGGTAATATGGACCGGGTCCCATGATGTTCACTAGTGATGTCTCTCTCCCAAAAGATGATAAAACAGCTAAGCAAGGTAAACAAATTACAGCTGGGCAATTGACATGATTATGTGCGCAAACCAATGCTAACTATGCTGTAAAGAAAGGTAGAGGCTCAAAAGCATGGGCGGTACGCCAAGGCAAGTAGACCGAAATCCATCTGCATCTACTACTAATCAATCACCTTGAGATATCTATCCAGAACATCTCGCTGGTATTGAGTTGCGAGTCCCACCCAAAGTGTAAACTCAAAGCAACAGACAACTGCATTAAAAGAACTTTGCGTAAAGTAAACAATCCTTGCACCCGCAAGTACAAGCACCGTTGTTTTCCCCCTTGTGGCAACAGCACATCCCCTAGACTCATGTTTCTGTCACTCAAACTAGTCATCGAGGGGCATGAACCCACAATCAAGCATAACGTTCCTTCTTGGAGTTACTACCTACTACTCGGCCAAAGCAATAAATAGCAACGAAGAACATGCAAGAATTACTCAAGAACATAAATATAAAAGAGGTGAATCAAATATATTACTCACACACAATCTGAACATAATCTCATAATCCATCGGATCCCAGCAAACTCAGCAGAGCAACATCATAAAGATTACATATGTGCCTCGATCATGTAGGGCAGCTCACGAGGTCTAATCCATGAAGAACAAAGAGGGGAGGAGAACATCACATAGCTACTGGTCATGGACCCATGGTCCAAGGGGGAGTACTCACAACTCATCCGGGAAGCGTCCATGGTGGTGGAGAAGCTCCCGGTGGTGGTTCTCCCCTCCGGCAGGGTGCCGGGAAGAGTTCTCCTGGTGCTCCCGATCTTGGAAGCTCGGCGGCGGCGGAACAGAGGCGAGATCGTAAAAAAGGGTTCCGTCCTCGAGGGTTTCGGGACGCGAGTAATATATATGCAAAAGGGGGTCACCAGAGGCGGAGGTGGGGCCCCAGGCGCCCCCCTGGCGCGGCCAGGGGTGGGGCCGCGCCGGGTGGCTGCCTGGGTCACCCCAGGCTACCCTCTGGCCTTGCTTTGGTTTTTCTTGAAGCTCTCGATACGCTGATTTTTCCTGTATTTTTCCCGGAATTTTTAGGGTACTTTTAATATGGGGGAAACCTGAAATAGAAAAATAGCAGAAAACAGGAACTGGCACTGTGGTGCACTAAGTTAATAGTTAGTCCAAATATGATCAAAAGTGTATGAAAGTGCATAAATATCATAGCAATATCACACAAAAGAGGCATGGAGCAAGCAGAAATTATAGATACGTTTTGGACGTATCAACATCCCCAAGCTTAATTTCTGCTCGTCCTCGAGTAGGTAAATGATAACAAGCATAATTTCTGTGGTGACATGCTATCAACCATATAAGAACTTTTAAGTAAAGTAATCAAGGCACGTAATTCAATTCAAGTCATAACAAGCAAGAGTCTATATTAGCATTGTAACAAGTAACATAAGAACATAAAGGTGCAAGAGCTCTCGATGTCCGTGACTCGAATGTCTCCAAATGGTGTTTGCGTGCAAGAAAGGGGATAGGGATATATGAGAGAGTACAACATAGTTTTTGTATTGTTGAGAACTTAATCTACTAAAGTTTCACACTTGGTCTTCTTTGGAATCTTATCTTGACTCATCCCCAGACCGTCAGCCAGGTACAAGTCAAAATGATCCACTCCCTTTCGATATTTTGAGCACTCATGCAATGGATGAGCGTAAGCAAGAAAGTCGACACTTAGGATGGCAAAGAGAGAAAAATGATAGAGGGGGAAGACAAAAAAGATGTGAAAGGCTCACATCAATGAGGACAATCATCGGCGAGAGAAAGCCAAATGATAGATATGATGTGAGGAGTAGGGATTGCCATGCAACGGATGCACATATGAGCTAAGGTAAGCTCTCCAATGGAACTAGTGGGGGTGCATCCAACTTGCTTGCTCAAGAAGACCTAGAGCTCTTTTGAGGAGGCTCATCATTGGAATATACAAGCCAAGTTCTATAGTGTAAAGGTCCCCACATAGCTATATGCATGAATGATAATCTCTATGGAGTACAAGGTACAAGATGGAGTACGAGTGTGGATCTCTCAAAAGAAATAGTAGTGTGCCCCCTTCTCTCTTTTTATTTCTTTTTCTCTTTTTTCTCTTTTTTTTATTTTTTTGTGGCCTCAATGGCTCTTTCTATTTATCTCTCATTTGTCCTCTTTGGGATCTTTTGATTTTGTCCTCTTTGGGATCTTTTGATTTGTCCTCTTTGGGATCTTTCCCTCACTTTAGGGGCAACACTCTATGTATTACAAGAAGTATAGAAGATCTTTCACACTTTACAAAAGTACTCATCATAAAGAAAATGAAACTATCATGATGTATGCAAATGCATGCCTCTGCCAGTGTAGCAGGATATGCAATGATACTAGCGCGTCATGTAGCAATGATTAGGGCAAGGCCCAACTAGCATGCGGCTCATCGATCAAGCATGTATGACATGAAGATCAAGTCATGAGAAGATGGATGTTGCATGGCAATGTATCTCGGAAAGGCTATGGAAATGCCTTAATAGGTAGGTATGGTGGCTGTTTTGAGGAAGGATATAATGAGGCTTATGATGACAGAGCGTATCGTGCCAAGGATTTGGATGCATCGGCGAAGTATGCGCCAACTCTCGAGGTGAGAAAGGGCAATGCACGGTACCGAAGAGGCTAGAAAAATATGGTTAGGTGGAAGTGTCAACTTTCGAATACTCACATTAGTCCGAAGAACTCATGCACTTATTATCAGTAACTCTCAATCTAATTAGGAGGTTCTCAAAGAGACAAGTACCCCGAGGAGGAGTGTATGGGGATTTGGTTATCCTTGCGCATCCTCGGCTCATGGTACGTGAGTGTACTCTAATATTCGATCCCTCCAAAGATTAGTGATCTATTTAGTAGCTAAAGTTCTCAACTATTTTGTAGGTTTTCGAAAATAAACACGGATTGCCCAAAATATGACATCTATCACTAATAGGCTAAAGCTCTTGACACCAAAAGTTCAGACATTACTCATGGCAATACCTCAAAACTATTGCAAGTTACTACTAAAATTAAATAGCAACCTCAATTACCTATTTTAAGTTAAGACACACAACTCAGTGCAACAGACAAACTCTCTTAACAAGATAAACATGAAAACTCAAGAGAGTTCAACAACCAACTAAACAAAAGCTCTTTAAAAAGAAAGGCATGAAAACTAAGAGCTAAACATGACAGTAGCTATGGAAAGACAAAGAACACACACAACAAAGATAAGCATGAAAATCCTATGTTGTGTTCTAGGTTGAAGTGGAGCGTGTTTCTCTCCCACACAAAGAAAGCTGGGTTCTAACTCGTTATGAACAGCAAGCAAAGCTAAAGAAAACTAAAAAGGAAACTAAGAGCAAGACGCTCCAAGCATAGCACATAACGCATGAAGTGATTAAAATATAGTGGAACGAAAGACGAACTGATAATTGTTGATGGAGAAGGGGATGCACGGGGGCATCCCCAAGCTTAGACGCTTGAGTCTTCTTGAATATTTCTTGGGGGTGCACGGGGGCATCCCCAAGCTTGAGCGTTTGACCCTCCTGAATCTTTTTATCATCTTCCCTCGCACACTAGAAAACTCCCTTCATACATAACTCATCATAATCTGATTAGCGAGGTTAGTACCCATAATAAAATATTTTTTCCTTGCTGGAAATAAAGATAATCTTGAAGAGCTACTGTTTCTCAAGATTGCCAAAAGGTTTTTGCAAATAAAAAGCAAGTTCAAGGTTTGCAAAACGAAGAAAAGGCAAAACAGGACAGAATCGGTGAAAAACAGACCAGCAGGTAGTAAATAATTTTTTCGGGGCACTTCTGCAACTCAAATCAAAAAACTCAGAACAGACGCCCGAAAGCCAATTGTATAGAGCACGCTGTCAAAAAATTCAGATTAAAAATATGATCTGGTGATTTTATACGAATTTTTCTGTCCAAGGACAGAATCTGTTTTCTGGACTGCACGTCACAACTTTTGAACTTTCTTGCAATCGGAGGCTAAACTTGGCACAAAGCTGGAAAGAAAAGATACAATGATGATGCTACTGTAGTAACAAACATCAAGACACAATAAAAGCAAAATAAAACTTTATTCGTTGTGGGCTGCCTCCCAAAAGCGCTTTCTTTTATGCCTTTAAGCTAGGCATGATGCAAAAAGAGAGGATCAAGTTTTATCAAGAGTAAAAGAATAGGTAGCCCGTGTAACGGACTCAAAAGGCAACTTAATCTTCTTTCTAGGGAAGTGTTCCATCCCTTTCTTGAGAGGAAATTGGAATTTTATATTCCCCTCTTTCATGTCAATGATAGCACCAACGGTGCGAAGAACAGGACGTCCCAAAATGATTGGACAAGAAGGTTCACATTCAATATCCATAATAGTAAAATCAACGGGAACATAATTGTCATTGACAATTATAAGAACATCATCGATCTTCCCCAAAGGTTTCTTTACGGAAGAATCAACAAGACGAACACCAAAGAACAAGGATCAAAAGGTTTCAATTTAAGCATACCATACATTCTTTTGGGCATAACGGAGGTACTAGCTCCAACATCACATAAAGCATAGCAAGAGAAGTTATTCAACTTAATTTTAATCATAGGATCCCAACTATCTTCTAGCTTTCTATGTATGGAGGCTTCTACCCTAAGCTTCTCCTCCCTAGCTTTGATAAGAGCATTAGTGATATGCTCCGTGAAGGCAAGATTAAGTGTGCTAGTGTGGGGATCTCTAGACATTTTGTGAAGAAAATCAATAACTTCAGAAAGGGTGCAATTATCAAAATAAAGGTCACTACTATCAAGTAAAGTGGTAGTGGTGTCCTTTAGGCTCACTTGTTTGGTAGCTTCTATGGTCATAGGAGTTTCTTCTTCTACGGTTGAGGTCATAGCATCACCATTAATAGGTCCAATGGGACTAGCAGTGCATTGGGTGCTAAGAGTTTGGATATCCTCAACAACTTGGATAGTAGCAACAGTGTGGTGGGTAGGAAGGCTCTTAATTCTATCTTCTTCCTCCTTTTCTCTAGCCCATCTCTCTTTAAGTTTAGCCATCATCCCAATGTTTTCATTAATTTGCACTTGAATAGCATTCATAGGAGTGGTCTTCCTCTCCTCAAGAGGAGAAGTTCTAATTTTAAGCAACTCTACCTCATGGGCTAAATTGTCTACCTTCAAAGAGAGATTATCTAGTTTGGCTAGTTTTTCTTCTACACTCTTATTGAGGCTTTTTGGGTAGTGATAAGGTCTTTAAGCATAATCTCTAGTTCAGAAGTGGAGTTCTTGGTGTTAGGATAAGCATTGTTGTTCCCATAGGAATTAGAGGGGAACGGTCTAGGGTTGCTACTAAAATTACTCCTATAAGCATTGTTATTGAAATTGTTTCTAGAGATAAAGTTCACATCTACTTGATCTTGAGCAATCAAAGAATTTAAAGGAACATCATGAAGATCAATAGAAGATTGCTTCGAAAGTAGAGACATGATCAAGTCAACTTTTTTATTTAGGGAGGAAATCTCCTCGACAGAGTTTACCTTCCTACCTGTTGGAGCGCGTTCGGTGTGCCATTGGGAATAGTTGGTCATCATCTCATCGAGAAGCCTCGTGGCAGCACCAAGTGTAGTTGACATAAAGGTTCCTCCCACGGCCGAATCTAACAAGTTCCGCGAGGTAAAGTTCAAGCCTGCATAAAAAGTTTGGATAACCATCCAAGTAGTCAAACCATGAGTAGGGAAGTTCTTACCAAGAGATTTCATGCGTTCCCAAGCTTGGGCAACGTGTTCATTATCCAATTGTTTAAAATTCATTATGTTACTCCTTAGTTGGATAATTTTAGCAGGGGGATAGTACTTCCCGATAAAGGCATCCTTGCACTTGTCCCAAGAATCTATGCTATTCCTAGGCAAGGATTGAAACCAGATTTTAGCTCCTCCTCTCAAGGAGAAAGGAAAAAGCTTAAGCTTAACAATATCACTATCTACTTCTTTGTACTTTTGCATATCACAGAGCTCAACAAAATTATTTAAGTGCAAAGCAGCATCATCTCCAGCACCGGAGAATTGATCTTTCATAACTAGGTTCAGTAAAGCAGGTTTAATTTCATAAGAAGGTGCTGAAGTGGCAGGTGTAGTAATAGGCGTGCAGATAAAGTCATTGTTGTTATGACTAGTGAAGTCACACAACTTGGTGTTCTCGGTGGAACCCACAGCAACAGCAAGCAAGATAACTATTTTTGTGATTTTTGGTAAGGGACACTAAAGCAAAAACTGAAAGGTAAACTAACAAGACTAAAAAGCAAAGATAAAAGATAGCGTGCAACTCCCCTATCTTGAAGAGTGGAGTCCCCGGCAACGGCGCCAGAAACTTTGCTTGATGGCTTCTCGCCCCTCGTTGGTCACCCCAAGTGGAAGGTTTGAGATGTAGCGTAACGGCAAGTTTCCCTTGGCAAGATACCAAGGATCGAATCCCGTGAGACTCCGAGGGCCAACAAGTAGGTGTCAACGCTAACGGCGCCAACTTAGTGGTTGACAGGACCTGCACACAGATACAAATAACTTTGCTCCCAACGAGTACAGAGAGGTTGTCAATCCCTCCGGCCTTGCTGTTTACAAAGGATCAAACACAAGAGGTAATAGTGATAGGTATGACTGCAACTAGGAAATAGAAACAGGAAGTAAATAGCGGGTGTGATCAGTGATGGTAATATGGACCGGGGTCCCATGATGTTCACTAGTGATGTCTCTCTCCAAAAAGACGATAAAACAGCTAAGCGAGGTAAAAAAATTACAGCTGGGCAATTGACAGGATTATGTGCGCAAACCAATGCTAACTATGCTGTAAAGAAAGGTAGAGGCTCAAAAGCATGGGCGGTACGCCAAGGCAAGTAGACCGAAATCCATCTGCATCTACTACTACTCATCCACCTTGAGATATCTATCCAGAACATCTCGCTGGTATTGAGTTGCGAGTCCCACCCAAAGTGTAAACTCAAAGCAACAGACAACTGCATTAAAAGAACTTTCCGTAAAGTAAACAATCCTTACACCCGCAAGTACAAGCACCGTTGTTTTCCCCCTTGTGGCAATAGCACATCCCCTAGACTCATGTTTTTGTCACTCAAACTAGTCATCGAGGGGCTTGAACCCACAATCAAGCATAACGTTCCCTCTTGGAGTTACTACCTACTACTCGGCCAAAGCAATAAATAGCAACGGAGAACATGCAAGAATTACTCAAGAACATAAATATAAAAGAGGTGAATCAAATATATTACTCACACACAATCTGAACATAATCTCATAATCCATCGGATCCCAGCAAACTCAGCAGAGCAACAACATAAAGATTACATATGTGCCTCGATCATGTAGGGCAGCTCACGAGGTCTAATCCATGAAGAACAAAGAGGGGAGGAGAACATCACATAGCTACTGGTCATGGACCCATGGTCCAAGGGGGACTACTCACAACTCATCCGAGAAGCGTCCATGGTGGTGGAGAAGCTCCGAGTGGTGGTTCTCCCCTCCGGCAGGGTGCCGGGAAGAGTTCTCCTGGTGCTCCCGATCTTGGAAGCGCGGCGGCGGCGGAACAGAGGCGAGATCGTAAAAAAAAGGGTTCCGTCCTTGAGGGTTTCGGGACGCGAGCAATATATATGCAAAAGGGGGTCACCAGAGGCGGAGGTGGGGCCCCAGGCGCCCCCCTGGCGCGGCCAGGGGTGGGGCCACGTCGGGTGGCTGCCTGGGCCACCCCAGGCTCCCCTCTGGCCCTGCTTTGGTTTTTTCTGCAAGCTCCCGATACGCTAATTTTTCTTGTATTTTTCCTGGAATTTTTAGGGCACTTTTAATATGGGGGAAACCTGAAATAGAAAAACAGCAGAAAACAGGAACTGGCACTGTGGTGCACTGAGTTAATAGGTTAGTCCAAATATGATCAAAAGTGTATGGAAGTGCATAAATATCATAGCAATATCACAGAAAAGAGGCATGGAGCAAGCAGAAATTATAGATACGTTTTGGACGTATCACCCTCCTCCGGCGGAGCTCCGAAACAGGCCCCAAGATGGGATCTCACAGGAACAGAAGGTTACGGCGGTAGAATTAGGGTTTTCTCTGTTGTTCTGATGGTTTCGGGGTACGTAGGTATATATAGGAGGAAGGAGGGCACCGGTGGCCAAACGTGGGGCCCACAAGGAAGGGGGTGCGCCCCCTCCCTCGTGGGCACCACGTATGCCCTATTCCGTGGTTCTCAAGTCTCCCATGCGTGATTTTCTCCAAAAATATATCTCCCGAAGGTTTTATTCCGTTTGGACTCCGTTTCGTATCCCTTTTCTGTAAAACCCTGAAACAGGCAAAAAAACAGCAATCTAGACTGGGCCTTTGGGTTAGTAGGTTAGTCCCAAAAATAATATAAAAGTCTATGACAAAGCCCATTAAACATCCAAAACATCATAAATAGTAGCATGGAACAATAAAAAATTATAGATACATTGGAGACGTATCAAGCATCCCCAAGCTTAATTCCTGCTCATCCTCCACTAGGTAAATGATAAAAACAGAATTTTTTATGTGGAATGCTAACCAACATAGTTTTTCAATGTAATTCTCTTAATTGTGGCATGAATGTTCAGATCTGAAAGATTGAAGACAAAAGTCTATATTGACATAAGAAATAATAATACTTCAAGCATACTAACAAAGCAATCATGTCTTCTCATAATAATATGGCTAAAGAAAGTTATCCCTACAAAATCATATAGTGTGGCTATGCTCCCTCTTCATCACACAAAATATTCATATCATGCACAACCCCGATTTCAGCCAAGCACTTGTTTTCATACTCTATTCTTTCAAACCTTTCAACTTTCACGCAATACATGAGCGTGAGCCAAGAACATAGCACTATGGGTGGAATAGAGAGGTGGTTGTGGAGAAGGCAAAAGGGAGGGAGATAGTCTCACATCGACTAGGCGTATCAACGGGCTATGGAGATGCCCATCAATAGATATCAATGTGAGCGAGTAGGAATTGCCATGCAACGGATGCACTAGAGCTAAAATATGTATAAAAGCTCAACAAAATAAACTAGTGGGTGTGCATCCAACTTGCTTGCTCATGAATACCTAGGGCATTTGAGGAAGCCCATCGTTGGAATATACTCCCTCCGTCCCAAAATAAGTGTCTTGACTTTATACTAGCTCTAGTGTAAAGTTGTACTAAGGTCAAGACACTTATTTTGGGACGGAGGGAGTACAAGCCAAGTTCTATAATGAAAATTCCCACTAGTATATGAAAGTGACTAAACATGAGACTCTCTATCATGAAGAACATGGTGCTACTTTGAAGCACAAGTGTGGAAAAAGATAGTAGCAATTGTCCCTTTTTCTTTTCTTTTTCTTTTTTTCCTTTTTTTGGGAGTTTCCCTTTTTTTGGGCCTTTCTTTTTTTCTTTTTTTTTCTTTTTCTTGGAGGGGCTTTCTTGATTTATCCTTTCCTCACATCGGACAATGCTCTAATAATGATGATCATCACACTTTCATTGAATTACAACTCGATACTAGAACAAAGTATGACTCTGTATGAATGCCGCCGGCGGTGTACCGGTATGTGCAATGAATCAAGAGTGACATGTATGAAAAATTATGCATGGTGGCTTTGCCACAAATACGATGTCAACTACATGATCATGCATGGCAATATGACAATATGATGCGTGTCATATGAACGGAACGGTGGAAAGTTGCATGGAAATATATCTCGGAATGGCTATGGAAATGCCATGATAGGTAGGTATGGTGGCTGTTTTGAGGAATATATATGGTGGCTGTTTTGAGGAAGGATATATAGTGGGTGTATGGTACCGGCGAAAGTTGCGCGATACAAGAGAGGCTAGCAATGGTGGAAGGGTGAGAGTGTGCATAATCCATGGACTCAACATTAGTCATAAGAACACATATACTTATTGCAAAAATCTATGAGTCATAAAAAAAAAGCAATCAACACATGCTCCTAGGGGGGGGGAGGTTGGTAGGAGTTAACCATCGCGCGCCCCCGACCTCCACACAAAGGTTGACACTTTACAAATACCTCATGCTCTAACTTGTCACATAGCGGTTCACCATACATGCATGCTACGGGAATCACTAACCTTAACACAAGTATTTCTCAATTTCATAATAACTCCACTAGCATGACTCTAATATCACTATCCTCATATCTCAAAACATTTATCAAGCATCCAACTTCTCATCATATTCAATGCACTTAGCGTGAAAGTTTTTAGTACATTGATATTGGATGTCTATCGTGTGAAGACTAATTTTATAGCCTAAGCACATTACCATGCTGTTTTAATAGACTATCATAAGGATATAAGTGAGACATGAGAGTTCAACAATTTCTTCAAAATATTATCACCACCGTGCTCTAAAAGATATAAGTGAAGCACTAGAGCAAAAACTATTCAACTCAAAAGATATAAGTGAAGCACATAGAGTGTTCTAACAATTCCTAGGCCAAATTTAACTCTCTCAAATAGGTGTATCCAGCAAGGATAATTGTGGAAAACTAACAAGCAAAGACTCAAATTATACAAGACGCTCCAAGTAAAACACATATCATGTGGTGAATAAAAATATAGCTCCGAGTATAGTTACCGATGGATGAAGACGAAAGAGGGGATGCCTTCCCGGGGCATCCCCAAGCTTAGGATTTTGGTTGTCCTTTAATTTTAGAATTGGGTGCCATGGGCATCCCCAAGCTTAGGCTCTTGCCACTCTTTGTTCCATAGTCCATCAAAGCAATACTCAAAACTTGAAAACTTCACAACACAAAACTTAGACAAAAATTCTCGTGAGCTCTGTTAGTATAAGAAAGCAAATCACCACTCAAAGGTACTGCAATGAATTCATTATTTGTTTATATTGGTGTTAAACCCATTGTATTCCAACTTCTCTATGGTTCATACTTCCCAATACTACACATAGATGCATTGAAATAAGCAAACAACACACGAAAAACAGAATCTGTAAAAACAGAACAGTCTGTAGCAATCTGCAGGTTTCGCATACTTCTGTAACTCCAAAAAATTCAAACTAAATTGGTAAACGTGAGGAATTTGTCTATTAATCATCTGAAAAAATAATCAACTAAATAGCATGAGTAAAATCTGATGACCATTCTAGCAAGCGCTAACGATTCTGTTTTTCACAGCAAGATCATATAAACTTCACACAAGTCTTCCCAAAGGTTCTACTTGGCACAAACACTAATTAAAACACAAAACCACATCTAAACAGAATCTAGATGCAATATTTATTCCTAAACAGAAGCAAAAACAAAAAATATAAAATTGGGTTGCCTCCCAACAAGCGCTATCATTTTACGCCCCTAACTAGGCACGGTACATGGATAGATCTAGGTATTGCCATCTTTGGAGGGCAAGCCATAAGTGGCTCTCATAATAGATTCATATGCTAATTTGATTTTCTTTCTAGGAAAGTGTTCCATGCCTTT
Source organism: Secale cereale (assembly GCA_902687465.1). Lineage (NCBI taxonomy): Eukaryota > Viridiplantae > Streptophyta > Magnoliopsida > Poales > Poaceae > Secale > Secale cereale. Next base: position 137,323,397 of record LR738709.1, read on the forward strand.
CCTTAACGGAAATTGGAATCTAATATTTCCTTCCTTCATATCAATAATTGCACCAATCGTTCTAAGGAAAGGTCTACCAAGAATAATAGGACATGAAGGATTGCAATCTATATCAAGAACAATGAAATCTACAGGCACATAATTCCTATTGGCAACAATAAGAACAACATTAATCCTTCCCATAGGTTTCTTAATAGTGGAATCTGCAAGATGCAAATTTAAAGAACAATCATCAAGCTCATGGAATCCTAGCAAATCACATAAAGTTTTTGGGATAGTGGAGACACTTGCACCCAAACCACACAAAGCATAGCATTCATGATCTATTTTTATTTTGATAGTAGGTTCCCACTCATCATAAAGCTTTCTAGGGAAGAGACTTCTAACTCAAGTTTTTCTTCATAAGATTGCATCAAAGCATCAACTATGTGTTTGGTAAAAGCTTTATTTTGACTATAAGCATGCGGAGAGTTTAGTACGGATTGCAACAAGGAAATACAATCAATCAAAAAGCAATTATCATAATTGAATCCCTTGAAATCCAAAGTAGTGGGTTCATCAGTATGCAAAGTTTTAATCTCTTCACTCCCACTTTTAACAATTTTAGCATCAAGATCTAAAAACTCCGAATCATTGGGACACCTTAAAGTAGAATCATCTCCAATCCTATCTTCATCAAGATTTATACTAGAAAACAAGGATATAATAGGAGACACATCAATAACTTTTAGATCTTCATCTTCATTTTCATGATAACTAGAACAACACGCTTTTATATAATTCTCTCTTTTAGCACGCATCCTAGCGGTTCTTTCTTTGCATTCATCAATGGAAATTCTCATGGCTTTGAGAGACTCATTGATATCATGCTTAGGTGGGATAGATCTAAGTTTCAAAGAATCAACATCAAGAGTAATTATATCCACACTTCTAGCCAATTCATCAATCTTAAGCAATTTCTCTTCAAGCATAGTATTGAAATTCTCTTGCGAAATCATAAACTCCTTAACACTAGTTTCAAATTCAGAAGGCATCTTTCCATAAGAGTTGTTGTAGGAATTAACATAATTATTAGAGGAATTACTAGGAAAATGCCTTCGATTAAAGTTCCCTCTATAAGCATTGTTACCAAAATTATTCCTACCAACAAAATTCACATCCAAAGATTCATTGTTATTTTCAATCAAAGTGGACAAAGGCATATCATTAGGATCAGAAGAAGCAATCTTAGCAGCAAATAATTTCATAAGTTCATCCATCTGTTCACTCAAAACACTAATCTCTTCACTCAAAACACTAATCTCTTCAATAGCATGCACTTTTTTTACTAGTAGATCTTTCGGTGTGCCATTGAGAATAATTAACCATAATATTATCTAGGAGTTTGGTAGCTTCTCCTAAGGTAGTTTCCATGAAAGTGCCTCCTGCGGCCGAATCTAAAAGATTTCTAGAAGAAAATTTCAAGCCAGCATAAAAGTTCTGAATAATCAACCATAAGTTCAAACCATGTGTGGTGCAATTACGTATCATTAATTTCATTATCTCCCAAGCTTGTGCAACATGCTCATGATCTAGTTGCTTAAAATTCATAATATCGTTTCTAAGAGAGATGATCTTAGCAGGAGGGAAATACTTAGAGATAAAAGCATATTTGCACTTATTCCACGAATCAATACTATTTCTAGGCAAAGAGGAAAACCAAATTTTAGCATGATCTCTGAGTGAAAACGGAAAATAACTTCGATTTAACAATATCGTTATCCGTATCCCTTTTCTTTTGCATATCGCACAAATCAACAACGTTGTTTAGATGGGTAGCGGCATCTTCACTAGGAAGGCCGGTGAATTGATCTTTCATGACAAGATTCAACAAAGCAGCGTTGATCTCACAAGATTCAGCATCGGTAATAGGAGCAATCGGAGTGCTGATAAACAAATTACTATCGAGCAGTTGATAGAAAAGAAAATAATTACGAGACTATCTAGGCATGAACATTATATATAGGCATCACGTCCGAGATAAGTAGACCGAAACGATTCTGCATCTACTACTATTACTCCACACATCGACCGCTATCCAGCATGCATCTAGTGTATTGAGTTCATAAGAATAGAGTAACGCCTTAAGCAAGATGACATGATGTAGAGGGATAAACTGAAGCAATATGATATAAACCCCATCTTTTTATCCTCGATGGCAACAATACAATACGTGCCTTGCTGCCCCTACTGTCACTGGGAAAGGACACCACATGATTGAACCCAAAGCCAAGCAGTCCTCCCATTGTAAGAACTATAGATCTAGTAGGCCAAACCAAACCAATAATTCGAAGAGACTTGCAAGGATATTATAATCATACATAAAGAGTTCAGAGAAGAACCAAATATTTCTCATAGATAATCTTGATCATAAACCCACAATTCATCGGATCTTGACAAACACACCGCAAAAAGAGATTACATCGAATAGATCTCCTCGAAGACCAAGGAGAACTTTGTATTGAGATCCAAAGAGAGAGAAGAAGCCATCTAGATACTAGCTATGGACCCGAAGGTCTGTGGTAAACTACTCACAACTCATGGTGAGGCGATGATGATGATGTAGAAGCACTCCATGGTAGATCCCTCCTCCGGCGGAGCTCCGGAACAGGCCCCAAGATGGGATCTCACGGGTTTTCTCTGTTGTTCTGATGGTTTCGGGGTACGTATGTATATATAGGAGGAAGGAGGGCATCGGGGGCCAAACGTGGGGCCCACGCGGCGGGGAGCGCGCCCTAGGGGGGGCGCCTCCCACCCTCTTGGGCACCATGTAAGCCCTACTCCGTGGTTCTCAAGTCTCCCGTGCGTGATTTTCTCCAAGAATATCTGTCCCGAAGGTTTTATTCCGTTTGGACTCCGTTTGATATTCCATTTTCTGTAAAACCCTGAAACAGGCAAAAAACAGCAATCTGGACTGGGCCTTTGGGTTTGTAGGTTAGTCCCAAAAATAATATAAAAGTGTATGACAAAGCCCATTAAACATCCAAAACATCATAAATAGTAGCATGGAACAATAAAAAATTATAGATACGTTTGAGACGTATCAGCATGGAGGAAAAATGTGCGTGTAAAAATTTACTGTATCAGACGTAGTACCTATGGTTCGACCTCGGGACCCAGCCAGTCGGTCGAAAACACCCCACTAGCCACATAGCTTCATCATGCTAACATGGCACGGAGGATAGGTGTGGTTAGCTCCGTCTCGACCAGCCACAATGTCTCTTGTTCTAGGCGATTCTTCTATTTTCCAAGCTTTTTTTTTAGTTGTAATAACACCACGGCAAGCTAGCGCCGCTCTTCGTGTGTGCCCATGCAAAGGTTAGACGATGGAGAGAAGAGAGAGATCGCAGACCTGGGACCCACCAGTAAGTGAGTCAACGGTCATGCACGTGTTGACGAGGCACTCCCTCTACTCTACTCAACGTAATAATGTATAAAATCAAGTTATGGGACAAAGCCAACAACCGTTGTTGTTTCAGGCTATCAACTTACTCTTTGTAGTCCAGGTTGCCAGTTCGAATCTTGTCTTTCATATTTGTTAGTTTTAGATCCAAATTTGATTAATGACAGGTGGGACCCCCGTGTGTTGTTCCGATATTTGAGTGTAGGATGGTTTTTTTGAACAAACACTTTGCGTGGTTAGACAAGTAACGGCACGAGTTACACGTATTTTGCAAGTTTACGAACAAAAATGACAGCGGCATAGAATATCACATCCACCCCGCAGCTTAGATGCTATGGTGATACGAGTTTTTACACCGTTGGAAGTGAGATCCAATGGCTTGGGAGTAGTCTTTGTAATTATGCGCAATTTCCAAACTCTTCAAAGTTTTTTTGCAAACAAAACTTTCAGGCCTCATGTGTGCCGTTGCATCTTGGATCCAACGGTTGCCCGTTGCTCATATTAGGTGCTCCCCGTAGCTTAATTACCCGCTACGGTGATATGAGCATCTAGGTCGTATGATTAGTGATCAGATGGCACATGCGTAGTACTTGTACTTTCTGCGCAATTCCCAAAATCTCTTAGTCGTATATTGCAAAAACATTCAAACCTCCTACTGTGGGCCGTTAGATCTCCGTGAACTCGTATCACCATAGAATCTATGGTGCGGGAGCACCTCATATTCTCCCGTGCGAGAAAACATAAGGTGCTCTCGCAGCTTGGATGCTACAGTGATACGAGCTTCGAGGTCGTTTGATCTGAGATCCAATGGTATGTGAGCAGTATTTGTGCTTGTAAGCAGTGGCCGAACTCTTTGGGGGATTTTCTGCAAAAAACTATTCGAACCACCGAGGAGGTGTTGGGTCACAAATCCAACGTCTCCGAAGAGCTTGTATCACCAAAGCATCTAAGATGTGGTAGCACATGATATTCTTACATACAGGAGAATATGATGTCCTCCTTCATCTTAGATGCTACGGTGATACGAGCTTCGAGGTAATTGGATATGGGATCCAAGGGCATCTGAGTAGTTTTTGTGCAAATTGTGTGCAATTCTCAAACTCATCAAGGTTTTCTGTAAAAATATTAAGACATCATGTGAGCTGCTATATGTCAGATCTACGAGCTCCAAGCAACTGGTATCAGCATCTCTATGGTATGGGGGCACATGATATTCTCCCGGGGAGGAGGGGTGGGGGTGCACAACCAATCGATTGTTGGGAAGGTGGGGACAAATATAATCTAAACAACCCTAAACAGAGCTTCACAATTTTATCTAAGGTCGAGGGGGTGACCCCCCGACAATCATAGCTCCGCCTAATTAAACACAACATGTGCATGTACTGTAGGACTAGACTTAATATTCATGTTTCAGTTTCATGTTCATTTTAAATATTAAATTGAGGACCATGCATGTCTTACATTTTACTCCCTTCGTTCCTAAATATTAGTCTTTTTAGGGATTTCAAGTGGACTGGCACATACAGATGTATATAGACATATTTTAGAGTGTAGATTCACTCATTTTGCTCCATATGTAGTCGCTTGTTCAAATCTCTAAAAGACTAATATTTAGGAACAGAGGAGTATTTTTGAATTCGTGTCATACATGCATGGTTTGGAAAAAATAGATGCACTATACTTATTGGATTGTTGTTGTGTTCATGTGTGGGTGTTTGTGTGTGTGTGTGTGTGTGTGTGTGTGTGTGTGTGTGTGGTCATATGCTTAATACATATAAAGTTTTCTCACTTCCATATTGTTCATCTTTTAAATTTGAATTTGCATTGAAAAACTTACCATGGATACCATGAAATGTGAAATCCACGTTGAGATCACTATATCACAAACTCACTCTAATTCAACAACTCGTCATAAATCAATTACCACGTTGAGATTAGTATTTGCAAGGAAAATACGGGCATTGTAATACACATAGATTTGTTTGGCAATTTAAAAGGTTCCTTTCGTATTCTTGAATGGTAGGACCCAACGACGTACCAGCCAGACCTTGGCTCGTGTTGATCCTAAAAAAACAAAAAAACAAAAAACCGGGCTCGTGTCCTTCTGGTGGCGTGTGTGGTACGCACATTAGGCAACCCCAACCAGTCGAGCCTCCGTGTTTCGAGTCGAAATATCTGGCGGCCAGAATTCTAGCCCTAGGAAATTCCCCTCATGATGCTTCAGTAACTAGACAACGTTACCTACCGTGCCGAGCACGGTACAATTCCCTCGGTCGCCGCTCGCCAAGGTCACCCGTCAACTTCATTGCCTAGTAGTACTACTACTACACCTGGATGAGCACAGAATTGAGCCTGTTTGTTCGTGCCTAGTACTTGAGTTAATATATCAGGCAATGCACTGGTACGGAGGGATTATCCTTTTCTGCATATATAACTTGTCTGAAGTCTAACTAAGCAAAATGTTTGACCAAATCCTTTCTGAAGAAATACAACAGGACAGATGTATGGCTTGAAAATTTATTGCATGATGCAGGTTATGATATCGTTTTGAATCCTGGATCTTAAATTTCAGAAAAACCAAAAGTGACCATAAATTCTTGAAACTGAGCATGGTCACATGATATGGCACAAATATTACTTCGTAATTATTTTCTTCAATTTGAGAGAAGTTGCACAAATGAAGAGCCAAGGTATTTTGGAACAAAGACCTGTCACGTTAAGGCGAATGCTTTCACTATTGAAACCGTGGGCGTTTACATGCCGCCACGAGTCCCACTTCTCATCGGTAGGTGTCATCCGAGCAAGCTTGTGAATCGACAGGAGGCATGCGAGCAGACCGCTGCGCCGGCTGACAGGGAGGCGTGCGAGCAGACCGTTGTGCAGGCTCACCGGGAGGCGAGCCCTTTGACCAGGCTCCGCCGCCCACCTTCGTCCCAACTGCTCCCACTTTTAATGTCACCGGCGCCGCAGTTTAAATTCAACCCCGCACTACCCGTTATCGCTACAATCTTCTCTCTTCCCCTCGGATTCTCCTGTCGTCTACCTCCAACTAGCCTGACCTAAACGTACGCCATGCCACATCACGATGGCCTGCCCTTAGTCTTCCAGTTTCCTCAGGAAGACACCCAGCCGAAGTCTCAAGAACATAAGGCGCTTTGGGACGAGCTTGAACTGGCCTTCCGGGAAGACGTCGCGCCTGTCCCCGCTCCCATTCCGGCTCCCGTCGTCCCGACTACGCCAGCGCTCATCCTCGTGGCATTGATGGGCTGGGATCCGCACATTGTCGCTGAGCTTGATGCCACGGGGTTCCACGAGGTCCCCGTCGACTTTCATGCGCCCGTGCACCTGCCAGTGCATGCGCCTGCACGTGCACTCACGCGTACGCCCGTGCCGGTGCCCGTGCACCTGCCAGCACATGCGCCTGAGCGTGCACTGACGTGCGCTCCCATGCTGGTGCCCGTGCACACTAATGTCTCTGCCATGCCGCTGACAGCGCCTGTCCCTGCGCGGGTTCTGGTGCCCCCCTCAGCGGCATGGATGGCCGCCGTCGACCGCTTCCTTACACCAACGTCAGTCGCCTCCTCCCGCCAGTTGACTCGCTCCGAAGTCCAGAACATTTTGGCCTTCCTTGAAGCTAGGCCAACGTCCAGGAGTACGCCAATAACGGCGCAAGGCGCCACCGTCGCCGCGGCGGTCAGTGGCTCGACAACACACAAAGCACGACAGAGGAGCCGCTTCCCACCGCAAGACGTCCCCGCCGCCGCCGCGTAATCTAGATTTGCCATGAAAAACATACGGATTGCCATGCTTAAAATCCGGACGTTTATCATTTTCATTTATTTTAGATCGATCGTCGTATAATTTAAAGTCGGAGTCAGACTGAACAAAATCTATGGTTTGATCGCTTGAATGTTCTACTAAACACTGACTAGTGCTGCTAGCACGTGAAACTAGTGCCGTAACTTGTGAACGCGTCCAGATATGGTCAACGGCAACATCGCCCGCGAGTTCTTCGTGTTTGCCCGTGTTTCTAAACGCAAAAGGGGAGGAGAGAGAGAGAGACAGAGAGAGCACACATGGAACCCACCAGTAAGTTAAGGCGAATAGTACTAAAAATAATATTACATGTTATCAATTAATTAGGTTGTGGTAATATAAAAACATTATGTGAACAAAGGGAGGTATAACAAACATTGATGTTCTACGTATGTTGCCTATTGACGTGCGGCTTGAAGGCCCAGGTCGCATGTTCGATCCTCGTCCTTTATTTTTTAATTTGTATATGGGTCCAAATTTGTTTCATGACATGTGGGCCCCTCGATGTGTAGTTTGTAGCACTTTAATTTGTGGGTCGAAATTTGTTCCATTCCAAGTGGACTATAGGTGTGTAGTTTTGTATCTTATTTATAATAATTAAAGAGAACAACAGAGTTTTCTACAATAATACCATGGTGCGACATTGAAGGCGAGAAAGGACGTGTGAGAGAGTGATGACCGAGCCAGAGGGAAATCAACTAGGGGAGTTGCGGGGGTTGCAACGGTGTTTCGAGTGGTTGTGGGCCGAATGCTATGAAAATATAATCTAAAACGACCGGAATAAATGCCTACACAAATTAATCCAATGTTGGAGTGCCCCTCGCAATGTAAATAGCTCCGGCTTTGAGAAGGATGGAGAGCTAGCTTCAATGTATGGAAGATACGGTGTGAGAAAGTGAGGTCAATCGAGAGACATATAGATAGAGAGACAAAGTGAGTGTGGTCTGACATTCATTGAACAAATATATATGCTCTGGAGAGATATTGTCCGATTGAGCTTTTGGCAAGGGTGAGGACTGTAAGATATAGCTTGAGAGATGATCCAGTCATAGACGTGTAGATATATTTTGTGTGTGGGAGGAAGCAAGGTCAATCGAACACATAGGATCGTCGTGTCATCGGAAGAGTGTGTCGGGTTGGAGAGAGTGACCTAGATAGGCAATGTGCGTGAGAGAGTATAAAATGTGAATAAGTCAAATTGGGCTCAAACATGGTGATATATCGTTTTTGTCCGAGAAAGAGCAAGGTCAATCGAGATATACAGAGAGAGAGAGAGAGAGAGAGAGAGAGAGAGAGAGAGAGAGAG